>CM061533.1:8271187-8960432 GCA_030545055.2 Neoaliturus tenellus
ATATATACGTGGTTAATGTTTGTGGGTAATGAATTTAATATATATTACATACATATTTTTTAGTTCCGGAAGCATTAACCACATATATATAAGTATGTATGTAATTTATATTAAATATGTATTTTATATATCTGTACAAAGTGAGCGACTTTATAATTTGAACATATTAAATATATATTTCATATATAATTAATATATATTTAACTGATATTTTTATAACCTCTAAATATGTCCATCCGATATATTTCAATACATATAACATATGTATACAATATATATTATATATATTTATATTAAGTGTTCTGTTTTTATGATTTGAACATATTAAACATAAATTTAATATATCATAAATATATATTTAACTAATATTTATATAACCTCAAAATATGTTCATGCGATATATTTCAATACATATAAAATAGTTACAAAATATATATTTAAAAAATATTAAATACAGGCATGTATCAAATATGTATTGATATATATTAAATATTATATTTATATATATCCGTGCTACTAGGGTTAAACCAAAATAAAACACAATTTTTGCAATTTATAAATCGTAACACAAAACAAATTGCATTAACTAATTTCCAGTCAATAAAAACAGTAGAAAATACAAAATTTTTAGGCTTACAATTAGACAACAATTTGAAATGGAAATCTCATATTTCATTACTCCTAAAAAAATTACATAAAGCATTTTACGCCATTAATTTCTTGTCCAATATAACCGACCTAAAAACCCTAAAAATGATCTATTTTGCCTATTTTCATTCAAGAATAACCTATGGAATTGAATTGTGGGGGAATTCAGTTGATAGTAAACAAATATTTAAATTACAAAAGAGAATGATTAGAGTAATGTGTAAAAAACACCCTAGAACCCATTGTAAACCGTTATTCCAACAATTAAATATATTGCCATTACCCTCTTTATTCATTTTCAAAAGTATCATGAATATCTTTCATAGTAACATTGATATTAAAGATTTAAATAATGATCATAAATTTAATACAAGACATAAATATATAAATTTCCATTATCCAGCTCATCATTCAAGCCTATTTCAAAATTCCCCATTTTACATGAGTATAAAACTTTTTAATTATTTACCCAACAAAATTAAAAGTATAAATGATGAAAGAAAGATCAAAAAAGAAATTGGAAATTTTCTTCAAAGGGAATGCTTTTACTCAGTAAATGAATATCTAAATTATGAAAAATAATCCATGAAAATTATAAAAATGCATTTTTCATATTTTTTGTATTTTTTATTGAATATAAGAAAATTAATAATGTAAAAAAAGCTATATAGCCTGAAATTGTTAACTACCGTAGTATAAGAAAGCTTAAAAAATTCAGAAAAATTATTGTATTTGAAACATTGCCCAACGACGAAATGTTGTGTTTACGCAATAAAGGATTTGTATTTGTATTTGTATTTGAGTAAAGACAACCTAAGAATAACTGAAAGTAGGCGTCACGAAAATGCGAGCCTGGATTTAAAACAGTGTTTCCGATTTGTGCCAACCTATCCAGCTGTTGGCATCTGTTATTAATTACTGCAATAATAGGAAAACATAAAAACAGAACAAAACCAACGGCATCGCTAGGTAAGACTAATGTAAATCAGCTTCCAGCTGTTTAAATTTCAGAGCTCGTAATTTCGTGGCGCCTAGTATGTAGTTGGGAGGTGACTTGTTGGCTAGTGAAGGGGAAGATACCACCACCACTATCAGCTGTTAAATAGCATTAAAATAAAATAAGACATTAAAAATTATCCAATAGGAGATCTAGAAATCACTGAGGTGGGGGTAACCTCCCCTCAATCCCTTTTTCCCTAGCTGGCCAACAAGTCATCTCTTAACTATACTACTCGTGCATAATGTCTGCTGTCTTTGTGTTCTGGATACGAAGAGGTTTAAGACGAAAGTCAAGCTATATTGTTTTAATATTGCACAGCTGATTAAAAGAAGGGCTGAAACAATGATGATACGGATATGATTTTTATTGTAACAGTTCCATTATACTACCCTTTTTTAATATTATGTACGGTAATATGGATCTGTGTAAAGCAATTTATAAATGTGAGCTGATGAAATAAATGAATATGATAGCAGTGTTTTGGGTTAGCTTCTTTTGAAACGAATTTAAATAGTATTGCCAAACGCCTGCTTTGTTTACCTATTAAATTTACGAAGTGTAATCAAAGTGCTTTTTGAAAAACTCATATTTGTTTCATTTTGTGATATTTAAATTGAATAAACTTGATCTTTGTACACAAAGGTACGCACTACGTCGAGATAGAAAACTACGTGCAAGCTACATGGAATTCCTAAAAGTGGTAAAGGCTGATGTAGCCCTGTCTAAAAATTAAACAAATGTTTGTTGAGCGTAGGAAACTATTTTTCTAACAGTTTGTGCTTAGGCTACTTTTGAACGCACACATTTTATTTCACTGAGTGTTTTCGAGGTAAGCTCAACGATTTTTACGAGTTCAACCTCAACCGATGAAAAACAAGGATTAGTCACAACACAGCCTTTTTTTTGCTAATTTAGGAAGTGAAAATTTACCGTATTCAGCTTTATGTCTAGGCATGCGCCGTCTGTTTCGTTAGGTGGGACTTGGCGGTGAGACATACGACCGACCGTGCCACTGGATTTCAGAAAAATCATAAGGATTATTATAATTAAAATAACTATTATAATTAAACTGGCTTATTAAAAGCTAATAGAGTCAACTTGGCCAAATTAATCAATCAATGAATGTCACCTGATCAGATCAAATTAAATAAATGTGATAACAGATGTTTTTGCTCTTCTAAATTGTAATATTGAACGTCTTCTGTTTTGTTTACCTTTAAAAAATTACGAAATGTAAACATTGTTGTTTTATAAAACTTATATTTTATGTATTTTGTTATATTTAAAGTGAATTAACTTTATTTTTGTACACAAAGGTTTGCACTACGTACATATACGGAGATTCCTACAAAGTTTCGTGTGATTCCCATCAGTGATAAAGGCTGTAGCCTTGTCTAAAAATGCTTTTTGTGCGTAGGAAACTACATATTTACATTTCTAACTTTTTTAGGCTACTTTTGAACGCATATATTTTATTTCACTGAGGGTTTTTAAAGTAAGTTTGGTGATTTTTAGTGCTTATTGGCCCAGTTAAACGGATTGAAAACGATTTCCGAATTAATTATGGCCTATTTGTGCCCTTTTGAGAAGTGAAAATTGGCCGTATTCTGCTTCGTGTCTATATAGGCACGCGTCGTCTGCTTGGTTTGGGTGGGACTTGGCGACGTGACACGACCGTGCCACTGGATTTCTCCATAACGAATTGCAAAACTGCCGAAAGCGACCTCTGGATGGCATTTTCTGGTTTTTATTTATTGAAAGATGTTCTATGTTTACAATTAACTCGTTGTAGTTCACCTTGTCGCCGATAGAATTCGTCAGAATGCAGGTATCAAAGTGTACCATATAAGTCACGCCACATAAGTTGACGAATGGTCAAAAACAGCTGGGATGGGCGAGGGAAGGAGAGGGGGTACTTTTCCAAGAACATTGAGCTTACGTTACATGAAATTTTTATAGAACAGCTGATAATCCAATCATTTAAACTGAATAGTAGTGAAAATTCATTCGTCAAGTTACGGGGCGAGGGTTATAGCTTTTAGATTGGTTTTGAAAAGGGACCTGTTAGCGGCAATGTTATTTCTCCATAAGCGCGAAGAGGTACCTTTTCTCAAGCTAGACATCGACTACTTTAATCATTATTTTGAATGTTTTATTCGATTACAAGTGTTTTGTAATGTATTTCAACCGGTAAAGGACGAAATGGAGCATATTAAAATGCAAACAACCGAAAATCGATATTTTTGACCTCAATCGATAAAACTGTCCATACTGTAAATTTTACTTTGCCGCGAAGAGGTCCCTTTTTCCTTTCTGCTCCCTCACAAATACACATTTTGTGAGTCACATGGAGTTACAATGGTTGGGTTCACGTTCATCCACATCCACGGCATCCACCGCAACCGGGATTTAGATAATCACGTGACAAATCCCAATGGTCACGTGAAAAATCCCGGTGGATCCTAGTGACGTCATTTTGCTGCCGTCTTATGACTAGTGATGGCAAAATAAAATCGATTTTTTCGGAAAAATCGATTTTTACCATTCGATACATCGATTTTTTGTTCACGATTTTTTATCGAAATCGATTTTACTCTTTCGATACATCGATATATCGATTTTTCAAGAAAATATGCCATCATAGTGATGGCAATATAAAATCGATTTTTCGGAAAAATCGATTTTTACCATTCGATACATCGATTTTTTTGACATCGATTTTTTGTTCACGATTTTTTATCGAAATCGATTTTAGTCTTTCGATACATCGATACATCGAAAAATCGATTTTTCAAGAAATTTTGCCATCACTACTTATGACCCCACCGGGATTGTTGACGTTCACGTGCCTTTTTTGCTAACTGCAAAAAAAATCCACCGAATCCCGGACCGGGATTCCCGGTTGCGGTGGATTACGGTGGATGAACGTGAACCCAATCAATTAAAAAACTTTTTTACTAATTTAGTTACATTAGTTAATTCAGGTTAGTTTTGTTTTCATTATTTTTTTATGATTGGGATGTTCTAGGTTTGATAGGATTGTTATTGTTGGAAATAGTCAGGTTTTGGACAACTTCACTGCCAGGGGTCTGACAGGCATACTTTCCTAACCCGAAAAGGTGGGAGACCACGGATTGAAGACCCGCCAAGACAGGAATTTATACTAAAACAATGAAAACATGTATGTTATTCTGTATTTATTGAGCGGAGCGAGCGAAGCTCCTATACCACACTCTGGCTTTTTATTTACAAGTACTCCTCCTGAACGGCTGGAGTGATCCTCACGAAATTAATTTTGCTCGGTCTTAGTAACCATCTATGGGAAGGTATAAATCTGAAATGGTCCAAATCGGACATGAGGGTTCTGCCCTACGGCCCTTTAAAAGTTACCATGTTATTTTAATAAGAGAAATATTATATTGGGTTTGTTTACTGTGTGACTGTGTGTTGATTATACAGCTGTTATAAGGATCAAATTTAACTGCAGACTGTTACTGGAGCTGTTTGTGAATAGTTTTGTGTGAAATTGTTGTTTTGTTTAATTTAGTGGTTTGTTTATGTGAATGAAATGCCACGTTTACGGAGAGGAGGTGCAAATCTTGGACGACGCACCATTTAATATCTTGTAAACATATAATAGCCCGTCGCAGTAAACCTGCGTAATCAAAAATTATTAGAGAATTGCAGACGCGCAGCGAACAACCTAAATCTGGCGACGAGTGTGTGCAGCGAATGAGCCCCCAAAAGGTGAGTGAGCGCAGCGATCGAACTAAATTGATGGTGAGTGAGCGTAGCGAACGATATGACCCAAATGGCGAGTGAGCGCAGCGAACGAGCTAAACCCTGTCGGCGAGTGAGCGTAGCGAAGGAGCTCACTTGAATTACCTATAAAACATTTGCTATTATTGATTTAAAAAATAGTCGCTCTGCTCCAATATTGCAAGCAGACAACTGCATTGTATACCTAGTTTATTTATTTCAACGGTTACACCGTTACACCATTTTTACATTTTTTAATCCTTGCTAACAAGATGTTAAAGAAAAAATAAACAACAACAATAAATAATTCTAACAGTAAGTAACAATGCGATAAAAATGCAAATTCATAACTAATCAACAACTTTCAAATCTCAATGAATAACAGGAGTTTACAATAAATTCTTTCTTGAGATGGCAAACAGTAATAAGGCATGCTTCCGACTTCAACCTGCCCTCTCATCACACGAAAATGTATGAAAATAAACCGTCATATTGTGGTTCCAAATTTTATAACGTATTGCCAGAGAGTATCAATAAAGAATAAAATTTTCAAAAAAATTAAAAAGAAGTTAAAATCCTGGCTATTACAACACCCATTTTACAATGTTTAAGAGTTTTTAAACTAGAAAAATTAATACTGTAATTAGAATTTAACTATTTATAATCTCTATGATTGTAAATAAAGTATGTCTCTCTCTCTCAATAACATCTTAATAAATTAGTGAACTTCACGCTCCTTTCACACATCACGTTTTTAGCCGTGCGGGAAAAAAACCATACGATTTAAAAACCGTCCAACACACCGTACAAGTAAGTGGCAGCTGGTTAAAAACCATTGCCGTGTTTGTGTGAAAGGTCTCATCAGATTCTATTGGAATGTCCGCCGTGCGATTTTTAATCGTACGGGCAAAACCGTGATGTGTGAAAGGAGCGTAAATATATATGGTAAATATAATAAAAACAAACAGCTTTAGATAAACAAGAAAAAAAATCTTAACAATAACAACGACCATGAACCCGAAATACACTCGTTGTTCAAATTTTCTCAAATGTGGCCCTTTAAAGGCACCACCTAAAACAGCTCTTTTGATGCACAGGTATTGGTCGAAGACACAAGAAACACTGTGTGGGTGTGGCCCTCTAAAGGCACCACCTAAAAAAACTCTCAGCAAAACACAGAACTAACGACACAGGAACTGAGTGACTTCTCTCTTAAAAGAGGCAGGCGATTTGCCAAAGAAGTCGACAGAAGGAGAAACCTCAGCGCCAACCCTCAGGAGTCTTGAGATTCCATGGTTTTGGGTATAGTTGGTAGGCAGATGACCTCTGAAGAACAAGGCTTTTGATCTCGTGCATCTAGATAAATGGAGAAGTTCAGTCGACTCAGTAGATCTGGACAGTCTATAATCCCTTCAACCAGTCTGTGTATAGAAAGAGTAGATCATTTATCTTGCGTCTTATTTGAAGTGGCTGTACACCAAACTGGTCTTCAAGTGCTCTGATGGGGACTTAAGAAAGCGGTGACCAAGTCTCAAACCCAACACTCTAATGAATCTAGTCTGAATTCAATTCAAAATATCAATGTGACCAGCCTGGTATGGGGACCAGATCACCGAGCAATACTCAAGAACCTGACGTATCAAGGACTTGTAAAGCAAAACAAGTGATAAAGGGGATCTCAGGTCTAGGGTCGAACGAAGAATAAAGCCAAGTAATGATGATGCTCTGGAAGATACATGTAATAAATGATCCAATGGACTTAAGGTGGAGTTTGTAATGACACCAAGGCAGGGTGTCGCCTGATATCTCGATTTTGGAATTCCAGTATATTTCCAGTATTTTCAGTACATTTTTTCAAAAAATTCCAGTATCACTCGCGAACTATTCATCTGAATATGGAGTAACAATAACAAAATTTCATACATATAAAAAAATTTAACATAAATCTTTGTATTAAAAGATCGCCACTGGTCAAAATTCTACCAAAAAAACACCTGATTTGGACCGGGGCCTACGATTACTAACGGGCCTGCATACATTTTTGGTCACTAGACCAGATGCGGCCGAATTTTCAGCTGTCAACAACATTTAAAAGCATTGCAATAGCCTGACTTTGTGTCAGTTTTTGCATGTAGTTTTAAATATAAGTCAATGAAATCTTAAGTGTTGCATATTATTCTAATCCTCATTAATTTACATATTGAATAATGCTAATAATGTTACACTTTGCAAAACTTAAAACTCACTCTTTACGTAAAACAAAAACTTGAATTTCTACCATTGTAGGGTTTAAAGCCTTTTTCGTTAACAGTTTACTTCTTTTGATGTTTCAAGGATATTTCTGGGAAATAAGACATGAATTAAATGTTCTGAATTAGTAGTTTCCGGTTAGTATTTTTACCTTCAATAAAAAGTTTAAGTTTACCTAACATATGATTCATTTCATGAAAACAAACAGCTTTCTTCATAAGAATAACCTGTCTCCCTTCAGTCATTTCAATTTATTTAGTTTTTTTGTTTACTTATCAGTTTACTTTGTACAACTATGACTGACGAAATGGGATAGTGTTTATTAACATGCAGTTTCATTCGGAGTATTAGGGAGCGACAATTACTTTCTTTAATTATTAGATGGTATTTTAGGTCTCTGATCTTGTTGTAGGGAGTTTTGTGTTGGTGAAGTTTACAGGGGTCTCTTAATCATTGTGAGGTAATCATTCAATTCCTTGTAGATTTCAATGTCTTCTTTTTGTAAGGACTGTACTCTTCTGTTGGTATATTGGTGCTGAGGCATTGTCAGATTATAGCACGTGACGGACCAATGAGTGTGGACCATTGAGAGTCCACTGTGACTGCATTACAAGGTCAATTTCTTACTTTTTGGATGACCATTGTCATCAGCAAGTCATAAACTAAATTGTTTAATTGAAATGTGAATACCTCATTTCAACTCATCTAGTTCAGAAGTTTCTTCTACCAAAAATGTTAATACTCAAAATAATTTTATTATTCAATCTGATTTTTTAATATATCAGAAAAAAATGCAACAAATTAATGTTAGTTATCAGAAATGAAGATTTAAAAGGGCAATTCAAACTGAAGACTTTAATCCAAAATTTAAATTTAATCCTTAAAAATATTTACACACATGTACAGTTTCTTAACATAATAATTACAAAATAAAACTGCAACATAAACTCCATTAAAAATCAATGTTCAATATACTTATTAAAGTAAAATCCTAAACAAACTCACAAAAAACTTTCAAATTCTATTAAAAAAAAACAAGTCACTTCTTAAAAATTTCCAAATAACCAAATCTATTACAGCTGTAGGTATTAATCTATTCAGTCAGTTTTCTATCTAGTTATGTTTAAATTTATTTTGAGTCTGAAAATGCAGTATTGAGCCAAATCATTATCAATAGCCAATGATGTTTCTTCTCCGTGGTGTTGTGTGCGCCTTAGCAATGGAAAGTCAGTCAACTTGTGGTTAGGAGAGACAGCATGTACTTCTCTAACACTGCTTTCGCTGAAACAAAATTATTACTTTGTTATTTAAAAAATAATCACTTAGCACGTAATGCCTCACCCTCATAGGAGTCCCCCATTAACCAATAGTGTGAATAACTTTATTATGCGTTTCAAGATATTCTTAGCTTTTTTGTATGTTATACGTTTATAGACTTTAATGAACAAAATTCTTTCAAATTTAACACAGGGTTGAAATTGGTTTTGCTATCGCATGTCATTGGATATCACAACAATTAAGGTGTTGTAATGTCTTTGAACAAAACTTGAAGAAAACTAATTTACATTTATAAAACCATATAGAACATTCATAGAAGCTTGTTTTCCCTTTTTGTTATGCATTCACATGTTAATAAAGCTGTATGATATGCATGTATGATGTATGTATCATGGTATGATATGTATGATTGTTGCAAATCTCAATTGGCAGCATCCAAATAGATTAACTACCATCAATGGCTATAATCCAGGCACAGATGTTATTGGTAGAGGTTGTTGCGTTATTATTAACTTCTACCAGGGTTAAGAGACGTCTTAAATTTGAAAAGCTACTAGTTGCGCAATACAAATGGCTAATACCACGTGGCTCGAAAAAGTGCCACCTGCACACAGCCAATCATATCGCTTCTAGCAAAACTCGCAGGTCCCAACACTAATCAGAGGCAAGTGGTGACTGTTAATACCATATTAAAAAAAAAAATTACTGGTGAGTAACTAAAATGAGAGTTGTAATATACTAGCCAAGTTATCAAATGGCATTCAGCATTTTGGAAAGTTAGCATTTACTGTTTCCATAATATCTATGAGCACGGTACAATTGAGGATCGTAATTACAAACTATCGTCTCACATCGGAGGGACTGCTGGTCTACAGCAATGTCATAGGCCGTGCAGTTGTTGTTGTTCCTGACACACAGATCGGCACCACTCGACAGCAGTTCACTGACAGTGTGAGGATGATCCCCGTGTACCGCACACATCAACGCTGTCTCTCCACTCTGAAATTTAAAAAATTATTTACTTTGGGTTTTATTAATTTATTTACAAGTGAGTAATTTCAACATGCCCAATGTGCTGCGAGAAGTGGAGAACTGTGAACAGGTGTCACTTACACTGCTACAGAAAATATTGTTGTATGAGTGGTCCAAAAGCTTTTTAATTCTGGGAATTAACTTTAAAAAACTACTGGTCCTAAAATAAAATTTGGAAAGCAATTACAACATAAGTTGTCTGATAAATTATAGTATGATTAAGTTCTATTGTGTCAAAATGTATGTGAAGCTAAGCATTAAGTTTTGAGGAAAAAATTAAAACTTATAAAATAAATAGACAAATTAGTTGTATTCTTGTAAAGTTAGTTATGTTTGTACGCAGATGACTCAAATTTGTTGGTTTGTGTTCATGAATTAAAGAAAGTGAATAAGAAACACTATTATTACTAGTAATTAAGAAACTCTTATGTTTTAAAACTTATTTTGATAACAGGAATCTATATTTATAAAAGAGGATTTGGGTGTAATATATCAATGGACTTGGAAACCACTGGACCGTTTTCCATAAAACTTGGTACATACAGGGTGTCCAGCTTCGACTGTCCGAAACTTTTCCATGTTGTTTAGCAAGCCAAAATAAACAAAAAAGTTGATATAAACATATGTCCTAAAATGCTTCGTTAACCCGCTAGTCGCCATTTTGTTTTTTACACTTAATAATTTTTATTTCCATAACGGATAAATGGATTGAGTTCATATTTGGCATGGACCCTTACTACAACAATGGTTATCAAAAGAAAAACTAAACATTTTTTCCGTCACAAAATTTCAAAATGGCGGCCATTTAAAATTTTTAACCTCAAATATCTCAAAAACGGTAAATTTTATCAAAACTTTACAAGACACAAAAAAGCTGCAAAATTAAATTATCTAACCAATAATACCAAGTTTGTAATGATCTAACATCAATTAATTAAGTTATTGAGATTATTGTGTATAAAATCATTGATTTTCCATTATAATGCATGCAAATTTAGGTTAATTTAGAAGAAAGATCTCAATAACTTAATTAATTGTTGTCAGATCATTACACACTTGGTATAGTTGGTTAGATAATTTAATTTTGCAGTTTTTTGTGTCTTGAAAAGTTTTTATAAAATTTACCATTTTTGAGATATTTGAGGTTAAAAATTTAAAATGGCCGCCATTTTGAAAATATGCGATGGAAAAAAATTATTTTTTTCTTTTGATAACCATTGTTGTAGTAAAGGTCCATGCCAAATATGAACTCAATCCATTTATCCGTTATGCAAATAAAAATTATTAAGTGTAAAAAACAAAATGGTGGCTAGCGGGTTAGCGAAGCATTTTAGGACATATGTTTATACCACCTTTTTTGTTTATTTTGGCTTGCTGAACAACATGGAAAAGTTTCGGACAGTCGAAGCTGGACACCCTGTATATGGAAAAATTCAAGAACGTTTATAAGCCATTAGAGTTGTTATAGCCCTCACGGCTTAGCCGGGGCCTACAATAACTAATGGGCCTGCATACATTTTTGATCATGTGACCAGATGCGGCCGAATTTCAGCTGTCATCTCCATTTGTAAGCATTGCAATAGCCTGACTTAGCATCAGTTATTATGTGTAGTTTTAAATAAAAGTAAATGAAGTCATAAGTATTACATATCATTTGGTATAGTATTATATGGTGCAACTAGTGACTCAAATATGAACAGTATATTATTACTTCAGAAATAAAGCGCTCAGAATAATATGAAATCTAAAAAATCAGGACTCGATAAAAAGCAATTTTCTGACCTGAACAAAATGACTGTCTATGGGATGTACATCTTACAAACCATTATGACTGTTAAAACTTCCGAAAACTCAATCCCAATGGCTAAGCTGAACCACTGATACCACTCATATGGCACAAGAAATAGAAACAAATTGGCCATTCTACCACATTCATTGAATTTTTTAGGGAAAAACCCAGAACCGCTGGAACCAAATTTATTTCTAAAATCTCTCAGGAGTTGTTAAGTATTACAGATATAGATTCTTTTAAAGCTAAATTAAAACATTATTTAATTAAAAAGGCACCTTACACATTTGATGAATGTTTTAATTAATAGAAAAATTTAATAGCTGTAATATGCTTTTCTTATGCAAATATTTTGTGCTAAATGCAAAATCATTATTTTAAGTTAGTAGACCTAAGCAATAAAATTACAATTAACCCCATTCTACATTTGTACCAGCATGAACTTGCTTGTAAAAATGCTTGTACAAATTATGAATAAAGTGATTAACTGATTGATTGATTCAAGATTATTTTCATTTCTGTTATTTGAAATTTGGGACATGTGTCTTGCAATAAACAAATTAAAAAAACATTGTGATTGTAGCTGTAAATTATATTTGGTACCAACCAATCGTCCCCCAACGATGTTATCCCTATCCCCCAAAAATGACATGAAAAACCAGACACTACAGGTGGAACTGTTTTACAAAGCTGAAAATACTAGACAGACTGACATTCTAACAAAAGGGGCCTCAAGCAAAATAATTCATGTCTAGTGTCCTAAATGCTGTAGCGCATGGTCAAGATGTATGCAAGTTGGGACAGGTCCAGTTGTTTAGTTATGTTTAGACAGGTGTCACTCACATGGTCCTGACGGTCCACGTCCGCGCCGGCTGCCACCAGCGCCCTGACTGTCTCCAGGTGGCCGTTGGTAGCCGCCAACATGAGGGCGGTCTCGCCCCACATGGCCGCCCAGTCCACGGTCGCCCCGCCGCCTGCCCCCAGCAACGCCTCTACCGTGTGCACTTGGCCATGGTATGCCGCCCACATCAGCCCACTCAGTCCCTCCTCGTCCACACTGTTGATGTCCTTCCCTACAAAACCAACAATACTGGCAAATTCAATTAGACAATACAGTCAACTCCTGATTATCCGGGGTAATGACTGGTTGAAGGATCCCGGATAACCCAAAACCACGGTTAAAACAAAGAGTTCAATAAATTGAGTAAAACACGGAATAAACAAGTTTTAATTAAGAGTCAGCAGGTTTCCGATATTTATTATTTTTTATTGGCCAAACCTTATTGGAATGAATAAACAAATCTTCTAATTGAGTGAACAAGGAACACAATAAAGGGTCCATTGTTCTATTGTTCTAAAGGGTTCTATTGTTTGGCATCAGCAGCCGGGGACGGGTGGGTAGGGCGAGGGGGAGAGGGTCGGGTGCTGGGTGAGGGGGGAGGGTCGCATGGGATAATTTATTCAAGATAAGAGCACGCACAAAAACAAGTGATAGTTCATCTTTTTGTCTAATTGGTAAAAATTTAAGAACAATAAATTGTTTAAAATGTATGCTAATTACTAAATTAGGCTAATAAATTTATAACTTTGTCAAATAAAATTTTAATGTCACTTTATCAAACATTTCTTGAAGTGCAAAATAAATGCATTTTGAAATGTGTTGTTTAACATAATATAACCCAAAATTACTAGGGTCACTGAACAGCACATGAATCAGAACGATAATTACACACTGAACTGAAAACTAAATATAGGACCTTTCTTGGTTTCTATTTATAGCATATGGCGGGCGATCAGTTATTTCTAGCAGTCAAGATCACTCCGCCATTGCGCCCCGTCCCCCATCCTGCCCCATCCCACCACGCCATCGCTCTGACGCCGTACCTCACTGACCACATGACTACGATCACAATTACGCCACCAAATAACTTACAGATTATTTTCCGTCTTTCATTGCTTTTTTCCATTGATAAATCAAATAACAATTAGTAAAGAGATGTCTTCTCATGTAATTTCAACATGATAAGATCGATAAATTATAGTATTGATGTCTAAACTGAGAAAATAAATAAAATTGAAATTGACTTTTTGTGACCCCGGTTAATCTGCAACCCGGTTAACCCGCCCCCGGATAATCGGGAGATGACTGTACAGTAGACTCCCTCTTAACCGGCCACCTCGGGACCAGGCCGCGGCCGGATAATGAATTGGCCGGTTAAACCGATGTTCATTTAAGAACGCCAACCCACAATTTTATATGGCCTAAATATAATTATTACTTGAAAAACAACCTTAAATACATTACTGTATATGATTTATAGCTAACATCCACCACCCATGAAATAAACAACAAACCTACACTAATAATAAATCGTGTCTTTATTGTGGTCTACTGGTTAGTAGGTCCAAACGCATTGACTTCTGGTGGCACTTACTTCCGTCAAGGACGTTACAGTTTAATTGGTTTGAGAAAGTCATTGTGAAATTAAGTTGAATTGAATGATACATTAGATAAGAAAACTACGTTTCCGGCGAAACAAGGCCGGTTAAAGCGATGTTACGATAAAAAAAATGGCCGATTAAAAAGATGTTATTTTGTGTCAGGGTATAGGCCGGTTAAAGCGGAGACCGGTTAAAAGGTGGCCGGTTAAGAGGGAGTCTACTGTATTTGTGTTCTCGTGGTTTTAATTAGATACCTGTCGAGTTTAGAATATCAAGGAAGTGCTCTAAATGTCTACAGTTATTATTAAATTCTTAAATGTTTTTAAAACTAACCTGTTGCTACATTAAGCGGTATGTTATAAAAAGTCTTTTTAAAAGGATTTTGACTAGTAGTTAAGCTAGGTTAAAAATTTAAAATACTAAATTGTTTGTTTTTCAAGCTCTTTAAAATGGTTTCAGTTAATATTGTTGAATTTTGAAAATTGAGGCCAAAAAATGCCAAAAACCCTTTTTGACCCTATTAAAACACCAATACCATAATTTTTTAATAGTTTCACAAGTTCAGTTTCAAGATTTGATTTTTTAAGTTACAATTGAAGGGGTCAGTGGATGAAGGGGGTATGTAACAAAAACCTAGTTTTGAGATATTTGGCCTCAAAGTTTTAATGTTAGAACTTTTTTATTATTGCTTAGAAATGGTTGAAATTTTAGTATTGTACGGCTATATGTCACAGTTTTTTGCTGCAGTAAAAATATGTTTGAAATTTATTATTTTTTATATTTTATTAATAAACAAACATACATACCACCTTTTTCCAATAAAAATTATGTGAATCGCTTATTGAATTTGGAAGAAGGGGGTAAGTAGCAGTGTGGTTTAAGATAAAACCCATGCATACTGCAACACAATATGATTTAATCAGCGTGAAAAAAAACAAAACACACTTTACGTAACTATACTATGATTGAATGTTTTTAAGACTCATATTCATTGATTATGTGCTGGTACTACCAGCGATGATGAATTCAGTGTAGTGAAAGAAAGGTGTATGTAGCATTAGTTTATAATTCAAGTGGATGAAGGAGGTAAGTGCACAGTAAAAGTGTAACATACCACTTTCTTCCACTACAATATTATTTATTAGTGTGCACATACCTCCTTTATGCTATTGCTATCTCCATAGCAACAGGAGTTAGAGAGCTAGGGTAAGTGCCAAAATTTAAGTTGTCACATACAACCTTCATCCATGCGAAAATCCAAAAATTCACCAAAATGTTACATACCCCCTTCATCCATTTTAGAGTTTGGAATTCCTGATTTTGACCATCACTGATAGATAGTTAGATATCACCGTAATAGTGTTTTCTCTAAAGCGGATATTCGCAAAATTTTACAGGATTTGGGGAGATTGGTGGAGACTGATAAAACTTGATAGAAATCATGTTTTTTTTTATAATTACAGTAGAAGCAATCTTAAACATCGCACTTAATCAGCCTGTCGAATTAACAGCCCCTCATCTAGGAAATTATATTTGTTACTGCAACTAAATTGATATTAATCCAAAAATAAGCACTCAGGTTACAAAAACTACTTCTTGGTGACTCGAGTTTCGTCCTCAACAGGTTATTTTCAAAACATAGGTATAGACATTACTCCATTTAAAGGTCGTCAGAAATTAATGCAGTCAACATTACGCTTCATATTTAACATCCCTTTTGTAACCATCAAAATTTTATACTGTATTGATTGTCAATGAACGTGACATTTGACTGTTTGGAAACAGACACTATAATTTTCACTAATAAACGCTGTTTCTATCGCTAGCTAACGCTCTCCGCGGGCCGACTATCATTGAGTTTCAGTATCGTATGAAATTTTCTGGTAAGTGGCTGGAGTAACTGGGTCAATACTTTGCATTATTTATGAATTCTGCCCGGATATTCACAAAACCGAACAGGATCAGATCGTGATTAGTTTGAATAGACCGTACTGTACCTGATCTATTGGCATTCAAATATGTTTTCATAGTGATGATTTTTTATGTAGTCTGTCTGCCTAAAATTAGATTAGGATAGAAGATGGAAGGAAGGAAAAACAGAAAAATAAACAGCTTTTAGAAATAAAAGTTAAGAAGAAGAACCCAGGTATACCATATGGTCGGAACTGGGATAAGAAACAAGTAAATGAAAAAAAAAAATGCCTAAATATGACCCACAAGTAATTTAAAATGCTCCAACAAAAATTTTTCCCACTGCAAACCTATTTTGGGCTACCGTTTCATACAGCAGCTCTGCTGTTACATCCAGACGGCCGCAGAGTTCTCACTGCAAACCTACCTTGGGCTACCATCTCGTCCAGCTGCTCTGCTGTTACATCCCCTCGGCCACAGAGTTCCCACTGCAAACCTACCTTGGGCTACCATCTCGTCCAGCTGCTCTGCTGTTATATCACCAAGGCCGCAGAGTTCCCACTGCAAACCTACCTTGGGCTACCATCTCGTCCAGCTGCTCTGCTGTTACATCCCCACGGCCGCATAGTGTGAACCAGGATAGATCCGCCGTAGCGGGGGTCGCCTCCGCTTGGATGTTGCCCCGCTGGAGGTTGGTCATTACGGTGGTGCTAGCAGGGCGAGGCACGCTCACCTCTCGGCTCGGCTGCAGCAAACAAATGTCTCAGTCACCTGTCGCTCTGGTATGTGTGGGTCTTTGTTGAATAATAGGGATTGCAAGTCCTGGTAAAATTCACCATCTAGTGCAAAAAACTTTGCAAACTTGTTTTAATCTGAAAGTCAGATTAAAAACTTGAACTTCATATAACAATCATCACCTGACACTGAGAGAAATATCAGAACTAAATCATAAGTGATCTTGTTTAAATCGAGAGCAAATACAAAACTTGGAAAGATCCAAAAAGGGAATTTTCAGAATGTCAGCAAGTGTAAAACAGGTGGAACCTAAGTCAATTGATTAAACCAACTAGGATCCTTAGAGTTGAGTTGTAAATCTATCATAAAACCAAACAAATAACTCAGATAGGTAGAACATGAGGGCAGAGACTTTGGTATGATGACCATAGTTTGTTTTTAATATTTAAATAATCTAATAAAAATATTACCTTGTAAGGCTGAAAAGCACTTCTCCGAGGACCATTTCTCCACAGACTGGGCCATGATAATGTGCTTGAATTAGGTTCATCTGCATTTGAAATAATATTTTCTTCTTTTTCAGAGCTCTTCATCTTGGATGTAATATTTTCTGTGTTTTTCAAATCTATTGTTTCTGGAAGGCTTTTGGAGGACAAAAAGAGAAAAAATTAATTTATTACCATATCCAGAGTAAGGTCAATAGTAATTCTTGACTAGGCGTTTGTTTCACATTTTAGATAGTAAAAATAATACGGACGTCGCAGCAGACCTGCGAACTCTTATAATCTCCCATAGAATTTTGGCACTTTCCATAAAAACCATGGGGTTGAGTGAGTAGGTCTGTCGCAATATGGGTTATGCAAGAAAATATAAGTTAATTTATACCTAGTGGTACGTGTACCAAATGTAATCAAGTTCTATTTTTGTTTCTCCATAAACAAAATGGGATGAGTACGTTAGGTTTGCTACCATATGGGTTTTGTAAGCAGATCTATACTTATTTAATAATATAGCCTACTAAGGAAGTTTTTGTTAAGAGAACTTCTCCGACAATTTTCAACCGACTTCCAAGTTTCTGGTGTCACTGGATAGGGCTCGATCTATAGTTGTTTCCGCCAAATATTTATGAGATTGGGACATAAAATAAGGGCGCTATCCATTATTAAAATTTGAAATTTTTCCATTAGAATAACTTGGC
The DNA here is from genome assembly GCA_030545055.2 of Neoaliturus tenellus. NCBI lineage: Eukaryota > Metazoa > Arthropoda > Insecta > Hemiptera > Cicadellidae > Neoaliturus > Neoaliturus tenellus. The sequence goes on from CM061533.1 coordinate 8,289,230, forward strand.
CTTGGGTTTAGTTTTTTAAAACATTTGCTAATGTATAGCTGTAAAAGTGTATTTTTGGCAGTTAGGTACTAAAACAACAACATTGGATTGGTAGGATGTTATTGATTTAAAACAATATGTAACAATTTTAGCAACTACATGGGATAGTCCAGATTAAATTGCTAGATTTGGACAACACATTTACTAGTATAATTTAAATCCTGCTTAGTAAGATAACAGTGCAAATTTGATAAAGCTAGAGGATCATTTGAAACAAGGTTCAAAGAACATCCCTCTAAACCCCACAAAATCAAAATTCCACCTTTGCTGAACATCTGTGAGAAATGAATCACAGCATCCATAGGTCAAATAAAAACATGAAGATATTACACAAATGTAAAAAAGGGGCCTTATATTTATTTATTTAAAGAATTTTAAATTTATAAGGCACATAAAGCGGACCCTAATAACATCTTAAATGACAAATTGAACTACGGAGCTAACATGCATTTCAAAAGTTTTGCAGAGTTAGGAGGGGGGGGGGGGACACAGAATCAGTATGTCATAAAGGCCTTTGACGACTGTGAAGGGGGTAGGGGCAAAAGGGGTTACGGGGTTTTGATTATGCTACATACAATCAGTGCAAATGAACCAGTTTGATAATATTAATGAGCGGCCGGCCGGGACTGGCCTATTGTTTTTTGTGTTGCAAAATAAATGTTAAGTGTACTGTGGACTGTTTTAATTTCTGACGACCTTTAAATAAAGTAGTATCTACAGGGTGATACAAAAGTCCCCCCGTCCCCCTATAATTTTCTTATTTGTTAGGATAGTTAAATATCGTTTGGAGGTGATAGTAACTTAACACAAAGTACCTTTAATGTTATCAAACATTTTTAGTCATGTTAGGGGGACGGCCCACCAGGAGTCAGAAGAACATCTTAAATGTAAGCATAGGTTGTTATGTACATCACATTAAAGGTTTCACATGGCAGAGTACAATGTTGCAAAGTAGACTCAAAATGGATGACCCAGACAGAAATGGTAGGCACTCAAAGTTTCCATTAAAATCATATGGGTAAAATTTAAAAATGCAATAACTTTTTTAATACTCAACCTTATAACGTCGTGTTTGTGGTTAATTACTTCAAAAGCAAAGACTTCATAAGGTTGAGTATTAAGAAAGTTACTGCATTTTTAAATTTTACCCATATGATTTTAATGGTAACTTTGAATGCCTACCATTTCTGTCTAGGTCATCCATTTTTAAGCCTGGTTTGCAGCATTGTATTATGCCAAGTAAGACATTTAGTTTGATGTACATATCAACCTATGCGTACATTTCAGATTTTCTTCTGACTCCTGGTCGGCCGTCACCCTAACACGACTAAACATGTTTGATAACGTCAAAAGGTACTTTGTTTTATGTTACTATCACCCTCAAACGATTATTGTATCTTAACAAACAAACAAACAAATTAAAGTCGGGTCATCCATTTTAAGTCTAGTTTGCAGCATTGTATTATGCCAAGTAAGACATTTAATTTGATGTACATATCAAACTATGATTACATTAAAGATTTTCTTCTGACTCCTGGTGGGCCGTCCCCCTAACATGACTAAAAATGAACGTCGAAAGGTACTTTGTGTTAAGTTACTATCACCCCCCAAACAATTCTTGTTTATCTTAACAAATAAACAAATTAAAGGGGACGGAGGGACTTTGTTTCACCCTGTATATCTACGGTTTCAAAATGACCTATAGAGGTCGAAACTCGGGTCACCAAGAAGTGATTCAACAGGAAACGTTTTAAAGCTAGTAAAGTGTTATTTGGGTAGTTAATTGCAGTATAATCGGGAAACTCGGGTCACCAAGAAGTGATTCAACAGGAAATGTTTTAAAGCTAGTAAAGTGTTATTTGGGTAGTTAATTGCAGTATAATCGATAAATTAGTGATTATTTATTGTATTCTTCCTTAAGCACTTAATATTTACCTAAGGTCAATTTCTCTGAAGTAGACAAACATAGGCTGAGGCTACAGAGTGGACCTGACTCAGGGTAAACACCGGTTTAAAATTGTAGCGTGATAGGTAAACCGATGGTGCTGATTCCATGTACAGTGTATACCAGAAGTGGCCTATCAAGACCGGAATTTTAAATAATCTCCCCCCCACCAATTTTTAAGCCATTTTTAGGTCCTAGGCGTACTTTTTAAGACTACAATTTAACTTGTAGCTTACCTCTAGTCCTAAAGGTCTAGGAGTTAGTATTAATGGCAGTCGAAGTTTGGGTGTGAAAAAAATGTTAAAAGTCAATGATAAAATTTAAATTTAAAAATTTTCATTAAGAAAATTTGGGAGGGATATTACAAACTTTGTATAATTTTTGCTCACAATTACATTTTTTTTTTACAAAAAATCTATAACTTTTCTTGCATATTAAGAAAAAAATCAATTACTTTTCTTTGACTTCCATCACCAATAACTTAAAATCCATGACTTTGGTAACTTTTGGTGACTTCAGTGGCCAGTAGACATCCTAATTTAACGTTGTGGCCAGATTAGGGGAAAACTGCTTCACAACTCAATGTGAACAAAAAGGATTTAAGAGGCAATTCGGAGCAAGTTCAGCATTTCACTCTTTAGTGGATTGACTTACAGAGCTCAGCCTGTTTGGAAGATAATAGATAGTAAAATAAAATATTCTTACCCGTCTTTTAGTTGTTTCAAACTGTTTTCCTGTACTTTGTCAGATTCCATTATTATTTATTTACAAATTATATCTGTTGATGATAGTACTAAAAGTTATTTAAAGCTGAAATGTGGTTTAATTTGTATGTTTCTTCTTTTAAAAACCTGGAAAAATTAATATAATATAAAAATAATGTAGATTTATACAACAGCCATCCAAAAAGTAATGAACATTTTTTTTTCTCGCTATGGCAATCGGCGATGCTAGCAAGAACATCTTAAGGTCAGTGTTCTCTCTTTTTTACCGACTTTCATTAATACACATAATGAGAAAATTCCAAAGAGTCGAGCATTTGCTCAGTAAACTTGTAATAACAATTCTTCATAGTAATAATATCCATAGCAAAAGGTGTTCTGAAATGCCAAGTGCACAAAGTCTAGGAGCTTGTTCACTTCGCTCATTCACCTTCATGCTTGTTTGTTTCATTCACATGCCTTTCAAATTGTTTTAATGTAGGCCTACAGGTGCTGCACTCTGGTATAAATTTGTTTAACCCAGGGCCGGCACACCCATTAGGAGAACTAGGCAGCCCCTGGGGCGGCTCTTTCCCGAGGAGTGGCAAAACACGGAAAAAGATTATGCCAAAATAAATATTTTTAAAATCTAACAAAAGTTAAACAATTGTGTAACAAAATAGCTGTTGCTATTTTTTGTGCTTAGTTTATTTTCATTGAATTGTGTTTAGTATAGCTGAAACCAGTGGTACTGATGTCACCGCGCCATGAGCCTGAGTCGAATTTTAGCTGTCAGGGCCCATGTGCAACAGTACCACAGTCTAACATTAGTCATGATATTTCTATTAGAACTACATGCATTAGTATGTTCTCCACATGGTGCCACCAGTCATACAAAAAACTATTATACCAGAGGCATGGAGCACTAGTGATTGTTCACTAGTGCGTGTAGTGGCTACAGATTTAACTCAGATACGAGTCACAATGAGCGCTAGTGAAATATCACTAGTGCTCCAAGCCTCCGGTATAATTGTTACTGGTATGTCTGGTGGTTTCAGGGGACACGTGAAGTGACCGAGTGTCATGACTGTCTCCAAAAATCTTGCATTAGACTGTGGCCGCCCCTACAAACATACCCCTTCTTCCCCTACACCTGTGTGGTGTGATTTTACTAGACACACCGGAGTTTTGCTGTGAGCTTTAAGCTGCAACTGCAAGAGGAATCTCCCTGTGAGATCAGACCAATCCCACAGAGGGTTTGCCGTGCGGCACTGCATGCTATTTGCAGTAGCAAACGCACTGTGCTACAAGACAGTCTTTAGTCTTTCCGCTTAGTCTTCTCTACCACTTAGTCGCTTAGTCTTTCCGGTTTCATTGTTGACTTACGGTACAGAAGTAACTGAGGATGTGAAAAATATAATAGAGAGTAAATAATATTATTCAGGTTTAAATAATGAAACGTCTTCCAACACTACTTGATACCTTCATATCTAGTGGTACTGTTACAAGACGTTGTATTATTTTTAACTGAGTAACAGCACCAATGTGTATAACGCTAATCAAGATGTTATTAAATAATATCATCTCACACAAAGCGACATGTCATCACGATATGCTGTCGAATGTAAAATTTTGTAGATGTTTTAATGAAGGAAGGACAATGGGTTAGGTTTAAAGGGGGGAAGGAAGGGGACGGGGGCTCCAAACTTAACCTTTGGCTAGAGCGACAAACAGAGGCGTAACTTTCGACACGTCAAACGTTGAATTTGGTCCAAAAATAAGGGAGTTGTGATAACAAAAAACAACTTCATGTATTATATATATAGATGCCGCAAAGGCGACCTTAAAAGGACTAACAAGTCAAAAATGGCAGGCGATAAACTTTGCATTAAAACCATATTGCCGAAAACAAAAATTGCAATTACTTCTGATACATTCGACATTTTGAGGTCAGGTTTGTGGCAAATTGCTCATAAGGCATTGCACTTTAAAATTATGTATCATATGATATAGGCCATTGCAGTTTCCCTTACGACTTCCATTAGGGATATCACCTAAAGGAAGTCTCGGAAAAACTTTATTCCTTGTTTCTAGAGACCTTAAATTTGATTTATATCTCAACCGATGCTTACATTTAAGTTTTCTTCTGACTCCTTGTGGACCAAACCCCCTTGGAGGTTCAAGGTCATATTGAATTTAGTATTGGAAGGCTTTGGGAAATAGACTTTGAGACTCGGAAGCTGTTTGCAAAGTTTCAGTTTTTTTGTTAAATAATTCTAAAGATAATTTACTGTTTCCTGACTTTTCTTCCACTCGTATTCAGGCTGTTCGGTAAAAAGGTTGAAATAATTAAAGAGGTTATTGCACACATCAAAAAAGCAAAAATTGTTTCAAAGCGCTAAGACGCTAGCGGCCATTCTGTTTTTTACACTTAATAACTTTTATTTCCTTAACGGACAGTTGTATTAAGTTGATATTTAACATGGAAATTCATCACAGCAATGTTCATATAACTTACAGAAAAATATATATTTTTTCAATTTAATGAATTTTTCAAATGGTGGCCGTTTAAAATTTTCAAAGGGCTTAAACAGTAAATTTCAATAAATTTAACAAGACACAAAAAATTTGACAAATTTAACTATCTAAACAATGATATCAAAAATATCGAACAACAAATAACAGAGTAAAATTGATTTTCCTTACATGGAAACATTTAAGTTTACAAGGGTTAGGCAGTAAAAATTGACTTTTTAAGAGTACCGTATAATCACATTCACACCATTATTTGTTGTTCAATCTTTATGTTCTTGATATTACCAATGAATACAAAAATGTAATGAAGGTTACATCACATGTTAAAAATTGACAACTTTTTGCTAGGAGCGCTGTAAACTGAAATTGAGCACTCCAAATAGAGATAATGCCAGAGGAATGTAGGCCTAAACATAAAAGGAGAGAAAGGGAGATATTCAATTTCTTATTTAGTGTTGTGTCATGAAAACACCCCTTTAAACATTAGTTACCTACCACAGCTTATTTGGTATTATTAAAAACTCTTTTCAAGAAGAATTGTTTTTTTAAGTCATTAAATAATTTTATTCATTTGTTTTTTTGCTAGGACTTTGTTGTATTGGCTTTTAATCTTCTGTTATTCTAATGAAGATATTTTATTGAATCAATGTTTACAAAAATAAACTAAGTTATACTTTACTAGTGATAAACGTAGTCATGGTATCCCGCTATTTTCAAATTTGTTTATTCGGGGGTCCAAAATGAGCTCTGAAGTAGGCATATCGAGAAAGTGTTCCTATATTGATTGTGAGAATTGGCTCAGTAATGGAAAACTGTCATCAAGGTTATGTATGATTTGTGAGTGTATTGTGTGGGCAAGAGAGATTCTTTGCTAGTGACCATCTGCAACGAAATCAGGAGGTAAACTGACTTATAAGTTAATTGTCTCATGCGCACTCTCATGGTGGAGTACCATTTTGACAGTAAGATGTGACCTTCTTTACTTTTTTCATTGATTCATTGATATTTATGTTTAGATAATTTAGGTTGAAATCCGTCAAATGTTTGGTTCATTTATGGTTTTTGAGATAATTGCCCTTGGAAATTTTAAAATTGTTATGCATTTAAAAACATACCGTCGTTAGGAAAAAGTTTTATGAAAATTGAAATTGGTAAAATAAAGGTCTTTGAAACATAAACTTAATACAACTTCCCTTACAAAAAAAAAAAAATAAAATAAAATAAAAAAATTTAAATTTGTGGCTATAGCAGCTAATTTGCTCACTTTGATGCACGGATTAAATGGAATGGAGTTTTTTGAACACAACCTGTACATAAATATGTTTTTTGTTATTATGAGGATCATAACACAAAAACAATATGTGTTATGGTCCTCATCCATATATATAATTCTGTAAGCAAAATTACTTGAGCAAAATTGTAAGTGTTATAAAAACTGCAGAAAGATGGGAGGGGTCTCAAATCAAAGGTCTCGGTCCTACACGCCAGGGAAAATTATCGCCATGTCCATATGTTAGGCCTACCAGGAAATAAAGAAATCATATAAAACGCCCTCCATAAGACTAGCATGGGATTTGAAAAACATCTGATTTGTGTCAATTAAACATGTGTTATGGTTTTATTTTAAAACGAGACACGGATGACATTGAGTGAAGATGATAAAATATAATTCATACCAAGAGAAGCTATTTATTTAAAATCCAGTAGGAGTGTTAATAATATTAGTTGACGACTTCTACTTTGTCAGTTGATTATATATTAAGAAACAAAACAAAAGGAATGGTATTATCAATTGAGAGTTTGTGATCCTCATATTCTAATACGTGTTTGGGTACCTATTGGCTTATGTCTCAGTATCAACTAATGTTTTTACCTACCTTTGCAGATGTACCGGTAAAACTTAGAGATGTAAAATTGTTTTCTTTTGTAGATTTTTAGTTTCTTGACCTCTTGGTATTTCTATGACTTGCTTGTGGATTATCGTGATTGGAATTATGTGAAGATTTAACTTTTACAAGAGAGCGTTTTGCAGATTTTCCATGTGATTTCATTCCTTGCAGTTTATCCTGCAAAATATAGAGAGTCGTTTCAATCTCTTGAAGTTGATGTTCATCAGAAGCATTATTCAATATTGTCTTAAAAAAAATTTCCAATCTGCTTTTCCTTGTATCAAAACCAAATGATCCAGCAATATTTCGTTCTGCTTCTTGTACAATTCCACGAAAGGCCTCATTCCCATCAAGAGCATTTGGTCTCACCTCAACTTCATGTATTTGATCATTCGGCTCAAGTTGGATACATGGTCCATCCATGTAATCTACAAACTGTAGTTGCACACCACCAACACTGTAAATGTTTTCTATAGCTACACTTACTTCCTGTGCTACATTATAAGAGCCATCTACATGCTGAGGCTGTTCCATATCCTCAGATTCCAAGTCGGATTCGTCACTACCATTGATGGTATCTTCAACCACATTACCCGCTGCTTGGTGCATGCAAAGACCATGAATGTGTCTGCACATATTCAACTTCACATTTGAATCAGGACAAGAACACATGTAAACATGGCGACAAACATTGCAAAATTGGCATTTCTGTGGACATTGACAATCTTTGTCACCAAATTGTATTCTTTGTTTGTCTTTTCTACTATTCAAAGTATAAACCGTCCAATAATTGGTCTTTTTAACAACTTTAAAGGTATACTTTTCAGAAAGCTGATGCTTTTTACATAAATCGTTTGTTGTCAGTCCATCACCACTCATCAACAATATGCGATCATAAACTTTATTTCTCACAAGTGCTAACACACTACTGAGTAATCTGTCAAGCCTTTTAGATGTTTTGTCTAGAAAAATGTACTGGAAAGTCAAATGTGTATTTTCCAATTGACAATTTATTTTAGTTTCTTCGCTAAATACCAAACAAGGTGCCCAAGAACTGAGATCTTTGGCGTAGTTCTGTACCAAGAATAAGGCAAACTCTAAAGTGTCTACATCACTCTTTAACTCTGACACAAGCGCATTGAAGTGAGCTACAAAAATATCCTTGTCATACTCTTTTAATAGAGTTTTCATTCTTTTAACTACTAAGGACTGTTTAGTTTTATCTTGTATACAGTAAAGTCTTGTTTTCCAATCCTCAAGAACTTCCCATGTACTGCATGCTTCCTTCGCAGGTTTACCTATTATTTGGCCCCAAGTATTGGAAACTAATCCGATCCTGTCTGATATTAGTATTTGTACATTAATACTTCCAATTACAGACTTAACTTCTGAGGAAAATACTTCAACCACCGCTTCATCTATTCTATCAGTAAAGACAATTGCACATGGAAAACTGTGTTTTAGATCATCTATAATGCTCAGTGTTAATATACCAATCTTATCAGTTCTTAGTTGATCAACACACACAACATTACCACAGAATTGTTTAAGCAATTCTATTTGTGGTTTTAACATCATTAACAAAAAGTATCCATCAAATCTAAGCTGAGGATATGTGGATGATAAACTTGCTCTAGGTTTATAAAACTTAATACAATCCTTATTTGTCCTATCCTCCACCCAACAATCCAGAGGCTTTTCAGGGAGGCGCTTTCTAGGCTGTTTGGATTTTTCTCCACTATCTGGTTCATTACTGTTCGAAAACATTTTTATCTTTTCTTCAATAAGATAAAAATAGCACTCAAAAATATCAAAGTTTATATTAAGTTTATACTGACTGAAATTCAATCATTTTTTTCCTTTTTTTATTGCCAAAATCTCACAAACCAATTTCTTCAACAATAATCCAATTATTCACATTATAATTAAAATAACCTGAAACATAAAAAAAATTTGTTGTCAATTAAAAATTTACAAAGCTTACTATGGGAATTTAAATATCTACAGTATAAACAATTACAGTAAACTCCCTCTTAAACAGTCATTTTTAACCGGTCCCTGCTTTAACTGGCCTACCGTGACACAAAATTATTAACCAGAAACTTTTTATCTCAACTTCAGTTAAGTGGCTGTGCTTTGTCACAAACATTGTTTTCTTATCAATTCTCCTCTCACCATTACTCAAAGATCACTCTTGCTCACACTCATGAGGGATGTTGCCGCCAAGGTGTTGTCAGATCACAAAATTTATCTGACCAAAGAACGTCAGGATATCTTAAGTCTAGGCCTACTTTAAGAAACCAAACTGAACAGGCCTACCAGAATTTGGGTTTGGCCCAGAATTTGGTTCTAGGGCAAGAACCAAATTTCTACAGTCCTTGACTTCTTCAAGTTATTTAGTTCAAACTGATGTATCAGAGGGATAAACAAAAACACATTATCAGAAATATTGTTAGGTAATAAAGTTGGAGTAAGCCTAGGCGTAAGTCTTTGCATCTGTTTAGAAAAAGTAAATGGAGACAAATGCCTCTGCACTTTTAGGCCCAACTCAGGGATCCCAAAGGTCCTGAATTTTAAGGGACAGCCCCTTCTTTAGTAAATTTGTGCCGCGTCCCGGAGAGAGGTCATCCAGGACAGTATATGTCCCGTATTTGGCAGGAATCACAAATTGTCTCTGTAAAAACTTACTTACGATGCAAGTTGCAATCTATCCTCCAAATTATGACTACAACTTATCTTGAATGCAAACAGAACCGACCGCCATGGCAAAGTGTTAACGCTCATTTATAATCTTTTTAGGGACTTTTGTGTGTTTTTGGGGAACCTGAAAAGTACCGTTAGTACTCGCATGATGGTCAGTCTAGGCTATTTAGGTTAAGTTAGTGTTATTAGATTATATATGCAATGTTAGTTAGTATCTATGTACGACGGCTATTCAGAAAGTAAGGAACGTTTCCGTCTTATGCCTTTAGGCGCGCGCGTATCGCCTATATTGGGGTATTAGAGCACTCGGTGCCTCAGTGGCTATCCAGCCGTGACGCTAGGAGCATCGTCGCGCTGCCAATTTTCTTTATTTTTAAATTCAAAATGGCCGCTCCCGTAAAAAATCCTGCCAGCTGGGAAGTGCGATCGGTAACACGGTTTTTGTTTGCAAAAAACTTAAAATCAATAGAGATTTATCGATTTTTATTCTTTCAATTTCACCACAGCAAAGTCCGTGAAACTTGAGGATAAGATAACGAAAGCTCCGTTATGGTGGAGCAGCGGTTTTCACGGATCTTCTCGTCAACTTTAGTGACCAGTTCGTCAGTCACAATGCTCAATCGTCCACTCTACTGTTCATCAAAAACATTGGTTCGGTCATTTGTAAACTGAATACAGAATACACAATTTCCGCATAGAACTTTTATTCAAGACATTGTTCCCATACACCTCGCACACTTTTCAATAAATCTTTATCGGTTTTAAGTTTTTTGCCAGCAAAAACCGTGTTACCGATCGCACTTCGCAACTGGCGGGATTTTTTACGGAAGCGGCCACTTTGAATTTAAAAATAAAGAAAACTGGCAACATGACGATGCTCCTAGCGTCACGGCTGGATAGCCACTGAGGCCCCGAGTGCTCTCATACTCTTATTATAGGTGATACGCGCGCCTAACGGCATAGGCTAAGACGAAAACGTTCCTTAAGTTACTTTCTGAATAGCCTGGACTGCCTATTACCTTAATCCTCTTTTAATACAAGGCCGCTGCGACGAAAAGTGGCAACGCCGCTCACTAGGCTGACACGGTGCAGCGCTGTAGCATGCAGTTCAATGAAGAGCCCAAAACCGATCACATTGTCTTATTTTGTCAATATTATGCTTGTTGTGATTAATAATGTAAATAAGGTGAAATGCCTGTCAAACTTGTTATTAAGGATAAACCAGTAATTTCATAATGCCGTAAAACCCGAAGTAGGACTATACATAAGTTATAAGTTAAGTTATGAGCAGTTTTTAATTTCATGAGGAAGAAAAACATTGTAACTTAGCTAGAGGATACGAGCCACTTAATTACCTAAATAATATTAGAAATATTATTCAGGTTGAAATAATAATACGTCTTCCAACACTACTCGATAGGCCTAGGTATAGGCTCTTTACACTTGCACTGTAATTGTTTACAAGACTGTAAATATATATCAAAACACAAAACACAATGAGTGGACTGACACCCCAAGATTGAAGATAGGGCCTAATAACCAATTCAATCGATCCGGTATTTACTAAATCAGCTATGAAGATTACGACAACTTCTACGTTGGACGCAAGGAAGAACAACAAACAATTTTGAAAGATATTTCAGAAGAATAAAAACATTATTCTTCCGTGTCAATATCAATATATTGTGGTTGGTGGCACAAACAACAGTTTGGATGATAATCTGGAAGACATTTATTTTAACTTGGAACGTAGGCTTGCCCAGTTAAGTAGTTGCAGACCAGTATTCATTACTACTATTCCTGTGAGATATGATCTTCCCCTTAACCATCACATTAATGAGGAACTGGTTACAGTTAACAACTATATTGCTGAGCTAACACACCGGATGAACAATGTTACCCTTATAAATTTGAATGGTTTTAGAAGAGTTAATTTTACCAAGCATGGCCTGCACTTGAACCGGAATGGTAAATCCAAGCTTGCTTTTCTTATAGTAAAATCCCTTGTCTCTTGGTCAATGGATTCTTCAGCTACCACTGTTAATTTAAATCAAAATTCTTCTTCTATTACAGTAATTGAAACTGACATGTCAAGCTTTGCTGATAATTTTTGTAATGATAAGTCCACTGCATTTGCTCACTGCATCTCTGCTGATTTCCACATGGGTGCTGGTGTGGCATTGTCGATGAAGGAGAAATTTGGCAAACCTTTGGATACGGATTGTATTACCCACCATCTTTCATATCAGAGGTTGGACAGAGGTGCGTCTGTTTACGGGTAAATAACAAAACCTAAATATTTTCACAAACCATATGTGGCTAGATACAATAAATCATTTAAGCATTTTCAACAAGACTTTCTAAAGAAAAAGTTTTTAAATTTAATTTGCCCTCCGATGGGATGCATCAGAGATAGGATTCCACTGCATATTTTCAGCAGGAACATTGTGAAATTCCAACGTACCACTCAAGCTCGGATCTATATTGTTGCTAGTAATAATGAGAATCCTGGAGGAACACTGAAAAATGGTTTGACTTATACGGAGTTCTTGAAACAACTGCAGCAAGCCATTTCTCAAGCATCTGGATCAACGGTCAAAATCTTGAAGCCTGAGGCTATCTTGGCCTCTCCAATGCCCAACAACACTATACTGAATGCCACAATTTCTGCATCGGAGACCGACTGTGGCGATGACATCTCTAAGGCTGATGACATCACATCGAAGCATGATGACCATCCTGCCCTTGCTGCCCCATCTTTGGCGTCTCCATGTCACTCTACACCTCTCAAGCCAGTGTCAAGTGAGGCTAGTGCTTGTGAAAGTGTCAGTGGGGTGAAGTTGCCAAATGGAGTTTCTCTGATGCAGAATTCACCTTCCTCCTCTTATTTAAACTCATTGGTGAATCATCCAATCAAACCAAATTGAGCTCAGCTTTTAAATTTCAACAACCTGATCTGCAGAAAACTGCTACAGAAAACAATAACCCATTCTATCTATTTTACATCAAAATATTCAAAATTTAGTCCCTAGAATAGAGTCATTGCAAATTTTATTAGATGAAATCAACCCTAATATTATTATTCTCACTGAACATAACATAAAAACTAATGAAATAAATCGTTTGAATATAGAAGGTTATGTTCTCAATGCTTCTTATTGTAGAAAATCATTTGCCAGGGGAGGTGTCATGATTCTTTGTAAGGAGGGACTATCTTGGAGGCAGGTGGTTTTGCCGGTGGAAGTTCATTTGGCTGAGGAAAAAGTTTTTGAGTACTGTGCAGTTAGATATAAGTTTTGTAATTTTCATTGTATTGTTGTTGGTGTTTATCGTTCACCCAATTCAAATCCTTATATATTTTTAGACAAGTTGAGTATTTTGATAGATTTTTTACTTAGGCAATCTAAATTTTTAATAATAGGTGGTGACATTAACATCAATGTTCTTGTAAATTCTAGGGAACATAATGAGTAAAATAATATGCTCAAGAGTCATGGCTTGAGATATACTGTTAGATTTCCTACCAGGGTCTGTGACACAACTGCCACCTGCTTGGACAATTTCATGACAAATATTCCAGAAAGTAAAATCTTCATTGAAGGTATCATATCAAATTTATCTGACCATGATGCTCAAATTTTAAGTTTGGATTTTAATAGTACTAACCCTAAAAATAAAAATAATCAAAATAATAATGTTACTTGTCACAAGAGATGTTTTTCTGAGGACAACAAAAAAATGTTTGTAGACATGTTATCGGAGGAAGAGTGGCTTCGTGTTTATTATGCACCTGTTGAAAGTAAATTTGATGAATTTTTGAACATTTTCCTTTATTACTTTAATTTCTGTTTTCCAAAAACCAAATGTCGTATAAATAAAAAACCAAATAGCTGGATATCTACTGAATTGCATGATTTAAAATTGGAACTTAGAAGTTTAACAGAGTATAGTAGAAAATGTACTGATGATAATATTAAAGCCCTAGTAAAAATAAAAAAGAAAGAGTATTTGGGTAAAGTAAAGGAAGCAAAAGTTAAACATTACTCTAGAATAACAGATAACTCACAAAACATTTGTAAAACCACTTGGAAAATTATAGGTCATGAAACTAATCATGATAATGTAAATAGGCATAAGAATATAAGTCTTTGCTCAGGTGGCTCTAGAGTGCATGAACCTAAATTTGTTTGTAATATTTTCAATAATCACTTTTCAGATTTTGTTGATACAAAAATTATATCAAACCTGAAACCCTTTTCTAATAATGTAGATTCACCATTGTTCACTGAAAAATTATTCATTCCTTCAACCATTGATGATGCTCAACTAGATAAAATTATCATGTCATTTGATAATAAATCTTCCACAGGATATGATGACATTCCTATGACAATAATTAAATTTGCAAAAATTCCATTAATTAAGCCATTATGTCACATTATTAATTCATCCATAATTTCAGGAATTTTTCCAGACAAATTGAAAATAGCCTAAATTAAACCTCTTTTTAAGTCAAACAGCATCCATGATGTAACTAACTACCGACCTCTTTCGCTGTTACCTATCTTTTCAAAAATCTTTGAACATGTTATGGCTAACCAATTAACAACTTATTTAGAAAATAATAGCTTACTTGATATAGAACAACATGGTTTCAGAACAGGAAAATCAGTCATTAGTGCCAGTACTGAATTTATTGAATCCATCATAAATTCTATTGATGAAGGTGAAAAGTCAGTTGGCATTTTTATGGACTTAAGTAAGGCGTTTGACAGTGTTTCACATTCTAGACTTTTACTAATGTTACAGAAATTAGGTATAAAAAATAGAGCCCTTTCATGGTTTAAATCTTATTTGGAAAATAGAAAACAGTTTGTGGAAACTACACATCTCAATAAATTTAATCAGTTAATCAATTATAATTCCAAGTTGAGGGACATTAAATATGGTGTACCTCAAGGATCTGTTCTTGGACCATTGTTATTTTTGTGCTACCTAAAAAGTTTACCTCAATGTACCAAATTTAATAATATAACGTTATATGCCGATGACATAAATATAAAAATATCTGGCAAAACAAATGGTGATATAGAAACTCTGGCATTTGAACAACTTTCAATATTGGATGAATTCCTAAACGACAAATGCTTACTTTTAAAACCCTCCAAAACTAAATATATAACCTTTTCTACTGCACAGGGTAGAGCTTCTGTTCCCTTAAATATTTTCTTAAATAAACATTTATTGGAGGATGTCGATGAATCCAAATTTTTAGGTTTAACTATTGATAAATATTTAAATTGGAATTCACATGTTTTAAATGTAACTAAACAAGTATCTTCAGGTCTCTTTGTTCTTAAAAAAATGACAAATTTCAGTAATTTACAAACTTTAAAAAATATTTACTATGCTTTTATACAATCACATATAATTTATGGGATTGGTGTATATGGTAGTACTACTAATGAAAATCTAAATAAAATTCTTATTTTGCAAAAAAAAGCAATAAGGATTATTTTGGGGCTAAAATGGAAAGATTCTGTAAAGCAGAAATTTGTTGAACTGGGTTTTATGACAGTATTTAGTTTATATATCTTTGAAATAATTTTGTTTATAAAAAAGAATGCTTTCTGAATTGAAACTTTAGGTCAAAATCATACTTACAATACTAGACATAAATCTAATTTTGCACTGAAACACCACCGTCTTAAATATTTTGAAAAATAACCTTCCTATGCCGGTATCAAGTATTATAATTTCCTTTCTACTGATTTAAAATCAATCACCGATTTCACTTTGTTTAAAAAAAGGCTGAAAGAATTCTTAATTGGCAAACCATTATACTCCCTTGATGAATTTTTTGAATAATATTGTTTTCTATCGGTATTTTCTTTTTTGCATTGTGGGCAGCCCTGATGTACACTCCAGAGCCACATTCAAGCATGTTACATGTATAGGCTCTGTGTCTGTTACATGTATAGGCTTATATGTCTGTGTAAAAGTACAATAACTATTGTATATATTATGAATAAATTATGTTGACGCCATTCTTGTATACTCTGTATATATGTGAATAAAGAAATTTTGAATCTTGAATCTTGAAAGCTTTACGGGCATTTGATAGGCTATCATTGGTCAATTGTTTTTCGTCCTCATGAAATTAAAAATGCATTTTTAGTAGATCTCGGATACTTGTTAATATTAGGTTAATATTGTTAATATAACAATATTAACCTGATTGGACGAAGCTACCTGGCGGAATTATTTGGACGGGTCCCATGCCAAGAAGGTCAACGGGACATACAACGGAGGTAACAGGTAACAGGATCAAAATAGTTTTTACATATTCGTGATCAGCTCGATATACCGTTATTTTATATAGCCACATAATTCATTTCAAAATAAAAAAGTTGTTAATGGTTTTTCTGATTTTCCTTGGGAAAAACTATCATTTTCGGAATCAGTGTGAAGTTACCGACATTTTGGAATAAAACGTTTCCAATTTCCGATGGTCGTAGCTAAACTCGTAAACATAACCTGAACAGGATATTTGTCATCCAAAAAAGAGCTAGGATAGCCTATCTGCAGTAGCCTATATTAAGATTAAGACAGACCAGTTCATGTCTTCTCCATTTCAAGAACTTTACAAATTCGGACTGTTCCTTCGTTATTTATGTAGGAAGCAATAAAATATGGTATGTAGGTAGTAACTTAGATAATAAGTCATTTCCAACTCATGTCCACACATAGGCCTACAACACAAGAAATAAACTCATTTCGGTAATTGTTTACAATAACTGCCTCAGTCCCAAAATCTTTCATACTTCTGTTACTAACTATTTGGGTCCTTAGTATGAATAAACAAACAATATTAAAGCCCGCTCACCCTTTTTGTGGAAGAAATAGACGTTAATGATAAGGTAGTGGGCAAAATTCAAACTGATAACTTCTCGTTGTAGTGATAGTTAATTGTGCGGAAGGACCATCGATAGTTAGAGACGGTTATACATTTTACATTGTTTTCCTTTAGAATGTTTTCCCAGTTGGAAACCCAACGAAAATAACAAAACCTAACATAACATGACAAAACCTAACGATAATAACAAAATGTAACCTAACGTAATATAAAATGAAACTGAAGTTTATTTTCATTGTTTTCCTTTATTGTGCTTTCCCAATTGTAAACCTAATGAAAATAACAAAACCTAACCTAATCCAACGAAAACTAACATAAATTCTTATATTATCATAGTGTGATCCAGGAAAACAAGCGGCCAACCCGAAATTGCTACAGGCAACAGCAGAGGTAACTCTGACTCTGATTATTATGGTAACCTTACCTTCATTGTTAACTATATAGTTTAGGCTGAGCGGCCTTTAATATCGTTTGGTTATTCATATTTAGGACCTAAATAGTTAGTAACAGAAGTATGGAAGATATCGGAGCTGAGGCAGTTAATGTAAACAATTACCCTCATTTCATCAATCATGCTGTACAACATCGACCTAAACTGTATGAGGAAAACCCTGAACTTGTAAGTCTAAAACTATTTTCCAACTGCCAGATAATTTGAAAAAAATAGTAGGCTAGGTATTCACCTGACATTAATTCATTTCTAAGTAATTTCATAGAAGAAGATTCTTGTCTTCTCTTCGCAGACAATACAACTTTAACCCCGGACACTAGTCACAAGTACACTTCCATAAAAATAATTATTTCTAAACTAACCTGCTTGTGCTTGACTGACTAAGGCCGGCCACACACTGCAACAGACGAGGCGAGGCAAGGCAACTTGAGGCAAGTCACTTGACTTGCCTTGTCTCGAAGCGGGCACACACAGCAGAGGGCAAAGAGGCAAGTCAATTGGCGCAATTTCAAAGTCCATTCAATAGGGAGTTGTTTCTTGCAAACAGGTGGTCTCTGCTGTAAATCGTTGTATGATGGATGAGGAGGAAGAGACTGTTATCATGCCCAATCAGCACGAAATGTAAAAATCTCATTTTTTACGAGAAAAATATAAAAATTATGTAAAAGTATAAAAATTATTTTTTCACGTCAAAAATAATATGACAATTTTAAATGTGAAAGAAAGGTAAAAAGAATATATTTATGTGAAAATTACGTTAAAAATGTAAATGTAAAAAACTTATTATAAATTAATATTTTTAAGTGGAAATTAGGAGAAAAAATGTGAAATGAGAAAAAAGGAGAATAATAGAATATTTTTCACGTGAAGTCTACGTGGAAAAATGGATGTATTAAAAAACTTAGAGGATGGAGAAATTGTAAGATATTACTTAAATTTACTTTTCAAAAATAAATAGTCGTCTAATTATAGTTAGTTATAGTTAATTATAGTTAATTAAAAAAAACTATAGTTAAATATAATTAATTACAACTGTATATGCCTACTAGGTACAACTAACTGTTGATCCAAAACTAGACAGAGGACAGCAGCTGGTGAGTGCGGGGTGTCACGTGACTTTGCGCATGCGCAGGACGCTTTGACTGTTAGTGACTGTCGACGAAACGAAATTGCTGCACTTTATGACTAAAGACGCCTGTCCGCGTCTTCGCGCCTCGCCTCGCCTCGCCTCTTGCAGTGTGTGGGGCTCCATAAGCGCCAATTAATGCTTTCTCTGTCACTCAAGACGCCTTTAGTCAAAATGCCTCGCCTCGTCTGTTGCAGTGTGTGGCAGGCCTAATGAATTAGATTCAGATTGGTTTTTGTGTTTACGAGCTCGGCTCGAGTATGTGTTTGTTATTGTTTGATGTAGTACCGTGCCGTCCCGTGCACTCGTGCACCATGCGCCACATACACACACCTAGTGATTAGGGATGAGCATCGATGGCCGATGTTTTCGAAACACCGATGTTTTCCTTTCGATGTTCGATGTTTTTGCCATCGATGGTGAGTTACCGATGTTTATCGTGCATCGATGTTTTACTTTTACATCGATGTTTTTCGAATTTTACAATACACGATTTTTTTCTGTTTGATATTTCTAGTCGTAAAAAACGAAATTGTTAGTTTTATTTTAACCAAGTTTGTAAAAAAAAACCTACTCTCAAAATAAAAACTAATTTTGTTATTATATACTAGGCTACTAGAGTGGAGATTCTCCAAGGACGCGACTTATTTCAAAAGTAGTATTTCTTCACTCAATTGACGATACCCTAAGGAGCTGGGAGTGAGAGTAGGCAGCAATAATCCATTATTCATTGTAATTTGTAACTATTAAAAATGACAAAATAAATGCATTTTTGATCAAGTTTAATTTAAATTTGTTGTGTGTCATTGTAGTTTACCTATCCTTTTATACGAAACTACGGAATTTTAACTAAAATATTGATGTTTTTATCCGATGGCCTTTTTTGACTAAATTCGGGATTTTCATAAAAACATCGATGTTTGGGTCCGATATTCATCGATGTTTAGAGGTCGATGTTTTCCACACATCGATGTTTAAGTTCGATGTTAACATCGATGGTCAACATCGATGTTTTTCTATCGATGCTCATCCCTACTAGTGATGGCAACAGTGATGATGGCAAAGCAAAATAAAATCGATTTTTCGAGAAAATCGATTTTTACCATTCGATACATCGATTTTTCAAGGCATATTTTTCTGAGATCGATTTTTCTTACTAAAAATATCGATTTTAAAATCGGTCGTATAAAAGACAAAAAAATTGCGGTTTTTACTCCTCTAAAACAAAACAGTATATTTTAAGATCCTACGGAAGCCCTGAAGGGCCAAAGAGTAAGCGATCATTTTTTTACACCGCTGTGTTTCAAACACGGCGAGCCGTGTTTGGAAGGCGGCGAGCCGTGTTAGAAAGGCGGCGAGCCGTGATTGAAAGTCGGCAGCCGTGTTTGAAAGGCGGCGAGCCGCGTTTGTAAGTCGGCGAGTCGTGTCTGCAAGTCGGCGAGCCGTGTTTGGAAGGCGGCGACGGCTCGCCGACTTTTAAACGCGGCTCGCCGACTTTCAAACACGGCTCGCCGACTTTCTAACACGGCTCGCCGTCTTCCAAACACGGCTCGCCGACTTTTAAACGCGACTCGCCGTCTTTGAAACACGGCTCGCCGTCTTCTAAACACGGCGGTGTAAAAAATGTGTGCGTACTCTTTGGCCCTTCAGGGCTTCCGTAAGATCCTAACCTCAGTTTGGCTTTTAATTTACAAAATTTGTTGCATTAGAGCCAAATATCAAAGTCAAATAACTAAGTATTGGCTATATACTTTGGAAAATACCGTTAGAAAGGTATGGTCATGTAGATGAAGATGAGCAGAATCTACGTTATGCCCTTTTTTGTTAACACTACTCCTCCCTTATTTCTGGACCAATTTTAACTTTTGAGGTGTCAAAAGAACGGCCTCAGTTCGTAGTTTTGCAATAAGGTTTTAGATTTTTTATATTTTAATTCTGAAGCCCACCGGGAAGCCCTTAAAGTTAGCTTTTTTCCGAATTAACATGGGGAACAATTGTTGAATTGTAAAATAAAACAGCTGTTGATAGTAAAACAAACAAACACATCTATATATATAATACGTGATGCCCTTTTTTGTTAACACTACTCCTCCCTTATTTCTGGACCAATTTTAAAGTTTGTGGTGTCAAAAGAATGGTCTCAGTTTGTAGTTTTGCAATAAGGTTTTAGATTTTTGATATTTTAATTCTGAAGCCCACGGGAATCCTTTAAAGTTCGTTTTTTGTCCATAAGATTAACATGGGGGACAATTTATTTTGAATTGCTAAATAACACAGCTGTTGATAGTTGAACAAACAAACACATATGTTAAAAGCTGAATAGAAGCAAATTGAACTGGTACTGAAATATCAACACAATAATTTCATACTTTAATACGAGGAGTGTCTAATCTGAGGTTTTAACCTTTTCTCAAAATGTAGCAGGTAGATTTTGCTTGAAAGTGTTATTGACGCGTATTTGGGCACAAAAATAAGTTTTGTAACTTAACCCTGGAAAAATTCATTTTTGTTTACGAAAACAATTTTGGAAACTGAAATTTTGGCATGGGTCTTATTGGTTGTCCGACTGGTATTGAAACAATATTGAAAGGCAACAAATATTAAAATAGAGCACTAAATTTGTGTGCATGGGTTTTCAAACTGCTGTAAACTATAAGGAAAAGGGATAGTTGGTTGTAAGTGTAATAACCTTTTTATTATTTACTATTATAGTGTAAACATGTTTTATGCAGAACGCTACACATATTAAAAAAACTTGTGTAAAAAAACATTTAAAAGTTTTTTACCTCCA
This sequence comes from Neoaliturus tenellus, assembly GCA_030545055.2. Taxonomy (NCBI): domain Eukaryota; kingdom Metazoa; phylum Arthropoda; class Insecta; order Hemiptera; family Cicadellidae; genus Neoaliturus; species Neoaliturus tenellus. Next base: position 8,310,326 of record CM061533.1, read on the forward strand.
GTATAGAAAACAAGCTTATTACAAAAATTGTTTTTATAAAGAGAAATTTTTACCAAAATAAAAATGCCACTAAAAACAAAATGGACTACACCAACAAAGATGTAGATTCTCTTAATTTATTTGATTTCTTTATTTAAATTTTGTAATGTCATGGAAAGTTAAGTTAAAGAGGATATAGGCATAAATAGTAATGTGGACTCATACACTATGTCATTGACTACCTCATACAGTAGTACTACAAAAACAACCGCAGTGAGTGCTGCATAACTCATACAGGACCGGGGGAGTAATGAAATGTTGATTTTTATTCTTTTGTCATTTACGTTTTATTTTTTATGAACTATATGTGGATCCAACATCTGTGAATTTATTTAAAATTTTATAGGAGGGTTTAGACAAAGGCCCTAAGACATATCGGCAAAAGAACAACTATGTAATCTCAGCTAATTTAGACCTAAAAGAACGAGCACCACATCTCAGCACTATCACATTGGGAAGTGGGAGAATTGGTAATGAAGATCGATCTGATTTTCACTATAGCGACATTTTTTCAAAGTAATACCATGGATCAAGGTTTGATCACCCGGTACTCTAATAAATGCAGCGCATTGCGCTGCACGGGCCCCCTAGTGTTAAAAGATTAGCTGAGTAGAAGCAATTGAACTATTGGTACTGAAATATCAACACAATTCATACTTTAATACAAGGAGTGTCTATTGTGTGGAACAAATTGTGTTATACTTTTTCCTCAAAATGTAGCTTTTAGGTTTTGCTTGAACTTTGTTTTTTATTTATTTATTTATTTTTTATTTGTATTTGGGTACAAAAATAAGTTTAGTAACTTAACCCCAGGAAATTTAATTTTCTGTAGACCTACAAAAACCAGTTTGGAAATTGAAATTGTTGACCTGGTTCTTATATTGGTATTGAAACAACAACAAAATTTAACAAAAATTAAAATAGAACATGTAATGTTTGCACATGGCTTTTCAAACTGCTGTGAACTACGAAAAGGGATAGTTGATTGTTGCTGTAAATTTAATAACCTGTTTACTGTAATACTAAAACAAATTTAATGCAGAATTATACATGTATTAAAAGATGCTACATTTAATTTTTTTATCTTCGGTAGAGATAACAGGCTTATTGCAAAAATGGTTTGTATAAGGATAAATTTTAACCAAAATGTAAATGCCACATGAAACTAAAATGGGCCACACGAACAAAGATGTGGATTTTCTTAATTTTTGTAATTTCTTTATTAAAATATGTAATGCCATGGAAAGTTAAGTTAAAGAGGATTTAGTCCCTTATAAGTAGTACTGTAGTGTTGGCTTTTTCACTATGTCGACTACTAACTCATACATTACTAGAAAAATAGCCGCAGTAAGTGCTACATAGCTCATACAGGACCGGGGAGTTGTAGTTAAATATCGATTTTTCTTCTATTGTATTTTTTTTTGTTTGTGTGTGATGAACTATCTAGATCCAACATCTGCATATTATAAATTTTATAGGAGTTTTTAGGCAGAGGCTATAGGCCTAAGAAAAATTAGCATAAGAACCAACAAGTAATCCTAGCTAATTTGGACCTAAAAGAACAGCCACCTACACCACACTGTACAGTGTGGACAGTGTGTGTGTAATCTCAACACTGTCACTTTGGGAAGTTAAAGAATTATTGATGAAGATCGATCGATGAAATAGCAATATGGTGTAATCTTACTTTCACTACAATTTGATTTTCATCAAAGTAACTCGGTAAATTACCATGGAGCAAGATTTGATCACTAGGTATTCTTGATAAATGCAGCGCATTGCGCTGCACGGGTCCCCTAGTCTCATTGTAATTCACATAGGCACCCAGGGCTCCGCCCCATAGGCTTTCAAAGTTTCAATGTTAATTAAATGGGAGAAGGATAATTTAATCATTAGACAGCTGTTTCAATGAGAAATGCTAGCATATCAGGAAGAACAGATGTTCAGTTGTAAAACATTTTAAAACTAATTGGCCCAAAAACAACAGAATGTTGGTCTTACATATACTTGTTGGTCTTGTCTTACTTGTGTTATTCTAAGATACAAAAATGCCTGTAATTGTTTTTACTAGGAATACGCTCCGATGTCCGACCCGTACGAGAATTTTTACTAACTTTTTAGGTTATTAGGTGACGCTTTTATGATTTTTTTTTTTTTTTTTGAGGGAGAGGTGAGAAAAAGCACACAGGTGACAAGCCTGTAGTGTGGGGCTCCCCTAAAAACGGGTTTACCCACTAAAAAACCTCCTCTACTCTTTAGGATTCTAACCTGGAATTGTTTATCACATTACGTCAGGCTAGGCCTAAATTTGGCTAACGCCGGTGGGGCTCACTCCTTATCCAGCCATTCGATCAAGGGATCTGGGCCACTTCGCGGTCCAGATCGGGTTTCTTTTCCAGGAGCATGCCCCGGACGAACTGTGATAAACAATCCCAGTTACCCTCATCCTCCAAGATCTTTTGGCAGACCGAGTCCAAAAATTTGTGTGGCCTTCAGGCGGGACCCTTCCCAACGGGGGCAGCGGAAGAATGTGTGTTCCGCATTGTGTGGCCTTCAGGCGGGACCCTTCCCAACGGGGGCAGCGGAAGAATGTGTGTTCCGCATCGTTGGGAACGCCCGGGCAATAAATGCAGTCCGGTGAACCGGTCTTGCCCATCCGGTTCAGGTACGACCGAAAATAGCCGTGAATTGTCAAGAATTGGCCGCCATTCCACCCATGGTTGGACGTGCTTGATAAGTCGCGCAGTCCATCGTCCTCGGGTGTCGTGCTCCCAGCTGTGTTGCCACTGCTGGAAGGTTCGGGAGCGGTCTTCTGTTCTTGCCGTGTCCTTGCCAATCTCGCCTTGTCTCTGATAAATTGCCTTCCTCCCTCCTGCCAAGAGCTTGACAGGGATAATTCAGGCGACCACCAGGACGGCAGGCTCGGACACTGTCCGGTAGGCGGAACACACCCCGAGCGCCGCTCGACATTGAACTCGGGCGAGTCGCAACCTGTTCTACTCTTTATCGAGAGCGTCTGCCCACACCTCTGCTCCATAAAGAAGCACGAACTGAACCGCGGACATCAACAGACGTCTTCTGTTGGATCGTGGAACCCCGACATTGGCCATCAGCCTACTAAGGTAAGAGACTACCTTAGCGGCCTTGTCCGCTGTATGGAAGATCTGATCCCCCCAGCTTAACTTGGTGTCCACCATAATCCCGAAGTACTTAGCAGCACGAGTTGATTGGACCGCCTCCCTTCCCACTCGGAACAGAACGACGGTGTCTATACCTTTAATACATTTAATACCTTTATTGAAATGGCGACCTAACTCAATAGGTAGTTTAAAGCCAAGTATGAATGAGGGATGAGTGTAGGATGATTGTGGCGCGATCTTGTAGTCTTGTTACTGACTAAGGCCGACATTCTCCTTAGACAGGACTGTTAATTCATAGCCCAACAGCCAATGGTATCTAGGGACCTACAGTTTAACGTGGGATCCGAACCACAATTTCAACCTCCCATATACGAATTGGTCTAATTATGAGGATGGTACTTATGGATGAACTAGTATTCACTAGTGCGGACGTTAATCCCCACCCCAGGGAATATCGCATCCACAAGCCATCGCTCATAACTATCCACAATTCGTGACCTCCAAGTAGCTGGATTACAGGACGTCGCCACCATCCCAGTCTATCCTCTTCTTCGTAAGGATTACAATCTCCATCTTACGGAGAGCAAAAGCGAGAGACCGTGATCGGACATCCATGTGTTGACCACACGCATGACTTGGTTCAACTTTAGTTGGGCCAGCTCAATGTTGCGTGCGACAATGAGAGCTGCGACTTCATCGGCGTACCCAACCAAAGTGGTTTATTCCTCAGGCATCTCCGACCTCAGGAGGCTGTTATAGGCAACGTTCCAGAGATCCTGGCCGAGTATTGAATCTTGCGTGGCACCAGAAGTGACTCTTCCATCGTCCACGTTCTGTCCCTTGTGTCATAAATAAGGCTTTGAGAGCGGAGATAATCCTCGATGAGTCGCAACAGATATGCAGGAACGCGAAAGGTGTTGCGAAGCGCATCCAACATATCGACCCACCTCGCCGAGTTAAAGGCATTCTTGACATAAGCGTAACAAGAAGCACTACTCAGCGAGGGAAATGGTTGTGGCTCTCGGCTCTCTTCACAGCTCTCCATGGACTTCGGTGATAGCGTCAATCGTTGACCGTCCCTTTCTGAAGCCGTACTGACGGGGGCATAAGTACCCGGCAGCTTCCAAAGCAGACGTCAGGCGGGAACGGATCAGCTTCTCGGACAGCTTCCCAGCCGTGTCCAACATGCAAAAAGGCCTGTGGGACGACGGCAGCTCGAAATTACCTTTGCCCTTGCTGATGAGTACAAGTCTGGCGGTTTTCCAGGGAGCCGGAAACACCCCTTCTACCAAACAGGCGTTGTACATTCTCAACAACAAGTCAGCATTAATTGAAAATACTTTCTTTAAAGCCTCGCTGGGAATCCCGTCCGGGTCAGGAGCCTTGTTGCTCTTTAGGGAGAGAACGGAGGTTGCCATCTCGAATGTGAAGAGTGGAACGTCATCTAACCGTCCGAAGTCAACCGGCGTACATCCTAGGCCTAGCCTACAAATAAATACATACAAAGAATGATTTCAACTAAGACCTCAAAACAAGCAACTTAATAATAATTATGCTTACAATATTAAAGGTAAATAGTTTGTAGAGCGAAAAAAAACAATACAATTGAAAATCCATGATTGCAAATTAATAAAAATCAAGTAATGTAAGTATTGTAGAATTACGCTTTCTTAACACTTAATGCATATTTTGTTACCTGAGACATAGGCTACAATGGCACAACACATTCTAATTAGTTGTTCAATTTAAATCTTTCTCCCAAATAGATATTAGTTGTATCCCATAAATTAGTTAATCGCATAATTCCGTACGACAGCGCATTCCACATCAACATGCTTATCTTTTGGTATAATTTATAACTTCAACAAGTAAACATCAGTGATTATCTATTTAATTTAACAAATAGGTCTGTCAAAATATCAATTAAATTTTATTTAAAAACGTAACATAACAGCGAGCAGATATAAACAATAAAAGGTTATGTTGTTTTCAGAATACACAGCGACAACTCAGCTGCGATGGGGGAATATAAACTAACTGATCATAGCAACTACAATACATTAGTCAAATCATGTAGCCTAAACAACTAAAGTTCTGTCAAAAATTCCGGAAAATAAGCTTTTTTAATACTTGAAAATAATTGCTCGATTATAGTTTATTACCTAGTTTAAAATACTTAAAATCTAACCTGAGAATTTCATTGAAATCAAATTAGTAATAAAAAAGCCTTTTGGGGGTCTAAAATTCGCCTAAGTGAAATTTAGAGTCGATCGTATAGAATTTTTATACTCTATGTTCCATAGAGTAGGTAAAAATTCAAATATATAGTTACAAAATTTATTTTATTTTATTTTTCTCCTACCTCACTTTCATGGAAATGGCATGATACCGCGGCCGTCATTTTTTACTGTTTGGCGATAAAAATTTAATATATATATATATATATATATATATATATATATATATATATTTATTTATTCTCTAATACCCAAAAATACGACATAAATTAAGAAAATATTTTTTCCCTTCAATTTCATAATTCATACATGAACAGGTTAAAAAAGATTGAACTTTACTTTAGCAAGCTTTACTATCAATTAATTGTTTTTTTTTCACTCTCTAAAAAAAACATTTAGCGGTCACAATATGATTTTTATTTTGTCATTAGAGACAAGACTAAGCATGCAAGAACTACAGTCCTACATTTAGCATTGACTATGGATACTAAAATTTAATATCCATAGTCAATGGTAATAGCCCTAGTGATATTTATAAACTATCTTCTTGTCCCCCCCCCCCCATTGTGCCGAATGTGCTGCCATCTGTGACTAGGGTCCAGTACTCTGCATCAAAACATTATAAATACTCTATTCCCTAACACTGTAGCAAATAATGGGTTTGGTTCGGGATTCTTGTACTTCACAAGTTTAATTGGTTAGGCATTAAATATTTTCAACTTCTGTTACTATAGAACCTTCAAAATCGTGCTAAACCTTTTTTAAGAAATGAGTTTTCTTTTTTTTTTATTTATTTAAGTTTGATTTATATTTGATGAATTTCTTCAGTATTTAACGATTTATACACAAATTTTTACTCAGTTTCCAGGCTCATTACGACCGTACAATAGTTTCGTCTAATCTTATAATTAATATATAATTAATTCTATATATTAATATGCAAGCATGTTTCTTTTCCTCCTTTTTTTCTCAGCTTGTGCGCATCATATGAGACATCCGCAGATATCGTTAGAAAGGTATCGTTCTGTAGATGAGCATCAACGAGATTAAATAGATATAGGAGTGCTCATCACATGTTAATTTTGTGTCCCTTTTTGATTTGCGTCATTTCCCCCATAATTCCCGCCGTTTCCTTGGCAACCATCCCACACTTAACTCTCGTTTCCTTGGTTACTAGTTTTAGCTATTATGATTGGCCGCTACAAGCTTCAAAAATTGCTTATGTTGATTTTAAAACATATGTTTATTTGTTGTTTGTTTTAAATTAGTTTGATTTGACGGTCTGTGAGCAGGCTATTGAAATTGGTTACCATAGAAACGTCGCGTCGTATAGGTGTGGGTAAAATGGTAAATTACTGTTGGGAAAATGAAACAAATTGCTTGGTTACCAAGGAAACGGCGGGAGTCATGGGTAACATGGCGCCAGTCAAAAAGGGACACTTTTCCCTATCTAGTGAGCACTCTATATCTATTTAATCTCGTTGATGAGCATAATCCCATTATAATTCCCATCGGCCCTCAGGGCTCCCCCTACAGGCTTTCAAAGTTTCAATGTTAATCTTATGAGAGAAGGATAATTGAAACATTAGACAGCTGTTTTAATAAGAACTCAGGAAGAACAGATGTTCAGTTTTAAATCATTTTAAAACTAACTGGCTTAAGATCAACAGAATGTTTGGTCGAATTTCGACCAGTGGGTGACCACTAGTTTATTTGGTTCTGTATACATTGTATCTATTCGGGCAAATGAAGTGACATCATAGCTCGCAGCCTTTGCTGTTCCTAGACGCTCGTGGTATCAGTGGTATCAGTTCAGTGTGACATCGATACTACAATTGAGTAAATAGTGTGTCGAGCATTGTTAAAAAAATATGAAAACACAGAATGATAGAAACGCAGATCATCCGCTAGGGGCGCTACTAACTGGCAATCGATGCCATATAATCGAAAGCTTTTTTACAATCGATAGCTTGGTTTGATTCCATTCCTCCATAGTTTTCAAAGGTGACGTTAACTATCGATTTGATGTTATATGTAGTCGATCCAATCGACCGAATGAACGCAGCTGTTTCAGCAATCGATATCTGCTTCGAGACTGGTCTGAGACCTCTAGCAAGCGTTTGCCCCTTCCCAATCTCTTGACCACTCCACACTAAGAAATAACGACACCATACGTACTCAAAATACCATTGAAATAAAAAAGTGTCAGTCAGACGATGGAAACGAAACCGAAACGAAACTTCGAAACTTCAGTTTCAGTCAGTCAGTGTTTCAATAAATATTTGACAAGTTTAGGAACTAATCCCATTATCTAAATCAGAATGACTAAGCCTGACAGTGAAACTAACAATTGAGTCTTGTGACATTGAAAAATCCATTTTGTTTCTAATTAACCTAGCATATAAGCCGAAATTTACCTTAGGATCGGAATCACGCAAAGCCCAAGCCGAGATAAGGACTAAACTTAACTTGGTCTCCACAGTGTTTGTAAATTAAATGGAACTCGAACTAGCCGGAATGGATTCATCGCAACATGGTATTGACAATTCTACATCACAAAATGACAAGAACATATCGGAATTGCAAGATTCAGAGAGCAATGTTGAAGGAGCAGAGATCGGGTTAAAAGATATTAAGGAGAGAGAAAATTCAAAAAATATCTTTAAAGATGAATTAGTGGATGGTAATTCAAATGAAGAAGAAGAAGAATGGCTGGATATCCTGGGAAGTGGTCAACTTTTGAAAAAGGTAAGTTCTCGCCTTCCAGAAAATGCTTTAACTATAGCCTCAGGAGAGACATAGGCTATTAACCCTGTGGTACTCGCGCGGGCTACAGTCGTAGCCCAGCCATTTTGTTTTGTTTAATACTCAGTGAGGCAAAGAGTGGGGGAGGGTGGGGGCTCAGTACCTTCCAATCAGAAGTCGGTCGACCCCCTCAGTAGTGATGTGCGATACGGCTGTGTATCGCGAAACGGCGATACGATACGTATCGGAGTCATATATCGTATCGGCCGTATCGTATCGGTCCTGTGTATCGCGATACGCGTATCGTATCGGCCAAAATATCGCTTCAACGATACGTATCGCATCATTTTCAACAAAGCACTTAAAAATAGGCATAGGTTTAGCCATTGATTTTAGATAATAATTTGCTGTTATTGTAATGAAATAGAATCAAACGTTTTAGGTAAACATCATTAATGTTTATAATAAATGCTCAAAGTAAATAAAATTATTGTTTATTGTCATGCTCATTCATATACTTACTGGCCGTATCACATCTGTAAAATCTTACCTAATAAACTTGTTTTATCTCCTCCAAGGAATTATGTAATTTAAGTTAGGCCTACAAGATAGGATATTATGGAGTTCTGTTTATTTATTGGTCAAATAAGTAATTGGCGAAACTTCGTTATCCGTCTCCACCGTTATTATCGATGTGGAAATTTCGATATTGCGGTTGAAATTGATCGATGAAAACAATCGAATCAACAACTATACTGAGAAAAGATATGTATCATAATAATAATCTAACCTAACAGTGTAACCGTAAACCTCCGTCACTTTAATTGACAGCGATGTTCATAACAACAAAATCAATGGTGTTTGGAAAAATTTTAAATGCATCCCTCAATACAATAGCAAAAAAAAACCTTTCTGATTTGTATTTGGCAGCATTTGTGTGACGCCATTTTAGATCTAACGAAGTCTGCTTCTTCTCACAATTCGAATTTAGATACAGCTACACAACAAACTTGGTTAGTTTGTTTTGTGTTGTTCTTTGTTACAGGTTAGGCCTACATTACCTACAATTTTTACTTTTTTCAGTTACTTGTTTGAATATATCGGAATTTGTTTTATTGTGAAAAGGTTTATTTCATTAAATTAGAACGAGAAACTAAATCAGGTGATAAAATCGTAATCGCATCGTGTAATTGTATCATCGATATGATAGCAATATTATCGTAATATCGAAATTTCCACATCGATAATAACGGTGGAGACGGATAACGAAGTTTCGCCAAGTAATTTGATGCAGCTAAATCCATTTTCTTTCGGATATTGTGGTTGCATGGCAAAAAAAAAACAATATCGCGGGAAAAAAGTATCGTTTTTCTATGTGCCGATATAAAACCGAATATCGTTTTTGGCGATACGATACGTATCGTTTCCAAAATATCGTATCGAAATATCTTATCGCCCCTCCGCGTATCGCGATATTACGATACGATACGATACGTATCGCACATCACTACCCCTCAGTAGTGATGTGCGATACGGCCGTGTATCGCGATACGGCGATACGATACGTATCGGAGCCATATATCGTATCGGCCGTATCGTATCGGTCCTGTGTATCGCGATACGCGTATCGTATCGGCCAAAATATCGCTTAAACTATACATATCGTATCATAAATAAAATAAATAAATAAACAAATAATAAATAATTCTTTATTGTCATTCAGCAATACATAATTACAATAGACAACGTCATACACAAGTAAACAATTACTAAATACTAAATTACATAAATTTCGTCAATACAGAAAGAAAGGAAACTATACTCATCAGATACTCTAATACAGTATGGCAAAAAAACTAATAAAACCTCGGATAAATTATTATGCAGACTGCTTGTTGGAGTTTAAAAGCAATGAAAAGTCTGAATTATTAAAAAATTCATCCACTGTATAAAAGGCGTGACTTATTAACCAATTTGATAATTTTGCTTTAAATGTATTTATGTTTTCTGTAGTTCTAAATGAGAAGGGAAGTTTATTAAAAAGTTTAATTTGTATATATTTATGGCTTTTCATAAATTTTGATAATCTGGCGGGTGGGATATACAAATCATTTGACTGTCTGGTCAAGTGGCTATGAATTGAATTACATGGTGTAAAATTGGATACATTTTGTTTGACAGAAATTAAATTGTGATAAATAAAAATACTTGAAAGTGTCATAATTTCATTTTCTATAAAGAAAGGTCTACAGCTAATCTTATTTGGAATATCGAATAAAATACGTAATGCTTTCTTTTGCCATATGAAAACTCTACCACCTCCAGCACTATTTCCCCATAACAAATTACCGTATAATAAATGGGAATGAAATAAACTATGGTAAACTGCAAGGAGTGTGTGTTTTGAAACACAATGTTTTAATTTTCTCAATAAAAAACAAACTCTGGATAATTTTGAGATCACATTGTTAGTATGCGCTTCCCAAGTTAATTTAGGTTCAAGGGAAATCCCAAGCAGTTTAACAGAACAAGAATGTTCAAATTGTGTGTTACGTAGAGTGAAGCAAATTTTCTCTGTTTTGTCTGTATTAATTTCAAGGAAATTGCTTTTGAACCACTGATTTCCAGTGTCAATGATGCTTTCAATGTTTTTTTGTACTGTGTTGAAATCAGAAGATGGTAAAATGAAGGATGTATCATCTGCATATAAGATTGTTTTGCAAGGCATAGAATTTGGTAAATCGTTAATATACAAAATAAACAATACTGGTCCGAGTACCGAGCCCTGTGGAACCCCAGCAAGAACCTCTTTAAATGATGACATTTTTTCCCCAGAAGCAACATACTGTAGTCTTTTACAAAGGTATGTCTTGAAAAAATTTAATTCATGTTCTTTGATTCCATAAAAGTCCAATTTTTCCAAAAGTATATTGTGTAGAACCGAATCAACGGCCTTGCTGAGATCCACAAGAGCCATACCCAAATAACCGCCAGACTCAAATGTGTCTAGAATGTCAGAAACCACAGATTCAACTGCCATAGTTGTAGAGTATCCGGGTCGACAAAGCATTTAAAAATAGCATCATTTTCAACAAAGCAGTTAAAAATAGATTTAGCCATTGATTTTAGATAATAATTTGCTACTATTGTAATGAAACAGAATCAAAAGCTTTAGGTAAACATCATTAATGTTTATAATAAGTACTCAAAATAAATAAAATTATTGTTTATTGTCATGCCCATTCGTATACTGGCCGTATCGTACCTGTCAAATCTTACTTTATAAACTTGTTTTACCTCCTCTAAGGGATTGTGCAATTTAAGTTACAAGATAGGATATTATGGAGTTCTGTTTATTTAATGGTCAAATAAGTAATTTGATGCCGCTAAATCCATTTTCTTCCGGATATCATGGTTGCATGGTGAAAAAAAACAATATTGCGGGAAAAAAGTATCGTTTTTCTATGTGCCGATATAAAATCGAATATCGTTTTTGGCGATACGATACGTATCGTTTCCAAAATATCATATCGAAATAATCGTATCGCCCCTCCGCGTATCGCGATATTCCGATACGATACGATATGTATCGCACATCACTACCCCTCAGTGTGCCGTGAGGCGTTGGAGTGTGAAGGTGTGTCAATTATTCGTTCTCAAAGTGACGTGGGCTACAGGTGTAGCCCGTGCGAGTGTTTTTGGTACTGTCGTGGGCTACAAGTGTAGCCCGTGCGAGTGTTTGTGGTATGAGTTTTCCAAGGTGTTTCGGGCTAAGTGATGACTTTATACATCAAGAACTAATGAATGATTTAAGTGATGAGAATGAGGATGTTATAAATAATGATAGTGACGATGGAGAAGAGGATAAAGTGGAAGAAGAAATTCATTTTTAGAATGAGGAAGATGTGCGAGAAGTTGATGAAGGGAAATCACCCCAATTAGAAACTGTAGATGATTACAACAGTAATGAAGACGATAGTGAAGATGACACTCCTTTAGCTAACCTTTATTTTGCTAAAGATAAATATAAAAATGTAATGAAATGGAACAAACGACCCCGTGAACCAAGAAATGTTCGTACAAGAGCAGAGAACATTGTGCTACATTTACCTGGACCAATAGGTGAGGCTAGAAATGGAAAATCTGAGCTAGAAGCTTTCAACCTATTCTTTGGTGAAAATGTAGGCCTAGTTGAAATGATTGTAAATGGAACTAATATTTATATTGAAAAAATAAAAGAGAACTTTTTGCGAGAGAGAGATGCAAAAGAAACTGACACAACTGAGATTCGAGCTTTTCTAGGAATTTTACTTTTGTCTGGAAATTTAGGTAGCGCGAGGAAGAAAAGCAGTATTTTATGGGATAACAGCCGTGGAACTGGTGTTGAATCTTGCTACTTGTCCATGAGTGAGAATCGTTTTCATTTTTTGATGCGATGTATCAGATTCGACGACATTTGAGACCGAGCCCATAGGAAGGAACTGGACCGCCTCGCTCCGATTCGGGAATTCTTTGAACTTGTATTTGGAAAATTTCAACGCTTCTTCAGACCGAGTGAATTTTGTACTATTGACGAACAATTGGTGAAGTTTAGAGGAAAATGTCCTTTCAGGATGTATATCCCAAGCAAGCCAGGAAAGTACGGCATAAAGGTTTTTGCTTTAACGAGTGCTAAAAGTATGTATGCAATCAAGTTGGAGGTTTATGTTGGTAAGCAGCCAGAGGGACCCTACAAGCTCTCACAAGCGTCAGAAGATGTTACATTGAGAATGTGTGAGCCTATTGCAGGAACTAATCAAAATGTTACATGGGATAATTGGTTCACTTCAATCAACTTGGCTGAAAGATTGCTGACAGAGCAAAAGTTGACTGTAGTTGGTACGATCAGGTCAAACAGAGTTGGTGTTCCTAAGGATCTCGGGCCAAATAAAGAACGTGAAGTGCATTCTTCTATTTTTGCACACCACAAAAAAAGACTATAGTGTCCTACTGCACGAAAAAAAATAAAGTTGTGGTGGTGCTCTCAACAATGCACCGTGATCAAGCCATTGATGTAAGTACTGGGGACTTGAAAAAACCAGAGATGATTACGTAATCAAAGTAAAGTCGGCGTGGATGTACTAGACCAGATGTGCGCAAAGTATGATGCTTCGAGGAACACGAAACGTTGGCCTATGGTTCTTTTTTTTGATCTCCTAAATGTAAGTGCAATAAATGCATCGATAATTTTGAGATTCAACAACCAGGAAGAGAGTCGATTGCCAAGACGAGAATTTTTAGATCGTCTTGCATGGAAACTCATCCACCCACAAATAAGGAAAAGACTTGAAGTTCCGTCCTTGCCTGTACAGTTGAAGAAAAGGGCTATGGCACTTCTGGGAATTGAAGAACCGCAGCGACAGCCTCTACCTCATGACAACCGAGTGGGACGTTGCCACTTGTGTGGCAGACAGCGGGATAGGTCAACCCGGAAATCATGTGGTAAATGTGGACACAAAGTATGTCAAGAACACTCTATGTTAGTTTGCCGAGCTTGTTTGGACGAGATCGAATAATGAACTGTGGTTTTATCCTAAAGATCGTAGTAAATATGCTGCTTAAGATTGGTAAACTTTTCATATTACTAATAATTTTATATCTACTCATGTATTTTTCAACATAATTTTTATGCCAGTGTTTTCTCAATAAAAATATCTAAAAACAAATACCAGACCATTTTTTTCCATGCCTTGAAAAAAAACGGAGTTTTTTTAGTTCAAAATCAGTACTTTTTTAAAACCAAAAAAGCCTAAATTTGTAATAAATTTCTAAAAATTTATTTTTTTGTAATTTTGAAATATTTTTTATTTTTATGGATCACAATTTAATAAAGTAAATACAAATTAGGCAGAATAATTGAAAAATTTTGCACCAGTCTATGTAAAAAACAAAAAAAATGATGTGGGCTACAATAGTAGCCCGCGCGAGTATCATTGTTATGATGAACCGCGCGAGTACCGCAGGGTTAAGAGCAAGGAATCTAAAATAAATAAAGAGAAGGTAGGGGTCAAGACAGGCAATGCCCTCTATGCACCAGGTGTTCTTTTGCACCTATGACATCATCATTAGCATTAACAGTATTAGTAAATGGTGATGTCATAGGTGCAAAAGAACACCTGGTGCATAGAGGGCTTTGCCTGTCTTGACCCCTACCTTCTCTTTATTTATTTTAGATTCATTGATTAAGAGGTTTTTTTAGGTTAGAATAACCTCAAATCAGTGTTTCCATAATAATTATCATTTCGTACAATAATTTAGCCCTCCATACGATGTACGATATATCACCGAACGATACCGCCTTTTCGTACTACGATAATTTGGGCTACGGATGAAACTATAGCCTATTTTATTTATTGTAATTTTTAGGCTATTAACTTAATTGTGAAGAATTAGTAGGCCTACTAAAATTAAAAAAGATTGAACTTTAGCAATGCTTTAAAGTCAATTTGTTTTTCACTCTCGAAAATAAATCCTTTTATTGGTCACAATATGATATTTATTTTGTCATTAGAGACAAGACTAGGCAGGCAAGAACTACAGTAGGCCTACTTAGAATAGTCAATGCTAAGGTAGTGAAAATGGTGGCTGTAGTTTTTTAAGTTTTTGCTGAATATAATTTGAAGCGTTTAGGCCTGAGACAGCTAAATTTTGTAAAATAGTAATCTTTAGAAAATTAAGATTTCTACATTTTGATGTATAGGCGAAACTTCGTTATCCGTCTCCACTGTTATTATCGATGTGGAAATTTCGATATTGCGATAATATTGCTATTATATTGATGATACTACACGATACGATTACGATTTTATCACCTGATTTAGTTTCTCGTTCTAATGTAATGAAATAAACCTTTTGACAATAAAACAAATACAGTACCATACATATTCAAAACAAGTAACTGAAAATAACAACAGAAAAAGTAAAAATTTTAGCTAATGTAACCTGTAACAAAGAACAACACAAAATAAACTAACCAAGTTTGTTGTGCAGCTGTATCTAAATTCAAATTGTGAGAAGAAGCAGACTTCGTTAGATCTAAAATGGCACCACACAAATGCTGCCAAATACAAATTAGAAAGTTTTTTTTCTATTGTATTGAGGGAATATGCATTTTAAATGTTTCCAAAGACCATTGATTTTGTTATTATAAACATCGCTGTCAATTAAAGTGACGGAGGTTTACGGTTAAACTGTGAGGTTAGATTATTATAATTATGATGATACATATCTTTTCTCAGTATTGTTGTTGATTCAATTGTTTTCATCGCACAGTTTCAATCGCAATATCGAAATTTCCACATCGATAATAACGGTGGAGACGGATAACGAAGTTTCGCCGATGTATAATATGTATTGGTTGTTTTATTTAATAAGGGTGATATTGCTCTTTAAAGCTACTTTCAACTGTAGCCTTCTAAGTGAATTTATTTTGTTGGAATAACCATATTGCGGTGGTGCCAAAGGTTAGGGGCCTAGATATAATTCCTTGCGGTGTGATCGTATATTCTTTATGGTATTAAACATCGCAATTTGTTTTTATTGGCTACACATCACTAGAATAATAAAACAATTTTTGTTAAATCTGTATATTTTGACTTCTTATCAAGTCATCCTCAGCATTATCAACATAACCAAATTAGGAAATTAAAACTATTTTAAATCAGATGGTAAACTTAAAATAAGTAAATTATCATGTGTTTTGTTTATCATTTGATTTAAAATAGGCTAGTTTTAATTTCCTTATTTGGTTATGTTGATAATGCTGAGGATGACTTCTGAGGTTTCGGTTCTGATAAGAAGTCGAAATATACAGATCTAACAAAAATTTTTTTTATTCTAGTGATGTGTAGCCAATAAAAACAAATTGTGAGGTTAGATATAAGCCTTTAACCGTGTTAACTTTTTAGTACAGGGTCCCCTGATATCAAAAACAAAAATTTCCATTCCCTTTATATTTAAGTTATACTTATTAAGAACATACATAATACATGTACGAATGTAATGTATGTATGTAATACATATTTATTTATATATATATGTATAAATATGTATGTAAATTCCGTGAAGCCAGTAAACCTGTTCACCAAACTTCCACTTTTTATCAAACTTGACATAAAGGTGTGGGACTTAGGTCTATTTCCATTAGTTACCGGTATGTTGATTTTGGGTTATCAGACTGTGGGAAAAGGGTGATATAACTTACATGTTCAAATTTGTCTAAAATCGGCACAAAATTGGGGTTTAAGCTAATTTTAGAAAATTTGAACCTGTATATCACTCCTTTCCCATACTGTAGTCTTATCATCCTAATCGACAGTAATGGAAATAGACCTAGTCCTAGTCCCACACTTTCATGTCAAGTTTGATAAAAATCGGATGTTTCGTTAGCAGGTTTACTGGCTTCACATAATTTAAGTACATATTTTTATATGTATCTTAATAAGTATATATATGCAGATATGCAGATATTTTAATGGTGTTTTTGGTATCTAGGGACCCTGTAGTAAAAAGTTAACACCGTTAAAAGGTTATATATCTAACCTTCAACACCACCGTAATATGGTTTTTCCAACAAAATAAATTCACTTTAAAGCCCACTATTGAAAGTAGCTTTAAAGAGCACCCTTATTAAATATAACAACCAATACATATTATATATCAAAATGTGATGAAAAATTTAATTTCCTAAAGTTTACTAATTTACAAAATTTACCTGCTTTAACGGTTCAAAATATATTCAGCCAAAAACTTATAAAATACAGCAACCATTTTGAAAAATTGGCCATAGCAGGCAAACGCAGCTTTGGAGAGTGGTAGACTTTTCACCATCGTTTTTCTGAGATAATTTTACATATGGTACGAATTCTAATTGATCAAAATATATTAGTTTGCAATTACTTCCGGGTTCAGCCATTTTTTAAGCCAATTGTAAACTTACTAGACTACAACTCAAATGTCCATTGCTCTCGTGTCATGATCAAACGCTCTGTGATTTTCATACACGATCCAGAGGATCGTGTATTTTTTATTATTTAAATGACAAAGTAAAAATCACCTGTCAGTTTGTAATAATAAGATTAATAATGCTTCCAGTGAATGTTTTAGTCATTAAGTACCAACAAAATGAGTATTGTAACTCTATGTGGTTATTAGTAGATATTCTCCACTCATTGGAATTAACTTATCTGGCTCTAAACTTAAAAAAATCAAACAAAAACAAATTTTTTTTAAGTACACAGAGCACACGTTTTTCCCATACTTTTCTTATGGAGGACGTTTTACGTTATTTTTCTTTTCCTGGTAACTGTGTGAACACTCCGTTAATTTTCTCTCGTGCCTGGGAACGAGACCTTTAATTTGAGACCCCTCTCACCTCCCTGCAATGTGTGAAACGCTCACAATTTTGCTCACAAAATTTCGTTACAGAATTAGGCTAGGCTATGTAGGCCTATAGCAATAAATGTAATGAAACTTTTTCTTTGTAAGGCCAGGCGCACACAGGCGATTTTTTAATTGACCGATTAAAAAATCGTCCTATTAAAAATCGCCCTCGATCTATGTGAACGCGCACATGTAGCGATTGTTTTCGCGTGGTAGTTCTCATTCTGTGTGACATAAAATGGACTTAGTAGAGCTAATGTGTGTTTGTGCACTACTGATGCGGGCTAAAAAAAGAAGAAGACACCGTCGGTATTGGGTACACCCTATTGTAAGTCAGAGACTTATAAATGGACAGTTTCATAAGATATATAACACCTTACGAGAGGACGATAAGAAATTCTTTAACTACTACAGAATGTCAAAAAATTTCACTAATAAACAATTCAGTGTCGAAATCTGCCATTGCACAATATGACTATACAAACAACACAAATATACAACTAGAAACAGGTCACCGGTGACTGCGGAGTAGCTGACGGGCGATCGGCCGATTATTCAATCGCCTGTGTGCGCGGACAGGTTACAATCTGTATGTTACAGATTTTCGGCCGACTGTCGCCTCGCCCACAAATCTGTGGCTTGCCACAGATTTTAAAATCGGCGCTATTTTTGATCGCCTGTGTACGTGCTCCCATTCCTTCCAATGATGCACAGAATGGGCGATGAAATAATTGCCTTAAAATAATCGCCCGTGTGCGCCTAGCCTAATTTAATAAACTATCTATTTTACTTTCTACATTTGTATAACAAATTTACAGTTGTAATAAATTTGAAACAACCGTATAGTTTATATTTTCATTTGAATGCCATGTAGGTTGGTTGCAACAATCTATTCATGTGATCGTAGTACCCATCCCATCATATTGGTCAATACTTTTATATTCTATATTGTTGTTGGCCCCCTTATACTTATACGAAAACCTTCTCATACAATTATAAAATAAAATAATGGTTTCAATTTTTTCTTTTAGGTGATAAAAAAAGGAAAGAGTGATACAAGACCGCAAAGATCTGATGTGTGTACTGTTAAATATGTTGGAAAATATGAAGACAAAATAGTTGATGAAGGGAATATCACAATTAATCTTGGAGATGCTGAGGTAAGTATAGAAACTATGTCTTGTGACTCTACACAAAATATAATTTTTAAATATAATTATTCTAAATATTTTTCTAAATAAATAGTATAATAATGATCTTATGTAAGTTCAACATTAAAGTACTAACAGTAACCCTTCTAAAAAAAACAGAATTATAAAATTTAGGCTGAATAATACGTTTTTACAAATAATAAATTTTTGGTACCTATTTAGGCTAATTGTTACTTTAATGACAGTTGTTTCACAACGTAAGTTAAGTATAGCAGGCTATATGAGAATCAAAATCTCTCCAGTTCCTCTTTGTATAATGGTCTCAATCTTTTTATTTATTATATGTTCACCATGAAATGTTTTCTCTTGTTAGACAATGTGCCATGACATTTACCAATTACTGTTGTTAAGGGGTTGTAAAGGAAATAAATCCTTAAATTTGCGAGACTCGGCAACATATTTTGTTAGTCCATAAGGAGGAGTTTGTAACCATTTGAGGGTTATAGTCCAATCACTCTAGAGTAAAAGAGAGTTGTGAATAATAATTAAACTTGAAAAATAAGATTAGCTAAAAGGTGAGAAATTGCACATAACCTGAGTAACTGCAGCAAAACCAAGATCAGAGTCATCGAAGAACCCATGTAATTCAAGTTTACAAGAAAAGGATAGCTTGAGCAAACAATGTAGGGCCAATAATTATCTGTGATAGGCACAGCACATTGTCCGTCAATGTTTCCATTGAGTTTGAAGATCGGGACGAAGAGGCAGTCCCAAGCACTTTGCAAGCATAATGAAAGGTGGGAGAAAACCACAAGGGTCTAAAATCTGAGAGATTGTACCTAAAACACTACGTTTAGTAGGAGTCTTGTCTGTTGAAATGGGTTAAACGTGTTGGTAAAAGTATCAGAGCACGGTGACCATTGCAATCCCCAGAAATGAAGGACAGAGAAATTAAGTATATCTGAATGTTTTGAATGTTTTGAAGAAACTTCGGCACTTCAAGATGAGTTTGTGTCAATGCATACAATAATTCAGGAGCATTCTATATTTATTTATGAAGCTCAAAGCCACCTCGTTTCAGCAAATCAATCTATTTTGATTGAAGACAAGTACAAACCCATTTTTGACCTCTTTTATACCCCATAAAACCCCGTTCCCACAACCCGACAATGCTAGTTCGGAAACTCATGAAAATAGGCCTGGTCTTACACCTTCATAAAATAAAGTGAAAATCTTACTTACTATAGTAGGCCTATTTTACTAACTTAAAAAATAACTTCAATAAAGGAAAAATAAAATAACTTAACTCTATTGTAAATATGCTTATTTTACTGAACAATAGAGGAGTTTAACTAAATTCAAATGTTTAGTCTATAAAAAAAATTGTTCAATATTGTTATCAATTTAAGGTGATTCAAGGGTTGGATTTTGCCCTGCCTTTGATGGACTTGGAAGAGGAAGCTGAGATCAAGATAGGACCTCGGTTCGCCTTCGGTTCGGAGGGCAGGGCACCGGACATCCCCCCGGAAGCCACTCTGTTGTACACGGTCACACTGGTCAGTGCCGAGCCTGAGCCGTTCATAGAAACATTACCACTTAAGGAAAGAAAAGAAATTGGGTAAGACTTTAACTGTAATCCTTCTGTAGACTTTTTGTTGGTTTTAATTTGATATAAAAAGACGTCCCTTGACGTCTGCAATTCCTTATAGTGAAACTTAACATACAGTAACATGCTATGTGTTATTGTTCGGTGTGATTTTATTTATTAACAAAATTCGCTAGAATGGAATAAATGTTCATTGTATTTAGTTTAGAAAATGACTATGTGATAGCCGAAAACTATAGTAAACTACGTTTCACTATAAGGAATTGCAGACGTCAAGGTATGTAACCTTTTTATATTGACAACCAATCCCGGAAGGCTTCAACAAATTTAATTTTGACTCGCATGTTGAATAATTACCGTGTATCATAAAGTGTTCTGGTTTCACTATGAAAAAGGTAGTATTTTGAGTGTACATGTTTCACTAAGTGTCATTATTGCAAATTTTTGTGTTAAATAGACTAAGCAATCAATCTAGACCAGTTGTGGCTGCAGAAGTGTAAGAACAACTTAAGTTTCCAAAGTAATATTAGGCTTTTGGAAAATTGCTGAGGGCCGTAGCGTGTAATAAATAAGTAAAATTCCAATAGACTAAGAAATCTGACCGACACTAAATTGAATTTTTATACTGGTATGTATTTTGAAACCTAAATTTAAGAAATATTTTATGAATTAAGCTTTTAGTAGGCCTCTCAAAAGTGAAAATAAAAACATGAAATACATTATGATATACATGAAAAAACATTATGAAATATGTTTATAACTACTGAAGATACAAGTTTATTATACAGATGCTAGTAGTTTTTTTAAGTGTAATTTTTACTTAAACCTGAAAAGGAAGAAGAGTATTCTATGAACATTGTGTGAAAATTACACAATTCAATGTTGAACGATTTTTGTTTTCTGATTCCGAAAAGGCAGCAATTGCCTCGAAGATCTTGGCAAATACATCTCTGACCGTGACACCGGCCAGCTACATGTACTCAGCTAAGTTAACAGCATGCTGCAGCAATTATATTATATATGTTATTGGTAAATATGTCAAAAATGCTTTAAAAAGTTACGGTGCAATGTAAGCTTGACTACCAGAGTGAGGGAAGGATACGCCCACCAGCAACCTGACCTTGATCTATTTATAGCTGTCCACATAGCTGGAATTTTGTTCATCAATATAAAGCTGGAGAGATTTGAATTAAGGACAATATTTTGAACAAATCAAGCAATAAAATACCAAATTAATCGCCGAAACGCACTGTAAACTAATGGCAACCGCATAAGAAACAAGTACCTACCGTACCCCACAAAAAAAATTTGTTTGGAAATGTTTACATTGATTTTGAAACACTGTCAATAATAGTAAACAGTTGTGATATCATAGAAAAATGTGAAATATATCTGGCTTATAGTACAAAAATATAAATTATTTGAATTGCAGAACTCGTAAGAAAGAAAGAGGAAACTACTGGTATTCTCGGAAAGATCACACATTGGCTATACAGTGCTACAGAAGAGCCCTTGAATATCTAGATGACCAAGGACTTTCAGGAGAGAATAAAACGGTAAGTATTCATGGAAGCGTATTCTTAAAGGGCTGTTATAGTAGGGTCTATGTATATTTGGTCGTATGATAACTATATAATACTTGGTTAAAACATGTGCAGAATACATCCTGTGTCTACAACACAGCGTTTTCGGATGTTTATTTATTTATTTATTTACAGTATCTAGTGACGCCCTTTGATGCTTTTACATCTGGCTGAATAAACCTATCACAATGGTCAAATTGTCATAAATTTTCTCATGGGGTAAATGACATGTAGAATATTATGTAGAATATTCAGCTGGTTAGAATGGATTATAATTGGTTGTCAAGTAATATCCTATTAACATGCAAATTCCTTCTGTGTAATTTTTATTGAAATATTAGGCCAATATCATCAATTAAAATTGCAGAAACAAGCTATAACTTAGATTGATAACAAAGATAATTTATTAAAATTTTGAAGATTTCATTACAAGAAGTTTTTTGCACGAAACTTTAGACGGCTTTTCTAATATAGTCTATAGTTCAAGTAATCTAATATTCGTATTCAGATGCAGTTCTCTAACGAAGGTTATATATAATATTTTACTATTGATAAGTTATCAGAGAAGGTCATTCTGTAGTATTACAACCATTCATCAAATTATCAACCATTTTGGCTTCTTACATTGTATCATAGTTCAACACATTACATAATGAAAGTAAATATAAACTTTAAAAAATATAAGAGTTGAAAAATGTTTTTGACGTTTTATTTTAATGTTATGAAACTCAACTTCTTAAGCTTATTTTCCATTAACACTACTCAGGGGATTGATGTGTCAGCTGTTTTATTTCAAACTACGAGATGAATTGAAAAGTATAAACAAGCAAATAATATTGATTATGTATTCTCTTTGTTGTGGTGATTTTAAAATTTTGATTTCTTCTCCATTTCACGGGAGCTAACTTATCCTACCTACAAACCCCTATGTTTATATATTAAAAAAAAAAAAAAATCATGCATGAAGGCCTTTTTATTCTTGAACATTTTTCTCTAAACCTGACGGTTGGGAAGCTAGGGGGCAAGGAATTTCATTTTTGAAATAGTTGCATAAGAATAACAATGGGCAAACTTTCATTGCCTGTATCTATATTACCATTCAGTAAAATTAGAAGTACTATTGGATAAAAATGTTTCTAAATGAAGAAGAATATTTGATTTTAAAATTATCATTAACTCATCAATAAACTTGCTTCCCAAAATCACGGAGAAATGAATAAAATTAATATAAATTTGAGGTTATTATGAAATGAATGTTCTTTTCTACGGCATTATAAGACATTTTTATTCTTGAGTATTTCTAATCTTACCGAATGATCTGAGAAATACATGTAATGAGAGTGTGCTCCATGTCATTCTTATGACTGAAAATGAACTTCAATTGCCCCTAGCTCCCTCCCCACTAGTTAAAGAGAAAGTTTTTAAAGAATGAACAGGTCCAAATTGTCCAGCAATCAAAATACAACACACAAATAGAGGGAGTACTTATTAAAATACCCCCGTCGCAGCAGACCTGCGTACTCAGCGAATTTCCCATGGAATTTCAGATTATTTACTTTCCCCATAAAAACACCATAGGATCGAGTATGTAGGTTTGCTGCCATGGGGTGTTGTTAGAAAATCTAAGTTAATCAATAATTGGTGAAAGTAAACACAAAATTGTATCAAGCTATGGCAATTTTTTATTTTCCCCATAAACCCCATGGGGGTGAGTATGTATGTAGGTTTGCCGCCATATGGGTTTTGAAAGCAAGTATAAGTTAAACCCTATCTAGATAATGTACATACTAAATTTAATTAAGTTATGTCAACAAATAGGTAAGCAAGGTATAGGGTTTTCTTGATTTCCCATAAAAATAATATGGAAAACATATTTTTGGATTTTTCCCGTAACCAGTTATGCTAAATTAAAAATTAAAAATACCAAATTGTTTGTTTTTTTGAGCTCTTTTAAATGGTTTTAGTTAAAATTGATAAATTTTGAAAACTGAGGTCCAAAAATGCCAAAAACCCATTTTTGACCCCTTTGAAACCCCATAAAACCCCGTTCCCATAGCCCGATGACGCTGGTTCGCGAACTCATGAAAATAGACCTGGTCTTACACCTTCATACCAAATTTCATCAAAATCGGAGGTCGCTGTCAAAAGTTATTAGTACCACGGACACTAGATATATATCTAGTGTCCATATATATGTATATGTATATGAAAATGAACGGACGGTAGTTTTGGCTTCTGGGGACCTCAAAACAAAAAAGTATCATGGTTCTGGGCTTAGGTCTTACCATGGCTACTACTGTAATAGCGTATTCCCTATAGGGAAATTCGCTAAAATTATAAGTTGGCCGCCATATTGAAAAAATGGCAAATAAATTCAAAATTTTAAAACTTTTGCATTAAAAGAACAAAATACCCCCCGTCGCAGCAAACCTACGTTCTCAACAAATTTCCAAATTAGTAATATTAATTTTGACAGATGAACCTGTAAACAAAATTTGTATCATGTGCTCATAAATAGTAAAATTAATGTCTATTCCCCTTGTGATAAATATAGTGAAATAATGCGCGGAACAACTTACACAGGAGGTGAGAAAAGGGCGCAAATTAAATGGACACGGGAGGTGAGAAAAGGGCGCAAATTAAATGGCTGTAGTGAGTTTTTGTGGGAAAGGGGGTTATTGCCAACTGCGCAAGATAAAATTGTCATCTGCAATTGTCAAGTTTGGCAATGTAGTGATCTGCGTGACAGTTAACTTGTTAAAAGTTAGATACCGGACCCAGTTGCCATTTTTCATTTTGCTATTAATTAATGATACTATCTAATTCGTGGTAAAATTGGACAGTAACAAGACTGTTAAGGTTTGGTCCGTTCCCCATCAATATGTTAAAAAATGCCATTTGCGTAAAAACACAAAAAAATGTCAGTCCTCAATGTTAATGTACAGTTTTAAATTGTTTAGTAAATCATCATATTAGAAATTATTCTCGGTTGTAGAGAATTACTCAATGCAGTAGAGTTCTCAAGTTGAATCTACTTTACTATCAATACGAGAATATTTACATACATTTGACTTTGAGTCTCTAATCTAACATGTTGTTTGCATAATGAAATGTAAAATAGCCTTGAACCAATGATTGAATGCTTGGTTGTTTTTGAACAAATATTTTAAGAAATATGGGTGTCTTTTTAAAGCTAAACTTATCCTTTTAAGGTAATATCATTGAGTGTTTTCAAAAAATTATCAGTTGAAAAAATATATAACAACCATTTGTCAAATAGTAGAAGAGATTACTTTTGTAATGGTAAAGGATCTCTCTTCTTGAGGCACAAAAATTATAAATTATATTAAGTCGTAATCTGATATTGGTGAAATTCAGAAGCTACTACACTTTACAGTTGTAGGTAATGGATTTGAATTTCTTAGTTATTAGAGTTCTTGGTATGAATTTGGATCATCACTCTTTTAATTGATTAACAAGAAATCATTAAATATTGTACACCAACTAAAATCAATATTGAATAAACAATACTGCCTATCTGATAAATCACAGACTTTACTGAAGAGAAGAAAAACTGTTTTGGTTGTGAATCTATATTAAGTACATATATACTTAACAGCACTTTTTAGTAAATATACTTATATTTATACGGTATTAATTATTTAGTTTGGGCAGTTTGCATTTTTCATTATTTTTGTGAAAATTTAAGATTATGTATCAGAATACATTATTAAATTGATAATAAATAATCTCATTTAAGTGCTTACCAAAAGATAAATCCTAAAAATTTATAGGCCTATTTGAAATTTTTGACAGATTTTTGCTGGACTGCCGATAGTGTGAGCCATAGCCGATGGCAGTTAAACATTTACCAACCATTTTGATTTTGAGATGTATCTCCCAGCACAGCCCTATAGACCTCCGTTACTCGCAATCAAAACTGACAATCAACCCTTGCATTCAACAGATAACAATGGGACTTACCCTGTGAATAGCCCTCGTATTTACAACTGCCGGGCTAGGCATCTTTCAGTAGCATGTTTGCTAAGACAGACAATTGAAAATTCTCCTGATTTTAGGAGTCTGATGAAGAAATTCATTCCCTACTTGAAGATAGAATCAAAGTGTATAATAATTTGGCTGCAGCCCAGTTGAAAATAAAGGCATTTGAAGCGGCTCTACAATCAGTAGAAAATGTTCTTCGGTGCCAACCTCAAAATGTTAAAGCTCTCTTTAGGAAAGGAAAAGTAAGTGACAGAATTTTTTTATTGTAGCCTAAATGCATAAAATGTAAAGCTCCACATTGCTAACACAATTCAACATTATGATTTATCATGCATATTTTTTTCTAATTTATTTTTCATTTTGTAAAAATGTCTCATTTGTCAAGTATAATTTATCTATTTTTATTCATATTGATTTATGTAAGTGTTCCGTACTGTATTTAATTTGTTATCCTTAAACTTTGTTTTTTTTAATTTGTAGGTACCGGTATATGTTTTCTTGTTAAAAAAATGTTCAACTTGCGTTTGAAATTGGAATTTTACAGTGTTTCTCAGTGCACATTTCATTGTGTAAAATATTCATTTAGCTTGTTAGGCTACATACTTTTTTTGAAAGGATTTTTTTCTAACATATGAAGCAAATTTTTTACATGCCCTAAAAAGCACATAACTTTACATAAAAATTTTGCATAAAAACTTCCTCAAACACTTGTAAACCAGACTAGTTATTTACTTTAAAATAAATTATAAAGAAAAATTTTACAGATAAATTTGGTTTATGATTTTAGATAATGGCAGAAAAGGGAGAAACAGAGGAAGCAATTGCCCTGTTGAAAAAAGCTCTTTCTATAGAGCCTGACAATGTTCAGACTAGGAATGAACTGAACCAGTTGCTAGCAAAACAGAAGAGAGATACTGCACAGCAGAGAAAGTTGTACAAGAAAATGCTTGGAACTAACAAAACCGAAGAACACATGCCAATATCACCGACACGAGATGTGAGTATTTTATAAGATGTTTAGGTGGTCAATACCAGGTGTCCATAAAGTCTTGCGCTGATAAAGAAACCGAATACAGTACACTCTCGTTCATCGGACTCGGCGACATCGGAACTCCGCTTCATCGGAACTGAAAATCTGGATATTATTAATTTTTTTTTCTTACGAAATAAATAATTTTTCCGTTTTAGCGCCTTCAATTTCCATTCGTTCTATCCGCACAACAGTGAAGTATCACATTATGCGTCTAACGTCATCAGGCGTTTTCCATAATCTGTATCGATGTGATTTACGAGGCCGTGGAGTATTCGCACAAAAATAGAAAGAGGAAGGGGGCAGGAAGTGAACATCCGTTTCGACCGCTTCTCAAACTGTCATTCAATCTGTCTCGCGTCGCGACTGCACCTGTTTTACGTGGAAGTCAGTTGACTGCTGGAATATGAGTGGAATATAAATATGTAATATGAGAATAACGATTTTGGATCTTTATTTCCTGCGTTGTTTTTATTCCTATAGGTTCATTTGTTACCATGTTCAAAGTTTGAGTGCCTTATTTTCATAAAATCTCTAGTGTTGTCTTAAAAACAAGAGTGAATACAATCACGATAGGTCACCGTACGGGCGGAAATGATGACTCACGACGGCCTCCGCTTCATCGGAATTTTTTGACATCCGAACCGGCTGTCCGCCACATTAGTTCCGATGAACGAGAGTGTACTGTAGCATGAAAACAATTAGTGGTAAGATAAAGTTTTATCTTAAGTTTAACAAGTGACTTCTTAAATTTTTTCAGCTATGCAAAAACTCAATACACTTCAATGTGTGTACCTTGGGTTGCCTGTAAATCTTCTAAGCCACTTTTTAGTTGGTTTATTTATTAACAACTTTGGTTCGGTTTCAGTTATTTCCTGAGTAATGGACGTCACTGTATTAATTACTCTGCCTTTTAAAGTTTCTAAATAAGGAATTGGGAAAGAATAGACCAAATACTCGACAAATCAGAGAATATAAAGAAATCCAAAGGGGTCATAAGCGTGATGAACAATGCAGCAATTTAGTTGGGCCATCGCGATTTGCTCTTTGTAGTGCATCAAAAGTAAACTGAATTGCTGTCAATCACCTAAGTTTAGGTGTCAACAAATTAATTAAAAAATCTATATTAAATTCCCTAAAAAAAATTTAAGATACATAATGGCTATAATGGTGTCTGTACGCCAAAGCTATTAAATCAGGGGAAGACTTTGTTGACAGGACACCCAGTATGTTTTGTATACTGAAGAATGTGCTGTGATTTCAGCAATAAAGTTTGGTACGCCTGTACTTTTGTGTTACTAAACCAAATTCCATTTTTCCCCTATTGGACGAGAGCCATCTTAGCCCGATCTATGCAAAATTAAGTAAGACTAGTTTGTTATATTCTCATTAATTTATACAATTCATTCACATAATCTAACCGCAGATAAAGAAATTTAGATTCATGATTCCTACTTCTAAGTATTGATTTCAATTAATAGAAATATTTTTTTTTACCTTTTCAATATCCTTGTTGTTGGATCGAGGGTAACTACATGTTTCATGGCAACAGCCACATCCTCAGGTTATCTCACAAAAGGGTCGTCAAACATTTAAAATTGATACAATACACAAACACGAATAAATAAATACACATTTAACATTACTTAACATTGATTCAATGACGAGTTGCAGCCGGCCTGACAGAATACGTGCACGCACTGTGAGTTTGTGTATCCCCGTTACCAAGATTTTTAATGTTAAATGTGTATTAATTTATTCATGTTTGTGTGTTGTATCAATTTTAAATGTTTGACGACCCTTTTTGGAGATAACCTGAGGATGTGGCTGTTGCCATGAAACATATAGTTACCCTCCAACAACAAGGATAGTGAAAAGGTGAAAAAAATTATTTCTATTGATAAAGAAATCCAGTCCTCATGCAAAGTAATCTTCCCCTTTTCTGGCTAACACTTGATGTCAAACCAAAGCTAATAGATTTTTCTGATAATTTGTTATTGAAATTTAAGTTCTTGACGATTAAAGTTATTTCGCAGCTAACAGAAATGTGACAGTTTTTACTATGTAAAAAATTCTTTTTATTTTAGAGAGGTAAATAAAAATGGTCATAGTATTGCTTGTTGGTTATGTTATTTTATTTTATATATTGCAGGGGAGAAAGTGGGGAGTGGTGGTGGGAGCAGTGGGAGCTCTGTTCAGTATGTTCGTGGCCTACAAGTGGTACAAGCCTGTGTGAACAGATGGCTAACTTAGGTAATGGAGTTTTACAAAGTGATTATTTCTTGTTGGCATTGGAATTTTTTGTTAGCTACCATTTATTGTTGTGAGAAGATCATCGTATTTAAAAATTTATAATATATAACTCTTCCAATGTATTATCCAATCAATATTGTATTGTTTTCATAAATATTTTTGATACCGTTTTGTTTTATTTATAACTAAATTTACCTATATTTCCTTATAACGTTGTTTTCATCTTTATCTTTGTAAAACATTTTAAATTTTAATTTAATGATAACTTAGTAGTACCGGTAACTTAAAATTCTCTAACAAAATTTAACGTAGGCTATGACAAATAAAAAAAGATCTATCTATACTTATTCAACACACTAAGAGGTTTTTTTTTTGTAATTGGAACTCCTACGATACTCAGCTGATTTTCAAGTTTTTGGTGTCTGATAGCGCTCTGCATATAGTATTTTATTTATTTATTTTTGCAAAAGTTGATGAGAATCTGACTTAAATGGGTGCCATCCCGAATTTAAATTTGAAATTTTCCTATTAGAATAACATTGGAATTTTTTTGAGCATTTTTAATGTCTGTTAATATACAGCTGTAAATAATTGTAGCTTTAGGTAATTACTGATACTGATAATCACAATATTTTACTAATCGGATGTCATTTTTTAGAACTAAACATAAAATTTTTAGCAATGACATGTCATTAAATTGCTTGATTTTGAACAAGTGCACCAGTTTTGAACTCATTGCCTGAAGCATCAAGCCTACCAAGAAATTTTGGAGTTTAATAAATTCAATATTGAAAGTCATTTAAAGTGTGAAATGTAATTAACAATGTTTTTAAATTAAAGTTAGTGCAATATCTTGAGAGATAAACTTTTTAATGCATTTTGAACATGTGGAAAAAACTAGGTTTTGATGTCATTTCAACCAAAATTAGTTAAAAGCTCCCCTTACTACATTGAAAAAGGGTGTTATCAAAGTTATTTGGATCCTGCAAGATTCGACTGCACCTGTATAATAATTTAATGGACTAAACTATATTGATTATGCTAGATTATATAATTTTACTGAAGTTCTCTTTCTCAATACAAGTGTTACTGCAGTAACTCATGCTCAGATTTTTTGTCATATCTCATTTGTTTTTAATGCTTCTCCAACACGAAATCTCTCTTTTAATTTGAGATTGTAAATTAATTGTATTTTGGCT
This sequence comes from Neoaliturus tenellus, assembly GCA_030545055.2. NCBI lineage: Eukaryota > Metazoa > Arthropoda > Insecta > Hemiptera > Cicadellidae > Neoaliturus > Neoaliturus tenellus. The sequence continues at coordinate 8,340,734 of CM061533.1, forward strand.
TCTTATCTTTGGTACCAGGCCTACTTGGTACTGAATTCTGCTCATTTAGAGTTGTATTTACAAACATAATATTTTCTTTCTTTTGAATACCTCCTTTGGAAACTTTATCTCCAGTTTTATTATCATTTGTCAAGTTTCCACTGAAAGTTAAATTTACTTCTTCAATTTCATTGTTTGTCACATTGTTAACTCCTATTGGAATATCTACTGAGACTGGTCCTTGACTCATTGCCAGTGTTTCATTTTTCATTTCATTTTGCGTTGAAGTTTTGTTAAATTTCTTCTTATCAGGCTCAACAGGATCAAAAACATCAGATGCTTCCTGAGTCGTCTCAATGGAAGGCCTTCCAGCAGTTGAACCATTTTCTTCCGCATTTTCTTCCATTACGGAACCCTCCTCCATCTCCTGAAAAATTCAGAAACTTAACAGCAAATTAATCAGAATGGGGATTGAACAACATCAGAGAAAAAGGGAACTGTGCAATGACTGTTGTTAGATACTTATGAGGTAACTGCAAAGATGTAATGTTAAAATGTTCACATTGTGAGGGTTTTGCTTTGTCTTGCTACGTAGCAAAAACATTTGATATTGAATTTTTGAAGAAAATAAAACTTTTGAATGTCTTCATACAATTGTAACATATCATTAATGGAGTGCCTTGATGATAGAAAAAATTATGTACAGGAGGGTTTTGCTATCAAAAAACCCTGACGCACCAAACATCTTCACCACCCAAGCACATCGTGAAACAGTAACAAATTTTGTCTTACTTTTAAAATATTGGAAATTCTGGTCTTCGATGTTATACAAAATTTAGTCATTAAATAAGATTGTGTCACTACTGCCACTGCTTTTCTACCGTTTGATTTCCGTTGGTAATCCCGAGTAAATAAGTGCATAATAAGTCTAATTTATCGCAAAATCTCACTAAATTTTAGGGTCCAGTCCCAAACCCCCCCCCCCCCCCCCACAAGTTTGGAATAGCTTCTACTGCAGGAATTTTATAAGAGATGTAGTAAGGGCCAATAACCCTTTAAATTGATTACTTTTTAAATAACTTGTGCATGTGAATTAATTGTAACAATTAAAACAAATAATTGGTATGTGCACGTTTTGTTTATAAATTAGTGCTTATATTCATAATGAATGTGATGTACTGTAGAGTCCTGCTATTCCAAACCTGTCTACTCTGAAAATTAGCCTATTCAAAACATAACATTTGTGCAAAAATACTTATCTTAAAAAATATCTACTTTTTAAAATGTACATTCATTAGATGTCATTATCACGGCCTCTTCTCTAAAAGAGTCAAATTGTTGTCAAACTTCATTGTCTATTCGAAGAATAGGCTCATTCTTGCAAATGTAATGTCCCACGATTACTCTCCATAGAAGTCACAGATCAGTCTCAAATTTTAGTTAAATATTCTTTATGCAATTTTTAAGGCTAATTTCGTTGTTGAGAACATTTGGTTGGATATTAATCAAATAAACCTGAAATGTAACTTTTTCATTTTCCCCATAAGAAATGCACTGGAGCCATTTTAATCCTCGGTTCTTTGTTTACATTTTGGCAACGTCTTTGCGAGTCTTAACAATCAAGACTGAGACGTTCTGATTGGTCTACTGACCGGCTCAATCCCAGTCCAGTCCAAATTATTGGATTCAGAATAGAACGGAGAACGGGAGCGGAGTGAAGTAGGCGCATAAACACAAACAAAAGTTGTTTTTCAAGGATCAAACTTTTTTAATGTGACAGTCCCTAATGCAAAAGTTTAAATTTCTTCTTCGAATAGACGCTTACGGGAGGTACGAGCGTACTCCTAGTTACTGTACTATGTTCCAATGATATTTCCATTACTTAATGTGGTTCCACTTTTTTCTACAGTCCTATTGTCACTGATCGCCAAGATCATACACATTGCTCGAGTAAACAAGTCAATATCACGTATTATTTCTAAACTCAGCCTATTCCAAAACATGTTTAAACCAAAGAGGGTCCAGTCCTAATTACCTGTGGAGGCATGAGACCACCTTCATCTTCCGGCTTGAGCAGCGCCACGCCATCAAAGCCCATCCGCATGCAGTCGAACTGCAGCACCAGCACGGGCACACGCTCGATGCGTGTCTCCCAGTTCATGCACATGTGGATGTTGCGGCCGGGCGTGAAAATGTTGAACAGCCTCACACACTGGTCCATCGTGGGGAAGTACGGCCCTGGCAGGGGCATCTGCATGCATGCCGGGGGTGGGTTCTTGGCTGGGAAAGTCAGTGTGACTTTAAAATTTGCGAAAAAATATTTTTTCCTATCACTGCATGGAAATAATCACATTGCCACATCTGTAACCCCTATGCAAAACAGTTCATTTCCGGTTTCCGCGTCTTTCCCGCTCTAGAGCGGCAATGATTCTTTACCGCCCGCTAGATCAAACAGCAATTTTAAATCAGCTGTTATTATAAACCATGCTACAGCTGTTATTCATTGTTGTCGTTTAGTAATTGCTTCTTTTTTAGTTTGAGGTTATGTTTGATAGTTAACATTATGTTTCAACAGAAACAAATAAAAAATAATCTAAATAACATTTTGTATACAATGAAACATGTAATATGTAACAATTATGTTGGTAGGAAAAATCTTGTGTGTATTACGAGCGCAAATAGTCATTACCGCTCTCGAATTGTTTGGCCGCACAATATACAATTGTTTGGCCATATACAATTCTCGAGTGGCAATGACGTACTTTACGCTCTTATTACACAAATAGCTATTTCCTACCACTGCATGGAAATAATCACATTGCCACACCTGTAACCCCTATGCTATGTAACCGGTCATGTTTCATACTTAACAGTTTGTTCTAACAGAAACTAATGAAAAATAATCTAAATGACATTTTGTATACAAAAAAAACATGTAATCTGTAGCAATTATGTTGGTAGGAAAAATCTTATGTGTATTACGAGCGCAAATAGTCATTGCCGCTCTCGAATTGTTTGGCCGCACTCAGCTGACGCTTCATGCGGCCATCTACAATTCGAGTGGCAATGACATACTTTATGCTCTTATTACACAAATAACTATCCCTAAAAAGAGTAAACAGTTAAAAAAAATAGCTAAATTGCACAAGTTACTATTACAGTTTTATTAATGAACAAGAAGTAAGTTTGTGATGAGTAAAGAAATATTTTGGCAAGTGAAGTAAAACTTTTGTTGAACTGAAACTATTTAAACTATACACTTCAATACGTTTGAACTTTACCCTAAATCTTGTGTTGTTGGCTATAATAATCTGACATCTATCAAAAAAACAAACTGTTGATCAGTCAGAATTCGAACTGTAATTAGTACATCCCCGACCTTGAAGAATGGTGAGAGGGGAAAAATAAAGTCAAGGTTGGGAAAAATGTTATGGTATCTACAAAACCTATGTTTTTATGTATAGTCAAAACTTACATAGAGTTTATGAAATGCCATTTTTTACAAACTATCGGTGCCAAGTTAACTATTGTATGCAAAACTGTTGATTTAAAATTACTTTTTCATAATATGCACCAGTTTGCACTCAACCTAAAATTTTTTTTGAAGAGGGGTTTTAACAGCTCTGAGATCAGGCACACCTATGAAACCATATTTTGGTTGTCTGATAAGCCAAATATATTAATTTTTTTAGTCATACCTGAAATACTTCTGTTGAAGATGGATTCATCATTCCATAGCATGTTCATACCAATTGAAAACTCGTACGGATCATATGTGAAGTTGGTGCACCCTACAAAACATTTTGCGTTAAGACCAATTAATACTTATTAGCTCAAAACCTAAATACATTTAACATATTCAAAGTAATGATAAGTAACAAAGTGACTTACACTTACTAAAAGCTCACTAACTTTCACTTCCTAAAAGAACTCAAAATTCAGATCAAGCATATTTCCCAAAGCAAGACCACCCCTAGTCACATATGCCCTATTTCAATATAAAATTCAGATACTTTTATCTGTTGACATATAAAAATTAAAGTATCTGTTAACATAAAAAAAAACATTTCCTAGAAGAGAATAACACATCTATCACTTAGCTTGAAAGCTACTCCATTTCAGAATCAAAGACTATACTGTAGTGGTTTACCTTGATGCTAGAACAGCATAGCAGTTCTAACTGGACAACAGACAACTTTTCTGTTTGATCAAGACCCTAATTAATTGTTTGCATTACCCAATACTTTTTACTCTTTCTGGGTAAAGTAGGAACTAACATATTTACGATAAGATTTTATCTTCAAACAACAATTTTAGCACATTTTACCAGCTCGATATAACCAGTAATTCCGTACCGCGTCTAGTGAAGTTGAAGAGTTGGATGTTCATGTTGACACAACAGCCGCACTGGAGGTCCTCACATTGGCAGGGTAGAGGCCCGAACCGGAGACTGGGGGTCTTGAGGGTCGGCACAACCTCGGACATGTCAGTCAACATCGGCACTGGTCGGCCCAAGTCATCATAGTAGATTCTGAGCGACTCCACGTCTGGAAATACAAAACAGATCGGTAGCTCACAAGTCATCCAGGGCAACGACCTCTCATGCTCAATCATGAGCGATCACTTCTGGCAAGCCTACCTGACTGGATACTGTGATGCTACCTTGCTGTCTTTAGATCACCACCAGTTAGAACGCAAAGTGTGATGACATGACCAATCCTCTGACAGTCAATGAATTACTATACGCTATTACAGTACAGTAGTAGTCACGGTAAGACCTAAGCCTGGGACCATGATACTTTTTTGTTTTGAGGTCCCAAGAAGCCAATAAACACCGTTTTTATCATTCTGCACGAAATCAGCCTGTTTTTTGTTCTCTCAACTGTACCAAAACCGATTCTTTATTGTCCTAGGACTGAAAAATCATCTGGAAAATTTTTTAGGTCCTAGTCAACGAGGTTAAATAGATATCTATTTAACCTCGTTGGTCCTAGTACTGAAAATTCAGCTGTTTGCTATGTATATTATTATTCATTTATTAATGTTGAGGAGCAGAATTTTAAAATTCAAACGTTATAAAGAGCATTGTTTGTAAATAACATAAAATGTGAACACTGCATATTACTAACTTTGTAAATATAACCTCGAAAATACATCTTTATAGTTAATATTTTTAATGATCAAAAGTCCAATTTCGCATTATGATAAAAAACGTTGTTCATCACTCGGAGCAAAAGTGTCTTTTTGATGCTTAATCGTTTTTAAAAACTCGGCTGCGCCTCGTTTTTAAAACACGATTACGCACCAAAAAGACCCACTTTTGCTCCTAGTGATGAAAACTACTATTGTTCAAATTGATATGTGTGTGTGTGTGTGTGTGTGTGTGTGTGTCCGTGAAAACAATAGCTGTTTGGGCAAAAGAGAAATTTATAAAAGCTATTTAAATAAACTTCTGATTTTCAACCTCAATAGAATAAAACTAAATTGCTGATTCTAAAGGATAGATGAATTTGTGAGTATTAATAAATAAACCAGAGTTTGTGACAATATTAATATAATTAAACAAAATTCAGCATTAAAAAACAAATAAACAAATTATTTCTCAAAGATTTACAGCAAAGAATAAAATTAAAATAATTTTCAGTTTAAAAAAGTCCATCAAAAAGTATGACTGCCAGGAGGATTTGATCCAGGAACCTTCAAGTTACAAGTCCCAAGCTCTAGCCACTGGTCTACAGGAACAGTTGAAATGAGTTGTATTGAATGGTATGGAGACAGCTTCAACAGCTGTGACAGTTCATGTGAAAACTAGTTGAATTTGGCAATTTAAATGAACTGTAATGGGATTCTGATGACCCACAAAATAAATGTCAATAATAAAAAATTTGAATATTAGGGATACTGAAGACCCTTTATGAAACCATGTCCAACTCACGCTACATGATGAATTTAATTCTGCACCACTTTGTCACAAGAAAGTACATGTCACCATCACTCTGTCTGTGAACTCACTGCAGACTGGGGGCACGGGTAAGCACCAGACGTTTGACCAACTTGACCGTTGACCCTCACCTGGCAGCCCTTTGTAATACAAACTAAAGACTCTAGATAACTAAACAGTTGTCTTGTATTGTTCTACATTATGCCATTTAAATGAGTGTTTTACTCTTTTTTATGTTTGACTATTTACAATAAAATAAAACTTCTTAAATAAAGTGAATTACAATAATATTTGAAATAATGTCTAACTAATATTTTCCTCATTTAAGATAAATAAATTGATACAGTTGAAAATATATAGGAGGCTTAAACATTCTCCCCACCGAAATTTCCAAATAAATTTCCTAACAAGGTGAAAGAAAAGGTTCATGGGTAGAGAAAAGGGTGTTAGGCAAAGTGGTCGGTTTGGAGAGGACGGAGCGGAACCAACTTTACAGCAGGTCTTCTAAATTTCGAATTTCCACACTTGACTGTCAAAACTCTGACTACTCCATCCTCACCTGGATGAACTTGAACAATTCTGGCCATGGGCCACTGCAGAACAGGAACATTTGGGTCTCTCAACAGGACCAAGTCTCCAACCTTGGGGTTTTCACTATCTTTTGTCCATTTATTCCGTTTTTGTAAGGAAGTCAGGTACTCAACTCTCCACCTTTGCCAAAAGTGCTGTGTCATCCTCTGAAGCAACTGCCACCGAGAAAGAGCTGGAACCTTATCATCTAGAAGTGACGGTTCTGGAGTCGTCAACAGGGTGCCTCCTATCAGGAAATGTCCGGGTGACAAAAATTCAGTTTCTTCAGGGGCAGAAGATAATGGGCACAACGGCCTAGAGTTGAGGACAGCCTCAATTTGAGTGAACCAAGTAGTCAATTCTTCAAAGGTCAATGGTGTTTCACCTGCTACTCTTCTGAAAAGTGTCTTGGCGGACTTAACGGCCGCTTCCCAAAGTCCTCCGAAGTGGGGAGCATATGGAGGATTAAAGTTCCACTTTATTTCCAATTTCGTGGCCTTCTCAAGAATTTCATTTTGAGTGGTTTCCTTGCAGTACCAAGAAGCAAACTCTCTGAGCTTGTTAGCTGCTCCTTGAAAGTTTGTGCCACAATCTGAATAGCATTGTTCAGGTAGTCCTCTACGGGCTATAAATCGATGAAGGGCAGCGATGAATGCGTCTGTACTGAGTGCAGTAACAATCTCCAGATGAACTGCCTTAGTCCCCATACACACGAAGAGGCAAAGGTATGCCTTGCTGATTGCCGCCTTTCTTCTAAGGGATTCTCTCAGAGGAAATGGTCCTGCAAAGTCAATGCCCACATGAAGAAAGGCACGGTTCATGTTTACCCGCGCTGGAGGCAGGTCAGCCATCTTGGGAGTGAAGGGCTTGGCTCTGTCCTTGAAGCAAATCAAACATTTAAATGTACGGTGACGAACTAGACTTCTCATGGCAGGTATCCAAAATTTAAGCTGTATTAATGCCTGTAAAAGTCCAGGACCTGGATGTAGGTAGAGTTTGTGATAGTAGTCCACCAGCAATGTAGTAAAGTGACATTTTGGAAGTAAGATCGGATGCTTCTGACCATAAGGTATAGAAGATCTATTCAGTCTTCCTCCGACCCTTAGTATGCCTTTTTCAACAAAAAATGGCAAGAGTTTTGAAAACTTCGACTTGGCGATAGTTTCCTTAGTTGATACTGAAGATTCATTGTGAAATAGATAAAACGATTGAAGTTCCCTCAATATGTACACCAGTGCTTCGTTGATTTCATAAGAATGAAGAGGACCACTGGTGAGTTTTCCTTTCTCCAATCTAGCCTTAATATTTTGGATAAATCTCCTTATCCAAGCAACTGTGTCCAAAACCTTGTGGTAGGATGAGTGGGAAGAGATGAAAGAGATTATGAATGGCTCAGAGAGAGTGGTCACCAAAGACTGAGTTTCAACCTTTAGTTCAGGTAAACTTTGTAAAGACAGATCTACCGCTGACCTTGGCCATGAGTCAATGTGTTCACACAACCAGTCTGGCCCACACCACCATAGCGAGTTTTCCTTAAGTTTGTCTACTGATGATCCTCTTGAACCAAAATCACTGGGGTTCTCATGAGTGCTCACATGCCGCCAGCATGATAAGGGAGTGATGTCTGTGATGTGGGACACTCTATTTGAGACAAAGACCTTTAGTTTGTAAGGAGGAGTATGAAGCCATCCTAAAACAATAGAGGCATCTGTGAAAAAGACTGGCTCCTCAAATCTGATTGTTGTAGACTTAGAGAACATCTTGGAGACAGAAAAATAGAGCTTAGCCAAAAGGTGTGCACCGCACAGCTCAAGACGAGGTATCGTTACTGTTTTAATCGGTGCCAGTTTTGTCTTAGCGATAATAAGGTGTGATGTTATTGATTGCTCATTGATTGTTCTCAGATAAAGAGCGGCACAATATCCTTGAGCGGATGCATCAGAAAATCCCACTAGTTGATAACAAAGTGGTTTGTTGGGTACCACAAGTCTTGGTACACTGAGTCTTGATAGGCTACTGAGCTGTCCTACAAAACCTTCCCAAATAGATTTCAGATGGGATGGAATTTCTTGGTCCCAACCTAATCCCAGTTTCCACAAGTCTTGGATTAATCCCTTTGCTACAAAAGTGATCGGTGCCAAAAATCCTAAGGGGTCATAAATTTTAGCAACAGCTGAAAGAATAGATCTTTTAGTATATACTAGATCAAAACTTTGAACCTTGTACATGAAGACATCATTAACTGGATCCCAATGAAGTCCTAAAATCTTCACGCTGGAGTCTTCATTTGAAGAAAAGTTCACTGACTCTGTCTGTCTGTCAGAGCTGACAACTTCCAGAAGTTCATCACGGTTGCTAGCCCATTTGCTAAGGCTAAATTGTCCCCTTTTTAGCAAGTTGATGGTTTCCTCCTGAAGTTTCAAAGCTTCGCTTAGAGAAGATGTCCCAGTTACTATATCATCGACATACATATCCTGAGAAATGGCTTCAGCAGCTCTAGGGTAATTTTTTCCTTCATCCAGGGCAAGTTGTTTTATGACTCTAAGAGCCAAGAATGGAGCAGAAGTCAATCCATAAGTTACGGTGTTTAGCTCATACTTGTTGATGGGGTCAACTGGATTAAACCTCCAATAAATGTGTTGGTAGGGCCTGTCTTCTGGATGGACTAAAATCTGTCTATACATTTTGACAATGTCAGCTACAAAGAACACAAGAAGGTAGTCTGAACCTCAAAAGAATGTCTCTGATATCTTGTTGCAGTTTCTCGCCAACCATTAGATGGCTGTTCAAAGATTGGAAGTGTGAAGACCGAGCTGATGCGTCAAACACAACTCTCAGCTTTAATTTTGATCGATCTTCCTTTACCACACAATGGTGAGGAATTATGTACTTAGACGGTGAACTTGTTGCATTCATATGGCCCAAGTTTAAATATTCTTCCATGAAGTCATGATACTCTGACATTAATCGTTTGTCATTCATCAGTCTTCTTTCCAAATTGTAAAATCTCTTGAGTGATGTTTCTTCAAAGTTACCCAATGTAACGTGAGTACTCTTGAATGGCAAGCGTACGACGTACCGGCCATCCTTTGTCCTAAAATGTGTATCCTTGAAGTGCTGTTCACAAGCTTCATCCTCGGGGTTAGAGCTAGCAACAGCAGAAGGAGGTTCCTCCAATTCCCAGAATCGTTGAATCTGTGTGTGCAAGTCTTCAGCTTCATTGATAGTGGTGAAGAAAGAGCTACTATTACCACATGAAATTAAACAAGTACCAGATACTCGTCCAACGACTATATACCCAAATACAGAGGAGAAAAGTTTTGGTTGGTTTTCTTGAACTGTAACTGTAGATCCATTCCAGATGTCTGAAAATAAGTCGGAACCAAGCAAGAAGTCTACAGGACCTGGTTGCCAAAACTTCGGGTCGGCTAACTCAAAACTTGTGTAATTTGTCCAAACGTCAACAGGCATAGTGAAGTTTGGAAGATGAGAAGTTATGTTATTCACAACTATTGCCTCAGTTCCAATGACAGGGGAGCACGAATTGCGTGGTTTTAGGCAGCAGTGTACCTTGCCTCTGGTACCATCAAACACTGTCTGACCAATTGCACTGATCTTATGGGGGAATGATTTAACGATTAACCCCAGTTTGTCAGCACATTTTTTTGTTATGAAAGAATGTTGACTTCCAGAATCCACCACCAATCGTATTTGGCTATAATGTCCATGCACATCTTGAATTTCTGCAACAACGGTTCCTAATAATACTTGACTTTGCTCAGGAAGAGTTGCCGTTAACGAAGACCCAGATGAGCCCGCAGCCACATCCTGATTTTGGTTAGCTTCTTCATTGGCTTTTGAAGGGGGGCTGTTATCATTTGAAGAAGGTATATGTAGAAGGGAGTTATGTCTTTTCTTGCATACTTTGCAATTCCACTTGGAGAGACATCTGCTAGTAGAGTGACCAGATGATAAGCAGTTTCTGCATCCACGCCAGGATTTTAACAATTTTTGCCTATCATCGACTGATGCTTCAATGAATTTGTTGCATTTCATTAGGCTATGAGAGCCATTTTGACACAACCAGCAAGAATCCCCAGAATTATCCAGCTTTGAAGATTTAGTCATTGAACTGGATAAGAGTGAAGTCTTCATACTCCGATTAGATAATGATTTCCCATTATTATTATTCTTCGAAGGAGGAGAAGATTTATTCTCCACATGTTGTAGGTTTCCACTTGCCAGTTGAAGTGCTAAGCAGCGTTCACGTAGAAATTTGGTTAAATCATTAAAAACAGGAAAGTCCTTTCCTTTGTACTGGAGCTCAAACTGTTCTCTGGTTGAGTGATCCAGAAGTCGAACAGCGATGTGAAATAAAATAAAGTCAGCTTCATCAGGAATTTTCAGAAGTTTAAAGGCAGAAATATTGTCTGAAACTTGAGAGAGAAAAGATTGGAGTGAATCCACAGTGGCCTTTCCTTGTTGCGGCTTAAATCCCATCAACTGATTGAGGTAGTTGGATGCAAGCATGCGTTTGTTGTTGAAAGTTTCATTTAAAGCCTTCCAGGCGAGATCATAATTGTCTTCAATTAACGGAAGGTTACTTATTACAGCAGAAGCAGTTCCAACCAAGGAGGAGACTAGATAGTGAAATTTCTCCATTTTGGAAAGTAAGGCATCATTGTGGATGATAGAAGTAAAGGCATCTCGAAATTTGGGCCAATTAGTTATCTGGCCATTGAAATGTGGAAGATTGATTCGAGGCAAATTTTTATTGTTTCTGACCTCTGGCACTGTTAAAGATTCATTGGGGTTGATGCTTTGTCTTGAGGTAGTAAAGGCAGGTTGTTGCTGTGAAAGAATTATCTCATGATTGGTGTGCGCCTCATAGTAGTAACGCTTAGCAGAGGCTTGCATTGTTGTATCATCATCTTGAGGAAAGGCTGGTTTGGTAGCATGCTCCTCATTTTCATAAAGTTCTACGAGTTCATCCCAAACCTCCTCGAACCGTGAAAAATACTTTTCAAGAACCTTAAACATTCCTTTAAAGGCATTATGATGATCCTTTTCTTTTACAGCTAGTCTACCCTTCTCATTAATTGTTTGTATTTCCTTAAAACTCTCCAACAGCTTTCGCTTCAAGGCTCTGGACTTTCGTTTGAATGTTTCCGCATCCATGATGAAAGGGACGGGGGGGGGGGGGGGGGCAAGATTTTGGAATGGTAACAGAGTGTTTAGAAAATAAAAATGTTGAAATTGTAACAAGTTGTGACTAATGTACACAAGAGAGCAGTTATTCACTGAAATGACAAATTAATAGCTTAAATGTACAACAAGGAACAAATAATTATTAATCCATAAAAGTATTTGATGAACCGTACCAATGTACAATATCAAAAGGCGAGGCCTATGAAAGAAATGACAAGTTAATTCTGTTGAGACATACTTGAAGTTATCCAGTAATTCACAATATGAAGTAAGATAATTTAACTTGATTTGAATCAACGCAATAATTACAAATAGAAATTATTGAAATATCCCTCTAAGACAGCAACTTACAATATAAAAATATATTTTGTTAATTGATGTATTAAAAATTGAAACCTTAAAATATTTTATTGATCAGTTAAAATATTTTATTAACAATCACAAGTCATCTATCCAGCTCGAAGGACCACTATGTTTGGGCAAAAGAGAAATTTATAAAAGCTATTTAAATAAACTTCTGATTTTCAACCTCAATAGAATAAAACTAAATTGCTGATTCTAAAGGATTGATGAATTTGTGAGTATTAATAAATAAACCAGAGTTTGTGACAATATTAATATAATTAAACAAAATTCAGCATTAAAAAACAAATAAACAAATTATTTCTCAAAGATTTACAGCAAAGAATAAAATTAAAATAATTTTCAGTTGAAAAAAGTCCATCAAAAAGTATGACTGCCAGGAGGATTTGATCAAGGAACCTTCAAGTTACAAGTCCCAAGCTCTAGCCACTGGTCTACAGGAACAGTTGAAATGAGTTGTATTGAATGGTATGGAGACAGCTTCAACAGCTGTGACAGTTCATGTGAAAACTAGTTGAATTTGGCAATTTAAATGAACTGTAATGGGATTCTGATGACCCACAAAATAAATGTCAATAATAAAAATATTTGAATATTAGGGATACTGAAGACCCTTTATGAAACCATGTCCAACTCACGCTACATGATGAATTTAATTCTGCACCACTTTGTCACAAGAAAGTACATGTCACCATCACTCTGTCTGTGAACTCACTGCAGACTGGGGGCACGGGTAAGCACCAGACGTTTGACCAACTTGACCGTTGACCCTCACCTGGCAGCCCTTTGTAATACAAACTAAAGACTCTAGATAACTAAACAGTTGTCTTGTATTGTTCTACATTATGCCATTTAAATGAGTGTTTTACTCTTTTTTATGTTTGACTATTTACAATAAAATAAAACTTCTTAAATAAAGTGAATTACAATAATATTTGAAATAATGTCTAACTAATATTTTCCTCATTTAAGATAAATAAATTGATACAGTTGAAAATATATAGGAGGCTTAAACAATAGCTTTTGAACACATCCTCTGATTTTGAAAAAAAATTTGGTACGGGTGTGTAAACCAACATTTACTTGAACGAGTTTGCTAACCAGAAAGATTGGAAGATGGGAACGTGGTTCTACAGGGTTTCAAAAGGGTCAAAAATAAGATTTTCGCATTTTTTGACCTTATTTTTTAAAATCCAACAATTTTAACACACACCATTTAAAAGAGCTCAAATTAATAAATATGTGTTTCCTATAGAAAAATTCGCTAAAAAAATACAAATATAAATAGTTTTTAACAAAATTAATTTACAAATAATGATAGTACCCTTATATTTTTAATTTATCTAAATGTGGTTCCTAGTGGTGTTGAATACTGCTTGTCTCTAATATTTTGTCAAATTTACTAGATAAGGTGTTTCTCTAGTAAATTCGTAAATAGCTATCGAAACTGAAGGGTCCTAGAAGCCCTTATAGTTGTAAATTTTTCCATTTGATTTTACATTGATGAGGAAAATTAAAAGATTTCAAGTTAACAGCTGTAATGAGTAAACACATTATTTACACCAATAAGAACATCTGTCGATTCATACCAAAGAGGTTATGATTTAAACATTGGAGGATGCACTGGTCAACACACTGATTAAATAAACGGTGTCAGATAACTAACACATACTTTCTCCCAAAAATATGAAAAGGTGTTAGAACCCTCAAAACATTAATGTCTTATTGTCTTGATGGCTCTGTCGGATAGCTAACAGCTGAGCAGCACGAATTTGACTTTACGCGCGTCTGTGACGTTTAACAACGTACTGCGTTTACCGCTAAACAAAAAATTGTATTTTCTCCGCAACCACTTGACGTAGAGCAATAATTAAAAGTACTTGATTGTTTAGTTTTTTAATTTGATTTAATGACGATGATTAATATTTATTTCAAGATAACATCTATTAAAAAAAAAATTGTTTTTTTTAAAACACTTTTTGCTTCCAAAATTTTGAACGCACATTTTCTCAGAGATGCAGGTGATGTCATTTTATTCAGCATTTTGATCTTAACTAGTATAAGTGTTGCTCGAAATCGAGCAGTTTATTTTAATACAGTAAAAATAATGTTACTTTAGCTTTAAATAAATGACATCCGACCAATCCAATATTGTGAATATCTTTAATCACCAAAACTACACATATTTACAGCTGATTATTAACAGATGTTTAAAATGCTTTATTTAATCCCAATGTTATTTAATGGGAAGTTTTGAGATTTCAATGGTGAATAGCGCCTTTATTTTCGGTCCGATTCTCATCAGTTTTTGGCGGAAACAACTACAGACCAAGCCCTATCCAACGACACCAAAAACTTGAAAATCGGTTTAGAAATGTAGGAGGAGTTCTCATGACAAAAAAACCCTTAGCGTATTAAATAAGTATAGATAAACCACATAAATTTAATCAAAATAGTTAGAGCCGTTTTTGAGAAATTTAGATTTTTAAAGTTTTTTTAGGGTTCTTAGAGGTAAACTACCCTTAAAAATCCAAAATTCAAAAGAATGAAAAAAAATGCCTGGAATTATCATGGATTTGGACCTATACACCAAATTTCATCAAAATTGGACCATTAGGGCATTCTAGCTCAGTTTACATCCACACACAGACATCACTCTGAAAACCACTTTTCTGGACTCACGCGGCACCAAATCAGATAAATTTACCAACAACTCAAATTCTAAAATTTTGATAAAACCAATACTTTCTACACATTTATAATGGGAAAGGGGGCTCCAAAATGGATGTGTACATCATCAAACGAATCCCTTTTTTTTTTATTGGTGTGAAAACTAAATTATTGAAATACATAGATACATGATGTTTGTCCAGTTGTACGACTATAATTTAGATTTTGAGTGCTAAAGACTCATACTGAAGTTATTTACGTACCTTTTACTGTCATAGAAGACGTCTGTTTCAGGTAAAAGATGGAGATAATAAGTAGGACAGTTCTCACCATTTTAAATAATCTGTAAAAAGGTCACGGCATTTTCAGTCTACTGTATTTTCTTAAGAAATATTTGTTTCAAGATTGTGACGATATTCTGCAGTGGAGGAGAATTTTTCGTTAAGAGTCGACCACAACAAGAATAAGTCACACCTTAATTTATTTCCGCGGATAACCAGTCTACTCCGAGTAGTCCAAGGTTCGGTTCGATTGTTATCGGGTAGCGAGTATTTGTGGCTCAGAACGTCCCAATGGAACGCAGATTCGTAAAATCAAAGAAGAATCAATTCATCCTTGCCCTCGCTACGGATTTTGAATTTAGAATTTTGAAAAGCGACGAATTTAATTTAATAATAGTCGGCCAATTTATTTATGCCAATACGCGACCCGGCTCCAAATTAAAATAGCGAAGAAAAATACCGTCGGCGGTTTTAAATAATTTTATTCGCTCGAGTGACGCGGTGTACAGAAAAATCAGCTGACTGATAACGCCGGTAGTGATAATAACCGTGCGACTGTTGCGAAGGTCAGGGTCGCCTGACGTCACCGGGATTGTACGAGTTCGTGAATTACCGTAGTCTATTTATTAATAAAAATAAAAAGAAACTACCGTGACGGCGTTATCAGAGCTAAAATTTAATACCGGGACGCGGCAAATTTCAATCGAGCGGTTGACACCAACGCGATTGAATTTTGTCGGTTTAATTTACTATTGAGAAAATTTTGTAAACGAAATAAATTGATTTTATTCAAAGATTTAGATAATTAAGATCCCTTGTAGACTCAATTAATTAAATGCTTAAAGATAGATTAAATACAGAACTTAATAAATATTAACAGAATGAAAAGTCGGTTACGTCGTGCAAACGAAAAATATCTAGGTGAAAATTATATACCAGTTAATACACTCTAGGCTTAGTAACTTACTAATTAATTACTTAAAAATTAATTCCGTCGACTTTTCCTCGTCGGGCGGCACGTGGTCGGCAGGCCTGTTGCTACTGGCTGAAACAAAGTTTTACACAAGATCGAATAACGTAATACTGAATTTCCTTGGGGTTACTTTATTTAAATTATCGGGGTTATACGTTGGAGTCACTCCCAACAAGTTTTGGTACTTGATTTTTAATACCGCCGGTGTACACCAGGCGGCAACGTACCTCGTGGAGTCGGGGTCGGGAGCGTTTCGAACAGCAGTACCTCTCGTAGACACGGCGCGGGTCGAACTGACTGCCGGGCTCCGCTTGGAGAGGGTAGACGACGACACAGCCCCTGGCGGCGTCTGGGGGAATCACAGCGACGTCATACTGTGACGTAGCCCGACCCGCTTCCCTCGCGCTGCGAATTGGTTTGTCCCCCCCCGAGACTTTTACCCCGTTACACCCCCCTCTTACTTACAAAAAAAAGAAACGAAAAAGAAAAAAGTCTTATACTTTCCGTAGCTTGGAAGAGAGTAGAAAAAATAAAAATCTTCTGAAGGAGGCGCAAAAAATAAATAATTCTTCGACTAAATTGAAATAAATAAATTAAATATGTGGAAAACAAAACATCACTTAATTTTCGCAAAAAAAATCCAACCGATAATGATGATAGTTGAACCAAAGATAACAGAAAATAGCAACAAGAAAATATTTAACTCTTTTTAAAATAAAATCATCTCTCTAACGAAAATAAAATCCAGAAAAACAAGACTTTGTCGTTCAAACGACCTGGTCGAGGTCTCGAAGCTTCCTGGCCCGGATCCGGAAGAAGGACCCGTCCTCCCGATAAACCTTCCACCGGAGGTTCCGGCGCTGGTTCTTGTTCCATGATTCCGGGTCGCCACGCTCCTCCAGGCGTTGCCGGAGATCCTCCGGGACGTCGAAAGGTACTGGAGGCTCGTTTGGGACAACCACCCGGAAGTCAGGAAGCTCCTCCGGAAGCTCGCCTTGGTCGTCCGACAGCCGACTTACGGCATTGGCCTCGGTCTCCGGCCCGGTTGAAACACCAGGGCCCTCCTCGACGCCGTGCTCGAAACGGACGAGATTAAATTCGTTAATCTGTTTAATGCCTAATACGAGGTCGCACGTCAGCCCCGGCACGTGCAGCGCGTCCCATTCGACCTCTCGACCGCTTATCTCGCCCCTTATCTTGAATTCTGACTTAGCCCTAGACATAGCGCCGTTCGCCATCCTTATCTCAATGTTACTAATTGTCACATTCGCACCTTGCTCCTCCAAAACCCTAGCGGCTCGGTCGCCAACCAGGCTAACTGCGGCTCCCGTGTCAATTAAAGCTCGGAATGGCTGCCCGTATATGTTCACCTCAGCGTAAGGTCTCGTGTCGATCGCCGCACAGTCATTCCCCGTGTTCGTCGTTACCCGTTGGTCTCTTACTTTCTGTAGGAACTCGCTCCACTCCTCGGGGGATGTCCTCGTGTGTCGCGGCGCGGATTCAGCCGACCCCCCTCGCGCTGAACCCGGTACTCGTTTCCCGCCTCGCAGTTGCATCGTGTCGTTGAGACGCCTTCAGTCTTACAATAGAAGCACTTAAGCGTTTTTGGCTTCGGGCAATTCCGGAAAAGATGTCCGGTCTGGTCGCAATTCCAGCAAATATAATCTCTGCCCCCTCGGCCGTTGCTCTCCAGCGCCGCCCCTTTCGAGGTGGGCGCGGATTTAGCTTGGACCTTGGGAGGATTCGATGGTGGCGTCTTCCTGTCAGTAATTTTCCCGGAGGCTAGACGTTCCGACGTTACTCCCATCGCGCTCTGTTCGACCAGTGCGCTGTCTGTCCGTTCGGGTTTCTTCCGTCCGTGGTACGCGGTCTCGGGTATGAGTGAGATCGATGGGGGAGGGGGAGGGCGAAACACGTTTTTGGCCCTGACGTAGGATTCGTAGTCCTCAGCACGTTTAATGAGCTCTGTCAGAGTTAAGAAATCGTGCCTACGGACCATCAGCTTATACTCAGGGCGCATGTTCGCGTAGATAAGCTCCAGTTTATCATGGGCGGAAATCGACCCTCTCCTCCGAATCAAGGTATTTATCGCTACAACAAAGTCTCTAAACGATTCCTGCTCGCCTTGAGTGCGCTTACGAATTTCGTCGTCTAGGTTCCTGCGGTAGCCAAGGGGCAAGAACTGAATCTCGAAGTGATCCCGGAAATCCTGGTAGTTCGACCACATATCACGACTGTTCCGGTACCAAAGCAGTGCGGATCCGGTTAGCAGCTCGGGGAGTGCCTTGAGGATCTCACGTTTGTCGAGAGAATAGGCCTCTAGCAGTTCCTCGAGTCTCTCTAGGAAAGACACAGGGTCCTTGCGTCCGTCGAATCGCAATCCCCACTTGCGTACCGTGTTGCAGATGGACGGCAAGTCGCGTGGGGTACGGCTATAGGTAGGATAGCCTAAGCTCAACCGATTTATCCCCAGGTGTGGGTCACCGGCCGGGCCGGCAAGCGTCGCCGCAGGGGCCGGAATACTACCCCGGAAGTAGTCACTGAACGCGAGGTTCGTGGGGGCCGCATAACCGAGGGCGGTGTCTTCAACACGATCGTCGCGATCCTGGAGTTCCTTAGACTTCAAGGTTTGCACCACTGAAGCTAGGACTCTGCGTACTTGGGTGAAATCCGTGCCGGGTGCTAAACCAAGGATTTCCCTCACGCTGTCTGTTTCATTGTCGGTCCGCGGAACCGTCGTGCGAGTCTCTGATGGGGGTTCCGCCATCGCGCCAGGCGCGAGATCGAGCGACGAGTGCTCGCTTTCGTAAGGGGAAGTCTTGGTAATTGTAGAAAATGGCTGCCGCCAAAAATCCACAAAAATCTTCCTTAAGTCGTGTGTCGTACCTTCGGTAGGCAGACCAAATTTAGCCATCTCCGTTTGGAGGCTTTCCTTGGGCAGACCGTAAATCCATCCCACCCGCGGGTCGTCTTCCGGGGTGCGTGGGGTCGTTACGTGGGCCGGTAGTGAGGGGAACGTGAGGCCGGCCGTGGTTGTGGCCGGTGCGGCCGTCGTGGTGGTCGGCGCTGACGCGGTGGTCGTTCCCCCGGCAGCCGTGGTGCTACGTGTCGTCGTCGTCTGAATGGCTGTTGAAGGTGTCGTTACCTTCCCTCGTGAGTCGCCCGACGACTTTGACTGCCCGTGTTTCGATTTGTCGGGAGTTGCCACGTATAATGACGTAAATAGTCTAAGCCAGACCTTTAAAAATAATCGCCACGGCCCCATCGTGAGAGTAACTCGTTATGAAGTGCAGATACTAAGGTTCGTTGATAACGATGGTGTGATAACACGTTTTATCAACAGTGCTATCGTACGTTACGGACGTCCTGAGCCAAAGTTCCGATTTACCGTCCCTGATTTTCGGGCGCCATAAAATGTGACGATATTCTGCAGTGGAGGAGAATTTTTCGTTAAGAGTCGACCACAACAAGAATAAGTCACACCTTAATTTATTTCCGCGGATAACCAGTCTACTCCGAGTAGTCCAAGGTTCGGTTCGATTGTTATCGGGTAGCGAGTATTTGTGGCTCAGAACGTCCCAATGGAACGCAGATTCGTAAAATCAAAGAAGAATCAATTCATCCTTGCCCTCGCTACGGATTTTGAATTTAGAATTTTGAAAAGCGACGAATTTAATTTAATAATAGTCGGCCAATTTATTTATGCCAATACGCGACCCGGCTCCAAATTAAAATAGCGAAGAAAAATACCGTCGGCGGTTTTAAATAATTTTATTCGCTCGAGTGACGCGGTGTACAGAAAAATCAGCTGACTGATAACGCCGGTAGTGATAATAACCGTGCGACTGTTGCGAAGGTCAGGGTCGCCTGACGTCACCGGGATTGTACGAGTTCGTGAATTACCGTAGTCTATTTATTAATAAAAATAAAAAGAAACTACCGTGACGGCGTTATCAGAGCTAAAATTTAATACCGGGACGCGGCAAATTTCAATCGAGCGGTTGACACCAACGCGATTGAATTTTGTCGGTTTAATTTACTATTGAGAAAATTTTGTAAACGAAATAAATTGATTTTATTCAAAGATTTAGATAATTAAGATCCCTTGTAGACTCAATTAATTAAATGCTTAAAGATAGATTAAATACAGAACTTAATAAATATTAACAGAATGAAAAGTCGGTTACGTCGTGCAAACGAAAAATATCTAGGTGAAAATTATATACCAGTTAATACACTCTAGGCTTAGTAACTTACTAATTAATTACTTAAAAATTAATTCCGTCGACTTTTCCTCGTCGGGCGGCACGTGGTCGGCAGGCCTGTTGCTACTGGCTGAAACAAAGTTTTACACAAGATCGAATAACGTAATACTGAATTTCCTTGGGGTTACTTTATTTAAATTATCGGGGTTATACGTTGGAGTCACTCCCAACAAGTTTTGGTACTTGATTTTTAATACCGCCGGTGTACACCAGGCGGCAACGTACCTCGTGGAGTCGGGGTCGGGAGCGTTTCGAACAGCAGTACCTCTCGTAGACACGGCGCGGGTCGAACTGACTGCCGGGCTCCGCTTGGAGAGGGTAGACGACGACACAGCCCCTGGCGGCGTCTGGGGGAATCACAGCGACGTCATACTGTGACGTAGCCCGACCCGCTTCCCTCGCGCTGCGAATTGGTTTGTCCCCCCCCGAGACTTTTACCCCGTTACAAGATTATGAATACTTATAAAAGTACCTACCTTTCTGCGGTTTTCACAATTATAGTCACCTGTTCTTATTGCAGTGATTCTAATTATATCTGGGGCCCAATACATCTGCCAGGTGGTTAGTAGAACCAAAAACTCTCAAAGCCACATAATATTATCTAATTTGGCTACTAAAACAAAATCTAAACGAGATATCAGCCCTAACACACTAACTAATGGACCTCTCAGGTCATGAGAATATCCTAAATTTTTTTATTATATTTGCTTTAAAAAAAAAATTTCTTACATCAGT
This sequence comes from Neoaliturus tenellus, assembly GCA_030545055.2. NCBI lineage: Eukaryota > Metazoa > Arthropoda > Insecta > Hemiptera > Cicadellidae > Neoaliturus > Neoaliturus tenellus. The sequence goes on from CM061533.1 coordinate 8,361,719, forward strand.
ACTAGCCAACCATTTTTTCAAAAAATTTATAAAATTCTTTTACAGTGATTGAATAGTTCATTCATAGTTTCACATAAAGCTATCCTACAATTCTGATCAACTTTTAATTTTAATTTAATTTTGTGTCTACGCCAGTGGCATTTTTAACGTTTTTACAGGGAACAGGCCAAACACCAGTCTTGTTATACTGTCTAACATCGACCAGTTGTTAGAAGGCATCATTAACTAATAACCCAGTGACAAATGGTAACTAATGAAAATGGTGAATGGTAACTGAATGAAGCTTTGAAAAGCTACTACATTTTCTCAGGATCGAACTGGCAACCTTTGAATTCAAATTTAGGGTGAGTCGGTGGCGTAGTGATTAGCGCGCCTGACTTCGGGACCATGGCAGCGATGTCGTGGGTTTGAATCCGTGTTCTGCCAGTGACTTATCAGTACCTTTTACCTTGTACTGTAGCGGCTCACCCCCTTACTTTGTCTAATATGATCCATGCACAGATCAATAGTCTATGTGGACGGGGCATAGTAAGGCAAAAAGAGGTCCGTCAATCTCTTTTAATAAAAAAAAAAATAAAAATAAAAAAAAATACGAGCCCTATAACCACTCAGCTACCCAGCCATTTCATATACTTAATATAACATACTTCAGTTCATACTTTTAACATAAACTGATTTCTATTCAAGACGAGCTCGGCCGCTTTGCTTACTCCCCCTTCAGAATTTCTTATATGTTGTAGAAGGTTCTATTCATTGGAGCACAAACTTGATAAAATATCTAAAAAATCTGTCTTAATTTTTAAAGGTTTTCTCAAATTTTGCCAATGACGTTCATTGCCCGAGTGCAAAAGTTGGTTTAATCATCAGGCTAACACCATAAATAAGTGATAAAAAAATCAGAGATACCAGATTTAATGCACAGTAAAAGTATATTGACTAGACTATTACAAAACTTGTGTTTAACTATAAATATCACCCAACGTGTTCATACTTTTGTGGTTTTTATAGAAAAAAAACTTAACTTAAAACCCTCTAAGTATATTACTTTGAATGGTAATCTAGCCCTTTAACCGGTGGATAAGTTTATAAATTTGTATAGATATGAATAGCAAAGTTTAGTTGTACTTACCAAGAACGCAAGACACAGACTAAATGGATGGTTTGGTAGCGAGGTATCCTTCCTGTGAGAGCGAGATGGTTGCCAGATGGGGCACCTCCAACTGTCATTTTCTCTTCTATTGATGAACCATTTGTATTGATGAGCCACTATCTAACTCTGATTAAGATTCTAGGAGCCTCCAGTGAAAGGTTTACATGTAGCTGAGTGGCATAGGGGGCAGCAGTAGTAAACATTGGAAATGGTATCAGTAGTTTGATATGTATGCCAAATGTTTAAGAACAGTATTTTAAGTAAAAAAATAAATTTTACACTACAAAAAAATGAAATACTTTTTGTATATACATGTACACCTTGTTTATAAATTTTATGAGCATGATAACTACATTAGCAACAGAGTAATTCCAAAAAGACAAGAAAGTAAAATACAAAATAACTTATTATTGAACAGTTTTGATAAAAAGTAATTACTATGGAGCAATATGAAATAAATTTTTCCTTTCCCTACTTGACACTCAAAAACTTTACCATTTAGAGTTTGATAAGTTTATTACTTAAATCAAGTCCTGTCTGCACCAATTTTTTTTAGTTTAATAATCAAACATTTATATTTTATGTATCAATTGTTCTAAATATGCCAAATTAAGTTGTTTACTGTAGTTTCTTTTATATAATTTAGAAATGAAGACAATTCTGTAAAACAAATTGTGCTGTATTAGAATTTGAATGGTGTTTCTAATTAAAACTCATTAAAATGCTCAAGTTTTTAATAGTCATCACTAGGAGCAACAGTACCGGTAGGTCTTTTTGGTGCAGACAGAATTTAAATTTTAAAACAATTAAGCACAATTGAAATTTTAAAACAATTAAGCACCAAAAAGACACTTTTTTTCCGAAAGATGAACAAATTTTTTTATCATAATGCAGAATTAGACTTATAATCGTTGAAAATATTAACTATAAAGTTGTAATTTAGAGGTTATATGCAAGGTTTACAAAGTAAGTAATATGCAGTGTTTACATTTCTGTTATTTACAAACAAAGCTCTTTATAACGTTTGAATTCCAAAATTCTGCATCTCAAAATTAATAAATCCTATACTCTAATATGAGTAAGGTATATTTGTATGTATCTATTGTATGTATGCATATTTGCACACGGATAACAAAAATGGCTTGAACGATTTTCTTCAAACATTGCAAATAACTTAATTAGTTCTGGGATAAAAATAATATAAATACAGATCTATATGCCAGGAAAAATATTATTTTTCTATAATCTATAATTGAAATTTAAAAAATTTTAACATTGATCTTATGGAGTTAAAAATGAAAACAAAGAAATATCGAAAACGGCTGACTCAACTGTCAAAGTGCAGACCATGAATTCCAGTATAAACATGTGGTTTTGCATGGCAGCCAGTTAGTTAAATCGTTCTTCATACTGCTGATTATGAATATGTTTAGATAAATAAAAGTCATGTAAAAGTATCATATTTTAACAACCAATCATTTTGTAGACTTGCATTGGAATTTAAAAACAAAATCATGAGTAAAAATTATTATAACAGATGTTAACCACATTATTATAATCCAAGTGTTACGGATTCAATATGTGTTTCAATAAATAGAGTGCAGCACCTGTAGGCCTACATTGAAACAGTCTGAAAGGCGAGTGAGCGAAGAGAACAAGCTCGTCTTGAACAAGAAATAAGCATTTTTGCACTGAGCATTTTAGCGTACTCTCTGTAACTGAAATTACTATAAGAATATCCCTGTTTCCCTGTGTGAATATGCTTTGTTTACCGAGCAAATGCTCTGCTCCCAGGTACTGAGTAATAATATACTTAGCAAACAACTGACTTTACAGTCATATAGAACCAACGAGATTAAATAGATATAGAGTGCTCATCACATGTTAATTTTGTGTCCCTTTTTGATTTGCGCCATTTTCCCCATAATTCCCGCCGTTTCCTTGGCAACCATCCCACACTTAACTCTCGTTTCCTTGGTTACTAGTTTTAGCTATTATGATCGGTCGCTACAAGCTTCAAAAATTGCTTTTGTTGATTTTAAAACATATGTTTATTTGTTGTTTGTTTTAAATTAGTTTGATTTGACGGTCTGTGAGCAGGCTATTGAAATTGGTTACCATAGAAACGTTGGTTAGGTGTGGGTAAAATGGTAAATTACTGTTGGGAAAATGTAAACAAATTACTTGATTACCAAGGAAACGGCGGGAGTCATGGGTAACATGGCGACAGTCAAAAAGGGACACTTTTCGCTATCTAGTGAACACTCTATATCTATTTAATCTCGTTGTATAGAACTTAAAAAATATTCCAGCTGATTTTTCAATCTTAGGACAAAAAAACTACGTTTTTGCTGGTATTGAGAGAGCAAAAAACAGGCTGATTTAGTACAGAATAATAAAAAATATATTTACAAACAAAAAATAATAATATTACATCATAATAACAATAAATAAATGCTATGAATAAATAATCAGTGATTGTATATAAGACTTTGGTATGAAACATCTTTGGGTGCTTAACTTAATGGCAAGCAGTAAAAAATAAAATAAATAAATGAGTAAAATAAAATAATTAACTGGAACATCAACTAATACAGCAGAAAAATCTATGTAAAAATAGTTTCTTTGAAAATAAAAATACTGTATATCAGTTGTGAAAGTTACTCATATGTAAGGAATGAGAGACTCAGTTTGGTATGGTTTCAACTTCAGCTTTCCAGTTGCTGCTGGTGCTGTCGTCGTTGTTGTTGGTGTGACTGGAGCTGAGAGTGCTGTGGTCGTTGTTGTAGGTGTGACTAGAGGCGCGAGTGCTGTCGTTGTTGTAGGCGTGACTGGAGTTGAGAGCGCTGTCATCGTTGTTGTAGGTGTGACTGGAGCTGCGAGCGCTGTCGTCATAGTCTTCATCTGTTTGTTCCTCCTCATCAGGAGGGGGCGGGAGACCTGGAAGTTGATTTACAAGTATAAAAAAGAAATATAACACTATAAATATAAATTCATCAGAAAATGCACTGTTATTTAAAAAATAATAGAAAAACTTGGGTGTAGCTTAGTTCTCAATAATACAGGACAATTGAATAGGTTAAAACTTTGATGATCCTAGGCAACATTGGTAATGTAAGAGTTTCCAATAATAATTTTTGTAGGGTGTAAGAAGATCCACATTGGCTCTCAAACACTGTATACAAAATGATAACAAAAATTGCACCTCATATGAGCATTTTCGGCTTTTAAACTGGAATGATGAATACAATATCCAAACGCCTCAATTAAATCCCTCAACAAGAATTTCCATGTGTTCGCAGAAATCCCCTTTCCAATAACTCTATTAGCTTTAAAAAAAATACACAAATTGGACAGTTTATACAATAATCAACTACCACCGGAATTCCAATTTATTGTACTTTATAGGTTTTTTTTCAAAAGATAGGGTTGAAGTTATTTGAGACATTGAGATGCAAAGGGGTGTAAGTGACAAAATTTAAAAATCGCAGATGACAAGTGAAAATTATAGCGGAAACAATGTTTTATTTGGTGGTAAAGAGATGCAAGTGCTAGCCTTGACATGTGCTGACATCTAGCGGCGTAAAGAAAAACTACTAACTGAACGCTTCATTTTTACTTTCTCCCCCTATACCATAGTATATGGAGAAAGTATTGTTTTCGTCAAAATTTTCGAATTTGAGTTGTTGGTGGATTTATCCATTTTGGTTCCCCCTGAGTCCAAAAAAGTGGTTTTCGGAGTGATGTCTGTGTGTGTGTGTGTGTGTGTGTGTGTGTGTGTGTATGTGTGTCAGGATGTAAACAGAGCTAGAGAATGCCCCAATGGTCCGATTTTGATGAAATTTGGTAGGTAGGTCCAAACCCACGATAATTCCAGGCGTTTTTTTTCATTTTTTTGAATTTTTTATTTTTAAGGGTAGTTTACCCCCCAAAACCCTCAAAAATCGTCAAAAATCAAAATTTCTCAAAAACGGCTCTAACGATTTTGATTAAAATTTTGTGGTTTATTAAGCTTAAAATGGTGAATAAAATGACACCACCCGCATCTCCGGGAAAATGCGCGTTCAAAAGTTATGGAGTAAAAAGTGTTTCAAAAATCAATTTTTTGAATTTTCAAAATAGCTGTTGTCTCGAAATAAATTTTACTTATCACCATTAAATCAAGCTTAAAAAACTAAATAATCCAGTATTTTAAATTATTTCTCTACGTCAAGTGGTTGCGGAGAAAATTCAATTTTTCGTTTAGCGGTAAACGCAGTACGTTGTTAAAAGTCACAGACGCGCATAGGGTCAAACTCGTGCTGCTCAGCTGGTAGCTATCCGACTGAGTCATCAAGACATTAATGTTTGGAGCTTTTAACACCATTTTATATATTGTTGGGAGAAAGTATGTGTCAGTTAACTGATACCGTTTATTTTGTTTGGTGGCAGAGGGGGTTAGGTGCACTTACACCTGTTTGCCTCTATTGTAAATGCCAACAAAATATGCATATTCTTTAGTTGCAAAGGGGTGTAAGTAACATGTTTGGAAGTAAAAGGGTGTAAGTGATTGCAGGGCAAATAATAAAAATTTACCATGCCAACAATTTAAATCACAATTATTCCAAACTGCATATTTAAACAAACAAATGAATGCCAAAGTAAAGTGTGTAAATAGCATTTTCATAAGACATACGTAGAATTTACAATAAGACTTGAACTTTGAATTAGTTTTACACAAAATCTTACTTTGGTCACTTGCACCCCTTTGCATCTCGGTGCCTCATTTGTTTCATTTGAGGTTTTTGTTGATCACTTATTTTACACACCGTTTTAGTGTGCTTTTAGAGTAATATACAACTAACACTTGGTCTAATTTTTGTAAAGTTTGCTATTCAAGCAATTGACATGGTTGTAAAAAATTATGGGAGCATTTACATAGCGCGTGACATTAAAAGTATAAATTGTAAAATTATTCATATCTGCCATGCAAAGCCATTATTTGATCAACATTGTTTGATTAATTTGGAATGCATATTGGTGACAGTGGTTTTCAAAAATTTTATCACCGTGAAAGTTGCTGATTTCCAAGCAGAGAATTGCCATTAGTAGCTTGGTCAGAAAAATATTCTTGAAGTTGAAGTATGGAAGAGTGGAATTTATTTTTTTTTATAAAATTTCACTGAGTATTAAAATGTAAATTGACAACACATGGATTATTTTAATCTTCGGAACATTTTATGATTAAAAGGTAGTCAATAACAAATACACTTTGAAGCGATGCTGTGATTAAGAATGTTGAATGATCATTGATGGTGCTCGGTGCTGATAATGTTCTAGATCACTATAAGTTGCAGTTTTTATGATTGTTTTCTTAGTTAAATCATATTTTAAGTGGAAAAAGTTCAATTTTCACATATTGTTTGACAATTACCTCCACCATCCTCTGGACGCACGATTGCCACTCCCTGGGTACCAATCCTAAAGCAGTTGAAGGAGTACTTGAAAGCCGTTTCATCATCGAAGAACCCCTCGAACTCAAGACAAGCGTGCACATTTCGCCCAGACATGTAGACGTTGGACAACTTGGCACACATCTTGATACCAAAATATCGGTTGATCGGGATACAGGCTGGTCGTGGATTTTTGGCTGTTAACAGAATTTGTTGGATTAAAAATCTATTACTGTATTGTCGAATCATTTGTATGATGTAATGACATGTAATAAATAAATAAACAATATGTTTGGGTTTTTCTAGTTTTTGTTTAGAACACATTATAGTCTAGCTTTTAAGAAAAAAAATAAAATTGGAATGATGATACAATATTGGCAATAAAATTACTGTAGCCTATAAAAAAGGGCAATTTTTCGGGAATACTCCAAAAACCATTCCTGAGTGGAATGACTAATAGATATTTTTAAAAGTAGTTTTTACTTTTTATCATTTGTAATTGATTTACATCCTTTATGATGAAATATGTGAGTTGTTTTCATTTCTCTCCACCGAATTCCAATCAATCCCATTTTTCACTTCCATTTTTTCTTTTTTTTAAATTCAATATAATAAGTGAAAAAGCTGTTAAGACTATTCTTTTTTATATAAAATTTAATATATTTCTACAAGATACTACACTAACAACGTGAGACTAAACGGCAAAGAAGAAATTACCTGACATTCTTCTATTGTAGAGCACTATGTTGTTGTAAGCGAGTTTGAAGTTGAAGGCAAATTCCTCCGGCTCATAAGTGACATTCGCACAAGCCCTGGATCTGAGTGGGACGTTGAAGTTTTCCAGTACGATGCCAGTACAGCAGGCGCATGTTCCGTCTGCACACCTGCAAGGGTAGCGTTGGGGAGGTGGTGTTGCTCTTGTAGGTTTCACCGTTATCACCGTCGGCCTTGCAGTTGCCGCTGGCGTAACTGAGCTTTCGGCAGATAATGGTTTTGCTGTGGTTGCACGAGGTGGTTTCGGCTTGCTCGGTTTAGGTCTCTTTGTTGTAGGTATTTTTGTTGTTGCTGATGTTGCTGGTATCTTTGTTGTTGATTCTGTGGATGTTCCTTCTGACACTGCCAGTGTCTCCGGGGCTGTTTCCGCTTGCCCTCCAGAGCTCGGAGTTAACGATGATTCTACTGACTGTGCCGGGGTTTCTGACTGTGTTTGCCCTGTTTGGTTGGAATCCTCTCTTATCGATGATCCTTCTTCAGCTTCCTTCACAGTTGTTTCATGAGCTTCTTCAATATTTAATACAGATTCGGTAAGTATATCTCTTACATTATTTTTACTCTCATTCGGGTGGTTTTCCGTAACATTTTCATCATCAGACTCTTCCGTTTTCTTAGCTGTGCAATTTGCCGGGAATGGATTTTCATCTGTCAAAGGAGGAGAGATGGTGGAACTTGCCACACTAGTAATTTCTTCCCCTGAAAATATTTAAGTTTTGTATTATTTGTAAAATTAATAAATTATGTTACTTTGAAAGAACTGATAACCTGTCATTAAGTCAATGTAAATAAGCTGTCATTATTTAAAACTTAATCCACATAGTTTTAAAGCCTGATAGGGTGTCCCTCAAAGATCCGTTCTCGTCCCAATATTATTTTTAATTTATATAAATGATTGCAATTATTCATCTATAAAATTTCGCAATTTAACACAATAAGCTGATGATACAATAGAACCTCGATAGTTTGACACTTTGTGGACTTAGAGAGTGTCTAAGTATCGAAATGTCAAACTATAGGAAATATATGGGAAATTTTAACATAAGGTGTACAAAAATCATGAGTTAAATTTATGAAACACTAAACCTTATTAGGGGAAAGTCGGGTAATATCGGACGGCGGGTAGTATCGGACAAACGCTGTTTCCAGCTTTTGCCGCTAGAGACAGCACTGACTAGGACATCAGCAGAAGCACCAAGGAGAAAGACTATGTGAGCGCCATTATGCATTTCGTGCCTCAATAATCGTCTGTGGTGTTACATTTCTTTTTGTTTTTGTGACAATTTCTGTGCACGTACATATGTTTGAGACATCAGCGTGCTAAACTGAGTCAATACTTTTATGATTCAACACCACTATTTGATAGTAAAGAGGCTTTACTTTGTTTTGTAGGTGAGTGGTTATTTTAGTTAGGTTATTATGGAAGTGGTAGTCAAAATGGCGGACCCTGTCAGTCGGGTAGTATCGGACAAGCTCGCGTCGGTTAGTACCGGTATCGGACAGAATGGATAGGTTGTAAATTGTTGAAATAATTGTAAAAAAACTTAACGTAATCAATAATTAACTCCCATTATTTATTTTTAGGTTTTCGAACATCATTAGAGAGAAAATTAACAAAATAAAAAGCGCAAAGATAGAATTTTAAAACATAAATAATTGACCAAGGCCTTCAAAGGAGGAAAATAAGAAAGTTTTGAAAAAGGCAAAAGACATAAATGTAAAAAAATACAAAAGCAATTACAGTTTGAAGAAAGAAGTAGGTCTGAAACACATTGCATTATTTGTGATGAGACATTTTAAGAAAACTGGATACAATGTTCACATTGCAAGGGTTGGGCCTCCCGAAAACTGTGCTCAGTTTGAGGACAGCCATCTATCTTCTTACTTCTATAAGGGTTTTGTCAGTTACGTCCCTTTTTCTCTCGACCTACTGAACCGATTTTTAAGATTGAGGTGTCATTTTAAAGCTTAGGATATACCGCAGTGACGAATCGTAATTAAAAAGGTCATATTGTTTCGGGCTTCGACCCCCTGGCCTTTGATTTATTTCTAGAGGGCGCTTTAAAATGTTGACCAACTTTTATTGCAAGTTTTTTAATGTGAATTGTAATTTAACAGCTGATTACCTTCAGATGAATTTTAAAAGCCAGATAGTAAACAAAAATACATCTCCGTCACTTTATAATCAACATTCACGTATTGTAGGTGAGATTCACTCATACAGAATCATAAAACGCGTAATTTGCGCACGGGCCACCTCGTCTCTATTACAGTATAAGTGTATGATATTTGAAGGGTGCAGGGGAAGAACGATCAAAGTCCAAAAATACAAAAAATTGAGATACCGGTATATTTTGATTCGTCTAAGCGTGTTTTACAACCACGTGCATTCTATAAACGTGAGTAACGAACAGATTCCGCACTAGAATACAAAACATTTAGAGTATGCAGGGGAATATCGGTCAAGCTCCACTGCATTCAAGGGAAGAACGGACAAAGTCCGTTAAAAATCAAAGTTAAAGTCCCTTAAAATCCCTTAAAATCACCGTTAAAAAAACAAATTTTTATTGTTTCAACCATAAAATGACAACCAGTAAAATTAAATATTAAGCACATTAACATTACTATGGATATATGTTATCATACTTATATGACTCTTTAAATTTTAAAAACGCTCTCCTGAAAACTTTACATTTTGCGAGTTTGATCGTTCTTCCCCTGCACCCTTCAGTGTTGGGCACGAAGCAAAGAAGAAAAGACTTTAAATGGAAACACCAACAATGTTTTGAGCCAAAGTGATCTTAATTTCATGACTTTGAAACTCAATTTCCTTTATTTAGACTTAAGTTAATCAGCTAAAAAAACTGGTAGTGAAAACCAATTTTTTATACATAAAGTTAAGTTTTTTACAGTGTTTAAACAATTTGTAACGATAAAAGTGTGTTTTCAGACTGCAAGTGGTTTTATTTGAGCTACAAGCAGTTGTAGTTAACCTTGTCCGATTACACCCTCCAAAAATCAAATGGGCTCAAAAAAAAAGGGTTAGAAAAAGTGTGGAAAAGTGGTACATGCATTTATATAATAGTTATTATATTAAATGTGTATATAAATAACATTTCAAACTTTGATATTTTACATAGTAAATTACATGTTACAAATGACACATGTAGTAAATGACATGTTAAGTTGTCTAAAGAATAGTGTCGAGCTGAAAGTCGAACTATCGAGGTTCTACTGTACAACATTATATCTCAACAGAAGATAAAAATTATCTTGAAATAAAAATGTTTGATGTTAAATTTGTGCATACCAGTTTTTTCAGATATTAATATAAAAGTAAACTTAGGAAAAAATTATATTGTGAATATTAGTGCTAATTTAAATAGATAACACAATATAAATGTTATGATAGAAGATACGGTACCAATAGTTTAGAATAAAATAGAAAAAGTGCTTTATTGTACAAATTAGATTTGCATACACTATTTCATTACATGCTTCGTACATATACATATACCAGCGTCATATTTTATACAATACAATTTCTGTGCACTTAAAGCAATAGTCACACGACTGTCGGCTTGGTTGGCAAAACATCAACTATCTAGAACTTTAAAAAAATTTTATGAGCAACCCAAAATTACTATACAATCTGATAGCCTACTATTCATTACTTTATAAATACAATTAGGAACTAAACAAATAATAATCATATTAAATTCATGAGTAGAACTTATACTACAGTTGGACTTTACATAATTAAAATCATTTGAAATTAAACTTTTAGTATCAAAATGTCTACCAGTTAACAAGAAAAAAAAAAAAAAAAAAAAAAAAAAAAAAAACGATACAGGCTACAATTAAAAATTGAATCATATAAAGGATTTCCTGTAGCCTACTTCAATGCGTCCCTCAAATAATAACCCAATCTATTACAGTCCCTCCCATTAAGGTATTCAATGAATTCTTATTGACTTAACTGATTTATTCAACCATATTTTGCGTAAATTGGCCAAAAGTGGACATTTTGCAACAAAATTAAAAACGTTTAAAATTTCTTTAGAATTACACAAAAAGCATAAATAGTTTTTGTCAGGAACCCAAGGTTTATAATTTAAATCAATGAGTTCAGCTCATCGATTTAAGAAGAAGTTAATGTAATAAATAAACTGTATCAGTTAACTGACACATACTTTCTCCCAACAATATATAAAATGGTGTTAAAAGCTCCAAACATTAATGTCTTGATGACTCAGTCGGATAGCTACCAGCTGAGCAGCACGAGTTTGACCCTACGCGCGTCTGTGACTTTTAACAATGTACTGCGTTTACCGCTAAACGAAAAATTGAATTTTCTCCGCAACCACTTGACGTAGAGCAATAATTTAAAATACTGGATTATTTAGTTTTTTAAGCTTGATTTAATGGTGATAAGTAAAATTTATTTCGAGACAACAGCTATTTTGAAAATTCAAAAAATTGATTTTTGAAACACTTTTTACTCCATAACTTTTGAACGCGCATTTTCCCGGAGATGCGGGTGGTGTCATTTTATTCACCATTTTAAGCTTAATAAACCACAAAATTTTAATCAAAATCGTTAGAGCCGTTTTTGAGAAATTTTGATTTTTGACGATTTTTGAGGGTTTTTGGGGGTACTACCCTAAAAAATAAACTACCCTTAAAAATAAAAAATTCAAAAAAATGAAAAAAACGCCTGGAATTATCGTGGGTTTGGACCTACCTACCAAATTTCATCAAAATCGGACCATTGGGGCATTCTCTAGCTCTGTTTACATCCTGACACACATACACACACACACACACACACACACACACACACACACACACACACACACACACACACACACACACACACACACACACACACACACACACACACACACACACACACACACACACACACACACACACACACACACACACACACACACACACACACACACACACACACACACACACACACACACACACACACACACACACACACACACACACACACACACACACACACACACACACACACACACACACACACACACACACACACACACACACACACACACACACACACACACACACACACACACACACACACACACACACACACACACACACACACACACACACACACACACACACACACACACACACACACACACACACACACACACACACACACACACACACACACACACACACACACACACACACACACACACACACACACACACACACACACACACACACACACACACACACACACACACACACACACACACACACACACACACACACACACACACACACACACACACACACACACACACACACACACACACACACACACACAGACATCACTCCGAAAACCACTTTTTTGGACTCAGGGGGAACCAAAATGGATAAATCCACCAACAACTCAAATTCGAAAATTTTGACGAAAACAATACTTTCTCCATATACTATGGTATAGGGGGAGAAAGTAAAAAGATTGAAAATGTTAATTTCCTAGGAATACAAGTGGATCAACGTGAACTGACTTGGAACAGTCATACTGAATAGATTTTTCTCAATAATATCATCCAACATATATTTACTAAGGTATTTAGCCAAATTTTGCAATGAAAACATTCTGATTATGACATATTATGGACTCATAATGATGCATTTGTCCTATGGCATCATAATCTGGAGGAAATGCACTGAAACAAAATTTTTAAAAAATATTCAAAGTTAAAAAAAGCTTTCAGAAAAATATTTAAATTAAGAAAAATTAGTCATGTAAAGACACCTTTAAAAGGATCGTAGGTGTCCGCAGAGAATTTCGTTAAGTAAAGTCCAACACAAGTTGACATTACAGGAAGGTCATGATAAAGACCACTGTTTAAAAAATAAATAAAGATTAATTTTTTCTTTTTTTTAGTTTGAAAAGTTTAAGTTTCAACGGATTTTACTATTTGTAGGATTGCCGTTACCCAAATACAAAATAATGTTCAATTAATTTGCTTGTATCGAAACCTAACAAACAAATAAAACAAACGTACGTCTGGAAGAAAAATTTTATTTCCCCTTACGGGATAAATTCCCTCCCATATATATCCTGATTCCTCTTTCTTTTCCCTGGGGGATATTCATATTACCCTCTCCCCAGTAGCGCTGATCGGGGCACCCAAATGCGTACCAAGTGGTAGAATATACAGGGTGTCCCGGAACTCTCTGGAACCCTTTTCTATATTTGTTCCTTGCATCGAGACAAGAAAAAAAACATCATACAAATAGGGGTCTAAAATCCATCGTTTAGCCACTAGCTGCCATTTTGTTTTTCCACGTAATAACTTTTATTTCCGTAACACATAGTTGTATTCAGTTCATATTTGGTATGAATCCTTATCATACTAATGTACATCATCAGGAAAAAAATTAATTTTTTCCACTGTGTATTTTCAAAATGGCGGCCATTTTAAATTTTCAAACTCAAATATCTCACATTTGTAAATTTCAAAAAAATTTTACTTCGTACAAAAAAGTTGCAAAATTTAATTATCTAACCAACGGTACCACGTTTGTAAGGATCTGATGACAAATAATGGAGTTATTGCGATTATTATCCAAAAAAACATTGATTTTGCATTATAATCAATGCAAATTATGGCCATTTTCACAGAAAAATTGCAATAACTCCGTTATTTGTCATCAGATCCTTACAAACTTGGTACCGTTGGTTAGATAATTAAATTTGGCAACTTTTTTGTACGAAGCAAATTTTTTTGAAATTTACCGAATTTGAGATGTATTTGAGTTTGAAAATTTAAAATGGCCGCCATTTTGAAAATACACAGTGGAAAAAATTAATTATTTTCCTGAAAATGTAGTACATTAAAGAAAATGTAGTATGATAAAGATTCATACCAAATATGAACTGAATACAACTATCTGTTACGGAAATAAAAATTATTACGTGAAAAAAAACAAAATGGCAGCTAGTGGCTAAACAATGGATTTTAGGCCACTATTTGTATGATGTTTTTTTCTTGTCTTGATGCAAGGAACCAATATACAAAAGGGTTCCAGAGAGTTCCGGGACACCCTGTATATCACAAGACGGTACAAGTAAGCCTACAGTAATACAAATTACTGTATGTCATTCTGTATAATTTGATGCACAGAAATTACAGATTTTACCATCAACTCTATAAAAAAATAATAAAAAATACAACAAATTTCGCCAAACTCAGGTATTAGGTATATGGTGCCCAGACTCTGGTGGAACTACCCGTATGCATACTAAGGAAAAGGATGAGGTTGTTAACGGCAACCTTCATTTTTATATTTTGCAAACAAAAGTATATGCCAGATTTAAATATAAATTAACTAAGAGCATTGATAATCATCATAATACTAGATTTCACAAAGTTTTATACTTCAACAATTGAGATTAAATATCAGTCAAAATTTACAATTATTAAACTTACTTTGACTTCCACCTAGATCCACTGAAAACTCAGAAAAACCGGCGTTTTGAGGAGCAGCAGTAACGAAAGAGAGGAGAAGAGGCATACAAATCAGCCAATGCATGTTATCTGTAACAAAACAAAACAATTTCTGTACAAAACAATTGAATGGCACAACTTTTTTTTATTGAATACATCACCTAAGAAAGAAATTTTTATTGGTGAAGTGATTTTTACTGGAGGTCTTCACAGACATTGGTATAAAATTTAGCAAAATTAGGTTCACAGCAACAAGGAGTGTCATTCTAGACTGCACATACACAAAACCACCATTTAACTAGTTTCTATCTTATCAACTTATAGAAAATGGTTTGATTTTCCTTTCAATGCACTTCTTAAGAAATGTTAATAAAAAAATTGAAAAATTTCATTTCAAGCTGTATGTTCAGTGATAAAACGTGGTTCATTACAATGTCTAAGAGAATTTTTAATGTATAACACATGTAGAGACAACTTTTTCATAGAAAACTTACGTAAGTTTGGTTTAAATAAAATTGTGGTACCAAATAAAAGAGAAATTATTGTCAGTAAACAAATGTTGAATAGTATCAATAAACTAACAAAGACCTTGAGTTCTTTGTTGCTAAGGTTTGGTAATCATTGGAGAGATCATATGTCTTTTGTGTTGATAATTAATTCATGTACTTTTGGAATGGTAATAGAAAAGCCAGCTTATTTTTTCACTTTATTCCATATGCGATATGCAAACCTTTATTGATAAAAATACTATGTATAGTATTTAAAGTTTTTCTTACAATGAGAGGGAGAGAGAGTTTAATTAATTACCAAATATTTCCAGAGATAAAACTAAATTAAAAACATTTCATTTCTTCGAATTTCCAAAATTTGATGTTTTAAGATTATATTTGACC
Organism: Neoaliturus tenellus; assembly: GCA_030545055.2. Classification (NCBI taxonomy): domain Eukaryota; kingdom Metazoa; phylum Arthropoda; class Insecta; order Hemiptera; family Cicadellidae; genus Neoaliturus; species Neoaliturus tenellus. The sequence continues at coordinate 8,377,476 of CM061533.1, forward strand.
GATCACAACAAAACATCCATTTAAATTTTACTCAAAATGTGCATAGATAATAACATTTTTGTTCTTAATAGTGAAATTTCTGGTACTCCTTTACAAGATAATGTTTTACAATTGAAATTGCTCTCATGGGAAAATCTGGAAAAACTAGAATCTTTTGTGACTGCTTCCCCCCCTCCCCCCAGTGCAGAATCATGAAGTCCAACAACTTCTTCGACTTCTTTTTTTTCCAAGACGCCCCTAAATTTATTTGGATTTCACAAATATTGTTGGCACAATTTCTGTAACAATAATTGTAAAACAATATTGTGATGATATAAAACATTAATTACAACAAAAGTTTATGTAAAATGTTTTTATTTGAGATTAAATTTCTCAAAAATGTATCAAATTTTAATTTAAGGACTGAACTTGTGTGTAAAGATATTGATGGTTATTTTGAAGAAGAGCATAGTAACGTAATTTTTTAATAATAAAGCCCATGTATTTAATCTATCTTCTTATTTCTATGAGGGTTTCGTCTGTTACGTCCCTTTTTCTCTCTCGACCTACTGAAACGATTTTTAAGATTGAGGTGTCATTTTAAAGCTTAAGATATGCTGTGTGGGCGATTCGTAATTAAAAAGGTCATATCGTTTCGGGCTTCGCCCCCCTTGTCTTTGATTTATTTCTAGAGATCGTTTTAAAATGTTGACCAACTTTCATTGTACGGTGTTTACACATGCGAATTGTAACTTAACAGCTGATTACTCTCAGACAAATTGTAAACAAAAATAGATCTCTGCCACTTCATAACCAACATACATGTGTACTTTGGGTTAGTTTCTCTCATACAGAATCATAAAATGCGCAATTTGCGCACGGGCCACCTCGTTTTAATTATTTTTCAAAGCAACATACCGGTACCTATTAGAAATATAAAAAAAATTTAAATCGCACTTACTTTATGCAGTAGACGGTTGACGTAGAAGTGGCCCAGTCTCTGCGAGTGGCGGTCACAGACACACAGACAGACGCGTAACGGTCTCTCTCGCTCCTCTCACAGCTGTTTGTGAAAGACTTTCCAATCACTCGCCGGCCGGCCTCGTGTTTACTTGACCAGTTTCCATGTTGCTGGGCAGCTGTTTGTGTTTTATTATTAAGGTTGTGTTTTATTGTTTGTTATGAGCGAGTAAAAATATTTATTATTTATTTTTTTTTACATTTAGCGTGTAGAGTAGTGAAAATATCTAACTCAGTCAAACTCATTGCCCGCTCACGATTTTGAGGCCGGCAAAACTCCTTTTTTCAGACCTTGTAACGAAATATACTCTAACTCCAAAACTTTTTAAATAACAAGACTCAATACCCAGTACTCTTTATTTAGTGCAGTAGTGTGAGATTGTTGGTGCTGGCCCAGTTCAAGGTCACCTGAGGGATGACGTCATCGAGGTCAATGACCTCACCGATGACGTCATCGATGACGTCATCGATTGCGTCATCGATGACGTCATCACCAATGACGTCATTTCTATGACGTCACACCCATGACGTCACAGAAATGACGTGCTGATGACGTCATCACCCCTTACGTCATCAAAATGACGTCACCGACGCCACTGAGGTCAAGGTCATGCCGAAACTTAAAATTTTTTGGCACTTTTGCCGTTTCTCGCACTACGCTCCGAGTTTCAGTCAGAGTCCCCGTGACCTTGACCACTTGGAGCGAATTTTCGACGAGAAACGGCAAAAGTGCCAAGTTAAACTCGAGTTTCTGACATGACTCTGCCTAAATGGGCAATCGGTTATCCCTCAGGTGACCTTGAACCAGCACAACACCAACAATTTCATATTACTGTGACCTTGAAAACCTAACAATGGAGCGCCGACACCGATGCGCACCCCACGACAGCCACCGAGTGACTGACCGTCAGGCTCCGTGTACTCTAGGTATATGGGGAAGTGGAGGGGGAAATCTCAAGGTCATCCAAATGGAGTTTTAAAAAAGTTGAAGAGTAGAAAGACTACTCTTGTGCTTCCTGGGCGCCTTCATCAATTTCCAACGGATCTGTAAGCCAATCCGATCTGTAGCGGCAGGAGTCCAGAAAACAGGTGCACCACCCATCAGGTTGTCCGTAGCACTTCCGACAATTGGTAAGGTTGGAGAAGTGAAATTTAATACACCGCTGCGGACAACAAGTATAAAAGTATTTGGATTTGTAGATTTTGAAAGTTTGTAGTACCGGTGGTGGCAGCTGTTGGTTCTTGCATCTACACCTGCAACATCCGAAGCATTCACATTGCCGGCAGGCCAGCCCATCCACTTGCCACTTTGGTAAGAGGAAACACTTATTCTCACAGCAATAGGTTGTCCCCGTCTCTTCCTCCCAACGCTTCTTTGCACAATATGTGACGCCTTGTATCTCCAAACACATGGTGAAGTGGTGGGGGGTGTGGTGGAGTAGTGGGGGAATTTTCAAGGTCATCCAAACGGGGTTTTAAAAAAAAAGGAAAACCTACAAAGTAACATTGAAACTTTCCAATTGATGGTGGCGAGCGTTTTCTTCTGCAACCTTGCCGACACATGTGACTATGCCATACAGTATGAAAAGTACAACCATAATAAGGCCGAACAATAAAAGATAGCCGTTGACTATCATGATATTTTCTGAGTGTATCTGCTTTCTTCGTATCGCCCTCTCCTGCATCCTCTTCTCCAACTCGTGGACGAAGTCACAGCAAACGTGAGGACATGTTTTATCCGTTGGTAGGTTTGCCATTGTCGATGTTGTCGGTTTGGCTGTTGAAGATGGAATGAGGTTTCCAATTGTGATGTGCCATGTACATTAATAGTCGGGTGGTGGGGGTAGTAAAGCAGTGGAGGGGGAAGTTTCAAGGTCATTCAAACCGTGTTTTAAAAAACCTATCTTGTTACTGAGCTCATATGTCAGTAACAAGATAGGTGCTTTTGCTCATTTACTTCTTTAATATAATGAAAAAATAAACATATTCTACAATGGTTAGAACAAGAAATACAACTGCTAGTCAGCTGAAGTAATCTAAGGTGTCCGGCTCGGTCTTCATGGACGTCGGTGAGGAAGCTGTCGAGGAGTGTCCAGGCTCTTCCTTTGACTGCCGGGTGTTCCGTATATTGCAAGCGTAAACTTGCACGTTTATACGGTAGCCTCGTGCCACCATCAGCTGCAACTCCTTGTACAAGTCGTTTAGCTCCTGCTGAGTCTTGATGCTCACCTCCTCGTAACTTGCGCAACTGACGTTCAGAGACATCCTGATGTTGCTAGGTTGGCTGCTGGAGTAGAAATGAAGCCGAGGCACAGCGTTTGGAGGTACATGAAAAAGTGGTGGGGGTAACGGTGGTGGGGGTATGGAAGATCCAATTAAACACTTCTAAACTTTTTCCATCGATACAATGGGATGGAGCAAATAGCACAACTGTCCTTGTAGTTTTCAAATCTAAACATCGGTGCTAGAAATCCGAACTGTTTTCTACCACCTTCCTGTACGAACTGTCGAAGGTCTCTGACGGCAGCATCGCCACAAGGCCTACAAAACTTTTCCCCGTCTTGGAACCTATACCAGGAGTATCCCGAATACCCTCTGTTATCTTTCTTGTACTTTTCGATATCCTGCTTTACTGTTATAGGGATATTATCTTGTAAAGCCGTCTGGAATAAAGATGCGTCAGTTATAACTCGTTGTAAGCAAAGCTCGTACAAGGTGCTCATCGTTTGCTAGTTGGCAACAGACTGATCGTGTTTCGCATCCAAGCTGGTTTGAATCCTAGTGTGGTAGTGGGGGTAATTAAAGTAGTGGGGGTAATTGTGAAATGCAAAGGTCAAAGGTCAAGGTCACCCGCGAAGTTTAAAAAAAAATGCAACATATCAATACGTGACAAACTTCACATATTGATATGTTGCATTTTTTTGTTTTCTTATTTTTTTGTCTTTTATGATTTATTTATAAAACATTACAATAACATATGTACAACATTAAAACTTAAATCTAACACTGCTGCTTGTCGGCAATGTGGATGGTCAACTCTGTAGAGTTGCTACCTGTGCAGCCGTGGGACACCAGGTATAGACAGCCGGGTTGAATAGAGCGAAGGTTTTCGTTTTGTAGAAGATGGACGAATCTCTTGGGCAGGTACACCTGGAACTTGGGCTCATCCCCCGGAGTAAATGGTGCCTCGCTGAGACTGCAGCAGATGGCTTCCCCAACTGTAGTCTCCATCTTCTTCATAGCATGGATTATGTAGTGCTTTTCATCTTTTAGTTCAGAGCACTTCTTCACAGGTAATATTGTTGACTTGGAGTGAGCATTGAACTGCTCGACCAAAGTTTGAAGGAACTGGTGAGATGCCATGGTCAGGTTACAGATCGTCTTCTTGCTCGGAGATGTTGTCGTCTCGGAATCTCGAGTAATACTCATGCCAGGTCCCGGTCTGCTCCTCACTTATATACTCTCCGTTACCCCCACCACTCCCCACTTCCCCATTTTGAAGGTAAGAGGCGAGTTTATAGGCATTTTTTAAAGCGCAATGTCTATCTTTATCATGTTCTGGGCTTTTTGTACAAATACATATTGTTTCCAGCATGTATTGATAATTCTTATCCAATTCCACATCACTAACCGGAACATGAGTAAATCCTTCGATCCATCTTTTCTTTTCCAGCCCCTTTGTGTAAATATTGGTAAACTTGTCTGAAAAATGATGCATAATGTGATACAAGTCCGTGTAACTTGTAAAACCATCATACCAATCGATATGATGGAAGTGTTTTGAAATCCATCTGTTGGTAGTAGCGGCTTTACTAGTTAAAGATGAATAAGAACATGGTGGTTTAAATAAAAACGAATAAGGAACACTTGTATTCATGTCCAAAAACACAAGTTCTTTTATAATGAATCTATCATCATTACCACGAAACGCTTGAAACTCAATAATACCAGGCTTGGACTTTACTTGTTCTTCTTCTCCCTTGTCCATTTTGAAGGCTACACGTCTGCTCATTACGAAGTCAGGAGGTCAACTGATTTCCACACCACGGTAGGTACTACTTTTATACCAGGCCGTACAGTTGTTGGCGCGTTGGTGTATATTTAACGTGGGCACCGTCCCCAATAGGCCTAACCCCACAAAAAAGTTGGTTATTGTTTTAAAAAACTAACCATTGTCATTTAAGTTTCCATCTTTATATTTTCCTTGTTTTCGTTTTCATCACTAACACTTGATTCTTCTCCTCCATCTTCCTCTTCTTCCTGTTTTACTGATTTCTTATGTAGTTGAGCGTACTTTTCCAATTGTCTCCACATCTGTACTTCATGAGGAACTCTATTAAATATAGAAGTATCCACAGGTCCGTATAATATAGGTGCGTCCGGTTGTTTATCCAAAGTGTCTTCCAGATAATCTTTAATAATCGAACTTGAAAACACCAGTTGTCTTAAATATCTTGTTATAGGTTCAGTCGCACAAGTTAAAATAAAAAACTCCTCTCGATTAAGTTGAATTTTGTTATCATGTCTTGTTGTGTCTCTAAACCTCAGCTGATGATCACCACGTTGTTTAATAATATCGATTTCCACATTTGAATCCAAAAGTCCTACTCTTGTCTTCCTTCCAAACATGTTACTACTTAAATAGCATTCTAGCAGATGCAAGTGTTTCATAAATGATTCCCAAGCACTGTCCGTAAACAAAATCATTTTGGGTCCATGAGTTAAAATTACAGTAGGGGAATAATCTGTCGATTTCATAACACCAATTAAAACACTTTTGTCCAAACTGGAAGAGATTGGGTAAAATATTCGCAAAAATACCTCACTCAATATGTTTGCAGAAATATTATCTTCAATATCCCTTTTTCTCTTTTGTATAGTCTTTCTTCTTTTACCTTTTTCTTCAACATTATTACTGGCGTGAAGTTGTCCGCAAACGTTTTGTTCACCTCCTTCCTGGTGACCTTGAGGATCTAAAAACTCAGATATCTCCTTCTCAATATCTACCACATTTTCAGGTGTACCACTAGGAGAAGCCATATTGAATACGATGCTACCCATACAACAGTAGGCAACAAACTGATGAGGAGCGGCCTGTACGCTCTGCTTTTATACTCGCGGAATGAAACAAAACCGGTTTTTACAGTACATTTTTAACAATTCCAGTTAAAGGTGTGTATGTTACAATTTTATCATGTAGAATTAAACAGTATGCAGTTGTATTAGCCGGTATAGCCGCGTTGAATTGTATTTCTATTTTTATATCCACACTTGATGATTTTACAGATTCATTTTGTTTAGAACAATCGATTACAACTATAGGGTAACCATCTAAGTATTTTTCTGGTGATAGTAAAGGTGCATTTGTTTTACCGTAATATGAACTTTGGAATCTTGCATACATATCGTACAATATGCTGTACTTTTTATTAGCGAATGACACATTTAAATTGTCGTATGGGAAAAATTGTGAATTCAAATAAACTTTAATATTTTTTAAGTCACAATGATCAAATTGGCCTGCATGTTTGGTGATGGTGTCCCTTCTACCTGTTTGTAAACCAAATATAATATACCTGGCTCGTTCCACATAATTAGATGTTTTAACAGTCCAAGTGTGACGATCCGTAGTTGGCAAGCTGGGATGTTCATGGAATTCCCAACTTCTAAAAGGAATTACAATATCACGATCGGCCTTTAACTTTCTTAATAGCAACATCCTATGCTCGTCAGCTAATTTAACATGTGGAACTCTCCATACAATTTTGTCTAATGTTAATTTCCATTCTAAGTCTGCATCCGTTGTACCGTCTGCAGCTTTAATAATGTCTTTATCGTTTGAAGATCTCAACAAAACTAGTTCTTGTTTAACATTTAATATTATTTTTCTATAGTCTTCAGCAAAACCAAGCAACAAACGTAATGGAATATGAAAATCAAAATATCCCTTTGCATCTGGACTGATTGTGTCATTTGTAGGTAAAACCCATCCTGCAGGTTGTAGTAAGTTTGTTTCATTAGGTGATATAGATGTCAACCCCTTTAAAGTTGTTGCAATACCTACTTTTTTAGTGGAATCAACTGTTACACCTGATATTTCGTATCTAATTTCATCAAATAGGAAAGCCATTGGATTATTTATAAATGGAACCTTTGTACCAGTAGTCTTACCATCCTTTTTAGTAACTTTTCCTTCAATATACAAGTAATTTTCACATGGTAGTGTGTAAATGTCTTGATTTTGTATGGGGATACGAATTTCATCGTTATTGTTTAATTTCGATGAAGTGTAAGGGTTGTGGGTGTGATATTCTTTTTCCCATAGTGTTTCGTCGAATGTTGGACCCTGTGCTATATCTAGTATATCCATAATCGGTTAATTTTAATCCAATTCTCTCTAAGAAACGAATGTTCTCATGTGTTAACTCCTCCACAGCTGAAGAGCTACTAATGCGGTTTCCCGTAGGTTGTTCGCTTTTAAATGTTAAACCCATGATTTTGTATTAAAGTGTAGATTTTAAATGTAATCTAACCGTAATAGGCTCTTCTCTGAAGTCTACCAAGTTACCGTCTTGATCCAACACGCTCAACACGATGTCTGAAATGAAAGTGGTGTTCAACGGTAGATATACCAGGTTTTGTGGCTTTTCAACAATTTTAAATCCAGGTGGTACACTTGGGTAAAATGTATGTATGATATGGGTGTTAGCCCCATCCCTGTAAGCTCCTTGTATAATGTTACAAGTTATGTCTATACTATTGACTTTTAATATTGTTACTGTTTTCTTACCGGAATGTGTTATATCTGGTTCTAAAACAGGCTCATCGTTGGAAAATCCTAATAAATCACCAATTGAGTTTGGTTGAGTAAAATCTATATAATATTTGGAAGTAATTTCAGCTTTCATCGTATTATTATTACCTTTTAATGTTATATTGTCTTTTCCCATTTTAGTTTGCAAAAATTCATTTATATGATCAATTTCATAAGAACCTGTGGGTAACCTGCACTCTTGTAAGTCTGTAAATTTCCCACTGGCATCTTTTCCCTTATAATAATGCAATACGTTATTTTTACCTTCCGTAACATTGGGAATAGAGTTGTAAGTTGTAAAATCCAATAGTGCCGCCTCCCAAAACCTTCCTTTTTGCAAGCGTAACGCTGGAAAAAGGATACTTCGTAAAGTGGACGATTTTCCTGTTAATGATACCGTATAGGAAGACATCTCAATAGTGACTGATACTTTTAGCTAGAAATTCCAAACATAAATGGCCGCATATTGAAGTATTATCAGGTTGTTCTCTTTTATAGTTATAATATATGTTTTTAGCAGATTTAAAGTAATTTTGAAGTTCTTTTGGTGGTGGCAAATTACCGAAACTATCAAAATAATATACATTGTTATTTAGTTTCTTATAACAAACCCAATGGGTGCCAGGCCCTTCAGTATTATCCAAATTTACAATTCCAGTCTCATTTTGCCACATTTTCTTTGGTAAACTGTCTTTCATAAACACACCGCGGAAAAATGGTATTTTTAAACAGGAAATATATTTAAATAATTCAATATTGGTTAATGCTTTATGTGGTATGACCAATTGATTTCTTTCATTTAATATGCACGATAAGGTCTTAGGTAAAGACCTGCCCCGTTTTTTACCATTGACCACACGGTGGGCTTCTTCCTGCCTTTTCTGGTAGATCTTCGTCTTCTTCTTATATTTCCTCCATGTTTTCTTGTTGTGGACTTCCTTTTTACCCTTCTTCTCCTCCTTCTTCCACCTCCTACTGCTGTTTTAGCCTTCATACCTGCTGTTACTGCTAAAGCTGCTGCTTTTTCTGCTATGCTAGCGTCACTTGATTTTACTCGTTGCCAAGCTATGTCCGCAAGCTTTCTGTCTGCAATCGACCTATTTTTTGAATCGGCAAACGTGGAATATGCGATATCGTGTTCTTTACAAGCTTGATCTAACTTATTTATGCCAGGATCGCCTCTTTCCAGTCGTTTTTTCAATTTAGTTCCTGGTCCGCAATACTGATAACCTCCCGGTATATGGAATTCGTATGGTAATGCGTCTATTGCTCTATTTACAATGGATCCTACTGGAAGTCGTTTTAAAGCTTTACTTAACAGAGAAACAGCTGTGGACGTGATCCCACCTCCTTTCCTTACAGTGTCACGATATGGACTGATGTACTGGAACGTCATTATTGTCCTTTTATAATCAAAATGTACAACTTATGTGTTACCTCTATGACGAGTTGGACATAAATAAAGTCGTTTATTGTGATCTTATATTAAATATCAATATCACCCCAATCTGATGATCTAAATTTTTGCGTATTAGGGTTAATAAAGTATTTATTACAAATTTCCCTTTTAATCCAACCACCTCTAGAGGATTCAGCAAAAGTATTATGACTCGTTTTTCCTTGAAGAATATCCGATGTAAAATGGTTGTGTAAATCAAATAACGCATTACCTAAAACTTTTACAAGAAAATTAACAGTGACGGCATTATCCACATGTTCAGGGTCTTTAAGGTCTGTTATACGTTTATTATTACAAGTATACACTTTACTATCCTTAAATGATGTTGTAATGGTCTGTCCTACAGTTGCAGCATCATTTGGATGTCTTCCTGCTCTCAATTTTGTAATATTGTTATTATTACATGTAAAAACTGCAAAGTGTAAATTTGGATCTAGATGTACGGTTTGTGATAAAGCAGCTGCATCATGATCCTCATGACCCCATGACACATTTGATAACTTTTTATCCATGCAATCCCAAGCATTATTTTTGTATGTTAATAAATTAAATTTTTCATTACCTTGAACAAAGTCATCCCCTTGCTTCGATACTACTTGATCTTGTTTTACAAAAGAGGTTGTTTCTTGTTTTAAGGTTTCCATCATTTGACCCACTGTTGCACCATCTGATGGCGCCGAACCATCTTTAACATTTGCTAAACAATTATTAAAACAATCTATAACCCCTACATCACGTATGATACAATGATCTTTAATATATTTTAGATTTACAGCATCGTTTTCAGTTTTTGGATAACCTATATCATTAATAACAAATTTATAAAAAGAAAATCCATCTTTTGTCTTTTCAGGTATCAAGGAATGTAAATAGCGTCTATTTACGCTGTCTTTTGCATCTTTAGGGTCATCTACGTTGGATATACGTTTATTGTTAGCACTATACGTTTTCCCATTGAATTTTAACGTATTTTTTAATTCAGATGACAAATAACCTTTGTTTATTGCATCACCGTTTTGATTTGGTTTACCAACGTTGATAATTCTATGATCTTCTGCATCATATGTGTTATTTTGTAGTCTTAATGTTGGTGATATCTTTTCCTTTAATATTTTTAAATTTATTGCACAGCTCATCTATGTTGTTATAATTAATTTTTGTCCAGTGTTCATACTTATGAGTTTGGTTGTTTATAATACATAGATAGACCCGTCTCGTCTTATACAATACTCAACTTCCATTCTATGCTGGTTTAGCACTTCCCAAGCATTGTGTTGATCTATCAAGAAGTCACCACCTTTGTAATTGTACCGTGACATGTTTACCACGGAGCACAGAAACAGACTGAAGCAAATGAACGGCTCATACAAGCTTAGTAAGAGCGTTAGAGTGGGGGTATCACGTGATACACAACATTAGTTGTAAGGTTAGCACTTTACTTTAAACAGTAATTTATATGGGTCAAGGTCATTCAAACTTTGAAAAATTTTTACCTCCAAACACTTGTAGCAAGCTACAAGTGTTTGGAGGTACGTTTTTATTTGTTAAAGATTTTTCGTAACTTAGTCTTCACCCTCAAGGACACGGTTTGAGATTGTCCCAGTGACTTTACATCACCGCCAGGTTAAAGTATTATACAAGTCAAGTGTTTTTTTTTTTTTACCTGACTTGTATAATACCCCTCTCCCTTACTTTAAGAGGGTTAAGACTAAATTTGGAAAAATAATTTGGAAAAAGACTTTTAAATATTGTCCAACACAACCTAACAATTTTGAATTTTTTTTTTTAGTGGGCCCATGTTCTAGTCCATTTCCCACACGGTTTGGCATCCTTCCCTTCGTATTAGATAGGCCTTAGGGATGAAAAATTCTCTTTGTACCATCCGAGGTGGTACTTGCATTGTACAAAGGTGGCCTTCACCTTTTACAACGATTTCTACTTTTTTATTACCTGCTCCATAGGTCTGACCAATGAAATAATATTTTTCATCAACCTTTAGCCTTCTAATATCCCGCGGTTGCGGGCCGTGGGGATGTCTGAACTTGAACGTTTTAGGCTTAATATAAAGAGTGTAGGGTTTGAATTGCCGAAATTTGACTGTACTTTTAAGGTGTCGTTGGCAGCGATCTCCTTCTGCACAGGCAAGATTCTGGCAACACAAAACCCCAAACTTACTTGACATCCAAGCGTAATCGCATTTCTTACCCTTGCCAGCAGGGGCTTTAACACGCTTACGTTTTTGTGTTGGACTCTTTAGTGGAGTGTCTTGGAGCTTCTCCGAATTAGGCTGGCTAGAAGGAATGGGGGTGGAAGGAGGTAGAAGGGGCAAAGATTGTTCAAGAGGAATGGAACAAACAATTTTGGGTGGGGTAGGGGAACGTGTTAGGTCTATGGTGGGAAGTTCGGGGGAAAGGATGGATTTTTGAGGCGATTTGGATGGCAGGTCAATAGTGGGAAGTTCAGGGGAAAAGATGGATTTACGGGGTGGTTTGGTTGGTGTGGACGGCATAGGGGATATGGGTAAGGGACATTGGGATTTGGTATAGGATAAAATTTTCCGGGTTCTACTGTAGGGAGTGATCCTCGACCTGGACGTCTCTTCAAAAACCGCAGACTCCGATCCTGAGTCCGATAGCAGAGAGAGTGCTGGAGAGGCTACCGGGACTCGACCTGACGACTTGACGAGTTCTCCTGACGATGGCGGTGCACCAGCCTCTTCCACTGTCGGCGGCAATGGCGACAGGCTGGGCATTGAGGCGGGCTGTGGCGGCGGTGGCGGCGGCGGCGGCATCGTCAGGCTGCTCAGGATGTTCGCAGTCATCAGGTATTCCAGGATCGAAGTGGAGGATGATGAGGGTTGAGACGTGTCGGTCGAGGTTGAAGCTGGCGGGTAGTTTTTCAGCTTGAGACCCATTTTACCCATTTGAATGAATGAAGTAAATGAAAAGAGTAGATGTTAAGAAAGAAGTAAAGTGGTTATAAAAATCTCGAGAGTAAGGGAGTACCTGTCCGTATGGAAGCTTGGACCGGAATGAGAAGTGCGTACAGCCCGGGCGCCTTATATCCCAACCGGGGCTGCCACGCCCAGGATATCAGGGGTGGGGGTGGAGGGGGGGGGGTTCCCACTTTTTGTCGGGGGGGGGGGGTTCCCACTTTTTGTCGGGGGGGGGGGGGGTTCCCACTTTTTGTGGGGGGGGGGGGGTTAAAATAAAAATAAACCCCACTTGGGGCCTTTATGTTGACATCGCTAAAGCCTCCTAAAAGACCTAACTATAGACAACTCCAAACTTGTGTGTTACTAACCTACCTGTTATACCTAACTGTTAAATTTTTTAAAATACCATAATGTATTAACTGTGTAAATAAGACCTGACTGTTAAAGACTTTGAAAAGTTTTATATATTTAGGTCAAGGTCACGAAAAACTTTACAAAAATTAAGCCCCACACCCCCCTTCGGGGGTGTGGGGCACTTGGGTTGTCATCGCTGTAGCCTCCGAAGAGACCCAACTATGACAACAAGGCAACATCCAATGTCATGCACCCTTCGCCACGCGAGACTTGTAAACATTTACTGCAATGTCTTTTCAATAGCTAACAAAGATTCATTTACATAATTTTTAGTTTCCAAGAGGAAACACTCTGAGGACACCCTAGTGGCTTACGTCCTCCGTCCGAGTGCAGAGGCCGCCACAACCTTTTGCTTGCCAGCGTACAAACGGACATGCTCCCACAACCCCAGCCGCAACCTGTTGCATGCCTGAGAGGAGCCTAACAATTATAAAAAGTGGCTTTACACGGGGGCCTACTCCCGTACCTTATTATTACTATTTTTTCATTTAGCAATGCAGTAAATTTTTACAAGCTTTGTGGGTCAAGGCCACACGGACATTAAAAAATTTCGGCCCCCGTACATCCATGGCGAACCACGAATGTTCGGGGGCCTTGGGGACTAAAAACACAAATAGCTAACAAAGATTTATTTACATAATTTTAAGTTTCCAGAAGGGAAACTAACTGAGGACACCCTAGTGGCTTACGTCCTCGTCCGAGTGCAGAGGCCGCCGCAACCTTTTGCATGCCAGCGTACAAACGGACATGCTCCCAAATGCCATCCGCAACCTTTTGCATGCCTGGCAAGAGCCTACCAATTATTAAAAGTGGCTTTACACGGGGGCCTGCTCCCGTTCCCTGACGTTACACTTTACTTTGAGCATTGAAAAAGCTCAAGGGGGATTGCTAAAACAAGCGTATACACTTTAGAAACATAACACACTTACAACACACAATTGAGCTCAACGTAGTCAATGCTGGAACAAGCACATACACATTAAACACATATAACAAACAAGACACAAAGGATAAAAGACACACAGGAGACGTAGGGTACAAGTAAAACACTCTCATATAAAACAATTCGCAATACCCAAACGCAAGCGCAATATCTTACAACTAATACAAGTCTTAAAGTTAGAGTAGACTTCGCTAAACACTGAAGGGCCATTCAATGTTTAGTGATGCCTATGGCGGTCCGTCCCGATCGTTCACGTTCAACGCGCGGGAGCGGACTGCGAGCCGGCTCTGGCCGGGCCCCCTTATATCCCCACCGGGGCTGCCACGCCCAGGATATCAGGGGTGGGGGAGGGGGTGGGGGTGGGGGAGGGGGGGGTCACTTCTCGTCCGGAGCAAAAAACTTTTTGGTCAAGGTCAAAAATTTTTCCGAAAAAAAAGTTCGGGGGGGGGCTCGCACTTTTTGTCTTGGGGGGGGGTCACTTCTCGTCCGGAGCAAGAAACTTTTTGGTCAAGGTCAAAAAATTTTCCGAAAAAAAAAGTTAGGGGGGGGGGTGGCACTTTTTGTCGGGGGGGGGTCAGGTAAGTTAAGTGGGTCAAGGTCACCCACAACACTTGTACTCTAAGTGTTGGCTATACCCCCCACCACAACTGGGTCCCTAGGCTGCACAACACCGCTTCGCCAGTATGTCTCTGGCTTCCATGCGGTGCGCCTCGCTGTTCTCTAGCTCTCTATATGTAAGTAATTTTACAAGTTATAAATGTAGGTCACTACACTTTACCTCTGGGACGATATCGACTTGTAGTATTTCAGTGTTTTGACTCAAGGTCATCACACTTTAACTCTAGCACATCGGTTATCGTACCAGAGGTGCTCAATAACCTAACTTGTAATGTTTAGGGTGGCGTTTGCACGCCACGTGGTATCGCCATGAGTGTCCAGTCCAGGTTTTAAGTTAAATTAATTTTACTGCAATCTTTTCCATTTCCACTTCTTTTTGCCAAAGGATAAGGTGTCGCTTTATAAAGTGGTATTTCTCTAAAGTTATAGGGGATTGCAGGGATACAATTAGTTTATTTAGGAGACTCTTCATCTTGGAGTTTAACACGATTTCCACTTTGACTTTGCTTCCTCGGCTCTCACAGCCTAAGCTGTACAGAAATGTTTCTTCTAGTGCCAACTCGGGCCAAGAGAACAGTGTGTTGACTGTAGGACAGCTCATGGTGAAGTGTTGCGATACTCCAGCGTACCACCTCACCTTCCCCCCACCGCTGTGACCTTCCCCCACTCCTGCTGTTTCCCCCACCTGTTTTTCCTTGACTCATGCGCTACAAGCAGTCTCTCAGTATTGTGCAGACTTTTGTGAGGGGAAGCCATGTCGCGGGACGCTTTAGGTAAGAAACTTAGCCGTGTTAAGGCTTTATTAGTTGCTCACTGTCCACCACTCAAAGTTAAGAGGGTTTCCACTTTAGCTATGTGGCGCAAACTGTTGCGCGGACACCCTAAGTTTTATACAAAACAGACTAATGTCAGTTTTACTGATGAGGATTTGTTTAAAATATTGGATGAAATGACTTTTCCTTGCAAAATTCAGTTAGTTACTCCCATTCCTGACAGTTTAGAGTCTTAGTCTCTCAAGCCGATATACCTAGAGTACACGGAGCCTGACAGTCAGTCACTCGGTGGCTGTCGTGGGGTGCGCATCGGTGTCAGCGCTCCGTTGTTAGGTTTTCAAGGTCACAGTAATATGAAATTGTTGGTGTTGTGCTGGTTCAAGGTCACCTGAGGGATAACCGATTGCCCATTTAGGCTGCGTCATGTCAGAAACTCGAGTTTAACTTGGCACTTTTGCCGTTTCTCGTCGAAAATTCGCTCCAAGTGGTCAAGGTCACGGGGACTCTGACTGAAACTCGGAGCGTAGTGCGAGAAACGGCAAAAGTGCCAAAAAATTTTAAGTTTCGGCATGACCTTGACCTCAGTGGCGTCGGTGACGTCATTTTGATGACGTAAGGGGTGATGACGTCATCAGCACGTCATTTCTGTGACGTCATGGGTGTGACGTCATAGAAATGACGTCATTGGTGATGACGTCATCGATGACGCAATCGATGACGTCATCGATGACGTCATCGGTGAGGTCATTGACCTCGATGACGTCATCCCTCAGGTGACCTTGAACTGGGCCAGCACCAACAATTTCACACTACTTAGTGCGTTGAGTAAATATACATTGCATATGCTATGGGAGAGCGGGGCAAGACGGGGTTGAGGGCAAGACGGGGTTTTACATTTTTTTGCTCCTGCAGATGTCGCAGTCTATCGGCAAATAGTTGAAGTAATAGGCTGTCACCATGTGAATGTCTAACAGTGCTACCACCCATTTTGAGCAGACTGTTCCGAGAGTATGGATCTAAACGTGTTTTTATGATGTGATGATCTAATTTTCTGTCAGTCTTGAACGTGAAAAGAATAGACATTGCTTTTTTCTGGTATTATTGATTATTATTATTGAGTAAGGCACTTTTAAAAAAATACATCAATGCATACTATAACCCAGAGGAATATATCATTTTGGTACTAATTCAATCTAACCCTAAAACTTGTCCTTGGGGGCAAGACGGGGTATTTGGAAGGAGGGCAAGATGGGGTGTACAGTTTAAATGGTGTTCACTTTAAACGTTCTCGACTTTGGTATTTGGTATAAAAATTATTTATTTAACAATATTTCCAAAACGGTTACTCTTATTTGTATTTAGTTTTTCTAGTACGCTCAGGGTTAATATTTGATTATCAACAATTTTGTTTGATTAATTTTGTAAGGTAAATTTAACATTATTTAGTAGCGAGACAGTGTCTATTTATAGGTATAAACAATAAATATTTTTAATAGGTAAATCAGTTCTTATTTAGCAATGAAACCATTTTCCTTTTTATAGTACAGTATTGAGCTACCCCATCTTGCCCTCACTATAGGGTAAGATGGGGTACTTGGCAAACCTTTAGAAAACAATTTTTTATTAGTGTTAATACTTTATTTTATATCTTGTTCAAATATTTAATTGACTCTATATATACTGTAGTTTTTATTTGAAATATGTGGTATGCTTATTGAGGTTTTCATAACGCAACCAAAAAATATTGAGTGTTTAAGTACCCCGTCTTGCCCCACCTTCCCCTGCTTCATAAATTAATAAACATAACATACCATACCAAAACAATAAATTTAAAACAAACACCCTATTTTAGAACCTTATGTTGAATAAAATCTAAAACGCAAAAATAAACCCATATCTTAATTTCTATGTAAAGGTTTCTTTGTATTTAATGGGTTTTGTTACGGCGGTTTAAGAATTACAAAATCGTATGTAAAAAATATCTTTACTGTAAAGATACTTCTTTATTGTAAAGACACTTCTTGTATTATGGTATAGGATTAAAATAACGAGGTAACGAGGTTAAACTAGATAAATAGAGTGCTATACAAAGATAGGGAAGTAAGTCCCCTGTTGGTTTGTGCCATTTTACCCACACTTATCCGACGTTTCTTTGGTAGCCAATCTCAATAGCCTGCTTAAGGGTATGAACACACAGAACGCGGCGCGGCGCGGCGCGGCGAGGTGCGGCGCGGCGCGTCATCAAGCGTCGACTTGAACACACAGAACGCGGCGCGGCGCGGAGCGTCTTCTACTCTTTTCACTTCAGTAATCAGTGTCCGATATGGCGTTGAGCAAATTGGTTCGATGTTTGCTGCGTTTGGAAAACACTTATTTAAAGTATTACACGTTCGTTTTTGGCGGAAACAAATACAGATCAAACAGTATCCAACGTCACGAAAAACTTTAATTTTGGTTGTAAATTGTAGGAGGAGTTCTCCACACAAAAACCCTTAGTGTATTAAATAAGTGTAGGTTTTATAATGTCAAATACTGCCATCGTCGTTAAACAATCCCGAATCCGGACTACCAAACAACTACACATACACACCAAGTCTGTCCAACGACACTAGAAACTTTAAAGTCAGTGAAAACTGTAAAGAAGTTCCAATTACAAAATAAACCTCAGTGTATTAAATAAGTACGGTATAGATTTAAGCAATACAGTATATTCTACCATTGTCACCTCATTCCACAGCTTGTCCACAATTCCCCTGTTCTTGTAATGTTTATGCTTCGCTTGCCACAGTGCAGGCCTACAAAACACTTCGTTAAACACTCACCATATTTGCAGGGAAGACGCGCGAAAACGCGTGTTGACGCTCCAAAAAATCAAACTCAACTGGTCCAAGTGAAGACGCGCCGCGCCGCGCCATGCCGCGCCGCGCCGCGCCGCGCCGCTCTCTGTGTGTTCAACTCCATAACAAACTATGAATTTGTTTTTCACGCGTCATGACGCGCCGCGCCGTGCCGCGCCGCGCCGCGTTCTGTGTGTTCATCCCCTAACAGACCATCAAAAGGGTTTTAAAAAAAAAAATCAGATGTTTTAAACGTAGGGCCTATACAGTAATTTGTGATTTTTGAAGTTTGTTACGACCAATCCGAATAGCTAAACTGGTAAACTGGTAGCTAAGGAATCACGGATAAAGTGTGGGATTATTACCAAAGAAACGTCGGGAATTATGGGTATAATGGCGTCAATCAACAGGGGACAAATTAACATGTGTTTAGTGTTTATCACTACTATATCCTATAGGCCCTACTATAATACGAGCAATGTCTGAAGGGATGTGTGTCCACGATCTCGAAATCTAGCGGTTACATTTTGCTTAAACTTTGCATTTAAGACTATTTTGGCCCAAAAATAAGTTTAGAAACATCCTCAATTCCAGGAAAAATCTAATTTGGTCTAATTTTAAGTTTAACAATCGTAACTTTTAACATTGGTCTTATGGGTTGCTATTTTGGTAACGAAATAACAACTAAAAGTAAACAAAAATAAAGGAACATTAATTTTAAGCATTTTGTTAACAGCTGTTATCTGTGAAGAGTTTGGTGTAGATTTTATAGCTTGATTACTATAACAAAAGTGAATTAAAATCAACGAGCAAGACTCGGTTAACCTGGTACTGTAGTTTAACCTCGTTGATTCAAAGACTTGAAACACCATTCATCACTTACCCTTCCCAACCTTTTGACATGTAAGGGTGGAGTTATATAGTATACTATAATTGGATAAAGAAAATTAGGCATACGCAACCCTCGCCTCGACTTTGTACACCATAGTCTCATTGTTAAATCTCAACCAACTATAGAGCTGTCTGGTAAGGGTTCACACAGCCTTACCGTAGTTCAAAAGCATATTTTCAACAAATTCTGATCACTTGCACCAACTTTTCGCCTGGAATTCTGAGCGCGATATCCTATGCTTAAGTGGCTGAATAAGCTAAACTAGACGAAAGTGGAGTTCTTAAACAGTCTAAGAAAAAAATTTTGTATTAATTTGAAGATTATCATAATTTTATAATATTGCGTGATTACTATTTATTTATGTAACAATTGCAGTGGCTTATTTCATTTTGCAGTCGTCTTAGTACTGTGGACGTCAACTTTGTCACTTTAGGTTCCCATTGAAGGATTTTGTTATAAATCTAGTGGATTATGTTAATGAATACTGAAAAATAACGAAGGTCTTATGTACCACATGTTAAAGTTTACCCCAGTCAGTCTATTGAACCCATATATATAACGTGGGTGAGTCAGTAAAAGACAAAATCCTCAAGTAACATGAGCAAACATGTACTGTACATAAACTGAAAAATCCTAGCCCTTTAGATTCTCTGGAATGTTTTGGATCCCTTATTAGCAATAGATTTGGATGGATAAACAATAAAGTAACGTTTATGATTTCTTTGCGTTTAGTGGTCAAGAAATTGTCCCTTGTAGAAATTGTCCAAAACTTACTTCTCTGATCAATAAAATTTTCCTTGTGTAAAAACAGTTTTATAGACTTGTACAATCTAGATGACACCTATATGATACAGTAATTATACTCATAAATAATCAAATACCATCAAAGACCGAAATTTGACGTTAATTACCTTTGCTATCGTTGAAAATTTTGATTTATCTAGGCTCTTAACTAAAAATAAAATAAGTTGTTGTTTTTAGTTTGTTTTTCTTTGGAGTTTCTGTGATTATAATTACACACTAGAGCCTATCGTATATTTCAGAAAATAGGCTAATGAGAGATAATGCACTTTTGCCAAATCTACCCAGACATGTATTTGTATTTTTAATACACATGGAAAACAACAATAAATGACAACATTGCAGGGTGAGAGCAGGGCCTACTACCGATAAGTGGAGGTGAGACACAGGACTTAGTTGTTACACTTTCCATCGGACCATTTTCATGCAACTTTAGAGTTAACCAAGTAGTCTAAAATTTCAAGTCTTTTTTTATGCAATGTCTTTTTAAAATCAGACAGTTACCCTATGCAAATTAGTTTGATATATTTTACTTTAATTAATTGTGGTACTACTGTACCATAAGTTATGTAAAAACATAAAACCAGCAAGGAAATACAGAAAAGTCGTGAGGACAAGCCTATCCCCTCGCTGGTAACTGCACAAATGGCTCTGGAGACTGTAACTCTCAAGAAATCTAGAATGAGAAGGAGGTAGGTGACATCAACAAAAACGATAACAAAATCAATGACGTCAAAGGTGCAGGAGATACTCTAAAATGCTTCAATCAGCTGTTGGTGTCACCTACCTTTGTTTGTTCTAGATACATTGGTAATTGAGGTATTATGAAAACTAATCCTATATTATAACACGAGCAATGTCTGAAGGGATGTGTGTTCCACGTTCTCGAAATTTAGCGGTTACATTTTGCTTAAACTTTGCATTTAAGACTATTTTGGCTCAAAAATAAGTTTAGAAACAGCCTCAATCCCAGGAAAAATCTAATTTGGTCTAATTTTAAGTTTAAAATAGAAATTTTAACATTGGTCTTATGGGTTGCTATATTGGTAACGAAATAACAAATAAAAGTAAACAAAAATAAAGGAACGTCAATTTTAAGCATTTTTAACAGCTGTTATCTGTGAAGAGTCTGGTGTAGATTTTATAGCTTGAGTACTATAACAAAAGTGAATTAAAATCAACGAGCAAGGCTCGGTTAACCTGGTACTTATTACTGAAGCGAGGAAATAAAAATAGTCGAACCAGAAAAGTATGAGCGTATGTACAAACATTTATTTAATAAATAATCGAATTATACAAAATAAATATTTACAAAAATAAATAACACTTAAATTTAAGCATGAGAAACAATGCCATCCGTCGAACAGGAGAAGACCCCGAACAAACCCCAAATTGAACATCTAAACTACGTTGAATTTGGTTTGCCAGCTGAAGTTGAGCATCAGGAAAACCTTTTACAACACCAGAAATTCGGTGGATTTCGGTTATACATTTATTAAACAAAAGTTATCAACTGAGTTATAAAAGGCTTACCATTTACCCAAAACGTTATAGCTAATACTTTGGCATGATTATTATGGCTAGTAATTAACGAACTAACTCAGCATAGTAAACTAAAAGAAAATGACGAAGTTAAAATTTGGGAACATCAAGGTTTAAGAAGTAAATTGAAGTCTTTTATTACGCTACTTCCAAGGCAGGAAATCTCATTCTTTTGTTGTTTCTCCTATTTCTACCTTCTGAAAACCTGGGGAGGTGTCTTGCAGTCGCAACTGATCCTGAAGATATCCTGGCAAGACGGTAAAGAAGTGGATTTATTTGATAAGGAGTTTCATGACTAATTTTTCTCTCCTCTCCTTGTTCTTCTTTATCATCATCATCCTCGTCGTTCCCGAGAAAAGCATCTACTACATCACTTCCGTCATATTCGTCATCTCTTTCTTTCGGTTTCTTAGTTTCAGTTGGTTCCTTGCTTTCCTCACTGTCCTCTTCTCCTTCATCATCGTCTTCCAATCCTAGATCAGCCCCAATGTCTATATCGTCATCATCTTCGTCTTCATTTTCACTGTCTTCCTCGCTGGAATTTTCTTTCTCTTTTTGACTTTGACTACTTTCTTTTATAGTTTCAGTTTTGTCTGTCCCTTCTTCCATGTATGGTTCAGTTGCAGTTTTCACAACTTTCGATTCTTCGGTATTATCTGAGACAGTTGTTTCGGCACTTTCCATTTCGTTTTGTCCTGCATATTTCTCCGTGATATCACTTCCAGATGGTACCGAGTCCATAGAGGAGCCTTCGTCGCTGCTCGTAAAGGCCACTTCATGTTCAGTTGTTTCTCGATTTGTTGTCTCTTCAGCCATATTTGCATTTCTAGGAGTTGTACTAATGGAATCTGAATCCTCATCTTTCTGCTGCTCGATTGGTTTCCTGTTTGAAATTCGTTGTGAGTTATCTATATGATAGCCATCGTCAATTGATTCATCGACAGGAATAGTGTTCTGCATTATAGTTTGTGTGGTAACTTCGTTTATTTCAGTGTTGACGATATCAGTCCCACCATTTAAAGTGATCTCTTCATTAATATATGAGTTTTTGCTAGTAGATGTTGCTTCATCATTGTCTTTTATGCTGTCCATCGGTTTAGAGTCTATAACTGGTTTACTCATAGGAATTTTCAAAAGTGTGTCTTTCACTGGCTTTGATACCTTTTGAGGTTTGGATTCATTCAAATTCACATTTCCTTGTACGACATTTACAGTCATGGTGGTTGCAGTGATGACAGTCGGTGTAGCCTCTGTAGCTACGGTTGAGCTTGGTTTTGGCGTAGAAGGTCTTCGAGTCCTTAAGGGTTTCTTTTTCTTCTTCGTTGGAGCTTTGGGAGTTGTGCTTTCAACTTGTGGTAAAGATGATGTAGTGGATGTTCCCAGAGTTTTAACCGGAGTGTTGGTGGTTTTTAGTGGAGTTGTAGTTGGCCTTACTCTCTTTACTACAGATGGAGTTGATGACTCTACTTTTGCAGGTTTTTTAGCAGGCCTTTTCTGCAGTGTGGGAGTGGAAGGCTTAACAATGACCGGTTGCATCACCACTAGGTTGACTTGGGAGGCAGGCTGCTGGTTCTGTGGTGGACTTTGTGGCTGAGGCGCGTTTTGTGGTTGTGAAATATATTCGTCTTCTTCATCATCATCATCATCATCATCGTCATCATCATCACTAACTCCCGGTCTTCTGCTACCTCCGAAGAAACCACCGAACAGTTCTTCACTTAAAGTGCCTAGACCCGTGTAATCGTCATCTGCATCCGAATCTGAAGAGTCGACGTCGTTGTAAGTTGTATCTTTGGCAGGAGGTCTTTCGTCGTCATCGTCTTCCTCCTCTCCTCCGGTTAAACCGTAATCATCGTCGTCGTCATCATCATCGTCGAGTTCCCCTAATCCATAGTCGTCGTCATCATCTTCATCCTCGTCTTCCTTGTTTTTCTCCGCAGGTAAAGGTTCGCCAGGCCCCACAGTCACTCCGTTGGGACCAAACCTGAAGCAAGATACTCTCAAAGCAGCCTCGACGTCATCTAGAGCACGAAGTTCTAGAGCTAGACAAGCTTTGAAGTTCTCTCCATCTCTCTTGATGCTGTAAAGTTTCCCACAGAACTTTGATATCCCTCCAGGCATTCCCATGCAGATTGGTTTGGGCTTTTTACCTAAAACAAAAATAATATTTACTCTTCTCAAACAAACTTAAAAAGAACAGAAAATTTTTAGTCCGACAGTGAAATGTCCTATATAAAAAATGTTTTCCATGACGTGTTATAGGGTTTAATAATAATAATAATAATAATGATTTATTTGGCTGACAATTAAAAATTGCATTAGCCTATACAATATAAACTTATATAATATCTAAAAATAATTTTAAATTCATCATTTTGTTCCGTAAATAGATTTTAAATACAGGGGATTCCTGAATAAAGTGTGCAGTTTAACTTTAAATAAAAGAAGAACCGTACAAAGCAATTAAAATACTTATTTCATAACATTCCTTATTAAAACAGCTATATACTGATACATTAAGTACATTTCAATATGTCTACCACTGATAGCTCCGTAGACATCTAATCTCGGTCCATGCGCTGTACAGCATATCTTTTGTAATTGGATGGCAAGAGAGTAGGGTCTATATATATATATATTTTAATTTCCTCTGGAAAAAAATCACCTGGAGTCTATCCGGGCCTCTAGATTGCCATGATATTGGGCCAGCCAGGACTCCATCTTTGTTGAACTTTTTTGGATCAAAATCGAAAGTTGAATTTATTACATAATTTAACCGACAACAGTGAAACGAGTGATTTCAAACACAGAGCGGTAAAACTAATTGAACCGACAAATTCAGAGGCGCCAACCATATTTTTCTTCTCGCAAAGAAAATTGTTGTAAGCATTAAAAGCTTCATTATTTTTTTAAAAAGTGGATTTTATACATAAAACAATCAACAAGTGTTGCAAATTCCTGTCGTAGAATATCTCTACTGATTTTAAAATTAAATCGAAATGGATCGAAACTTTAAAGTGAATATGTTATCTTCAATTTAATCTTCTTTATTAATGGTTTCCCAATTAAATGACTAACAAAATACGGAATTTAAAAGTTCAACAACTTTACCCTGCATGCAATACCAAAGTGTCTATCAAATGAGGTATAACAATCGATTACTCACTACTGACGGTGATGTTCCTCAAGACTCTCTCGCCGAAACTCATGGTGATCATCATGGCGTCGTCTCGAAGGTAGGACACCGTGGCGCACCCTGCAATCGACGGCAAGATTGAATTATTTGACAGCAAATTAGGTAGACAACCACTGCATTTCTGTAATAGTACCAGGTTAACCGAACCTTGCTCGTTGGTTTTAATTCAGTTTTTATGTAGTGTCATAGTAAAGCTATTAAATTTCCACCAAAAACCAACTATACCTCTTCATTGTAAACAGCTGTTTCAAAAGGTCTGCTTAACATTACTGTTCTTTATTTTTGTATACCTTTCGTTTTTATATAGCAAGGTGTATAAGCCTATCCAGTGTTAAAAATTACGATTTTTAAACTTTCGATTTTTTCTGGAATTGAGGCTGTTTCTAAACTCATTTTTGGGCCAAAACACTCTCAAATGCAAAGTTTTTGCAAAATCTAACCGACAGATTTCGAGATCGTGGAACACACATCCCTTCAGACATTGCTCGTATTATATTATAGGATTTTGAAATGAGTATACATGCGCATCTACAACCCGTTCAGAAAATCAACCTGAACACTTCCAATTGTAGTGAGGATAATTTTATCCGTTTCAAACAATTTTATAGATATTAAATAAATGGTACATTTTATTTTTACATGTATATAAAAATACTCTTTAACTTTTATACATCGTTTTTAGGATGTGCAATGCCATCATGCATTGAAAAAAATAACGCCATCCACAACTTATACAGGAATACTTTATGCGAATGTTTTATTCGTATTAGGTATAATACACAATATTGGAAATGGGATTGAAATCGTAATGAATCTTTTTTACTCTATAAGCGTGTCCGTAATTCAATTTAAATTGATGATAAAATCGTAAAAATTAGTCAAAAAATATTAAAAACCCTTAACCCTTAATAACATATAGGGTAATTGATGTTTGCCAGCTGTTTTGTTAAAAAAAGATTTGAAAAAAATTTACTAGAAAATAACAATTTATTTAATTTTCGCATTATTTGTTATTAAAGTGGTTTTTAAATTTTGTATTCTATCCTCCAATTTTTCCAATACGTTGGGCAACTTGAAAGTTTTAAATACAATATTTGGCCTTTTCATGTCATTTTAAGAACGTTTTATTCTATGACATTTTTCTCTAAACCTAAAATCTATGAAGCTAGAGGCAAAGTTCATTTGATTCTCCTAAGAAAAACATGAGGCAAACTATCATTGCTTTTATCTTCAAAACATTTCAGTAAATGTATTTGTATACATACTTCAGCTAAATAAAAAATTATGTCTTACAACTCAAGAAGAAAAATGTTTTAAGAGACGTTTTAAGAAAATTTCGTCCGTAGACATTACTATACAGTATACATATCAATACATTTATGTATTAAATATGAGGCACGAATTAATAAAATTTCTAGAAATTTTGATATTATTATGAAAGAATAATTTATAAAACGTTATTTTAATACATTGTTATTCATGAGTTTTCTTATTTAGGCCTACTCAATGGGTTTTTTATATTTACAGGAAATAAAAGTTTGTTCCATGTAATGGACTAAAATGGACTTTATTTGCCTCTAGCTCCCTAACTATTGCGTTTATTTAAAAAATGCAAAAAAAATTGAATAAGTGTAAAAATCTATAAAAATTGGTGGTTTGAATTTAAGACTTTCAAAATGGCCACCATATTGGAAAGATTGTGGATAAATCATAAATTTGAAAATAACTGCAATTAAGAGAATAAAATTAAGAGTCATCTTCACCTTTGGGCCAGTAGCCCATTGTTGCGCAGTCGGCAATGTTAACTACACGGCTTTTAATGCAAAACATAGTATTTGATTCCCCTGTTTCGGACGCCGTTTTTCAACCGATTTTCTTTAAACTAGGTAAGTGTTTAGTTGAATAGTTATATTAAGTCCCTTATATCTCGAATATCTCAAAATTTTGAAAATTTTATTAAATTTTAAAATATTATCAAGGAAAATCGAGTTACTTTGCGATATCACAGAGAGAAATATTTGTAAGATTTTCCTCTGGGCTACCGGCCCAGGGGTGAAGATGACTCTTAACGCTATAAGTCACGCCACATAAGTTGATGAATAGCCAAAAACAGCTGGGTAGGGCGCGGGGTGGAGAGGGGGTACTTTTCCAAAAACATCGAGCTTACGTTACATGCAATTTTTATGGAATAGCTGATTATCCAATAATTTTAACTGAATAGTAGTGAAAATTCATTCGTCAAGTTACGTGGCGAGGGTTACAGTTGCTGTTCAACTTTTTTCAATGTCTCTTGTAGAATTGGCATACATAGCCGGCATATTGTGTATGGTTGCAGTTGCTCACCCGGTCCCTTGATGGGCACCACTGGCAGGGCGAAGTCCCTGCAGCAGTTGCAGGTGAGGGAGGAGCAGGAGCAGTGCCTGGGAGGAGGGTCGACGGCGGTGGGGGGCACCTGCCGCTGGTGGCCCTTCCGGAGGGCGAAGCGGTGAGGGGGCTCCGCCAGCGTCTTGGATCTGCCCGGGCCATCTAGCAACAAAATTGTTTTGATTTTTTATTCTTATACATACAACCAAATTGACATACGTCCCGAGAGAAATGAGTGTAATATTATTTACAGATGACACAATGGTTCTAAACCAAATCATTCAGAACTGGACATGTAATTTCATCCGAATGTCAAACATTATAAATTGGTTTCACGATAACAGTTTAAAAGTAATAAAACAAAATTTCAATCATTTAACAAAGATAAATCAAAAGTAACAAATCCCTATTTAGGCTACTGTTGGATAATACAATAGGGTCTAATAGGCCTATCCACTTGTAGTGCAACTAAATTACTTGGTCTCACAATATCAAGTGAGTTTATCATGGACTTTAATAAATATAGAAGAAAGATGTAATAACATTTGTAGGCTAGTGGAATTGTCATGATAATACTTTCAAAATGCTACAAAACTAATACATTTTGCTTTTGTTCCGTCTCATATTTCATATGGACTTATTTTATAGGGATCAAGGTAAGATACAAAAAAGTATTTAAACTGCAAAAGAAAGCCATAATATCTATTTTCTAATTACCTACGAAATCACAGGGGTTTGACGTCAGAGAGAATCGGATTTCTAACACTTTCTATGATTCACTGATTTATCAGAAAACATATTTGTGTAAGCAGTTCTTAATAATTGTTTTAGCCTTCTTTTTTCCAGATAGACGAACCGCTTGTTTGTTTGTTTGAGTTGAGAGTGCATGAGGTACAGTATCACAACATACGCGCACATTATGTCAATTTTTGAATTGTAAACACCATTATGTTCAGAAAACCGCAGTATGCTTTGTTTTACATTGCAGGGCCCAATTACTCATTTCATAAGAACTTTCATTTGGAACTTATGAAGTTATATTCAGTTCAACCATGTTATTTTTAGCTAGCTATAGTTTCGGAGGTTGAAACCGCATCTCCAATCTAATCGCCGCATTTTCCCTGGCCGTGTTTTCCTTCTTCATTATTCTCCTTGCTCAGCGCCCTTCCTCAGCCTCTTGTGGTCTAAGGAGGGCGCTCGCGTGTTTACAGCGCACGCGCGCTGTTCTCGCAGACCCACAACACGCACGCGCCGCTGTTGTTACTGGCGACCGTTATTGGCTGACGAGTTCGCGGTACAACTTTCCCGGCTTTCTTTCGCCGGAGACCGAGCGGTGTAGCGCGGAGCAGCAGCGCGGTAAAAATTTACAGAGAGCAGTTTTTCCTCGCGTCTTTCGTGTTTTTAAACTTTATACATCACGGCACCGGCGTAAACAATGAATAATAGGGATCACGAGGAAAGCTATTGCTTTACAATAAAGTTCCGTAACCTACTTTCTCCCTATATAGTTCTGATTTTTGAAACTGTGTTAATACTTTAATGAAACACGCAGGACTCTTGAGACATCTACTCTCCCATCTCATGTATATTAGAGAGCAAAGTATCGGAGGTAGAGAGTTTACCATTTCTTTTCCTTGGTCGAAGGGGGGTATATATGGAGTTATACCTTGATCATCCAGTCATTTCTCTGTCATCATACGCATCTGGCATATTAGTGACATTGTAAAAGTAAATTAGTGTAGGCCTAATATAAACAACACGAACCTTGTATTATTCATAACCCTATTCCCTAATACAAGTAAGATATGTATGTATGTATGTATGTATGCATGTATGTATGTGTGTATGTATGTATGTTTGCACACGAATCTCAAAATTGACTTGATTTTCTTCAAACTTACATTATTTTCATCTGAGATATAAATAACGTCAAGACAGGTCTCTATGCCAGGAAAACTCTTATTTCTTTATAATCTTTAATTGAAATTAAAAAAAAAATTAACACTGGTATTATGAATTTAAAAATCAAAACAAAGAAATGCTGAAAACAGCTGACTCAACTGTCAGAGTTCAAGCCACTTGTTTCAGCATAAACATGTGGTTTTGCATGACAGCCAGTTAATAAATTATTGGTACTACTGTACGATGAAAGATTATCATTTTTCAAATCGTACTTCATACTGCTGATTATGAATGTTTAGATAAACAGGTCATGTAAAACTATAAAATAACTAATTAATTTATGGAATTGCTTTTGAATTTTAAAACTAAAGCATTAACTTAGTAAGAATTTATGAAAACAGTTAACTGATTCAACACGTGTTTAAACAAATATACATCAGAGTGCAGCACGCGTGGGCCTACATTTAAACAGCAGTCTGAAAGGCGAGTGAGCGAAGCGAACGAGCTCGTCTTGAACAAGAAATAAGCTTTTTTGCACCGGGCATTTTAGCGCATTGTCTGTAGCTGATATTAATATAAAAATATTTCTATTTGAGTTTACTGAGCAAAAGCTTGGCCCCTGGGTTCTAAAATATAAACTACATATTATTACACATTATAAGAAAATATATTCCAGATAGAGAAAAAAATCAATCAGTGTTAAATGTATTAACCGTTGATAAAAAATAATGTATAAACTGACTATCTGAATACAGTGTGACACATGCTCTATGAGCTTTTAAGATTTTAACAAACTTGACAGTTGGCAATAGTTTATACAGATCTCCTTTCACAACAATGAACATACCAGAGTTTTTCCTACATCTTGAATATTACACCTCTAGTTTTCATCACTTGAAAATATCGTAATACTAATGAGTTAATTCTAAAAAAAAAAATCAAAGCATTCAACTTCAACTGACTCACCTATGACTCTCGATGCTGCGAACGCTATCAGCAGAGCTATAACGAGCAGTTCGAACACGGTTGAGAGCCGCATCCTGCTGCGACACTGCTTACTCTATGTCGTATCTGAAACAATGCAACTGCAGATTAATGAACACGGTTGAGAGCCGCATCCTGCTGCGACACTGCTTACTCTATGTCGTATCTGAAACAATGCAACACCAGAGTAATGAACATTATGGACAAATCATGTAGTAGGTAAATGTATAGGCCAGCTATAAAGCAGCTTCCTCTTTATCATATCTAAAACGTTAGGAGCAACTTAAAATACTTTTTCTGTGAGAGAAATTAAAGGTTACTAAAAAAGAGAAAATAAAAACGTTACTACCCTTATCGGACTTAATAAAGGCTCCAAATGGGAGCAGGTGAAAAACTGCACGATGAATTTGTGACCCGCTGGACTCCCGATTCTGACTGCCTCTATCGGCTCGGCATCCGCTGAAACTGCTAGGCGAGCAGGCTGTGAACGTAGTCAGTGAACGGGCTGTTCAGAACAATTAATTTGAAGGCCTACTTTCCGGGGCCAAATCTCCTCACTCAACATCATCTACAGTACCTAAATCTTGGATCTCACACGTGCTGAAGTGTAGCAGCATTTTTTAGTCACAGTATTTTACACTATTTTCCGCAACGGCTCCATGTGGTAGTTTTTATACTTTACTTTTTTTATTTTGCGTAGGCAAAATAATCGCTCTATCCTTTTAGCCCCCTCTAACTGACAGTTCTACTCGTCGCGTCTGAAGCTTTTTGGGTTTCTATGCACTAACGCATGCCGCAGGACCACAAGCTTAACGTGACTTCCGAACCACGGGAGCGGCCTAACGATGTGTTTGGTCCAGTACCGGGAGTTGAACCCGGAACCTCTGGGTGATGATAACCCAGAGCTCTACCACTGAGCTCCGGAATCACATTGCTTGTTCAGTATATGGCTGAACAATTTATGTGGCGATAAATAAGTTCAAAAGTGTATTCCTTTAAACATGTTGGTTTTAACTTTACTGATACCGAGACACGTATGTTTTTCATCATCTACATTACACTAATTCACCATTAATTGGTCACGGATAGTCTACGAAACTTGATCTTCTTTGACTTTCTCCCCCTTAAGAGTCATCTTCACCCCTGGGCCAGTAGCCCATTGTTGCGCAGTCGTCTGTGTTAACCATTGTGCAAAACATGGTATTTTGTTCCCCTGTTTCGGACGCCGGTTTTCAACCGATTTTCTTTAGACTTGGCAAGTGTTTAGTTGAATAGTTATATTAGGTCCCTCATACCTCGAAATTTTGAAAATTTGACAAATATTACTAAGGAAAATCGAGTTACTTTGCGACTTCACAGAGAGTAATATTTGTTAAATTTTAAAAATTTCGAGGTCCGAAACAGGGGAATCAAATACCATGTTTTGCATTAAAAGCCGTATGGTTAACATTGCCGACTGTGCAACAATGGGCTACTGGCCCAAAGGTGAATTGCCGCGCGCCGTAAGGGATCCGGTGGATTTTCGGGGCCCAGGTAGTGTCCAGCGCCCGGGTGGGTTTACGGGAGGACGGGGACGTGACCGTGTGACCTCCTTACAGCCGGACATCCGTCTCGTCCTGTAAGCCGCCGGTTTCACTTGTGCACCACGCGTTGCGCGGGAGACCCCCAACTCTCCATTTCACTCGGCTCCGCGTTACTGTGGGTGCCGTTGTCGAGCTCAATAAGCGTTCGTTCAGCAAACGTTGAAGTCAACCTGCTTTGGATGGATTGTAGTACTACATCTTACAAATTATATACCGGGTGTTCATAAAGTCTTGCCCTGATAAAGAAATCGAATAGCATGAAAACAAATGATGGCAGAAAAATGTTTTACTAAAAATCGCCTCCTGATCGAAATTCGATCAAAGTTTCAGTTGATCTGGACGCAAGAGGCTTAAAATCATTTTAGAACTAAAACATCTGTTCTTCCTAATTTTCTAGCAGTTGTTTTTACAACACAGCTGTCTTATGATTCATTCAATTTTCCTTTCTCCATAAGATTAACATTAGAACTTAGAAATCATGTGGGGCGTAGCCCTGGAGTCCGATGTGAATTAGAATGTGATTCTGCTCATCTACAGTACTATACCTTTCTAACGGTATGCGCGGATTTCTCATACGATGCACACGAGCTGAGAAAAAAAGGAGGAAATGAAACATGCTTCCGTATTAATATATAGATTTACAGTTTTAACAAGTGATTTCTTACTTAAGTTATATTTACATATGCTCAAACTCAATAAAATTCTATGTGTCGCCTAGGGTTGAATGTAAATATTCAAGGCGACTTTTTATTTTTTCTCATATTTTGGTTAACATTTATGAGTAGCAGACTGCTCTGAATTTTTTATTCTCTCTCTTAGTGACTCTAAATCAAGAACTGGGGTAGAACACACTACGTCTTTGACAAAACCCCCATAAAAAGTCCAGAGAAGTATAGTCTGGTGACCGAGGAGGCCATTTAGTCGGGCGATCACGCCCAATCCACCGTGACTTCAGTGATGCGCGGGCGTCAAGTTCGTTTCTTGTCACACACACTGCCCCTGTTACAAAAATATGGATACCACCTCTCGATACTTTTTACATCAAGTGCAGGTGTTCTATATGTTCACACAAAAAGTCTTTGGACAGTAACAGTAATGGGGGACTGGGTTTCATAGAACCATAGGACATACTGTTACTTCTTCTGGAGGCTAACCATTTCTGATTTATGGACACCCGGTATTTTAAAAAACTTTTATAAATACCATAAGAAGGAGAAAAAGAAAGTATTTAATTGTTTCAGTTTGGATTATTGTCTTATTTTTTTTATTACTAATTATATCTTTTATGATAAACTTAAATCAGGTTTATCAACTTCAGTGACGCAATTAATATTGTACGGATCTTGAATAAAATACAATTTTGCATTCGACTGGATCAATTGAACATACATTAAATGTTTCCCATTGGCTTTTTGCAATTGTGTATATATATATTTTTTTTAATTAATAATATATTGATTGATTAATGAGCTAGCGGTTCGTTTAGGTTGAACTTGTTCAAGAATAACATCTTCTTACAAAAAAATTCACCAAGAAGAAATAAAAAAAAATTATACTATATTGAGTTGATGACATTTTAGTATGAACAGTGTTTCATGGACTACTTTAGTTGAACATGTGATGGAAGAAAGTGTATTATTTTTACTGTACGACGTTTCATTAGTATCAATTGATTTCTAATACCTTGAAAAAAATTTCAAAAAAACAAGGATTGAAAAAAATATTTTTATTTTATTACGATTATTTTTCCATATGTTTCAGTGGCATTCCTAAATAATTAATTTACACAATAGCAATCCCCAATTCATCGCCCGACGTGGGATGCCTCACTGTCACCGCCACCGTCTCCCAGCTCCCGTGGAGATTCCTCCACTTTCACCGTCATCGTCCACCTCCCCGCGGGTGATGACGTCACCCGGCGCCGGAGGTCGGAAGAACTACAGTATCAAGGTCGTAGCTCTGCGATAGGTGAATGACTAGGCAAACGGAATACCTATAGGCACGACCTAATTCATTATTATTCCTGATTAATGGACTCTAATATCCTACACTATAATACCAGCACTGTCTGATCGTGTGTGTTCCACGATCTCAAAATCTAGTGGGTAGATTTTGCATAAACTTTGCATTTAAGAGTGTTTTGGAACAAACATAAGTTTAGAAACAGCCTTAATCCCAGGAAAAATCAAGTTTTGTATAAATTTAAGTTTTAAAATCGTGATTTTTAACATTGGTCTTATGGGTTGCTATTTTGGTCACGACATAACAATGAGAGGTATACAAAAAAGGACCATTAATTTTAAGCACGCTTCTTGAAACAACTGTTACCTGTGAAGAGGTAGGCCTATAGTTGGTTGTTGGTGAAAATTGAATAGCTTTATTACCATGACACTATAACAAAAATGAATTAAAACCAACGAGCAAGGCTCGGTTAACCTGGTACTAGCCTACTAAAAATATTCATAAAATAATTTTCGAGTCTGTCCTGCCATTCTACCAAACCGATTACCATTATTTTCTTAAATTATACGTATTCACAGGTAAAAAGGCCACACACAAAAAGGTATTCACAGCGTTTTTGGGATTGAGGAGTCGATTGGAGCTGGCCCTATGACTAAGGGGAAATCCAGTTTCCGTCCTACAACCTTTAAAAGTTACAATGTTATTCTTATGGAGATTTTTTGTAGCTAAAACCAAAATTACAATATGTGGTTAATTTAATTTAAACCTAATTTCAGGACCCACTGGCTCGGCGATTGAGTGAAGTGAACGAGCTTGTCCTACAAGTATACCGCGCAATTCCTCAGTGTCCTCTTTATAATCGGTATAAGAACTTTGATATTATAGTTGTAATCTCGTTGCATTATGCCCAAGATCGACATCGACCGCAGGGAGAGCAGGATCAGTGATCTCTACAGTCTCAAGGTCGCCGTCTCGGGTGTCAGCGAGTCTTGCAAAGAAAAGAAGACTCCCACTGGCAAGGGAAAGTCTCTTTAGACGTATATTATATAAATTTGTATGAACTACTTGTAGTTAGTGTTACGTTTCTGTAAAAATGACATATACAACAATTATACGGGGTTTCCAGTTCAGTTATAATAATGATTTTAAGGTAAAATATCATAATGTTCAAAAACCATTTATTTTGATTTCAATAAATTTTTAAAACACAGGAAAAACTTTTTACAATACAATCACTTTATTTTTTGTTTGTATTTTGTTGCTGTTGTGAAATACAACCCTTGTTTTAAGAATGTGGCAATTACAGTAATTAATATAATACAACTATAACAACTTATAACGACTTAAATATATGTAACGGTTGTGGGCTATATGTACTATGTTTATGAGCACAACAAGTAGTTTCTTCACAAAAAATAACATCCATACGGTACTTATTTAAAACGCTAAGAGTTTTTTTGTGTTGAGAACTCCTACAATTTTCCACCGATATTCAAATTTTTGGTGTCGTTAGATAGGGCTTGGGCTGTAGTTGTTTCTGCCAAAAATGTATGTAGATCGGACATAAAATAAGGGCGCTATACTTAAATTAAATTTGAAATTTTCCCATTAGAATATCATTTGTCTTATGTTATTGTTTAGTAAATTGTTGGGGACATTTTCCATTACTGATTAGTAAACAAATGGCATGGTGTAGTTAAACACAAAACATCGATTCCAGGGATTAGGACCATCCTTTGTCAAAAGACGGAAAGATAGTTAATTATCTGTTTAAATAATATAATTTGTTGATTTATCACATTACTTGTGGTTGTTTAAGTATAGTTTACGGTTCTACAACGATCAAGTGTATTGGAAATGTAATGATCAAGGTTTGTAAATGAAATGTTACAACAAGGAAGGGGATTGCAAGGTCTCGTTGAGTTGACCAGTTACTTTAGTATAGCAATAATGTACAACAACGTTAGCTACAGCCACTTCTCTGCCTTCTTTACATTTCATACGAGAATATTCGAATTTCAGTTTAATCCCAAGGGACACAATACGATGGTGCATAGTCACGATGGAAAGTTAATTTCCATGTTTGTACCGAATTAGGCTGGAGTCAATTCAGTGTCAGTCCAATCAATTACCATGTTGACCCCAGCCTAACGGTGTTGTGTCGGTGTCGGCGGCTTGTACCCTGAAACGCGCGGCTGCTTCTTCTAATTGACCCCATCTCCTTGTTGATGATAAATGGGAGGACTCTTTTATACCACTTTTTACAGATTTTAAATGAAGAGAATGTGTAATATAATAACAGTCATTACTTATTGACCTAGATACAGTAATGTGTTTTTGTTTCAATCGCTTTACTAACTAGAAGTTGATATTTTAGGAGAAATTAGTAAGACCAAAACAAATAAATGGGAGAGGTTTATTAAATGCATTACATAAAATTCAAAGACCTTTTTATCGTGCATTGTTAATATGTTACTTATACAACAATGAAACAAATATGAAGTACCTTTATGTATAACACGTTGTAAACAAGGATTTTTATGCTCTTCCACACAGCATAAAAGTGGCTTTATGAATAACTCCAATCTTTTACTGTTTAAAATTTAAAGTTAAACGAAGATATTAGGTGCAATATTAGCCACAGCAAGGGAAAGAACCGTATACTTTTTAAGATAAGATTTAAGTACAATTATTGACTATATTTACCAAATTACTAATGAAAACCAAGTCTACCTTAAAAATAAATAGATTTGGCTGGTGACAAAAGTAAAACTTTTAAAACTTCTAAGTTTTAAAAGAAACGATTTAAGGGAAAACAGAAAAAGTAACTATGATTAAAGTTTTTCTAGCGATTTTTATACAATAGAAATTTTCAAAAAGGTTTGATCGCTTTCTAAAAGTTATAGACTGACTTATTACTTTGTAGTAGGCCCTACGAGCTGTTTGACACATGAGACACCATTAGGGCCTATTTCTCCACCAAACATACAAACACAAATATTTTAAAATTTAAATCTTTTATGGTTAAAATTTTTAAGAATTTCGAACTTAACTGTACCATTTTTAGGTATATTGCCTTTAAAACCACGATTTTGGAATATTATAAATGGCTTGGTTATTTTAGGCATATTGCGTTTGGCAAAGCTTTATGGATTCGAAATTATTTGCACACTATTCCTTTTGGCACATTGTTTTTTGAAATGCGTCTCTTCTATTCACGGTCACTTGGGTGCTCTCTGGACAAGAACCGAATTAAAAAATCAGGCCGCGGAGCCGTTATTCCAAAAACAGAGCCGACTCCGGCGGCGTACGATTGTTTACAGCACTCCACTGGACGGGAACGCAGTTTGTTTTTAGCGCATCAATTTCCCACGGTAATTTTCCTGCGCAAATCCGGAAAATATCATTTGTTACCCATCTGTTGCCATTTCTGACCAAGATGCATGTAATATTCAGTGGGAAACCATGAAAACAGTATTTATGAACAAAATAAACAAATATTAATCCCATATTGTTCTTTAAATGTTTGTCGAACACATTTCATTAACCTAAAAACTTGGTCTGAATCGCAAAGGACAAGGAAGAAACTTTCACTTCTCCTTCTCGTTCAAGGGTAATGATGATGTATAAGAATGGCAAGTGATGAAACTTACTGACGTCCTTTTTTATCTCTAGTTCCTTAGTGCATATAAGTTTCAGATAAAGATCGTATACTAAGTTTACTTTCTTCATTATCTTTAGTAGTATATATTTATAGGCAAGCATGATTCTTTTCCTTCTCTTTTCCTCAGCTTGTAAGCATCATGGGGGTAATCCGTGCATACTGTTAGAAAGGTAGTGTAATGTTGATGAGCAAATCTATCTTAAAAAAGCTTTTTAATTCTATAAGGGTTTCGTTTGTTACATTCCTTTTACTCTCGACCTACTTAACCGATTTTTAAGACGGATGTGTCATTTTAAAGCTTATGATCTAGCATGTGGGCGAATGGTGATTAAAAAGGTCATTTCGTTTAGGGCTTCGCCCTACTAGGCTGTGATTTATTTCTAGAGAGGGCGCTTTAAAATGTTGACTAGCTTTCATTTTAAGGTTTTTAAGTGTGAATTGTAACTTAAGAGCTGATTACCTTAAGGTTAATTTAAAAGTCAGATTGTAAACAAAAATAACTGTCAATGCATAATCTACACAAATATTGTTAAAACCTTCACAAATTAATGTATTTCAAAATGCGTAATTTGCTTACGGGCCCCCTAGTCTCATTAATCTTTAACGCGTTTATTGAAAAATTGCGACCTAACTAAATAGGTAGTTCAAGCCAAGAATGTATGAGAGATGAGTGTAGGATGATTGTGGCCCGATCTTGTAGTCTTGTTACTGACTAAAACCGACATGTTCCTTAGACAGGACTGTTAATTAATAGCCCAACAGCCAATGGTATCTAGGGACCTACAGTTTAACGTTGAATCTGAACAACAATTTTACCTCATATAAACTTATACGAATTGTTCTAATTATGAGGATGGCGTTTATTAATGAACTAGCATTCATTAGCGAGGACGTTAATCCCCACTAGGGAATATAGCATCCACAAGCCATCGCTTATAACTATCCACAATTCGTGACCTCCAAGTAGCTGGATTACAGGACGACGCCACCGTCCCAGTCTATAATATAGATCGGCACTCACACTCAGGGCTTTTAGGTGATTGATTGAATGATTAGATAGCTGTTGTAATATCAAATTATAGCAAATCAAGAAGAACAGATATTCTAGTGAAAAAATATTTTAAAACTGGGTCCGGATCAACTGAAATTTTGGTAGAACTTCGATCAGACGGAGATCTCTAGTTCTTCCCTTGCAGTTCTGTCTTGAGTAGTTTTTTGTAACCGCAAACTTTAGTGAGAAGACTACCTAGAGTTTATAAGAGCCTTTAAAGTAAAAAATATTCCATACTTTGTTAAATTTGTTTGTAAAATAAAATCATCAAGGCAAACACCATTCACTAGGTCTACTATTCGAGCTGTAGCTCCATCAAGGAGCACTTACTTGTTGAATTAGTTTTAACTGCCCATGCAACTAGGTTTACTGAGGTCACGACAGTTACAACGCAATCAAAATACCGTTGGCCATTAAACTTGCAGTATATAATTAATCAACTAATTGAGTCGGTATACCAAATGATGGGAAGGTGATTCTGTTAACAGAGTGGAGAAGAATGGGCCATAGCAAAGAGGTTCAACGGCACAAACTGCACCCACTGTTTTAATGAGGAGGAACTGGAGCGAGGAGAATCTGAAGGTCAGGTTAGTACCGGAAGTCTTCCTCTTGAACCGGAAACCGAATATAAAAATTACCGTAATATATACTGGTAGTATAAGTATATAAAAGATTAAAAAAAAATTGACAGTTAAAAGATTTATTCTATTAAGAAATCAATCATATTAAAGAACGTTTTATTTTTTGAAGAAAAAGAGTAATTTAGTTTGAATATTGATGGGTAAAATAATTAAATTTCACACATGAACTTGTTTATCTCTTTTATCGTAATTTGTTAAGCAGCAGATTTTCCACGGTTTAATTTACGATTTTTGATATGGATGATGGTGTATGGTAAGAACCTGATGTTCTCGCTAGTCTTCTATGTTTATTCTTTACAGTAGTTAGTTGTTAAACTTAAAAATCAATGAATTTTTCACATATGTCTGCAATCCTCATGACAAAGCAAAACTTTTGACGAAGAAAAGAATAGGAAATGATATATGTTAGCTTGTGAACGCCGGAGTGCCTCTAATAACCACATCGATTAGTGGAGTGAGTTCCAACCCCTGATAAGAGCACT
Organism: Neoaliturus tenellus; assembly: GCA_030545055.2. Lineage (NCBI taxonomy): Eukaryota > Metazoa > Arthropoda > Insecta > Hemiptera > Cicadellidae > Neoaliturus > Neoaliturus tenellus. The sequence goes on from CM061533.1 coordinate 8,416,332, forward strand.
GGCTAAGAATTAAAAAAAAAAAAAAAAAAAAAAAAAAAAAAAATGGGGAAGCCCTACAGCTTAGTTGATTGTAAAGTTAGATTGACTTGTTCAATTTACAGAGCAACAACAAACATATGGAATTATGAAGATTGAGAAGAAAGTGGAGGTCGGCTCGATAATTTGATAATGGTGCAGGCTTTCAGATTATTTATTGAAACAATCCAAATTTTTTTATATCATTTGCAAATTTAATTTTATTATGTCAAATTATAAGTTATTTTTATCATACCATTTTTTTCATTAATAAACGGTTTTAATAATAATTAGCTTACTAATGTTCATTAAATATTGATATTAACAACTTTAAGGGTTTGTATGACCCTTTCTTTTAATGGATATATCGTATTTATACCAATTTGCTTTAGAAACAAATTCAATCCGAGCTCTATCCATTTTAATCATTAACACTGCTAGAAAATGGAATTAGGAGTTCCATGTAATAAACATATTAAATATGTAGGCCTACAAATTTCAAATATGTATAAAAAATCTCATATTCTCGTGGTGAGTGTTAAGTCTGTAAATATTGAAGTTGTAACTTCATTATTGCGATTTACAGTTTGAAAACTGACAAAAAATAAAAACAAAAACTTTACACAAACTAAATGCCGTTGCGTAATGTGTCCTGTAGTTCGTGATGGACACTATAAAAGAAGTGGTGTTTTCCAACTTCGACTATTGACCTGGAAAGGGTAACTGTCCCGTCAATCAGGATATCATTATGTGGGCGGCGGCGGGACACCGGGACAGGATAGCAGGACAACCAGGATAACAGGATGAGGATCAAGGATAACTGGACCCTGACAATGGTAGTGGTCAGTGAGCCGTGATCGTAAATAGTACAGACGGGCAAATAGAAAAACCGAAAGTGTCAAATATTGAACAAAATGATATTATTATGGCGAAATAAATATAGTGGTGAAACATTTAATAAAGACGTTGTTTAGGAACAACCGTTCACTTATGTAACTGCATTTGGAATACTGTATCACTATATATGCGGGTAATTTAAGGATTACCGTAGATCCGGAACTGTCAACAACGAATCTTAAGTGAAATGTGGATTTCATAATGAAGTCAAACTCATCTAGGATCATGGCGTGTATGTAAATGTACTGAGGGTATAGGCAGATTAGAAACTTTTCAGGTGTCATTATAGGTTATGCACTCAGTCCAATATTTTTATCATCTTTAGTTTTGCTGGCGATTATTTAAGATATAAATTATCTTTAAAATAAAATCTCATTCTAATAATTAATCCATTTAGACCAGAATAAAATAACAATTATTAGTTTTGGGATTTTCATGACCAAATTCGCTTATTCATTTCAAAGAGAAAGTTGCAACTAATTCGGACGTTCTGTTTCACAAACAGTTCCGGCTGAGAAAGGCTGAATGTAAAAGATCCATTCACAACTTATTGCAGCATAAGACTGAATTTAAATTTCATAGTTGTTGATTTCGCATTAACATAAAATATAGCGGAGTTTAAACAAAGCTACAATTAACAATGCTACAAATTATTCTATAGCTACAAATTATTAAGCTACAATGATTCTTAATTTGTATATTTATAGTTCATAGTGATTGTGTGTTCGTTTGTATACTATAGACCGATTAATGGCCAAAATTCGACCAAAGTTGCAGTTGATCTGGACCCGACTGGTTTAACAATTTCTTCTAACTGAAACATCTTCCTGAAACATTTTCGTTATTAAAACAACCGTCCAAAGATGAAATCAACTATCCTTCTTCCATAAGACCAGCATTGAAACGTTGCAAGCCTGTAGCCCCTAGCCTTGGGGGCCGGTGTGAAATATAATGGGATTCTGCTAATCTACAAGACACTATTTTTCTAATGGTATACGCCGATTTCTCGTACGATGGGCAAACGCTGAGAAAAAGGAGGAAAATAAACTTGCTTGCCTATTAATATGTAGATGTATAACACTATTTGAAAAACCAACTAATGTACATTATTAAGTTTAAAGACGATATATTTAATACATTTGTTATATTACATACATATATACACGATATAATGATTATTGAATAGCTTAAACCACGGTAGGCCTACAGATAATATAGCAAGTGTCTTATTGATGGGAATCTTTATGCAAATTTTCAAATAATATCATTTTCAAAGATTTATTTTGGACAGGGAGTGGCTAAAACAAATCAACGATATGTCTCGAAATTAGATTAAAACTTTACGAAAACGCCTTACCTACCACACTCCAACTTAGAAAAGTAAAAAACAAAAAAAGGTTTCACATTTAATAACTTTTAAAATAATTGATTGTTCCACTTCTTTACACATTACCGCACATGTTTATAATACCATAAAATGCACAGTAGCAAAAAAATACAAAAATTTAATATAAAAAAAAAATAGAAAAAGCACATACCTTGACGCAACCTTAATCACTGCACTTTAACTATAACAACACTGTGGGTGGTATCGTGTAAGGTACTCACCGATGCTATGGAAGCGGCGGCAGAAGAGCGAATGAGCGGGAGGAGAGAAGAGAGAGAGGAGAGGATATCGGGGTCGCGGATGTCGGCCACGGGGGCCGAGCCCGAGTGCCGCGAGACCGGGGGTCGCCGCCGCAGAGTGCGGTCAGGGGTTGATGTGGTGGGGATCGTGCGAGGCTAGGGGTGTGTAAAACAAGGTCTGTAGAGGAAAAAGCATAACTTCTTCCTAAGGTCAGCTGAATAGCTATTTTTTGTGTTCCGGATATGAAGCGTCAAAACTAAAAAGGAAGTCAAGTTACGTTATAATATTTACCATTACACAGCTGATTGAAAAAGAGAATGAAGCAGTCTTGCCACGGGTACGATATTTATCGTAACGACACCATATTACTCTATTTTACATTTGGATTATTAGTTAACATCAAACCATTAGGTAATGACTAAATTAACAATTATCAATTAAGGTAAATATAAAACCATAATTTCTACCCTAGTTTGCTTTGAAATTCCTTATTTTAGTAATAGTTGAGACAAAAAAATCTCCAATGCAAACGAGAACGATTGTTGTTTCCAGCAGCGTTGGCAACACTTGCAGGTAACAAAGAGTAAAATGTTGGTTTTTTAAACACTTTTTTAACCAACAAAACCTCTGCAGTGGTGACATCCACGGATGTCGCAGAAACTGACACCATTGCTCTTAAAGGATGTAGCTCACCTGGCACTACAGTCATCTTGTGGGAGGGGTTCTGATGATGTTGGTAGTGGACGATCGTCACCGGAGCGATTTATTGATTAGGAATCTGTCGATGCCATACAGTATCAATATGTTGTATTTCGTGTAAATACGAGAAGTCAAAATTAGCCTTTTAAAATCTGTTATTTACTCTTATAACCATTAATTTGTTTTAATTAACCATTTTGAAAATAAAGCGCACGATTTGTTTGAAAATTATCTACAGAATTAAATATAAACTATTTTGTATTGGATAGTAATTATAATTTACTTTATAATCTAAGTATTATCGTATAGGATTAGTGTTTTTCCCAATACCACCATTTGAAGTAAGTACAAAACTGCAATGATTTGTCATAATGTCTTGAGATGACATAATGGCCATATTAATAAACTGCAATTATTTAGTTGACTGCGTAATTAATTTATAGAGTTCACTATTTTTAGGGGGACGGAATTTTTTCAGATAAGCACTAATTACCAATCAAGAATACTTTTGAGAGGCTCTTAATTTTGTTTCCACAACTTGACTCCAAATTGATGTAGGGAATGTCCACCAAGACAACCTTAGGTAGCTGAAAAAACAATTTAAAAGAAAACTTTGAAAAACAAATACTATTTAATTTAATATGGCGATTTTTAAGCGTGATAAAATTATAGGATTGTTATGGCATGACTTATGCAACATTGTTTTATTGGCTTTTAGTTTTAGTTAGTTTACATTTATAGCAAGTTTAAAGTCGAGTATTAATCTAAACTTGCTAGAGCATGTTTTGAATGAATTTCACCCTATCCTGATGCGTCACCTTCAGCAATAGTTATGTTGTGGAAAAGAACACTCACGCTCCTAATTACTACGGTACCTACCCGGTACTTTCACGGAGATGATTTTTCACGGTTTGTTTATCAAAGATAACAACCATTTTGAAATATCTGAACTTATCGACGTACCGATGACTCCTTATAGGTTTTTTATAGTAAACCACAACAAATGCAGTAAATTGTATTTTGGGAGAAGGATTCTATAGTCCGTTTTTTTTTTAACCTGATCCTTCGAGGGAGAGATGGGGGAGGGGGTTTGTTTATTCTTGCTACTATCCCATTAGCTGAAGCCCTTTGGTTTTTTTGTTGGTTTTTTTGGTGTTTTTGTTTTATTTCACTGTTGCATACCAGCTGGTAGTTTCACATGACAACATATTGTGCATCAGTTTTACAATATAATTGGCAACAGTTGTTTTTAATAAGTTTACTTTAGAACTGTTACTTTTTAACAAAGTATATATTTGTTAAAAAAAAATAATAGCTGCCTAGGAGTTACTGAAAGGTATTATTAGTTATAAAAACCGTTATTGAAGTAAATCTGCTACTCGAACATCTTTGTCACGAGTTTAAATGTTTTGTTTACAGTTGAAATTTTTTGTTTACCGTTTAATTCCCTCCCCCACCCCAATATTCTCGTGAAGGATCAAGTTTAAAAAAACGGACTATAATTTGTTGTTTGAAAGGGTGAATTTAAATGTATGGGTGAGTTGAATTGTTGTTTTTAAGGGTGAAGGGTAAAGGAAGTTGGTAATCAAGACCCCACACATACGCACCCTCTTTCATTTACCCTAAAATTTGCAAGAAAATTAATATAGTGTTCCTAAATTTATCTCAGTGATAGATATTATTATTAAGAGAGTAATGGAAAAGGATAATAATCAAAATCTTACGTTGTTTAGTTGTTTTCAATTTAAGTTTGCAATCCACTTTTTATACAAGCAAACTCTTTCTATGGACGTAAGTATTTTAACTATTTCATTGCGAAATATTTCATTGTATTTTAACTACTGGATTTGGGAAATGTCAACTATTTAAAAAAAATTTCCATAAAAACGATAGGCCTATTAGATAAAGAATCGAGGCATAGCCCAAAGTAGACTAATATTAATGCAATCGTAGTATTGTTAAAAAACCGCACCATGTTAATATCATTTGGCAGAGACAATGTTGATGGAAGATCGTCAACCAATGTTCCAAACATATTTTTAATACGAAATTCTTGGCATTGACTATACAGCCTATACATTAGTGCGTTGTGCTCAACATAAATTAAGACATTGATTATGCTTTAAACTATAGGCCTAGTACTTTTCATGATTTATTTCACGGCTTATTAGGTTTACTTTGAGAATTTTTAAGTCGCTATTCAGGGTTGAAAATTGTTAAATCCTAAACTCATAAATAAATACTCTACAAATTTCAAATTTGTACTTAACAAAGTCATGGCAAAGAAAAAAATTGTTAAAGCAATTAATTATCCGTTTTGGAAATCCAGTAGATCCTCATCTAAAACTCCATCCATTACTCCAATCCATTAATTCATATAAATTTATTTATTTATTTATTTATTTATTTATTTATTTATTTATTTATTTATTTATTTATAGGCAAGCATGTTTTAGTTACTCCTGTTTTCTCGGCATGTGTGCATCGTAAGAGCAATCCATGCATACCGTTGGAAAGGTAGCATAGATAAGCAGAACCCTAATATATACATAAACACCCAGGGTAACGTCCTACAGACTCAAATTTTTAATCTTAATCTTATGGAAGATAGGTAATTGATTGAATTATTAGGCAGCTTTATCATTAGACAGCTATGTCGCAATAAAAAAAATGGTAGGTAGCTAATCAGGAAGAATATATATTTCAGTGGGAAAATATTTGAAAACTAAATACCGGTATAGTAGGAATGTTTGGTCAAATTTCGACCAGTGGTGACCCCTAATAGGCCCTATACATAGATATATTGTAATTTTCTATCTACAAATAGAAATACACAGATTTCTAACATGGAAGTCATGAGACAAATATCTTACTTAATGTCAATGACGATTAAAGACAAATTTCTTCAGCTTTCAGATTTAATTAATTTTTAATATGTAATGAATACAGTATATGAATATTTCATTAATTTTCTTCTCGGAATTGGATTGAATAGAAATTCACGAGTAAATTTAAAGTTGTCATATGTTGCTTTCTTGATGTATGTGAAACATGGAGAAAATGTGTCTATGAAATGTGATAATAGAAAACCTTTGAATAGACATTTTCACACTGAAGATTAAACATTACTGGATGTGGTATTTTGTCAATATCCAATAAATCAGAAACCTCCATTATACAGAAATTTTTAAAGTATAAAAATCTCTATTAGACACCCAAGTATAAATGATACAAAACATTATTTGGCTTTACGATCTGTATGTCATATTTTAGTTTAGCTAAATGGTACAACAATTTTGTATACCGTTTGTATACTTTTAATTAACATTGAAAATATTTAAATATTGCAGTATTTCATACCCATCACCTCATAAAGGCCAAATATGTGGGGATAATATATATGAATTAAATTTAAAGTCTTCTCTTTCTTGTAAAATCACTAAAATATGAATCAGCATTCCCCTGTTGCGGACGACATTTTTGGTAATTTCATAGCTACACAGATATTTTATGGGAGATAAATATTGGGTTTGGTGCCATTGGGTGCCATAATACCTGATATATCAGTAAAAATAAATTGTATCCGTAATAAATAATCATTAATCAAAGAAATTGAGTTTTTTCAATGGCACTGACGAGTAAGTTTTCACATGTCGAAACGATTTAAGTATGAGGACTTAAATGATGTAATTATTCAACTAAATGAATACCAAGTTTCAAGAAAATCATTTGAAAACGGCACCCAAAAGAAAGTATAGGAATACAATACAATGTTTTGCACAAAAGTATGGTTTTCATTCATAGCTGACTGCTGATCATAGGTGAAGAACAATCTTAAGAAAGTATATTTTACTAGTATTATTGTTATTAATGTAGATTTATCTTAAACGTCGTTGTTATGGCCATCAACTCAAAATCATTTCTTGCAATAAAATATGTTTATACTATAATTTATTGACAGATATAGGCCTACAGTCAATTTTAATACTCTGAAAGTACAGCTTAAATTACATTAATGGAAACTGAGGTCCAGAATTAAATAGCGATTAGTACTGAGGAAACCATAGTTTGATTGATATACTTGCTCCATCACTGTAAACATGACTTATCTCTAACATTTTCCAAAATAATTTTTTAATACAGTTAAAGGGTTAACTAATAAACGATTTCGTCAAACTGCTACGCCAAAAATAATTCTTTTCGACAACCATTTCTGGGCTAAAATAGTTATTTTTACCCAGTGGAGATTAAATTAGCCATACGATATACATACACTCTGTGGAGATAAAAAATCAGCTGCTGGTGTAGATAATCAATTTTTCGCACTAACAGTATAGTAAAACTGCAAAAATAATCGATAATCAGGAGGTGACAAATAGCGTCAACAAGATGGATGTCTTTTGTGAGCAAGATGAAAAGTTATAATATCGCTGTTTTTATGCATAAACTAGCAATATGCCGTGCTAAGGTGTGGTGATGAAATATGATAATGAAAAAGTAAGTTTATAAACTTCAAATAGCTGACTAAAGCTGTCGTGAATTTAAATTAATTTCAGTCTTCCATAAGAGTTGTATATGGGCAAAACTTTTAAAGAGCAGTTTATTTTTCGCATTGTTCCCTTTAAAATGACACATTTATGACGAATAACGGTTGAGTTGTTATTTATAACGTAGCTATTGTACTGCGTATCCTGTGTGTACAAAAAAAAAAAAAAAAAAAAAAAAAAAAAAAAAAAAAAGACGGAAAGGCTTGATAGTTTTTAAAAACATTTAGTCTAAATAATGAAGTTTTGTACATGTATGTAAACCACATATGTACTTTTTCTTAAGTGTATTTGACTTTTATCCCTCCAGAGGGTCGGCCCATAGGTAGAAAGAAGGATTCTTAAGGTATAGGTATAAACCAGTACAGAAAATTAAAGTTCTCTATTAGTAGACAACAATGCCTCAAATCCGACATTTAAAGGATGACAGAGTAAAAAAAAGCTGGAGATAAAACCTCAATGAATCATATTCCTGGGAAAAATGTAACTTCCGATATAATGGACCTTTGAGGCCGTGATTGTAACGATTGCTCAGAATGCAAAGCCTTTTTACCTTTTCTAAACCTGTTTTTCTAAACTCTTTCATTATTAGTCCTCGGCTAGAGGCTCGAGCGTAAATTTGGATTTGAACGAAAAAGGTCAAATTAGAACCTATTGGTTCTATTGGTTGAAATACCTATTGGTATTTCAATATTCCTCTGCGTGGACCCCGGTTGATATTCATTGACTCAGCCGCGCCGCGCCGCGCCGCGCGGTTCGGCCGTCCACGTTTCTTGGCACTCTCCGGTAGAGAGCGTCTGCGACTGTCGGTATTCCGCGGCGCTGCTGGGAGAAAGCTCCAGAGACGTGACGTGAACAGTCCGTGGCTAGGTCAAGGATATTACACGCTCCACAGCGACCGACCAATGTCACGTGACACGCGGGCACGGGCCGTCGTGCGCGACAGAGACTTTAGAGACTTTAGAGACTTCATTTGAAACACCGACCCACTTTGGCGTATTTTAAGGTGAGTATGACTGAAGGGGTGAGTGTGATGATTGTGATGGATCAGATGAGGTGTAGCTTTGTTACTGACAAATATCAGCTGTTTTTATTTGTCAGGATCATTAATTAATAGCCCAATGACCAAAGGCAGCTGGGTCCAGTATCGAACCATCAAAAAGCACTAACTTTTCTCAGGATCGAACCGGCAACCTTCAGATTCAAAGGCGAGCTCTTTAACCACTCAGCTACCCAGCCAGCTACCCAGAGAGTGAAGATACCGCGAGCAGGGGAAAAACAAACATGGGTGAAGAACAAAGTGGGTGAAGAGGGAAACTTATAAAAAGGTCCAAGATTTGACCAGGGGAAAATAGACAATCAATTAATATTTGAGACTTAGTCACTATGCGTATTTTAAAGAGAATAAAAAAGAACGATGCATCTAAAATTCATGTGATAGTTAATGAGTGGACAGTCCTCTTTATGTGACATTTCAAGTTGTATAAAATTAGTGTGATAATCTATTGATACCATTGGCCCATGGCTCCTGAACCTTTAATAGAACTAATAATTTTATCATAAAATTTTCCTATATTCTACACTAATTTGTAAAAAAATATTTAGAAAGGGAGGTATTTAGCCCTCAGTGTCGTTTTCAGGAGAATGGAATAATGTTTTAATAGTTATCTAAACATATAATTGCGAAAAATCAATTTTATTATTTCTAATGACTCGAGACCTCGAGAGTGCTTTTGTTCAAAACTAAACTCACAGTATATTTCACGAAATAAAATAAATTGTCTGAACTACATATATACATTGTTCATTTATAGATTGTACATTACTACAGTGTTACACTAGTAACTACTATACTCAAGTAACAATTACCAAGAGGAAAATCTGCGTTTTCTGGTTCGTATTAGTGGCTTAACCAGAGGAAGGGTTTAAAGGTACTTCTCATTCTGTAAACAATGGAAAACCTCGTAATGTAGATTACAAAAGACTACCTACACTCTCAGACAGCCTCCCAGACTACGCTGTCATCCCTGACGTTTGTAGAGCAAGCAAAGAGCAGGCATGCCCCATATTTTGACATGACCCTTTTACATATTATTTTAATACTAGGACAAAGATAAATGGAGAACGGCATTGAGGAACAAAATGTTTATTAGCTACAGTATTGACACTCAAACGAATTTAAACAACGATATGTAATTTCTACGATTGTTGGCTACTATTTCATTATAGTCTGAAAAATATCGCTCAAAATCGTAAATATTAATAGAAAATTAGGTATACTTTTTAGTCCGTCAAAGAATGGCTGCCATTTTGATGTCAAAAACAATTTTTTATAAATTCTATAACTTGTAATATTGAATAAATGCATTTAAGTGATTTACAAAGTATCTAACTTATATATTTAAAACAATAAGATAAAAACCCTTTAGACAGTTCGTCTGAGACTTATACAACTAGGGCGATTTACATGGGAGTTGTACCAAAAGAACCTTCAGTCATATTTTGACAGGTTTTATTTGTTTTTTGAAAATATTTACGTTAAATTGATAAAAAATGAAAAATAAACTTTTGTTATGGAGATTCGCCATGAGGGAAAAGTATTTTTGTCAATTCTATGGACAATTATTCGTCTGATACTTCAGACTAGTAAATACATACGACGAGTACGTATATACGTGTACAGACCGATTTACACGCAGTTTGTACTAAATAAAAGCTTCCCTATTCTGTAGCAGGTTTTATTTACTTTAACAACCCCTCTAATGAATTTATTTTACAACAGTTCAATCAGCTGATTGTAAACACATGAAATACCGAATTTGTCTACAATACAGTAGAAAAGCAAGCGCTCGAGAAGGATTTGTTTATTATGGCCAGTATCTAAAACCGTATATAATTATAATGTATTATTCTTTTTATGGAAAAAATAATGCAGTGTTATACTATTTACACTAATACCATTGACTTTGTACACTACGTGAATAGACCTCTCATCCAATGCATTTAGTTTGAGGCAAAAATTTGGAAGTTCTGTGTATGCCGCACCAGAGTCGCTGCCATCGATATAGTTATTATTCAGCTGAATTTACAGTGCTGCCAAAACATTTTACCAAAACATAAACATAACTTTCAGTTATAAAATGTGTCATCCTTGGTTTACAATAGTGGTAATACTGATTTATCTATCATATGTTATACGTGTACTTCGATGTACGCCGCACGAGACTGCACCACCGCACCGTCAATATGCATCACACACGACTATGCTATGAGAAGTCTACTCACTCACGTAGTGTACAAAGTAAATGCTAATACTCAATTTTGTAGTTGGTTAAAAAATAAATAAATTTTTATTATTAAATTATTTAGAGTTACTTAATTACGGGAAGCAGCTGTTTAGTTGGAAGGTAATAGCAATTTTAAAAAGTAAATTTTATACATGTTTCACACCATCTACTGGATGTTCCCATTGCACGTGTGTTATTGCCATGGGTTAACCTTCACACGATTATATTACCAATTACTAAATTTGTATTAATGAATACAAAATGGACATCATTCTATTCAAATCAACTGTTTTAGCGAATATTTCCAAAGTTTAAGAATATCATGTGGTAGGCGATGGAATAAATGACAAAATGTTTAGTAAAAAGAGTAAAACTACTTCCAGATCCAGACGATCAATCTTTGTTAACGATTGCTTTTATTACTTTCATGAAAACTACACTAAATTGCAACTTTGTTATTCATGTTTGAAAAAAGAATTTCTTATCCGGAACCATAAATTAATACAGGAAGATTCGTTCCCAAAACTCCAGCTTTCACCATGAAAATCAGGTTCGAGGAATAATTTCTTTGAAAATATCTTGTAAAACGCTTGAAACTGTTTCATCAAATCCGTGACGGCGGGGATTGCGTCTGCGTGCTCGCGGGGAAAGTGTTATGACGTCATCAGCTCCCGGTGAGTCAGGCGCAGCATCCGGAGGGAGTCCCCAGGGAAAGCGGCTGCCCGGGACACCAACAGCCTGGAAGAGGAAGGCCTAGACTGTTGTCTGTATTAGTTTTCTTTTGGGGGTTTTGCGCATTCTCTCTTGTTTTTAGCGAATTTCCCTATAGGGAATATGCTATTACGGTAGTAGCCATGGACCTAAGCCCGGGAACACTTACTTTTTCATTTTGAGGTCCCCAGAAGCCAAAAACACCATTCGTTAATTTTCATATAATATATATGTGGTCATGGTACTGATAACTTTTGAAGGGGGCCTCCGATTTTGATGACATTTGGTATGAAGGTGTAAGAGAGGTCTATTTTCATGAGTTTGGAAACCAGCATTATCGGTTTATGAGAACGGGGTTTTATGGGGTTTAAAATTTCAAAATTTTCGAAATTCAATAATTTCAACTAAAACCATTCGAAAGAGCTTAAACAACAAACAATATAGTATTTTGAATCTTAAACATGGCTTAACAAACTACGGAGAAAAGTCAAAAATAGGTTTCCCATGTTAATCTTATAGGAAATCAACAAAACCCCGTATCTCGCTTATTTATTTGCATAACTTGATAAAATTTGGTATGTACATTCACTAGGTAGCGTTTAACTGATACTTTCATACAATACCCATATGGCGGCAGCCCTACATACTCGTCCCCAAGGAGTTTATGCGGAACATAAAAAATTGCCAGATATTGATACAATTTGATATTTACTTCATCCACAGAGAAGTCTGTGCTTTACCTTAGAACCATTACATTTCCTAACAACTAAAAATTTTTAACAACATTTCATGGCAGCAAACCTACATAACTATTAGTTTGGTTCATTTTAAGAAGCTCTTCTTATTGAAACTGTTACTAATTTTTAATTATTTTTTATCAAAATTTTCAATAAATTAAAATTTATAATAAAATTTTAAAATTTTATTTATTTATTTTATTTATAAAATAAAATTTTTAATTTATTGGAAATTTTGAAGAAAGTTAATTTAAAATTAATTATTCCTATGGTGTTTATGGGGAAAACGCAAAATCTCAATCTCCTTTGGAAATTTGCTGGGTACGCAGGTCTGCTGCGACTGGGGTATTAATTGCTTTACACTGGTGGTTTAAATCCAGGTTCGCAATTGTGTCACATTCTGACTTTGGTATGTGCAAGATAATTCTTCCACCTCTAGGGCAATGAAAACTTGAACTCTCTTTTCAGTTTCCTGTGTATCATCTAAACATTTCGGCAGCAATTTCCTGAATACTATTTAAATAATTTAATGATGTGTAATTTACAGTTCTTTGTTACTTCATAGGCATCTCTTCTACCCGACGCAATGAGGGACATCAGATTCCAAATACGAGAACGTAGTGGAAAATATTTAGTAATGAGTTAACAATATTGGGTGAAATTTAATAGAGGATATTAAAAATAAATAGTAATAAAATGTTATGAGTGAGATTTAATTAGAATTTAGGAGAGAACGTGTTTTCACAAAACCATTTTCTAATAGTTGTTGTGCCTCATTTTCTTCTTGAAAGTATCTCCTTTTATTTTCGACCAGACAGTGGATAAAAGTAATATGGTCAACTCTTTTATACCTTTATATCTTTTATATATATTTTAATATTTTCCCATGCATGTTCAACAATCTCCGACGTATTGCAAACTTTGTAGAAAAAAAAATGAAGTAAACCCATTAATTTGTGATCGAAAAGTATTAACCATAAAATTTTCAGATGTTATTGTGCTTGCACATTGTTGTTTTAAGCAAAAGTTTCGGTCGTGTAAAAATTTCCACTCTGTCATTCTTTTGGGAAGAAACTCAACTTCCACCGACATTATTTCGTAAACCGTTAGGATTAAGGGTGAAAATTAAATTGTAAGGTTGTCTTAACATTAAGTGCAAAATACAATAACTGATAAAGTGGTGATTAAAATTAATAACAGTCTGGTTATCCCACTTATGGATCACCCTGTATTTAAATGACAATCAATCTGTAGAGCGTAACAAATTTCCTAAAATAGTAGGCCTACAATTTGTTTTTAGTTTGTTTTGAAGAAAACTAAAACTTATAAAAGGAAGTCACATTATAACTTAAACTAATTTTTAAATGATATCAAGCGAGGTATTTTTAAATGTTTTCCAACTCTGTACTATTTTATATAATCAAACTCTTTGTCTACTTTGTAGCCTTTTAATATACCTTGAAAAATAGTTATGACAAATTGCATGACTAAGTTTTATTGATTTTTTTTTAATAGATTACACTGTACAAGAAATTTAAATTGAAATTAATTATTTTTTCCTTTAGATCCTGTTAAAATTATGTCAATTATCCAACAGATACATAAAAATCAATTTAATAAATATTGTCTAAAAAACAACTGAAATAAGAAATTCAATTAATAATGAATTAAGTGTTTACCATTTCATTTTTCACATACTTGTTGAATTGGGAGAACTTGCATTTTTCTAATTTTTATCATTGAATAAAAGTATTGATATCGTTTGACAAATATTTAAAGCAGTTTAAGAATCAAAAGTTTAAAGACTCCATCCTTCCATTTAGCTGATACCTAATGCACACAGCGTGCCGTGGATCAAGTGTCATGACAATTTCAGGAACCAAATGTTAAGAAAGGTCTAAGCGAATTTCCCTTTACGCTAATATTTCTTTGACATTTGTTTGGTTACCAAACAACAAAAATTGATTTGATTTACACTGATAAATGAATGCAATTAATTTATTTAAAATAGTGTAAAAAATAAAGAAGGAATATACTGTATCAAAAAATTAAACTAAATATAATCCAGCATTTACTTTAACTAAGGAGACCCCTTTTCATTAATGTAAAATCGATATCAGTTTCTTTTAATTATTTCTAGATATAGGCTACGGAACATTAAAATACGCTTTAGTAATCACAAAGAAATAAGAGATCAATTTTTCCTGAATGACTATGACAATTTAAGTCAGCAATTTGATAAATATAGAAAAATGTTTCACTCAAACTACACTAGTCCTGATATAGTTATCGTGAGTTTATGAAAACCGAGATTCCAGACAATATCACCCCATCGAAAGATAATTTATGACACTCGTAGCTCTGACAAGGTGATAAACGGGCAATAATTAGAATAAATTAAGTAATTAATCAGTTTATTTTAGACAAATTAATTTAATCCCTAAAAACGGTCGTATGAAAAACATTCCACAAAGCCTATGTAAACAATACATAACACAATACTTAATAAAAAGACACACAATACTAAATTGAAAATACAATGACATTTATTATACTGTAACACCAAATGCAATTGATTATTATTATTACATCAAATTATTACATCAAATAAATGCAAGTCTAAAGTAAAAATGTATACCGATGTTTCACGGTATCTCGTGTCTTGATGAGAACCCCTTCATCTGTTATGGGCACCAAATACCCCCGTCGCAGCAGACCTGCGTACTCAGCGAATTTCCGATAGAATTTTGGTATATTAGCGAATTTCCCTATAGGGAATACGCTATTACGGTAGTAGTCACGGTAAGACCTAAGCCCGGGACCATGATACTTTTTCGTTTTGAGGTCCCTAGAAGCCAAAAACACCGTTCGTTCAAATTGATATATATGTATATATATATATATATATCTATATATATATCTATATATATATATATATATCTATGTGTCCGTTAACACGATAACTTTTGAACGGAACCTCCGATTTTGATGAAATTTGGTACAGGGGTGTAAGCCAGCATCTACTAGGTTGAGTTCGCGAACCAGAATGATCGGACCATTGGAACGGGGTTTTATGGGGTTTCAAAAGGGTTAAAAATGGGTTTTTGGCATTTTTTGACCTTAATTTTTAAAATTCAACAATTTTAACTGAAACCATTTAAAAGAGCTTAAAAAAACAAAACATTTGGTATTTTGAATTTTTATCTTAGCATAACTGGTTACGGGGAAAATCAAAAAATGTGTTTTCCATGTTATTCTTATGGGAAATCAAGAAAAGCCTATATCTTGCTTATTTATTGACATAACTTAATCAAATTTGGTATGTACATTATCTAGATAAGGTTTAACTTATACTTGCTTACAAAACCCATATGGCGGCAAACCTACATACTCACCCCCATGGGGTTTATGGGGAAAATAAACAGAACACCATAACCTTATAAAATTTGGTATGTACAATCACTAGGTAGGATTTAACTTATATTTACCAACTAAACCCATATTATGGCGGCAAACCTACATATTCTCATCCCCATGGATTTTATGGGGAAATAAAATATACCAAAATTCCATTGGAAATTCGCTGAGTACGCAGGTCTGCTGCGACGGGGGTATTTTCTATTTCCCCATAGAAAATAAAATTTTCTATGGGGATGAGAGTATGTAGGTTTGCCCCCATAATATGGGTTTAGTTGGTAAATATAAGTTGAATCCCACCTAGTGATTGTACATACCAAATTTTATAAGGTTATGGTGTTCTGTTTATTTTCCCCATAAACCCCATGGGGGTGAGTATGTAGGTTTGCCGCCATAAGGGTTTTGTAAGCAAGTATAAGTTAAACCTTATCTAGATAATGTACATACCAAATTTGATTAAGTTATGTCAATAAATAAGCAAATTATAGGCTTTGCTTGATTTCCCATAAGAATAACATGGAAAACACATTTTTTTATTTTCCCCGTAGCCAGTTATGCTAAGATAAAAATTCAAAATACCAAATTGTTTGTTTTTTTAAGCTTTTTTAAATGGTTTCAGTTAAAATTGTTGAATTTTAAAAATTAAGGTCAAAAAATGCCAAAAACCCATTTTTAGCCCTTTTGAAACCCCATAAAACCCCGTTCTAATGGTCCGATCATTCTGGTTCGCGAACTCAACCTAGTAGATGCTGGCTTACACCCCGTACCAAATTTCATCAAAATCGGAGGTTCCGTTCAAAAGTTATCGTGTTCACGGACACACACACACACACACACACACACACACACACACACACACACACACACACACACACACACACACACACACACACACACACACACACACACACACACACACATATATATATATATATATATATATATACATATATACATATATATCAATTTGAACGAACGGTGTTTTTGGCTTCTAGGGACCTCAAAACGAAAAAGTATCATGGTCCCGGGCTTAGGTCTTACCGTGACTACTACCGTAATAGCGTATTCCCTAAAGGGAAATTCGCTAATAAAGCTTTAAAACTATGAGATCATTATGGCACATTGTATACAAACTGAATTAGTTGTAAACGTGATTACACCTAATTTTAAAGGTGTTACTAACAGAACATCAATTGAGTTCTCAATTCAATAAGGAATACAAACCAACAGAGCGATTAAGCCAGAAAGTAACTCTCCTAAAATGTCAAAATCCAAGGTATAAACTCTATTTATGAACTAACATATTATGATAAAACACTAACATTATATAATAAAAATATAAATTATTGTATTTAAAACATTGCCCAACGACAGTATGTTGTGTTAATGCAATAAAGAATTTGTATTTGTATTTGTATGTACTATAAGAAATAATAGAAAGTATAACAACGTGATAGAAATCAACAAAAACCCCTAACTTTCACAAACATTTTTCATTGCTCTAAAAATTTCCGGCACTGAATAGACTAGTTGAGCGTTCCGCCCATATTCCTCCTCATATTTTCTCTGACTAGTTTATAGTTTACAAAGTCTCAAACATTTAAGATCTTCTCATGAAGTATCCCTTCATTAACACTAAGTTTTATGAAATCGTGTACTTTGAGCTCTGCCATTCAAGATTATAACTTCATTCTTCAACTATATGACAACGATAATTTTAGCTTTTAACGAATTCGGAGTAACCCCTAAGGGGTCATGGGGGTGGAGCCCCCAGTAGTGCAAAAGTAAGGCTGCTGGCTCACTTCAAGGTCACCTGAGCGATGACGTCATCGAGGTCAATGACCCCACCGATGACGTCATCGATGACGTCATCGATGACGCAATCGATGACGTCATCACTAATGACGTCACATCCATGACGTCACACCCATGACGTCACAGAAATGACGTGCGGATGACGTCATCACCCCTTACGTCACCAAAATGACGTCATCGATGTCACAAAGGTCAAGGTCACGCTGAAACCTAAAATTTTTCGGCACTTTTGCGGTTTCTCGCACTACGCTCCGAGTTTTAGTCCGGTTCCCATGACCTTGACGACTTGGAGCGAATTTGCGATGAGAAACAGCAAAAGTGCCGAGGAAACTTGAAGTTTGCAACGTGACTCTGCCTAAACCGTCATGTGACACCGCTCGGGTGACCTTGAACTAGCCCAGCTGCCTTACTTTAGACCAGTACTACAACCGCGATGTGCACCCTACGATAGACACCGAGCGACTGACTGTCCGGCTCTGTGTACTCTAGGTATATCGGCTTGAGAGACTAAGACTCTAAACTGTCAGGAATGGGAGTAACTAACTGAATTTTGCAAGGAAAAGTCATTTCATCCAATATTCTAAACAAATCTTCATCAGTAAAACTTACATTAGTCTGTTTGGTATAAAACCTAGGGTGTCCGCGCAACAGTCTTCGCCATTTAGCTAAAGTTGAAACCCGTTTGACTTTGAGTTTGGGACAGTGAGCAACTAATAAAGTCTTAACACGGCTAAGTTTCTTACCCAGAGTGTCCCGCGACATAGCCTCCCCTCACAAAAGTCCGCACAATACTGAGAGACTGTTGGTAGCGCATGAGTGAAGGGAAAAGTGGTGGGGGAAACAGCAGGAGCGGGGAAAGGTCACAGTGGTGGGGGAAGGTGAGGTTGAACGCTGGAGTATCGCATCACTTCACCATGAGCTGTCCTACAGTCAACACACTGTTCTCGCAGCCCGAGTTGGCGCAAGAAGAAACCCTACTGTACAGCTTAAGCTGTGAGGGGCAAGGAAGAAAAGTTAAAGTTGAAGTTATGGTAAACTCTAAGGTGAAGAGCCGTCTAAATAAAGTGATTGTAATCTTTCAATCCCCAATAACCTTAGAGAAATACCACTTTATAAAGCGACACCTTAGTTGGCAAAACAAAGTGGAATTGGAAAAGATTACAGTGAAATTAATTTAACTTAAAATTTGGACTGGACACTCTTGGCGATACCACGTGGCGTGCAAACGCCACCCTAAACATTACAAGTTAGGTTATTGAGCACCTCTGGTACGATAACCGATGTGCTAGAGTTAAAGTGTGACGACCTTGAGTCAAAACACAGAAATACTACAATTCGATATCGTCCCAGAGTTAAAGTGTAGTGACCTACATTCAGAACTTGTAAAATTACTTACATATAGAGAGCTATGGAACAGCGAGACGCACCGCATGGAAGCCGGAGACATACTGGCGAAGCGGTGTTGTGCAGCCTAGGGACCCAGTTGTGGTGGGGGTACAGCCAACACTTAGAGTACAAGTGTCGTGGGTGACCTTGACCCACTTAACTTACCTGACCCCCCCCCCCCGACAAAAAGTGCGAACCCCCCCCCCCGACAAAAAGTGCGAACCCCCCCCCCCCGACAAAAAGTGCGAACCCCCCCCCCCGACAAAAAGTGCGAACCCCCCCCCCCTTCCCCGACAAAAAGTGCGAACCACCCCCACCCCCACCCCCTCCCCCACCCCTGATATCCTGGGCGTGGCAGCCCCGGTGGGGATATAAGGGGGCCCAGCCAGAGCCGGCTCGCAGTCCGCTCCCGCGCGTTGAACGTGAACGATCGGGACGGACCGCCATAGGCATCACTAAACATTGAATGGCGCCTTCAGTGTTTAGCGAAGTCTACTCTAACTTTAAGACATGTATTAGTTGTAAGATATTGCGCTTGCGTTTGGGTATTGCGAATTGTTTTATATGAG
Source organism: Neoaliturus tenellus (assembly GCA_030545055.2). Taxonomy (NCBI): domain Eukaryota; kingdom Metazoa; phylum Arthropoda; class Insecta; order Hemiptera; family Cicadellidae; genus Neoaliturus; species Neoaliturus tenellus. The sequence continues at coordinate 8,436,036 of CM061533.1, forward strand.
AGTGTTTTACTTGTACCCTATGTCTCCTGTGTCTTTTATCCTTTGTGTCTTGTTTGTTATGTGTTTAATGTGTATGTGCTTGTTCCAGCATTGACTACGTTGAGCTCAATTGTGTGTTGTAAGTGTGTTATTTGTTTTTAAAGTGTATACGCTTGTTTTAGCAATCCCCCCTTGAGCTTTTTCAATGCTCAAAGTAAATTGTAAAGTCAGGGAACGGGAGTAGGCCCCCGTGTAAAGCCACTTTTAATAATTGGTAGGCTCCTTGCCAGGCATGCAAAAGGTTGCGGATGGCATTTGGGGAGCATGTCCGTTTGTACGCTGGCAAGCAAAAGGTTGTGGCGGCCTCTGCACTCGGACCGAGGACGTAAGCCATTAGGGTGTCCTCAGTATGTTTCCCTTCTGGAAACTCAAAATTATGTAAATGAATCTTTGTTAGCTATTTGTGTTTTTAGTCCCCAAGGCCCCCGAACATTCGTGGTTCGCCATGGATGTACGGGGGCCGAAATTTTTTAATGTCCGTGTGGCCTTGACCCACAAAGACTTGTAAAAAGTCAATGCATTGTAAATTAAAAATATTAAAGATAGGTTACGGGAGTAGGCCCCCGTGTAAAGCCTATTTTAATTATCGGTAGGCTCCTGCCAGGCATGCAAAAGGTTGCGGATGGCATTTGGGAGCATGTCCGTTTGTACGCTGGCATGCAAAAGGTTGCGGCGGCCTCTGCACTCGGACGAGGACGTAAGCCACTAGGGTGTCCTCAGTTTGTTTTCTTCTGGAAACACAAAATTATGTAAATGAATCTTTGTTAGCTACTGAAAAGACAATGCAGTAAATGTTTACAAGTCTTGCGTGGCGAAGGGTACAGGACATTGGATGTTGCCTTGTTGTCATAGTTGGGTCTCTTCGGAGGCTACAGCGATGACAACCCAAGTGCCTCACACCCCCAAAGGGGGGTGTGGGGCTTAATTTTTTTTAAAGTTTTTTTGTGACCTTGACCTAAATATGTAAAATAAAATGCGAACCCCCCCCCCACCCCCTCCCCCACCCCCTCCTCACCCCCTCCCCCACCCCCTCCTCACCCCCTCCCCCACCCCCTCCCCCACCCCCTCCCCCACCCCCTCCCCCTTCCCCCCCCCCGAACTTTTTTTGGGAAAAATTTTTGACCTTGACCAAAAAGTTTTTTGCTCCGGACGAGAAGTGCCCCTCCCCCCGGGTACCTTGGGCGTGGTCACCCGGTGGGGATATAAGGCGGCCGGGTTGCACGCATTTCTCATTTTAGCTCCAGCGCTTATGCTGACCGGTTCTTAAAATGTATCGTCGTATACCTTATGATCCTTCGTACTATAATCTGTTTGGTATTAATAGTATTACAGACAATGAGCAGAAATTGTATAAAAAATTTTGTTGTTTACTTGATAGAACGCACAAACTACCACCAAATACTTTCACCTACAAGCTACCCCTGATAGACAAGGATGATGTAAGCAAACTAACAACAATTCAAGTGAAATTTCTCGAAGAAAAAATCCTTGTTTGTGTAAGAGAAGTGTTTCATAATGAATATTCAAAAAGATTGGCCTTCGACTTTATTAAGGAACATGCAGGACGTGAAAAAGAACAGTACCCAGGATTATATTATTTATATCTTTTTGAGAATGGAGCAAGTGTAACGGTAGAAATAAGTATCAAACTAATGTAATTCTCCCAACCAAGTGTTAAACTAGGACTTGAACTTGGACTTGATTGAGGTTTTTTTGTAGAACAGAGCGGGGGATAGATCACTTTGCGGCAATGGACTAGCATGCTGCTTAGTGGTTTATCCCCCGCTCAAAGGGTATCTTTACGCGACCTTGACCCACATAAATGCATAGTTTGTGGGGGTATAAAAAAGGGCAAACCAATTGGATGGATACACCACTTCTATACCATGGCTCTATTGCAGTGCTCTATCCCCGCTAAAAATAATAATTCCAAGTGACCTTGTTCCACATAAACTTGCTCAAACAGACATCTTTCAAAATATTTGTACAAAGTAGTGGATTTAGACCAAACATTATTGGTTTATCAAGCCTGTTGAAGAATATATTGAAAATGGGTGTTTAAAAGCTAAATTTACTAAATGATTGATAAACCGGATGTATATGACGTCACCTTCCCCCACCCTTCAACCTCGGGTATAAAGGGACCCGGTTGAGCGCGCTGCTCATTATTGCTTGGACATTCACCGAGTGCACACTCAAAGCCAAACTTGTTCAAAAATGGCTCTTTGCGATATTTGTGGTGAGTTTTTCCAAGATGAAGATATCTTTGTTTTACACCGAGAATTGCATCATGAAGAAAACAGAAAAGAAGAGATTGTTGTAAGTGAAGAAGACTTGGATGCGTTTGATCGGTTATTGGAAAACTACCAGAAACAGATGGACGACTGTGATAGCTATCTACAGTTACACCGAGAATTGCATCGTGAAGAGGACAGAAAAGAAGAGATTGTAGTAAGTGAAGAAGACTTGGATGCGATTGATCGGTTTTTGGAAAAACCCCAGAAGCAGAAGGACTGGGCTAGCTATTTACAGTTAATGCAAAGAAGAAGACCAAGTGTTATTCAATTTGCCGGAGCTGGACCATCTACAGCTGGAGGATTTATTGAAAAGGAAATGGAAGGAAAAAAAGTGGAAGATGTAAAACAACTGCGTACCCAAGAAGAGGATATGGAAGAAGAGGATACAGAAGAAGTGGAAGAAATAAGACAACTGCGCACCACAGCCTTGCCAGGACCAGTTGTAACTCATTTCAAAATTAATAATGTGCAATTGGAATTGGAAAACTTTATAACCCAAGCTAAAAATTTAGTTGTAAAAACATTGATGGAAGAATTGGCAAGATTGAACTTTATTAAATTTGGATTGGTGTTGGAGGCTATGTTTACTAATACCAATGGTGAAAACTCACCGAGAGCATTCATTGCTAAAAACCGAACCCTTACAACCACATCTGATATCAACGAAATTTTAGAAGATTGTTTGAATGAACTGCTAATGAAACTCCAAGAACACGAAGGAAGAGGATCTGGCTGGACGCTATCATCGATTGAAGGTATGGATGTGAGGGTTCACAAGCATGGATATGGTATGAGGGGTAGCAGCTTTATCCCTCTACCAAAGAAAATTAAAGACACCAACTCTTGCAGAAATGTTACAAACGGGGATAATGAATGTTTTAAGTATGCGATGCTAACTAAGTATGTAAAACATAATCCTTGTAGAGTTGGTAGGGAATATTATGAAAACGAACACCGCTACAACTTCCGAGGAATGTCGTATCCTGTGAGTCTTAATCAAATTGCAAAATTTGAGAAACAAAATCCAGGTGTTTCTGTTAACGTGTTCGGCTTAGATGATTCGAACAATGTGTATCCTCTACGAGTTGGAAAAGTGGAGCAAAGAAACCATACTGATTTATTATTGATAACTAAAGGCGAAATTTCACATTATGTGTGGATAAAAGATTTTGAAGCATTGGTTGTACGACAATTAACGAAAAATAAAATTAGAGTGACAGTGTGTAAGAGATGCTTTTGTTTTACGAATAAAGATTTGAGACGTGGAGGATCGGAGTGGTTGAAGGAACACCAAAGACTTTGTAATGACAACTATGAAGTGAAGATTAGTCTGCCGCCGCCATCTCGAGCGTTCATCCAATTCAACAAAACAGTTCACCAATATCGGATTCCAGTAGCCGTCTACGCAGATTTCGAATCCACGTTAGTACCACAGGAGCTTCCGGATGGTGAGGTGACTAGAAGAACCAAATATCAACTGCATCAACCTAACAGTTTTTGCTTATTGGTGAAATCGACTTTGCCTGAAGAACAGTTGCAAGACTATGGCTTAACATCCACTCCGATACTCTACCGTGGGGAAGAAGCCGCTAAGCATTTCGTAGACCAGTTGTATGACATTGCTGAAAAGGTGCAACGCTTATTCGGTAATGTTTTACCTATGGAACCTTTGAATCAAAATCAACAAGAAGAATACAATTTGGCAACAAGATGTTATTTATGCAAGAAGAGCTTCAGTGAAGAAAATCAAAAAGTAAGAGATCACGATCACCTGACAGGGTTATACAGAGGAGCTGCTTGTAATTCATGCAATATAAATTACAAACTGCCAAACTTTATCCCTGTCGTGTTACACAATCTTAGCGGCTATGACTCCCACTTCATTATCCCAGAGTTAGGACGAGATGATGGAAAAATCGAAGTATTAGCTGAAACATTGGAGAAGTACATCAGTTTCTCAAAAACAGTAGGTAAAATTAAACTTCGCTTCGTAGACTCTTATAGATTTATGTCATCTAGTTTGAGCAAATTGTCTGAGAACCTAAGAAGAGAAGATCTAAAAGAAACCAGCAAAATTGTACCTGAAGATAAATTGGACTTAGTAATGCGTAAAGGAGTGTTCCCCTATGATTACATAACTTCTGCAGAAAAATTCGAAGAAACCAGTCTGCCACCGATTGAAGCCTTCAATAGCAAGTTAAATGAAAGTGAAATCTCCGTTGAAGACTACAATCATGCTTGTAATGTTTGGAACCAACTAAACATTCAAACCTTAGGGGAATATTCCGACTTTTACATAAAATTGGACGTAACTCTGCTGTGCGATGTGATGGAAGAATTTCGAAACACCTGCTTCTCCGCCTATGGACTGGACCCTCTACACTCGTACACATCTCCAGGATTAGCATGGCAAGCTATGCTAAAGTCAACCAACTGTCGATTGGAACTTCTAACAGATATTGATATGGTGCTCATGATAGAATCTGGTGTACGGGGCGGTTTGACACAAGCTGTAACACGTCATGTCAAAGCTAACAACAAGTACATCCCAGGCTTCGATGAGAGACAACCATCGGTCTACCTTGGTTACTTTGACGCAAACAACCTTTATGGTTGGGCAATGTCAAATCCGCTTCCCTACGCTGACTTCAAATGGATCGACCCGGCCACCATCGGTGACATCTCACAGATTCCAAAGAATGGTCCAAAAGGCTATATTTTGGACTGTGATTTCGAATATCCGGAGCACCTTCATGACCATCACTACGACTTGCCTCTCCTAGCCAAGACTGAAGTTTCACCGACAGGAAGATGGCCGAAATTGATGATGACGTTGGAGAATAAAGATCGGTATGTGGCTCACTACTGGGTAGTTCAACAAGCTCTTGAATTGGGTCTACGTGTGGTGAGAATTCATAGAGCAATTGAATTCACCCAGTCTTGTTGGTTGAAACCATATATTGATTCCAACACTACAAGAAGAGCAGCAGCAACATCAGCATTTGAAAAGGACTTTTACAAATTGATGAACAACGCCATCTTCGGGAAGACCTTAGAAAACAAAAGAAAACACAAGATTGTAAAATTAGTAAGTGATCCTAAGAAATTGGAAAAATTAGTGCAAAAACCAAATTTTGGAACATCTATGATTATAAACGAAGATCTAGTTGCCGTAAGTATGAAGAAAACAACAATAGTGATGGATCGTCCGTTATACATTGGAATGTCAATTTTGGATATAAGTAAAACTTTAATGTATGATTTCCATTACAACAAAATGGTTAAACACTACGGAAGAGACAACATTGGAGTTGCATACATGGATACCGACGCGTTTATCTACTGGATAAAGACTTTGGACATGTATGAAGACCTAAGGAGTTTCCCATACAAAGACGATTTTGACTTCTCTGACTATCCGAAGAACCATCCAAATTACGACGAAAAGAATAAAAAAGTAATCGGAAAATTTAAAGATGAAGCAAATGGAATGCCTTTAGAAGAAATAGTGGCACTGATGGCAAAATTGTATTCATTTAAAATGTACAACGAGAACAACACACCCACAGTCAAGAAAGCAAAAGGAGTCAAAACATCGTACTTGAAGAAACATGTGACATTTGACCATTACAAGACCTGCTTGTTTGAAGATTCTACAATGTCTGCAACGTTCAACACTATCAGAAGCTTTAAACATGAGGTCTACAGTGTCACTGAAGTTAAAAGAGCACTGTCAGCTCGAGATGATAAAAGGCATATTATGCCGGATAAAATTCACACTCTTGCTTTTGGACACTACTCTCTAAACCCTATCGACTAGTAACCTATTCTTCGCCCCTCTACAACTTCGACCTTATTCCTTTCTCCTTCCGTAAAAAAATGGGGAACACGGCAAGTCAAACGCCGTGTTCCCCATTTTTTTACACTAGTTGGGATGACCTTGACCTATATAAATGATGTTAATATTTAAGACAACATTCATTGTTATTATACATGTGATACATGAAACATTCAAACCTGCAATATGAAGAACTTGAAGCAAGAAATTGTCAACGAGCTTCATAAACCTGCAAGAAGAAAGTTTCCACGAAGAAATACAGTGATAAAAGGAATAAATGATTTATATCAAGCGGATTTAATCGAAATGATTCCTTATAGTAAACAAAATAGAGGATTTAAATACATATTGACTATTATTAATTGTTTTTCAAAAATGGCAGATGCTTTACCACTAAAAGATAAAAGTGGCAAAAGTGTTACAAAAGCAATGGAAACAGCTATACAAAGAGACAAACATACTATAAAACATTTACAAACTGATGATGGAAAAGAATATTTTAATAAGGAATTTGCAAATTTAATGAAAAAACACAACATTAACCATTACTCAACCAATTCAGAGGTAAAAGCATCAATAATTGAAAGATTTAACAGAACTTTAAAAGGTGCGATGTATAAGATGTTTTCCAACAGAGGATCACACGTATGGATTGATGTGTTACCAAAACTTATAAGCGATTACAATAACAAGTTTCATAGAACTATCGGTATGAAACCAAGCCAGGTGACTAATAAAAATGAAAAACTTGTATTAAAACGTATAAAAATGAATACTAAACCAAAAGTTGAAAAACTAAAGCCTAAAAGGTTTAATGTTGGTGATAAAGTGCGAATAAGCAAATACAAAGGTGTATTCAGTAAAAGATATCTTCCTAACTGGACAAATGAGGTATTTACCGTATTTAAGGTGCAACCTACAGTACCAGAAACTTACATTTTAAAAGATAATAAAGGACAATTGCTTGAAGGAGGTTTTTATGGACATGAAATGTTAAAATCAACAGTAGGTGATGTATATCTAGTAGAAAAGGTGTTGCAACGCAAAAAAGATAAGGTTAAAGTAAGATGGTTAGGATTTAATAAGACGGAAGATTCTTGGATACCTAAAAAGGATCTAATATAATGATAGAGCATCATTTTGGGTTGAACCATTACAAAGGATGGAGATAATACCGCAAAAAGACAATTTTACTATTAATAATATAGATGAACTCACAGTGGATGGTTCTCAATTCAATACTGGGAAACACGGTGTTTTGTTACCAAACACGGTGCGTTGTCTGGTTACCGGTCCTTCCAATTGTGGAAAAACAAATGTAGTATTCAATTTGATTACAAACCCTAAAGGCTTACGTTTTAATAATTTATATGTATTTTCAAAGTCACTACAACAACCGAAATATCAGTTATTGGAACAAATACTCAATAATGTACCTGAAGTTAAATATTTTAAATTTAACGCGAGCGAGAGTGTCATGCAACCGCAAGAGGCTAAACCATTCTCAGTATTCATATTTGACGATGTATCTTGTGAAAATCAAAATACAATAAGGAATTACTTCGCCATGGGTCGACATAACAACATAGATAGCATTTATATTGGTCAAACTTACAGCAAAATACCGAAACAGCTCATTAGAGACAATGCAAACATGTTAATTGTATCTAAACAGGATGAAACCAACCTAAAACACATATATTATGACCATGTAAGTGCGGATATGCCATTCGAACGATTTAAAGAGTTGTGTGGAAAGGCTTGGGCTGAAAAGTATGGGTTTTTAACAATTATAAAGGAACAACCGCTAAACAATGGTCGATACAGGATAGGATTTGATAAATTTATACTAATACACTGATCATGATGTAAAACATTCATTGTTGTACAACACGTCTTGCTACAAACATGGTTAACCAAGAAAAGTTAATAAAGGAAATAAAATCACTTAGTGATTCTATTCGGGATAAAAACAGAGCATTAAAATTAGGTATTAGCGAAAGGGAGAAATTTCTTGAATCTACTTTTAAACCTATTACTGAACCCTTGAAACAATTAAACAAAAAATTTGCTAAACCCGTTTTGGAAGGAGATGCAATTGCACCTATTACAAAGTTTGAAAGAGAAAATATAAAATCAGAAGATTTTAGTGATGAAGACCTGGAATCCTCTACATATAGTGGTTTTACCGGTGAAGAACCTGAAAGAGAGCTAGAATCACCAGACTATAGTGGTATAAGAGAATTATATGAAGTAAAAGCTAAAAGAGGACATGAAGATGTATCAACTGCTAGTGAAGAGGAAAAAGAAGAAGAAGCAAGGGAAGGTCCGTCAAACATAAGCTTGTTGGGTGAAAACATTCATAACAAAGGACCTTTAGGAAGGAAATACATGATAAAAATGTTAGCTGGAATAAATCCTAATAAAAACTACCATAGTTATGGAGTAAGATTAACAGAAGAAGGTTTAATGGTTGGTAATAGCCCGGTAAACATTGATGAAGATGATAATATTATTGTTGGTAATCAAAGATATAAGGGCACAAGAGGATTATTTGAATTATTATTTGAAAAAAAGCCTTTAGAATTGTTAGTTAAAGAAGAAGATATGGAAGCATATAAACAGATTTTGGAACACACCAATGCATACAGGAGGAAGTATTTAGCTGACCAGCCAGTTTTTAGATCTAGGTCTTTAAAATATAGAGTATTTGTATCCAAGTTAATACCAACAACGAGAAGACAACCAATGCCGATAATGCCAAGAAAACCTGTAAAACGAAGGTTTGTGTCATCCACTTTGGATATAAGTGCTCCAGAACCAAGAAAAAGAAACAAATCTGTTACAGGTACAGGTTTAATGAAGAAACTATATAACACAAATGTGATTTATTACAATAATATCAATAAATTGGTGGATAGAATGAAACTAATACACAGGGGCGGATTAAGGATGTGATTTTGGGGGGGGCGGTTTCGAAAATATAGGCCTTCTTTTTTGCCGTGAATAAGAAAGGTTTTGAATGAATAAGAATTGTTAGGGGGGGGGGTATTTAAACCATGTTTAAAACGTATTAAAATAATTGTTTATTTCCTATTATAAACCATATTAATTAAATTAAATTTAATGATTAAGCTGTAATACCGGATTGACCGCGTCGACTGCTATACCCTTACTCGTTGGTTTTAATCACAACTTTGGTCATAGTACAGTATCTATATATTAATACGCAATCATGTTTGATTTCCTCCTTTTTTCTCAGCTCGTGTGCATCGTAGGAGAAATCCGCGCATACCGTTAGAAAGGTTAGATTTTAAAATAGTCCTGTAGATGAGCAGAATCACATACTAGCCTAATTCTCATCGGACACCAGGGCTACGCAACAAAGGCTTTCAAAGTTCCAATGTTAATCTCATGGAGGAAGGAGAATTGATTGACTCATTAGACAGCTGTTAAAAACAACTGCTAGAAAAACAAGAAGAACAGATGTTTCAGTTATAAAATGTTTTGAAACTTCTTGAGTCCAGATAAACTGAAATTTTGATAGAGTTTCGATCAGGAGGCGATCTCTAGTCATTGTTATAGGCTAATAAGTTTAGGCCTACACTAACTACCAACTTACTCATCCTTACTGACCGTGGTGTATCCAAATTATAAACAAAATCTACCCATAGATGTTTATATAAAATAATATTATAATAAACAGATACATCGCTACAGACACTCCTGGTAATTAGTTTTAGGTTAGGATTGGTTTCTCACAAAGTTTTCGCTATAAAAAGGCACTTAGGGTAGGCTACATAGAACAACCAAAGTGATGATCCTAAACTTCTTTCTTTTAAATTAACTAAATTATGAATTTAACAATAAGTATTGTTAGAAAAAAGATAAAACACATTTAAAAAAGAAGAAGGGATCGAAGGGTAGAGAAAGATCTTTCAGCACTCGCTATACTGACGACGGGCAAAGTTAAAATGATATGTAATAGCTGTTTAATAAGAGGAAACAGTACAGGGTGCCATTCATTGTAAACATCTTAATGCCGCTGAAGGGATGTCTTTACCGTCGTCAATGTCTCTATTCTATTTTATCGGTCCTCAGATGTTCAGCATTGTCCGTGATAGCTGTGCGTGGTATTTGCGGCGTTGGTAACACTGTCGGCGCTACACCCACTCCTCCTCCGAATTTGTCCTCCCACAAAATGGCAACGGGGGAAATAGACGCCTGTGAAGTTCCTCGGCACCCTCAAGTGATTGCGAGTTGCAGTGCCGAGGCAGCAGGCGCGAGGCGTACTCAGTAAAAGCGTGGTGAGGTGCCCGACGGCGCGGCGCTCGGAAACAATTTTTTTTATTTTATAGGGATCACCTTAATTTTGTACATACCTAGTTTAATCCTTATTTTGTCATAATTTATCTCTAACAATATTGCAATTAATTACTAAAACTATAATCATACACTCATTATAGCTTTTGATAATTTGACAGCCAATACAGTATTTTAATCTCTGCAGCGGACGGGGGGGGCGGACGCCCCCCCCGCCCCCCCCTTTAATCCGCCCCTGCTAATACATGAAGCTAAAGAAGCGGGTCATACTGGATTGGAAAACGAATGGGTGGCTTTAGTGGATGAACTCCGAAACCGTGGGGTAATCTCATAAAAATGCGTTACTCCCTAGATTACTATTCAGTTGCACCATGAGTGTCGACAAGTTCGGACGTTACTCCTCGGATGGGTTATATTACGCAAATAATTTAAAAAGAGGTGCTGGTTTACCACAAACACCTGATGGAGATTATGATATAACTAATAAAAGGTTAAAAAACATAAAAGATCCCACAGATGAAAACGATGCAATAAATTTAAAAGTATTAAAAGAAAATATATCACCAACATTAAGACTACAGAAAAACACATATGACGCAGGTAATCATAGAATTGTCAATGTTGGTAAGCCAAATCAAAACGCTGATGCAATAAACAAAGGTTATTTATCATCAGAATTAAAAAATACGCTAAAATTCAATGGAAAAACGTATACTGCTGAAAATAAACGTATATCCAACGTAGATGATCCTAAAGATGCAAAAGACAGCGTAAATAGACGCTATTTACATTCATTAATACCTGAAAAGACAAAAGATGGTTTTTCTTTTTATAAATTTGTTATTAACGATATAGGTTATCCGAAAAATGAAAATGATGCTGTAAATTTAAAATATATAAAAGATCATTGTATTACACGTGATGTAGGAGTTATTGATTGTCTAGGTAATTGTTTAGCGAATGTTAAAGATGGTTCGGCACCATCAGATGGTGCAACAGTGGGTCAAATGATGGAAACCTTAAAACAAGAAACAACCTCTTTTGTAAAACAAGATCAAGTAGTATCAAAGCAAGGGGATGAATTTGTTCAAGGTAATGAAAAATTTAATTTATTAACATACAAAAATAATGCTTGGGATTGCATGGGTAAAGGGTTATCAAATATGGGATGGGGTTATGAAAAACATGATGCAGCTGCTTTATCACAAACCGTACATCTAGATCCAGATCATTCTTTTAGATTTTTTACATGTAAAAATAAATTAATAAAAAACTTGCATAATGGAAGAGATCCAAATGATGCTGCAACTGTAGGACAAACATTACAATATGACAGTGCAAATAAAGAGTTTATTTATAATAAGCAAAGATTTAAATTAATGGATGTAAATGATTATCAAAATATATTAATTGCAGATCCAAATTCATTTAGCGGATTTAGAAAATTGTCTGGTGAACAATTTATTCATAAAAATCATGTGTTTCGAAATGAATCAGACGGAGCATTAGTTAGTGGAAATTTTAAATATTTTAAATGTCCCGGGAGCGATGAAAATGTAACTGATAAAGACTAAGAATTTGTATAAAAACTGATATGGGTTAGAAATCGAGACTAATATTATAAAAATGGGTTACACTCTAGAATGTTATTCAGTTGCACCATGAGTGTTGACAAGTTCGGACGATATTCCTCGGATGGATTATATTACTTTAATACTTTAAAAAGAGGTGCTGGCTTACCACAAACACCTGATGGAGATTATGATATTAGTAATAAACGGTTAAAAAACATTAATGATCCCACAGATGAAAATGATGCAATAAATTTAAAAGTATTAAAAAAAGAGATATTACCAACACTGAAACTAGACAAAAACACATATAACGCGGGTAATCATAAAATTTCCAACGTCGGTAAGCCAAATCAAAACGCTGATGCAATAAACAGAGGTTATTTATCATCGGAATTGAAAAATACGTTAAAATTCGATGGAAAAACGTATAATGCTGAAAATCGACGTATATCTAACGTAGCAGACCCTGTAGATGAAAAAGACAGCATAAATAGACGCTATTTACATTCTATAATACCTGAAAAGACAAAAGATGGGTTTTCTTTTTATAAATTTGTTATTAACGATATAGGTTATCCAAAAAATGAAAATGATGCTGTAAATTTAAAATACATCAAAGATCATTGTATTACACGTGATGTAGGAGTTATTGACTGTCTTGGTAATTGTTTAGCGAATGTAAAAGATGGTTTTGCACCATCAGATGGTGCAACGGTGGGTCAAATGAAGGAAACTTTAAAACAAGAAACCTCCGGTTTTGTGAAACAAAACCAAGTAGTAACACGTCAAGGAGATGTATTTGTACAAGGAAATAAAAAGTTTACTTTGCTTGAAGAAAACAATTATGTTTGGGATGGTAAAGGAAAGTTATTGACAAATTTAGGTATTGGTGAAAAGCCTGGTGATGCTGTTACTTATGAACAGATAATACAATTAGAGCCAACTGGAAAAAAATGGTGGAATTGTGATAACAAACGATTAACAAATGTTGCAGACCCTGATTATGCCAATAACGCTGTAACTGTTAATTTTCTTGTTAAAGTAATAGGTAATTTATTATTTGATATGCATAATTATATTGCAGCAGGACAACATAAACCTATTGACGAAAAAATGAGAAATACATGGATTAAACAAGAAATTCTTTATAAATATTTTTTTAATCATAACACACAAAAGTTTAGATCATCAGATTGGGGTGATTTTGATATTTAATTAAATAACACCATATATTACATCATTTATGTGCAACCTGTCATAGAGGTAACACATGGGTTACGCTTTTCGAATATAAAAGACAATCATGGCGTTTCATTACACCAGTCCATATCGAGACACTATACGGAAAGGAGGCGGTATCACGTCCACAGCGGTTTCTCTGTTAAGTAAAGCTTTAAATCGTATTCCAGTAGGATCTATCGTAAACAGAGCAATAGACGCTTTACCATACGAATTTCACATACCGGGAGGTTATCAGTATTGCGGACCAGGAACTAAATTGAAAAAACGACTGGAAAGAGGTGATCCAGGCATAAATAAGTTAGATCAGGCTTGTAAAGAACACGATATCGCATATTCCACGTTTACCGATTCAAAAAATAGGTCAATCGCTGATAAAAAGCTAGCGAATATAGCTTGGCAACGAGTAAAGTCTAGTGACGCTAGTATTGCGGAAAAAGCAGCAGCTTTAGCGGTAACAGCAGGTATGAAGGCTAAAACAGCGGTAGGAGGTGGAAAAAGGAGGGGTAAGAATAAAAAAGGATCAACCAAGAGAAAACATGGTGGTAATATTAGACTAAAAAGACGTTCTCCGAGGAAAAATAATAAAAAACCGACAATATGGTCAATGGTAAAAAACGGGGCTGGTCTATACCTAAGACCGTATCGTGCATATTAAATAAAAGAAATCAATTGGTTATACCACATAAAGCGTTGACTAATGTTGAATTATTTAAATATATTTCCTGTTTAAAAATACCATTTTTCCGCGGAGTATTTATGAAAGACAGTTTACCAAAGAAAATATGGAAAAATGAGACTGGAATCGTAAATTTGGATAATACTGAAGGGTCCGGCACCCATTGGGTGTGTTATAAGAAACTAAATAGTAATGTATATTATTTTGATAGTTTTGGAAATTTGCCACCACCTAAAGAACTTGAACATTACTTTAAATCTGCTAAAAACATATATTACAACTATAAAAGAGAACAACCTGATAATACTTCAATATGCGGCCATTTATGTTTGGAATTCCTAGCTAAAAGTATAAGTCACCATTGACATGTCATCCTATACGGTATCATTAACAGGAAAATCGTCCACTTTACGAAGTATCCTTTTTCCAGCGTTACGCTTGCAAAAAGGAAGATTTTGGGAGGCAGCACTGTTGGATTTTACAACTTACAACTCTATTCCCAATGTTACGGAAGGTAAAAATAACTTATTACATTATTATAAAGGAAAAGATGCCAGTGGGAAGTTTACAGACTTGGAAGTTTGCACTCTACCCACAGGTTCTTATGAAATTGATCATATTAATGAATTTTTGCAAAATAAAATGGGAAAAGACAATATAACGCTAAAAGGTAATAACAATACAATGAAAGCTGAGCTTACTTCAAAATATTATATAGATTTCAGTAAGTCAGACTCAATTGGTGATTTATTAGGATTTCCCAAAGATGGAGCGATTTTAGAACCAAATAAAACACATTCCGGTAAACAAACTGTAACAATATTAAAAGTCAATAGTATAGACATAACTTGTAATATTATACAAGGAGCTTACAGAGATGGAGCAAATACTCATATAATACATACTTTTTACCCCAGTGTACCACCTGGATTTAAAATTGTTGAAAAGCCGCAAAACCTGGTATATCTACCTTTGAACACCACTTTCATTTCAGACATCGTGTTGAACGTATTGGATCAAGACGGTAACTTGATAGATTTCCGAGAAGAGCCTATTACGGTTAGATTACATTTAAAATCAACACTTTAATACAAAACCATGGGTTTAACATTTAAAAGCGAACAACCTACGGGAATCCACATTAGTAGCTCTTCAGCTGTGGAGGAGTTAACACGCGAGAACATTCGTTTCTTAGAGAGAATCGGATTAAAAGTAACCGATAATGGATATACTGGATATAGCTCAGGGTCCAACATTCGACGAAACCCTATGGGAAAAAGAATATCACACCCACAACCCTTACACTTCATCAAAATTAAACAATAACGATGAAATTCGTATTCCCATACAAAATCAAGACATTTACACACTACCATGTGAAAGTTACTTGTATATTGAAGGAAAAGTTACTAAAAAGGACGGTACTACTACTGGTACAACAGTTCCATTTATAAATAATCCCATGGCTTTCCTGTTTGATGAAATTAGATATGAAATATCAGGTGTAACAGTTGATTCTACTAAAAAAGTAGGTATTGCAACAACTTTAAAGGGATTAACATCTATATCACCTAATGAAACCAATTTAATACAACCTGCAGGATGGGTTTTACCTGCAAAAGACACAATCACTCCAGATACAAATGGAAATTTTGATTTTCATATTCCGTTACGTTTGTTGCTTGGTTTTGCTGAAGATTATAGGAAAATAATATTAAACGTTAAACAAGAATTAGTTTTGTTGAGATCTTCAAACGATAAAGATATTATTAAAGCTCCAGACGGTACAACAGATGCAACTTTAGAATGGAAATTAACATTAGACAAAATTGTATGGAGAGTTCCACATGTAAAATTAGCTGACGAGCATAGAATGCTACTATTAAGAAAGTTAAAGGCTGATCGTGATATTGTAATTCCTTTTAGAAGTTGGGAATTTCATGAACATCCCAGCTTGCCAACTACGGATCGACACACTTGGACAGTTAAAACATCTAATTATGTGGAACGAGCCAGGTATATTATATTTGGTTTACAAACAGGCAGAAGAGACACCATCACCAAACATGCAGGCCAATTTGATCATTGCAACTTGAAAAATATTAAAGTTTATTTAAATTCACAATTTTTTCCATACGATAATTTAAATGTGTCATTCGCTAATAAAAAGTACAGCATATTGTACGATATGTATGCAAGATTCCAAAGTTCATATTATGGTAAAACGAATGCACCTTTACTATCACCAGAAAAATACTTAGATGGTTACCCTATAGTTGTAATCGATTGTTCTAAACAAAATGAATCGGTAAAATCATCAAGTGTAGATATAAAAATAGAAATGGAATTCAACGCGCCTATATCGGCTAATACAACTGCATACTGTTTAATTCTACATGATAAAATCGTAACATACACACCTTTAACTGGAATTGTTAAAAATGTATTGTAAAAAACCGGTTTTGTTACATTCCAATGCATTCCGCGAGTATAAAAGCAGAGTGTTCAGGTCGCTCCTCATCAGTTTGTTGCCTGTTCTTGTATGGGTAGCATCTTATTCAATATGGCTTCTCCTAGTGGTACACAAGAAAATGTAGTAGATATTGAGAAGGAGATATCCGACTTTTTAGATCTTCAAGGTCAACCGGAGGGAGATGAACACAACGCTTGCGGACAACTCCACGGCAGTAATAATGTTGAGGAAAAAGGTAAAAGAAGAAAGAATGCACAGAAGAAGAAAAGGGATACTGAAGATAATATTTCTCCTAACATATTGAGTGAGGTATTCTTGCGAATATTTTATCCAATCTCATCCAGTTTGGACAAAAGTGTTTTAATCGGTGTTATGAAATCGACGGATTATTCACCTACTGTAATTTTGACTCATGGACCCAAAATGATTTTGTTCACCGATAGTGCTTGGGAATCTTTTATGAAGCACTTGCATCTGCTAGAATGCTATTTAACTAGTAACATGTATGGAAGAAAGACAAGAGTAGGACTTTTGGATTCAAATGTGGAAATTGATATTATAAAGAATCGTGGTGACCATCAATTGCGGTTTAGAGACACAACAAGACATGATAACAAGATTCAACTTAATCGAGAAGAGTTTTTTATTCTAACCTGTGCAACTGAACCAATAACAAGATACTTGAGACAACTAGTGTTTTCAAGTTCTATTATTAAAGATTATTTGGAAGACACTTTGGACAAAAAACCGGACGCACCTATATTGTACGGACCTGTGGATACTTCTATATTTAATAGGGTTCCTCATGAAGTACAAATGTGGAGACAGTTGGAAAAATACGCTCAACTACATAAGAAATCAGTAAAACAGGAAGAAGAGGAAGAAGGAGGAGAAGAATCAAGTGTTAGTGATGAAAATGAAAACAAGGAGAATGTAAAGATGGAAACTTAGATGACAATGGTTGGTTTTTAAAACAATATCAAACACTTTGTGGGGTTAGGCCTACCGGGGACGGTGCCCACGTTAAATATACACCAACGCGCCAACAACTGTACGGCCAGGTATAAAAGTCGTACCTACCGTGGTGTGGAAATCAGTTGACCTTTGGACTTCGTCATGAGCAGACGAGTGATCTTCGCAATGGACAAGGAAGAAGAACAAGTAAAGTCCAAACCTGGTATAATTGAGTTCCAAGCGTTTCGGGGTAATGATGATAGATTTATCATAAAAGAACTTGTGTTTTTCGATATCAATACAAGTGTTCCATATACATTTTTGTTCAAACCACCATGTTCTTATTCATCATTAACTAGCAAAGCCGCTACTACCAACAGGTGGATTTCAAAATATTTCCATCATATCGATTGGTATGATGGTTTTGCAAGTTACACGGACTTATATAACATCATGCATCAGTTTTCAAACAGGTTTACCAATATTTATACAAAAGGACTGGAAAAGAAGAGATGGATCGAAGAATTTACTCATGTTCCGGTTAATGATGTGGACTTGGATAAAAACTACAAGTATACGATGGAAAATGTTTGTATTTGTACTAAAAGTCCAGAACATGAAAAAGATAGACATTGCGCTTTAAAAAACGCCTATAAACTCGCATCTTACCTTCAAAGTGGGGAAGTGGGGAGTGGTGGGGGTGACGGGGGTTATATAAGTGAGGAGCAGACCGGGACCTGGCATGAGTATTACTCGAGATTCCGAGACGACAACATCTCCCAGCAAGAAGACGAAGAAGAAGACAATCTTTAACTCAACCATGGCATCTCACCAGTTCCTGCAAACTTTGGTTGAGCAGTTCAATGCTCACTCCAAATCTACCATACTACCCGTCAAGAAGTGTTCCGAACTTAAAGACGAGAAGCACTACATTATCCACGCCATGAAGAAGATGGAGACTTCAGTTGGAGAGGCCATTTGCTGCAGTCTTAGCGAGGCACCGTTCACTCCGGGGGATGAGCCCAAGTTCCAAGTCTACCTGCCGAAACGGTTCGTCCATCTCCTCCAGAACGAGGATCTGCGCTCCATCCAACCCGGCTGTCTCTACCTGGTTTCCCACGGTTGCACGGGTAGCAATTCCACCGAGTTGACCATCCACATCGCCGACAAGCAGCAGTGTTAGATTTTAATTTTACTGTTGTACATATGTTATTGTAATGTTTTATAAATAAATAAACCATAAAAGACAAAAAATGCAACATATCAATATGTGAAGTTTGTCACATATTGATATGTTGCATTTTTTTTTTTTAACTTCGCGGGTGACCTTGACCTTTGACCTTTGCATTTCACAGTTACCCCCACCACCAAGCTAAAGGTTAAACCTGCTTCGATGCAAACACCCCCACCACTTTTTATAGTACCCCCAAGCGCTGTGCCTCAGCTTCATTTCAACTCCGACGGTCAACCGTACAACATCAAGATGTCTCTCAATGTAAGTTGTGCTAGTTATGAGGAGGTAACCATTAAGACTCAGCAGGAGCTGAACGACTTGTACAAGGAGTTGCAGCTGATGGTGGCGCGAGGCTACCGTATAAATGTGCAAGTCTACGCTTGCAATATACGCAATCTCCGACACCCAAAAGAAGAGTCTGAACATTACTCTTCTCCAGCGACTTCATCACCGGCGTCCATGAAGACTGAAGCGAGCCAGACTTTGGATTATTTCAGCTGACTAGCAGTTGTCTTCCTTCTTCTTACCATTGTAGAATATGTTTATTTATTTGTTATATTAAAGATGTAAAAGAGAAAAAAACACCTATCTTGTTACTGACATATGTGCTCAGTAACAAGATAGGATTTTTTAAAACACAATTTGGATGACCTTGAAACTTCCCCCACCACTTTTTCATAGTACCCCCAAGCGCTGTGCCTCAGCCTCATTTCAACTCCAACGGTCAACCGTACAACATCAAGATGTCTCTCAATGTAAGTTGTGCTAGTTACGAGGAGGTAACCATTAAGACTCAGCAGGAGCTGAACAATTTGTACAAGGAGTCTGAAAAGGAGGTTGTCAACAAAACCGATGATCAACAATTGTGGGACTCCTCTATTACAGAAAAGGAATTACATGCAGCCGTCGAAGCTGTCGAGGAAAAGGAAAAGAACCTCAGGCAGCTCTGGTTGGCTCAGATGGATATTTGCGGATCTGTGCCGCGTGATGATTTTGAACTTCAATGTCAGATGGCGATTACCCAGCAACTAGAAGAAGCCGAAAAGGAGCTAAAGAGTGGAGGTACTATCCGGGCGGAGGTGAAAACTGAGAAACAGGAAGAATATAACGAATATGGTGATTAAACGTACTGTTGATCCCAATCCTTTTAGTTTTAAGTGGTTATGTTATAAGTAAATAGAAAAAGTTTCCTTTTTTTAAAAAACTCCATTTGGATGACCTTGAAATTTCCCCCACTACTCTGTAATACCAGCATTGCTCGCTGCACCAAGCATCATTCCTCCTCCAACAACCATGGCGGACACACCTGCTTGCAATGCCATGTCTTCCACCGAAGATGTACCCAATACGAATTGGAAATTGACAATCGACAACGTGCATTATTTAGAAACCATCTGCGATTGGATGAAGTCTATTCTCCTCGACAACCCGGGAATAAAGCTCAAGGTCACTTTAGATTATGATTGGTCTGAAGTTATACTGCAGCAAGACGATCAACAATCACTGGAGTATTTGTCAAATTTACCATCGTCAACCATATATACTACAAATGAGGTGGAAAGGGAAGAAGAGGAGCATGAGGTTTAGAGTTTCTTATTTTTTTAAAACCCAATTTGGATGACCTTGAGATTTCCCCCACCACTTCCCATATACCTAGAGTGCGCAGGGCTGGACAGTCAGTCGCTCGGTGTCCGTCGTAGGGTGCACATCGCGGTTGCTACTCCAATTCCTGACAATTTGGGGTAGTTCAAAGTCACCACACTTCTACAACTTCAAGGTCATCACACTTTAACTCTGGGACTGCATCAACTTGTATTATTTCTGTGTTTTGACTCAAGGTCATCTCACTTAAACTCTGGGATGGTATCAACTTGTAGTATTTCTATGTTTTGACTCAAGGTCATCACACTTTAACTCTGGGGCAATATCGACTTGTAGTACTTCAGTATTTTAGCTCAAGGTCACCACACTTTAACTCTGAGACTGCATCAACTTGTATTATTTCTGTGTTTTGACTCAAGGTCATCACACTTTAACTCTGGGAAGGTATCAACTTGTAGTATTTCTATGTTTTAACTCAAGGTCATCACACTTTAGCATGTAACTTTAAGGTAGCACCGAAACGGTGCTACCCGGCTTGACATTTTCAAGTTTCCCAAGGTTATCACAATTTCCCCCACCACTTCCCATATACCTAGAGTGCGCGGGGCCGGACAGTCAGTCGCTCGGTGTCTGTCGTAGGGTGCACATCGCGGTTGTAGTACTGGTCTAAAGTAAGGCAGCTGGGCTAGTTCAAGGTCACCCGAGCGGTGTCACATGACGGTTTAGGCAGAGTCACGTTGCAAACTTCAAGTTTCCTCGGCACTTTTGCTGTTTCTCATCGCAAATTCGCTCCAAGTCGTCAAGGTCATGGGAACCGGACTAAAACTCGGAGCGTAGTGCGAGAAACCGCAAAAGTGCCGAAAAATTTTAGGTTTCAGCGTGACCTTGACCTTTGTGACATCGATGACGTCATTTTGGTGACGTAAGGGGTGATGACGTCATCCGCACGTCATTTCTGTGACGTCATGGGTGTGACGTCATGGATGTGACGTCATTAGTGATGACGTCATCGATTGCGTCATCGATGACGTCATCGATGACGTCATCGGTGGGGTCATTGACCTCGATGACGTCATCGCTCAGGTGACCTTGAAGTGAGCCAGCAGCCTTACTTTTGCACTACTGCCCCCATCGAGCCATAGGCGATTATCCTTAAATTGGTTGTGTTGAAAATCCGGCGATATTCAAGTTCAGGGAATGCAAGGTACTTAAGAAGAGAGTTAGAGAGGTCATTGGAGGCATAACTCCAGCACTGCTGAAAAAATATGGCCTAGCCTAAGGTTGCAACAAAATTGCGTGCAAACCATGGAGAGCATGAGGCAACGTTTTAGTTTACTTCTAAAAATAATAATTTTCTTGTATTATAATTAAAACTGTTTTTGTTTTTAATATGCTATTTAATAAAACAATCTCCATGTATCTGAGTTAATTGGTTATTTATTGACTGAATCTTAAAATGTTTCCAATAATTTATAACCACCCTGTACATTAAAACTATACATCTTCTAAATGTAGGTCTACATATAAAATAATATATGGAAGTTGTTAAATTTTTGAGTCCTGTTATATTTTTCCTTCCAATGGTCTATACTCTAATATATACACAGTAATAAATAAAATATCCAAGAAACAATTTTGAATGAGTTTACTGAATAATTTTTGTTGGATACCTTTTCAAGCACTCTTTATATACTTTCTCTGATTTAGTCATATGAGCCTACAATGTAAAGCATACGTAATCCTACAAACAATGACATGGCATACGTTAAATTAGGCCAATTAATTAATTTCAAACAAAAATATAAAGTAGAAAGCAGCGTTGTTGTCAGATTATTTCGAACGTGAAAATGAGCGAGTCTCAAACTATAACCCTACTTTATTGCCTTTGGCCGTCTGCAGTCCCATTTCTAACCATTTTCTTTCTTCGATATCCCGTCCGTCCGAGAACATGCAGCTTGGGCACTACGTCCATTCATTACCACCGGTATATGTAGTGATTCGTCACAAAGTATAATTTTGTGAGTTTACCTAAATATTTATCAAAATAATTGTCTTTCACTCAGTCAAATCAATCCTTGTCAACCATTCTACAGCCCAATCGCCTAGTTGGGGAACATGATGATGTCACCCTCCTCGTGGGCCTGGGGCCGCTCCGGCGCCGTGCCCGTGTCGGCGTTCATGTGGACCCCGTAGCGTCGCAGGGACTCCCGTATCCAGGGGAGCAGCGCCGAGACGTTGGTGTACACCCCCGGCAGCCCGTCGCCGCACTTGTACAGCCAGGAGACCACTCCGAGCTGCTCGTAGTCGGCCCTGGTCAGCGGGCCCCCGGAGTCACCCTGCGCAATCACAATCAAGGTATGTAGAGGAAGAATAACTTCTTCCTAAGTTCAGCTGTATAGCTTTTTTGTGTTCCGGATATGAAGCGTCTAAACTAAAACGGAAGTCAAGTTACGTTATAATATTTACCATAACACAGCTGATTGAAAAAGAGAATGAAGCAGTCTTGCCACGGGTACGATATTTGTAACGACACCATATTACTCTATTTTACATTCGGATTGTTAGTTAATAACAAACCATTAGGTAATGAGAATGACCAAATTAACAATTATTAATCAAGGTAAATCTAAAACCGTAACTTCTACCCTAGTTTGCTTTGAAATTCCTTATTTTAGTAATAGTTGAGACAAAAAATCTCCAACGCAAACGAGAACGATACGGTAGTTGTTTTCTGCAGCGTTGGCAACACTTGCAGGTAACAAAGAGTAAAATGTTGGCGTTTTAACAAATGTTTAACCGACAAACCCTCTGTGGCGACATCCACGGATGTCGCAGAAAGTGACACCATTGCTCTTATGGGATGTAGCCCACCTGGCCCTGGCCTACAGTCAACTTGAATCACAATAGTCATGTGAGGCTTTATCTGTATATAAAAATGGCAAAGAACAATATGTTTAAGATAAAAATGGAAAGGTTGTTAAGTAATTAAAGTTATTAAACATTTTTATTAAGTCGTCAAACGGGTCCTTTCTTTTACTTATTATTGAGGGTATAGGGTATATCAATATCGTCGAATTTAGTTTTTATGGGTTATCTGGGCACTCTATAGTATATCAAGTTATATATATATATATATATATATATATATATATATATATATATATATATATATATATATATATATATATATATGTATATATAAAACTAGCTGTTGCCCGTCACGGCTTCGCCCGTGATTGAATTTATTTTATAGGTAATACAATCGTTTTGAAGAGCAACGAAATCTACTTCCTTGAGAATGACATTGGAACAATGAAGTAGTGTGAGTGGAGCTCTGAAGTAATTTCGCAAAACCTGTTCTTAGAGAGAAAAGGTTTTTTTTAATAGAAAAGGCCCTAACCTATGAGCAAATAGGAACGACCGTGTCAAATTTCAACCCTGTAGGCTCTACAGTCATATTGAAGACATGTGGGTCGGAGCCCTAAAGAACATTAAACAGTACTTTTGCAAAACTGTTTCTTAGTGAACACCTATTAGCAAACCGGAACCTTTACGTTAAATTTCAACCCGTAGGATCTATAGTAGATTTGAGAATTTGTGGGGAGGAGCCCTAAAAAAAATTTGCAAAATTGTTTCTTATTGATCATCTATGAACAAAAAGGAACGTCCATGTCAAATTTAAAACACGTTGGCCCTTGATTAATTTTGAAGTCAGGTGAGGTGGAGCCCTAAAGAACTACAAAAACTATATTTACAAAACCATTTCGTAGTGAGCACCTGTTAGCAAAACGGAACATCCACGTTAAATTTATACCCCCTAGAATCCATGGTAATCTTGAGGTTCTATGGGGTGGAGCCCTAAACGAAATTTTTCAAAATTATTTCTTAGTAAGTAACTATGAGCAAAGAGGAACGTCCGATTCAAATTTAAACTCCGGAGGCCCAACAGTAATTTTGAAGTCCTGTGGGGCGGAGCCCTAAAGAACTTGGAAAACTGTATTTGAAAAACTGTTTCTTAGTGAGCGAGCACCAGTGAGCAAAGAGAAACGTCCATGTTAAATATCGACCCCGGATGCCCAAAATTAATTTTGAAGTCCTGTGGGGTGGAGCCCTAAAGAACTTCGAAAACTGTGTTTGCAAAACTGTTTTCTTAGCACCCATGAGCAAAGAGAAACGTCCATGTCAAATATCGACCCCGGAGCCCCTAAAGTAATTCTGAAGTCCTGTGGGGCGGAGCCCTAAAAGGGATGTTTAAAGCACTTTTTTGAGCACCTAAGAAAAAAGAGATCGCTCCAAATTTCAACCGTGCAGGTTTCCTAATTCGTATTTAAAATTGGCCATCCGGATAGCGTTATATTAAAATTTCGAAAACCTGTGGGGCGGAGCCCTGAAGGAATTTTGTTAAATCATTTCTTAGTGAGCAACTAAGAGGCAAGACGAACATGTGTTTAATGTTTCAAGTAAATATGTTTGGTAGTTCCTGAGATTTCATGATGAGTCAGTCAGTAATCACTCCCCGTCAGGTTTAGCTTGGTCGCTAAGCTCACTCGCCACAACTATCCCATAGTTTTTTATTACCAATCTCCCCTCAATAATTTGAATCAGAACAGCTGTTAACAAAATTAATATTCCTTAATGTAATCATATGTTCCAATACAAAAATGTTGCTTCCATAAGAATAACATGGTAACTTTGAAGACGTGTGGGGCGGAGCCCTGAAGGAATTTTCAAAAACCGTTTCTTAGTGGATGCCTACACCCTAAAAGGAACGTCCATACAAAATTTCAAGGTTCTAGGTCTAGTAGTTTAGGCTGTGCGTTGATACATGAGTCAGTGGTATTTGACAAATATATAGTAGAAAACTTGATAATTAGTTTAAAATTGTAGGAGGATTTCTAATCACAAAAACCCCTTAGTGCATTTAAAAAGCGTGGATTGCATGAAGACAGACAGACGAAAAATGGTTCCAGATATTAGGACCGCAATTTCGCTTTTTTACCTCTTGAATAACCTGATAAAGTTTGTATAAATGTTGAAGCTGGCCACCCTGTACAAAAATAATGTGCTGTACCTAACTAATATAATGCAACCACCCATTTGACTCATATTTGTAGAGGTATAAACGTTGTATTCATAGTTTGTAGGGCGTTATTGTAATTTGAGTGGTGTATTGTATGCAAGCGATTATGTTGCCTGGCCTACAATGGCAAACCTAGCCTTGGCCCTCATGACTTTGACCTTCATCAGAAAACAACAAAAGGGGGGTTTTACCAATATAGACGAATAAAGCATTTTCATCTTCTCTATGAACGTAGAGGTTTCCTCATCAATAATTGTCTTTACTTTCACTAGCACAGACAGTCGCGGATATTTTAGGGGCCGTCCATAAATTACGTCATCTGAAAATGGGGGGGAGGGTCCAGACAATACCTCCTAGAATTAGGAGGTGTTGGTCCAGATTGAAAATGACAGTAGGGTGATGTGCAAAGGGGGGGGGGGGGGTCGGCTTAGATATTACGTCATTTAAAAAATTATGTTTTATATCAAA
This sequence comes from Neoaliturus tenellus, assembly GCA_030545055.2. NCBI lineage: Eukaryota > Metazoa > Arthropoda > Insecta > Hemiptera > Cicadellidae > Neoaliturus > Neoaliturus tenellus. The sequence continues at coordinate 8,461,836 of CM061533.1, forward strand.
TTTTGACCTTAAAACAATGATAAATTCGAACTCATTTCAACTATGATAAAATAATTATTTAAGGAAATGCATTAGACTATTTTTAGGAATTGTTTTATAGTTTTTTTAGTTTATTTTCCCATTGAGAAAGTTTATTTTTCCATTGACAGTTAGGTCACTTTGTGTCAGATTAATTTACATCTGTGTAGGTAAATTCAGATTTGATTGGTCAATGTTTTTAGTTTATCAGGTAGCGTTCATCGTCAGACCAAGGTAAGTAGAAAGGGTGATATAGCGCGAGGGCGAGAGCATGCGCACAGGCCTGTTGTTAATATCATGCACCTCCTGTCCTTTACCCCGTTTCGGAACTTCCTTATCAGTAGTTATATAAATAATGTGGTACTACAGTGGTTTGTAAATAAAATATCCAGTTTGAATAGTTCTTTAAAAAAACTACCACCAAAATGGGGTTCAAAAGTTAATTGATAGTATTATTAAATCAATAAAGAATAGAACTTAAGTAGCTTTGACGAAAAAGCATTGTTTTTACTTAAAACGAAGGTTTGCCACAAATGATGTAATTTTCTGAGGGGGTTCAGACAAATTATGATGGTATGATGATTTTGGGGAGGGGGGGGGTCCAAAAAAGGCCAAAAAGCGATGACGTAATTTATAAGACTCACGTTGCAGAAGTCGATGTCGTCGGCCCCGGCACACATCATCCTGGGCGTGAGGTTCGGGTAGATTTTCCTGCACTCCTCCCAAGACTTGACGTTCACCTGCGCGGCCACCAAGCTCTTCGGCTTCCTCAGCTGCTCTTTCTGACAACCAATCAGACAAACGACAAATGTTACATAAATAATAAAGTTTTATTCAGTGAATCAATTTGTTAGATGCAAAGTTGGGACAATAAGGTCATTTTAAAAGGGTACATCATGTACTGGAACTTTATTGCTTATAATGATTTAGATTTACCTTAAATTTAAAATTCAAAACTATTTACAAAATTTATTCATAATATTATTATGTTTTGTTAAGGGTTTTGCATTTGCATTCACATCTTCCTTATGACACTTCCAGTAACTATTATTAGTAAAGATCATGCAAATATTTACCGTCGTCAATTACACTAATTTCTCACTGACTAGTTTTGGGATCAAGTTTCATAATGAAATCTTCTTATGTCGTGTAGTTTATTAAAAAATTCCAACATAGTGGCATTATTCAACAAACGCACAATGGACTACATGACGGAAATAAAAATCGATAATGGGACGAGGTTTTGGAAAATATAGAAAAACTAGTGTTTGACGATGGTCAAGGTATTTTAACCTTTATTAATAATAGTCAATCCAAGAGGCGACTAGTGACGAGTAACATTGTAAACAGACCTCGAGGAAGCCCCATCCGGACACGAGCAGCGGCTCTCTGGTCTGGGCCGGCAGCGCGGGCAGCGTCACCGGCTGCACCTTGGGACCGAAGCGGAACGGCTCCTTGACGTTGACCAGGGCCAGATCGTAGTCGAGGGTGTCCCCACGGTAGAGGTCGTGGTAGAGGTAGAAGTTGACGCGGTGCAGGGAGCCGCCCTCCCCGCGTAGCGTGGACCCGGCCCGCAGCCGCAGCGAGCGCAGAGGCTTGCTGGGGCAGATCAAGTCACAGGTGGGGATATTGCAATGCATGGGTACAAGGTATCGTGTCTGTATCATGTTTTGGAAGAGCCAAAGTAGAGAATGACGAAGGCCAATAAAGCATTCTCTGCAAAGTAACTGGCAGTTGGCAACCAGAATCAGGCCAAAATTATTTACGCAACAAGTGCGCAAAGTGTCACTTCGCTGCACTCGAGAGAAATGTTTACGAACGATCAGCAGGCGAGTGTGAAATAATTTCTCTCGAGTGCAATGAAGGCACTTTTCGCACGAGTTGCATATTACTTTTTTCCTACGACTGCCAAATATTAGGCCTATTATGTAAGTATAAACATTTTAATTATGATAGCCTATATTATGCATTTTAACTAACTGTAGGAAATGCATTTGGATTCATTGGATTTTTCAGGTAGGAGATTATTTACCGACATTGTTTTAGCAGAACGTCAGGGAAATAAGTCACTTGAATCACCAAAGTCACCGTCATAGTTGATAATTGTGCACTTACACACAGTCTCACTTTAAGATGGTTGTAAATGTAGGTTATGTTATAAATTTATATTTATTACTTCGAAAATTAAACACCAATGTGTGAATGTCTCTCTGATAATGCGGAAATATGTTTTACAGTAAAACTGGATCGCGGAGCTGATTTTGAAATAGTACAACGGTACAATATATTTGCAATATATTAAAAAATATTGTAAAATCAATGTATTAAAAGTGAAGATTATTATTTGCTGTCGAAAGCAATAAATTGAAAATGCAGATTGTAATGAGTGGACTATCACACGAAGCTGACTATGAAGACTATATGTGAAAACCTGTAAAACTGGAGAGTCGAGTTCGACTATCCAAGTAAACAACTTTATTGGAATACTGAGTGGGTTTGATGTAATCGGTGGGGATCAGTAGTGGAGAAACGCGGGAGCTGGCTCAGTTCAAGGTCACCTGAGCGATGACGTCATCGAGGTCAATGACCTCACCGATGACGTCATCGATGACGTCATCGATGACGCAATCGATGACGTCATCACCAATTACGTCATTCTGTGACGTCACACCCATGACGTTGCAGAAATGACGTGGCGATGACGTCATCACCCCTTACGTCACCATTATGACGTCATCGATGTCACAAAGGTCAAGGTCACGCTGAAACCTAAAATTTTTAGGCACTTTTGCTGTTTCTCGCACTACGCTCCGAGTTTTAGTCAGGTTTCAATGACCTTGACGACTTGGAGCGAAATTAGACGAGAAACAGCAAAAGTGCCAAGGAAACTCAAAGTTTGCAACGTGACTCTGCCTAAACCGTCATGTGACACCGCTCGAGTGACCTTGAACCGATACAACTCCCGCGTTTCATCATTACTGTAACCGCGATGCGCACCCTACGACAGACACCGAGCGACTGACTGTCCAGCCCCGCGCACTCTAGGTATATTGGCTCGAGAGACTAAGACTCTAAACCGTCAGGAATGGGAGTAACTAACTGAACTTTGCAAGGAAAAGTCATTTCTTCCAATATTCTAAACAAATCTTCATCAGTAAAACTTACATTAGTCTGTTTGGTATAAAACTTAGGGTGTCCGCGCAACAGCTTACGCCATTTAGCTAAAGTCGAAACCCGCTTGACCTTGAGCGGTGGACACTGAGCAGCCAATAAAGACTTAACACGGCCAAGTTTCTTACCCAAAGTGTCTCGCGACATGGCTTCCCCTCACAAAAGTCCGCACAATACTGAGAGACTGTTGGTAGCGCATGAGCCAGGGCAAAAGTGGAGGGGGTAATAGCAGGAGTGGGGGAAGGTCACAGTGGTGGGGGAAGGTGAGGTTGTACACTGGAGTATCGCATCACTTCACCATGAGCTGTCCTACAGTCAACACACTGTACTCTCAGCCCGAGTTGGCACTAGAAGAAACCTTACTGTACAGCTTAGGTTGTGAGGGGCGAGGAAGTAAAGTCAAAGTGGAAGAACTCCAAGATAAAGAGTTGTGTAAAATAAACTAATTGTATCCCTGCAATCTCCAATAACCTAAAAGAAATCTCCAATAACTCTAAAGAAATACCGATATATAAAAAGAAATCTCATCCTTTGGCAAAATGAATTGGAAAAGATCACAGTAAAATTAATCTAACTTAAAATCTGGACTGAACACTCATGGCGATACTACGTGGTGTGAAAACGCCACCCTAAACATTACAAGTTAGGTTAGTGAGCACCTCTGGTACGATAACCGGCGTGCTAGAGTTAAAGTGTGATGACCTTGAGTCAAAACACTGAAATACTACAAGTCGATATTGTCCCAGAGTTAAAGTGTAGTGACCTATATTCAAGACTTGTAAAAATACTTACATATAGAGAGTTAGAAAACAGCGAGGTGCACCGCATGGAAGCTGGAGACATACTGGCGGAGCGGTGTTGTGCAGCCTAGGGACTCGGTTGTGGAGGGGGTATAGCTAACACTTAGAGTAGAAGTGTAGTGGGTGACCTTGACCCACTTGACCCCCCCCCCCCCCGACAAAAAGTTTAGCGAGCCCCCCCCCCCACCCCCCGAGAACTTTTTTTTCGGAAAAATTTTTGACCTTGACCAAAAAGTTTTTTGCTCCGGACGAGAAGTGCCCCCCCCCCTTCCCCCCCCACCCCCACCCCCACCCCCACCCCCACCCCCACCCCCTCCCCCTCCCCCACCCCCCGAGAACTTTTTTTTCGGAAAAATTTTTGACCTTGACCAAAAAGATTTTTGCTCCGGACGAGAAGTGCCCCCCCCCACCCCCACCCCCACCCCCACCCCCTCCCCCTCCCCCACCCCCCGAGAACTTTTTTTTCGGAAAAATTTTTGACCTTGACCAAAAAGTTTTTTGTTCCGGACGAGAAGTGTCCCCCCCCCCCCGACAAAAGTAACCCCCCCCACCCCCACCCCCACCCCCACCCCCTCCCCCTCCCCCAACCCCCGAGAACTTTTTTTTCGGAAAAATTTTTGACCTTGACCAAAAAGTTTTTTGCTCCGGACGAGAAGTGCCCCCCCCACCCCCACCCCCACCCCCACCCCCACCCCCACCCCCACCCCCACCCCCACCCCCACCCCCACCCCCTCCCCCTCCCCCACCCCCCGAGAACTTTTTTTTCGGAAAAATTTTTGACCTTGACCAAAAAGTTTTTTGCTCCGGACGAGAAGTGCCCCCCCCCACCCCCACCCCCACCCCCACCCCCACCCCCACCCCCACCCCCACCCCTGATATCCAGGGCGTGGCAGCCCCGGTGGGGATATAAGGGGGTCCGGCCAGAGCCGGCTCGCAGTCCGCTCCCGCGCGTTGAACGTGAACGATCGGGACGGACCGCCATAGGCATCACTAAACATTGAATGGCGCCTTCAGTGTTTAGCGAAGTCTACTCTAACTTTAAGACTTGTATTAGTTGTAAGATATTGCGCTTGCGTTTGGGTATTGCGAATTGTTTTATATGAGAGTGTTTTACTTGTACCCTATGTCTCCTGTGTCTTTTATCCTTTGTGTCTTGTTTGTTATATGTGTTTAATGTGTATGTGCTTGTTCCAGCATTGACTACGTTGAGCTCAATTGTGTGTTGTAAGTGTGTTATATGTTTCTAAAGTGTATACGCTTGTTTTAGCAATCCCCCCTTGAGCTTTTTCAATGCTCAAAGTAAATTGTAAAGTCAGGGAACGGGAGTAGGCCCCCGTGTAAAGCCACTTTTAATAATTGGTAGGCTCCTTGCCAGGCATGCAAAAGGTTGCGGATGGCATTTGGGGAGCATGTCCGTTTGTAAGCTGGCAAGCAAAAGGTTGTGGCGGCCTCTGCACTCGGACCGAGGACGTAAGCCATTAGGGTGTCCTCAGTATGTTTCCCTTCTGGAAACTCAAAATTATGTAAATGAATCTTTGTTAGATATTTGTGTTTTTAGTCCCCAAGGCCCCCGAACATTCGTGGTTCGCCATGGATGTACGGGGGCCGAAATTTTTTAATGTCCGTGTGGCCTTGACCCACAAAGACTTGTAAAAATTCAATGCATTGTAAATTAAAAATATTAAAGATAGGTTACGGGAGTAGGCCTCCGTGTAAAGCCTATTTTAATTATCGGTAGGCTCCTGCCAGGCATGCAAAAGGTTGCGGATGGCATTTGGGAGCATGTCCGTTTGTACGCTGGCATGCAAAAGGTTGCGGCGGCCTCTGCACTCGGAGAGGACGTAAGCCACTAGGGTGTCCTCAGTTTGTTTCCTTCTGGAAACACAAAATTATGTAAATGAATCTTTGTTAGCTACTGAAAAGACAATGCAGTAAATGTTTACAAGTCTTGCGTGGCGAAGGGTACACGACATTGGATGTTGCCTTGTTGTCATAGTTGGGTCTCTTCGGAGGCTACAGCGATGACAACCCAAGTGCCCCAGGTGGGGCTTAATTTTTTTAAAGTTTTTTCGTGACCTTGACCTAAATACAGTAATGACCCCCCCCCCGAACTTTTTTTTGAGAAAAAAATTTTGACCTTGACCAAAGAGTTTTTTGCTCCGGACGAGAAGTGCCCAAACAAAAAATTTGTACAAAGTAGTGGATTTAGAGCAAAGATCATTGATTTATCAAACCTGTTGAAGAATAAATTGAAAATGGGTGTTTAAAAGCCAAATCTACTACATGATTGATAAACTGGATGTATATGACGTCACCTTCCCCCACCCTTCAACCTCGGGTATAAAGGGACCCGGTTGAGCGCGCTGCTCATTATTGCGTGGACATTCACCAAGTGCACACTCAAAGCCAAACTGTAAAAAAATGGCTCTTTGCGATATTTGTGGTGAGTTTTTCCAAGATGAAGATATCTTTGTTTTACACCGAGAATTGCATCATGAAGAGAACAGAAAAGAAGAGATTGTTGTAAGTGAAGAAGACTTGGATGCGTTTGATCGGTTATTGGAAAACTACCAGGAGCAGATGGACGACTGTGATAGCTATCTACAGTTACACCGAGAATTGCATCGTGAAGAGGACAGAAAAGAAGAGATTGTAGTAAGTGAAGAAGACTTGGATGCGATTGATCGGTTTTTGGAAAAACCCCAGAAGCAGAAGGAGGACTGGGCTAGCTATTTACAGTTAATGCAAAGAAGAAGACCAAGTGTTATTCAATTTGCCGGAGCTGGACCATCTACAGCTGGAGGATTTATTCAAGAGGAAATGAAAGAAAAAGTGGAAGATTTAAAACAACTGCGTACCCAAGAAGTGGATATGGAAGAAGAGGATACAGAAGAAGTGGAAGATGTAAAACAACTGCGTACCCAAGAAGAGGATATGGAAGAAGAGGATACAGAAGAAGTGGAAGATATAAGACAACTGCGCACCACAGCCTTGCCAGGACCAGTTGTAACTCATTTCAAAATTAATAACTTGCAATTAGAATTGGAAAATTTTCTAACTCAAGCTAAAAAACTAGTTGTAAAAACATTGACGGAAGAATTGACAAGATTGAACTTTATTAAATTTGGATTGGTGTTGGAGGCTATGTTTACTAATAGCGATGGTGAAAACTCACCGAGAGCATTCATTGCTAAAAACCGAACCCTTACAACCACATCTGATATCAGCGAAATTTTAGAAGAATGTTTGAATGAACTGTTAATGAAACTCCAAGAACATGAAGGAAGAGGATCTGGCTGGACGTTATCATCGATTGAAGGTATGGATGTGAGGATTCACAAGCATGGATATGGTATAAGAGGTAGCAGCTTTATCCCTCTACCAAAGGTTATCCGAGATACTAAATCATGTATCAATGTGAAAAATGAGGACAATGAATGTTTCCGGTATGCAATGTTAGCAAAATACGTGGGACATAATGCTATTAGACCTAGCATAGCATACGAAGCTGTTCAACACCGCTATAACTTTCGAGGAATGTCGTATCCTGTGAGTCTTGATCAAATTACTAAATTTGAGAAACAAAATCCAGGTGTTTCTGTTAACGTGTTCGGTTTAGATGATTCAAACAATGTGTATCCACTACGAGTAGGAAAAGTAGAGCAAAGTAACCAAACTGATTTATTATTGATAACCAAAGGTGAGATTTCACATTATGTTTATATTAAAAACTTTGAATCTTTGGTTGTACGACAAGTGTCAAAACAAAATCGTAAGATAACAATATGCAAGAGATGCTTTTGTTTTACATGCAAGGAATTCAGACGTGGAGGATCGGAGTGGTTGATGGAGCACCAAAGACTTTGTAATGACAACTATGAAGTGAAGATTAGTCTGCCACCGCCATCTCGAGCGTTCATCCAATTCAACAAAACAGTTCACCAATATCGGATTCCAGTAGCCGTCTACGCAGATTTCGAATCCACGTTAGTACCACAGGAGCTTCCGAATGGTGAGGTGACTAGAAGAACCAAATATCAATTGCATCAACCTAACAGTTTTTGCTTATTGGTGAAATCCACTTTGCCTGAAGAACAGTTACAACACTATGGGTTAACATCCACTCCAATACTCTACCGTGGGGAAAAAGCCGCTAAGTATTTTGTAGACCAGTTGTATGATATTGCTGAAAAGGTGCAACGCTTATTCGGTAATGTTTTACCCATGGAACCTTTGAACCAAAATCAACAAGAAGAATACAATTCAGCATCAAGATGTTATTTATGCAAAAAGAGTTTCAGTGAAGAAAATCCAAAAGTAAGAGATCACGATCACCTGACAGGGTTATACAGAGGAGCTGCTTGTAATTCATGCAATATAAATTACAAACTACCAAACTTTATCCCTGTCGTGTTACACAATCTTAGCGGCTATGACTCCCACTTCATTATCCCAGAGTTAGGACGGGATGATGGAAAAATTGAAGTATTAGCTGAAACATTGGAGAAGTACATCAGTTTCTCAAAAACAGTAGGTAAAATTAAACTTCGCTTCGTAGACTCTTATAGATTTATGTCATCTAGTTTGAGCAAATTGTCTGAAAACCTAAGAAGAGAAGACTTAAAAGAAACCAGCAAAATTGTACCTGAAGATAAATTGGACTTAGTAATGCGTAAAGGAGTGTTCCCCTATGATTACATAACTTCTGCAGAAAAATTTGAAGAAACCAGTCTGCCACCGATTGAAGCCTTCAATAGCAAGTTAAATGAAAGTGCAATCACTGTTGAAGACTACAATCATGCTTGTAATGTTTGGAACCAACTAAACATTCAAACCTTAGGGGAATATTCTGACTTTTACATAAAATTGGACGTAACTCTGCTGTGCGATGTGATGGAAGAATTTCGAAACACCTGCTTCTCCGCCTATGGACTGGACCCTCTGCACTCGTACACATCTCCAGGATTAGCATGGCAAGCTATGCTAAAGTCAACCAACTGTCGATTGGAACTTCTAACAGATTTCGATATGGTCCTCATGATCGAATCAGGTGTACGAGGTGGTTTGACTCAAGCTGTGACAAGACATGTTAAGGCCAACAACAAGTATATCCCCAACTTCGACGAGCAACAACCATCACTCTACCTTGGATATTTTGATGCGAACAACCTCTATGGTTGGGCGATGTCAAATCCACTTCCCTACGCAGACTTCAAGTGGATTGACCCGACCACCATCGGTGACATATCACGGATTCCAAAAGATGGCCAAACAGGCTATATTTTGGACTGTGATTTTGAATATCCAGAACACCTTCACGACCATCATTACGACCTGCCTCTCCTAGCCAAGACTGAAGTTTCACCGACAGGAAGATGGCCCAAGCTGATGATGACCTTGGAGAATAAGAGTCGATATGTGGCACACTACTGGGTAGTTCAACAAGCACTTGAATTGGGCCTACGTATAGTGAAAATTCACAGAGCAATTGAATTCACCCAGTCTTGTTGGTTGAAACCATATATCGATTCCAACACTACAAGAAGAGCTGCAGCGACAACAGCATTTGAAAAGGACTTCTACAAATTAATGAACAACGCCATCTTTGGGAAGACATTGGAGAACAAGAGAAAACACAAAATTGTAAAATTAGTAAGTGATCCTAGGAAATTGGAAAAATTAGTGCAAAAACCAAATTTCGGAACATCAATGATTATAAACGAAAATCTAGTTGCTGTCAGTATGAATAAAACAACAATAGTGATGGATCGTCCGTTATACATTGGAATGTCGATTTTGGATATAAGTAAAACTCTGATGTATGATTTCCATTACAACAAAATGGTTAAACACTACGGAAGAGACAATATTGGAGTTGCATACATGGATACCGACGCGTTCATCTACTGGATAAAGACTTTGGACATGTATGAAGATCTAAGGAGTTTCCCATACAAAGACGACTTTGACTTCTCTGACTATCCAAAGAACCATCCAAATTATAATGAAAAGAATAAAAAAGTAATTGGAAAATTTAAAGATGAAGCAAATGGAATGCCTTTGGAGGAAATAGTTGCGCTGATGTCCAAATTATATTCCTTCAAGATGTATATGGAAAATGACATACCGACAGTGAAGAAAGCTAAAGGAGTCAAAACATCATACTTGAAGAAACATGTGACATTTGACCACTACAAGACCTGCTTGTTTGAAGATTCTACAATGTCTGCAACGTTCAACACTATTAGAAGCTTTAAACATGAGGTCTACAGTGTCACTGAAGTTAAAAGGGCACTATCAGCTCAAGATGATAAAAGGCATATTATGCCGGATAAAATCCATACTCTTCCTTTCGGCCACTACTCTCTAAACCCTATCAACTAGTAACCTATTCTTCGTCCTTATACAACTTCGACCTTATTCCTTTCTCCTTCCGTAAAAAAATGGGGAACACGGCAAGTCCAACGCCGTGTTCCCCATTTTTTTACACAAGTTTGGATGACCTTGACCTATATAAATCATGTGAATATTTAAGACAACATTCATTGTGATTATACATGTGATACATGAAACATTCAAACCTGCAATATGAAGAACTTGAAGCAAGAAATTGTCAACGAGCTTCATAAACCTGCAAGAAGAAAGTTTCCGCGAAGAAATACAGTGATAAAAGGAATAAATGATTTATATCAAGCGGATTTAATCGAAATGATTCCTTACAGTAAACAAAATAGAGGATTTAAATACATATTGACTATTATTAATTGTTTTTCAAAAATGGCAGATGCTTTACCACTAAAAGATAAAAGTGGCAAAAGTGTTACAAAAGCAATGGAAACAGCTATACAAAGAGACAAACATACTATAAAACATTTACAAACTGATGATGGAAAAGAATATTTTAATAAGGAATTTGCAAATTTAATGAAAAAACATAACATTAACCATTACTCAACTAATTCAGAGGTAAAAGCATCAATAATTGAAAGATTTAACAGAACTTTAAAAGGTGCCATGTATAAGATGTTTTCCAACAGAGGATCACACGTATGGATTGATATGTTACCAAAACTTATAAGCGATTACAATAACAAGTTTCATAGAACTATCGGTATGAAACCAAGCCAAGTGACTAATAAAAATGAAAAACTTGTATTAAAACGTATAAAAATGAATACTAAACCAAAAGTTGAAAAGCTAAAGCCTAAAAGGTTTAATGTTGGCGATAAAGTGCGAATAAGCAAATACAAAGGTGTATTCAGTAAAAGATATCTTCCGAACTGGACAAATGAGGTATTTACCGTATTTAAGGTGCAACCTACAGTACCAGAAACTTACATTTTAAAAGATAATAAAGGACAATTGCTTGAAGGAGGGTTTTATGGACATGAAATGTTAAAATCAACAGTAGGTGATGTATATTTAGTTGAAAAGGTGTTGCAACGAAAAAAGGATAAGGTTAAAGTACGATGGTTAGGATTTAATAAAACGGAAGATTCTTGGATACCTAAAAAGGATCTAATATAATGATAGAGCATCATTTTGGGTTGAACCATTACAAAGGATGGAGATAATACCGCAAAAAGACAATTTTACTATTAATAATATAGATGAACTCACAGTGGATGGTTCTCAATTCAATACTGGGAAACACGGTGTTTTGTTACCAAACACGGTGCGTTGTCTGGTTACCGGTCCTTCCAATTGTGGAAAAACAAATGTAGTATTCAATTTGATTACAAACCCTAAAGGATTACGTTTTAATAATTTATATGTATTTTCAAAGTCACTACAACAACCAAAATATCAGTTATTGGAACAAATACTCAATAATGTGCCTGAAGTTAAATATTTTAAATTCAACGCGAGCGAGAGTGTCATGCAACCGCAAGAGGCTAAACCATTCTCAGTATTCATATTTGACGACGTATCTTGTGAAAATCAAAATACAATAAGAAATTACTTCGCCATGGGTCGACATAACAACATGGATAGCATTTATATTGGTCAAACTTACAGCAAAATACCGAAACAGCTCATTAGAGACAATGCAAACATGTTAATTGTATTTAAACAGGATGAAACCAACCTAAAACACATATATTATGACCATGTAAGTGCGGATATGCCATTTGAACGATTTAAAGAGTTGTGTGGAAAGGCTTGGGCTGAAAAATATGGGTTTTTTAACAATTATGAAGGAACAACCGCTAAACAATGGTCGATACAGGATAGGATTTGATAAATTTATACTAATACACTGATCATGATGTAAAACATTCATTGTTGTACAACACGTCTTGCTACAAACATGGTTAACCAAGAAAAGATAATAAAGGAAATAAAATCACTTAGTGATTCTATTCGAGATAAAAACAGAGCATTAAAATTAGGTATTAGCGAAAGGGAGAAATTTCTTGAATCTACTTTTAAACCTATTACTGAACCCTTGAAACAATTAAACAAAAAATTTGCTAAACCCGTTTTGGAAGGAGATGCAATTGCACCTATTACAAAGTTTGAAAGAGAAAATGTAAAATCAGAAGATTTTAGTGACGAAGACCCGGAATCCTCTACATATAGTGGTTTTACCGGCGGAGAACCCGAAAGAGAGCTAGAATCACCAGACTATAGTGGTATAAGAGAATTATATGAAGTAAAAGCTAAAAGAGGACATGAAGATGTATCAACTGCTAGTGAAGAGGAAAAAGAAGAAGAAGCAAGGGAAGGTCCGTCAAACATAAGCTTGTTGGGTGAAAACATTCATAACAAAGGACCTTTAGGAAGGAAATACATGGTAAAAATGTTACTCGGAACAATTCCTAATAAGAATTACCATAGTTATGGAGCGAGATTAACAAAAGATGGTTTAATGATAGGTAATAGCCCGTTAAACGTTGACGAACATGATAATATTGTCATTGGTGATCAAAGGTATAAGGGCACAAAAGGATTATTTGAATTATTATTTGAAAATAAGCCTTCAGTATCGTTAGTGAAAGAAAAAGACATGGAAGCATATAAAAATATTTTGGAACAGACAAATGCATATAGGAGAAAGTATTTACCTGACCAGCCTCCTTTTAGATCTAAGTCTTTAAAATATAAAGAATTTGTATCCAAGTTAATACCAACTAGAAGACAAACAATGCCGTTAACACAAAGAAAACCTGTAAAACGAAGATTTATGGCATCCACTTTGGATGTAAGTGCTCAGGAACGAAGAAAAAGAAGTAAGTCCGTTACGGGTACAGGTTTAATGAAGAAACTATATAACACAAATGTGATTTATTACAATAATATCAATAAATTGGTGGATAGAATGAAACTAATACATGAAGCTAAAGAAGCGGGTCATACTGGATTGGAAAACGAATGGGTGGCTTTAGTGGATGAACTCCGAAACCGTGGGGTAATCTCATAAAAATGCGTTACTCCCTAGATTACTATTCAGTTGCATCATGAGTGTCGACAAGTTCGGACGTTACTCTTCGGATGGGTTATATTACGCAAATAATTTAAAAAGAGGTGCTGGTTTACCACAAACACCTGATGGAGATTATGATATAACTAATAAAAGGTTAAAAAACATAAAAGATCCCACAGATGAAAACGATGCAATAAATTTAAAAGTATTAAAAGAAAATATATCACCAACATTAAGACTACAGAAAAACACATATGACGCAGGTAATCATAGAATTGTCAATGTTGGTAAGCCAAATCAAAACGCTGATGCAATAAACAAAGGTTATTTATCATCAGAATTAAAAAATACGTTAAAATTCAATGGAAAAACGTATACTGCTGAAAATAAACGTATATCCAACGTAGATGATCCTAAAGATGCAAAAGACAGCGTAAATAGACGCTATTTACATTCATTAATACCTGAAAAGACAAAAGATGGTTTTTCTTTTTATAAATTTGTTATTAACGATATAGGTTATCCGAAAAATGAAAATGATGCTGTAAATTTAAAATATATAAAAGATCATTGTATTACACGTGATGTAGGAGTTATTGATTGTCTAGGTAATTGTTTAGCGAATGTTAAAGATGGTTCGGCACCATCAGATGGTGCAACAGTGGGTCAAATGATGGAAACCTTAAAACAAGAAACAACCTCTTTTGTAAAACAAGATCAAGTAGTATCAAAGCAAGGGGATGAATTTGTTCAAGGTAATGAAAAATTTAATTTATTAACATACAAAAATAATGCTTGGGATTGCATGGGTAAAGGGTTATCAAATATGAGATTGGGTTATACTGCTCAAGATGCAGCTGCTTTATCACAAACCGTACATCTAGATCCAGATCATTCTTTTAGATTTTTTACATGTAAAAATAAAGTAATAAAAGACTTGCATAATGGAAGAGATCCAAATGATGCTGCAACTGTAGGACAAACATTACAATATGACAGTGCAAATAAAGAGTTTATTTATAATAAGCAAAGATTTAAATTAATGGATGTAAATGATTATCAAAATATATTAATTGCAGATCCAAATTCATTTAGCGGATTTAGAAAATTGTCTGGTGAACAATTTATTCATAAAAATCATGTGTTTCGAAATGAATCAGACGGAGCATTAGTTAGTGGAAATTTTAAATATTTTAAATGTCCCGGGAGCGATGAAAATGTAACTGATAAAGACTAAGAATTTGTATAAAAAACTGATACGGGTTAGAAATCGAGACTAATATTATAAAAATGGGTTACACTCTAGAATGTTATTCAGTTGCACCATGAGTGTTGACAAGTTCGGACGATATTCCTCGGATGGATTATATTACTTTAATACTTTAAAAAGAGGTGCTGGCTTACCACAAACACCTGATGGAGATTATGATATTAGTAATAAACGGTTAAAAAACATTAATGATCCCACAGATGAAAATGATGCAATAAATTTAAAAGTATTAAAAAAAGAGATATTACCAACACTGAAACTAGACAAAAACACATATAACGCGGGTAATCATAGAATTTCCAACGTTGGTAAGCCAAATCAAAACGCTGATGCAATAAACAGAGGTTATTTATCATCGGAATTGAAAAATACGTTAAAATTCGATGGAAAAACGTATAATGCTGAAAATCGACGTATATCTAACGTAGCAGACCCTGTAGATGAAAAAGACAGCATAAATAGACGCTATTTACATTCTATAATACCTGAAAAGACAAAAGATGGGTTTTCTTTTTATAAATTTGTTATTAACGATATAGGTTATCCAAAGAATGAAAATGATGCTGTAAATTTAAAATACATCAAAGATCATTGTATTACACGTGATGTAGGAATTATTGATTGCTTTGGTAATTGTTTAGCGAATGTAAAAGATGGTTCTGCACCATCAGATGGTGCAACGGTGGGGCAAATAAAGGAAACTATAAAACAAGAAACATCTGGTTTTGTGAAACAAGACCAAGTAGTAACACGACAAGGAGATGTATTTGTACAGGGAAATAAAAAGTTTACTTTACTTGAAGAAAACAATAGTGTTTGGGATGGTAAAGGAAAGTCATTGACAAATTTAGGTATTGGTGAAAAGCCTGGTGATGCTGTTACTTATGAACAGATAATACAATTAGAGCCAACTGGAAAACAATGGTGGAATTGTGATAACAAACGATTAACAAATGTTGCAGACCCTGATTATGCTGATAACGCTGTAACTGTTAATTTTCTTGTTAAAGTAATAGGTAATTTATTATTTGATATGCATAATTATATTGCAGCCGGACAACATAAACCTATTGATGAAAAAATGAGAAGTGCATGGATTAAACAAGAAATTCTTTATAAATACTTTTTTAATCATAATACACAAAAGTTTAGATCAACAGATTGGGGTACTTTTGATATTTAATTAAATAACACCATAAATTACATCATTTATGTGCAACCTGTCATAGAGGTAACACATAGGTTACGCTTTTCGAATATAAAAGACAATCATGGCGTTTCATTACACCAGTCCATATCGAGACACTATACGGAAAGGAGGCGGTATCACGTCCACAGCGGTTTCTCTGTTAAGTAAAGCTTTAAATCGTATTCCAGTAGGATCTGTCGTAAATAGAGCAATAGACGCTTTACCATACGAATTTCACATACCGGGAGGTTATCAGTATTGCGGACCAGGAACTAAATTGAAAAAACGACTGGAAAGAGGCGATCCAGGCATAAATAAGTTAGATCAGGCTTGTAAAGAACACGATATCGCATATTCCACGTTTACCGATTCAAAGAATAGGTCAATAGAGAGTTTTTGCAACATACGGTAAATCTTACGGTAAACGCTAAACGCTATTTTTAAATTGTCAAATTTACGCATATTACGTTACACAGGATAGTTCAACTGTATGAATGGTGTCTAATGGTTACTACTGATCATTTTTCAACGATTTTTTGTATCTTTAGGCAGAAAAAGTACCTAAATCCACCATTATTTAAATAGCGTTTAGCGTTTACCGTATTCATTTACCGTATGTGCAAAAACTCTCTAATAGCTGATAAAAAGCTAGCGAATATAGCTTGGCAACGAGTAAAGTCTAGTGACGCTAGTATTGCAGAAAAAGCAGCAGCTTTAGCGGTAACAGCAGGTATGAAGGCTAAAACAGCGGTAGGAGGTGGAAAAAGGAGGGGTAGGAATAAAAAAGGATCAACCATGAAGAAACATGGTGGTAATATTAGACTAAAAAGACGTTCTCCGAGGAAAAATAACAAAAAACCGATAATATGGTCAATGGTAAAAAACGGGGCTGGTCTATACCTAAGACCGTATCGTGCATATTAAATAAAAGAAATCAATTGGTTATACCACATAAAGCGTTGACTAATGTTGAATTATTTAAATATATTTCCTGTTTAAAAATACCATTTTTCCGCGGAGTATTTATGAAAGACAATTTACCAAAGAAAATATGGAAAAATGAGACTGGAATCGTAAATTTGGATAATACTGAAGGGTCCGGCACCCATTGGGTGTGTTATAAGAAACTAAATAGTAATGTATATTATTTTGATAGTTTTGGAAATTTGCCACCACCTAAAGAACTTGAACATTACTTTAAATCTGCTAAAAACATATATTACAACTATAAAAGAGAACAACCTGATAATACTTCAATATGCGGCCATTTATGTTTGGAATTCCTAGCTAAAAGTATCAGTCACTATTGAGATGTCTTCCTATACGGTATCATTAACAGGAAAATCGTCCACTTTACGAAGTATCCTTTTTCCAGCGTTACGCTTGCAAAAAGGAAGATTTTGGGAGGCAGCACTGTTGGATTTTACAACTTACAACTCTATTCCCAATGTTACGGAAGGTAAAAATAACTTATTGCATTATTATAAAGGAAAAGATGCCAGTGGGAAGTTTACAGACTTGGAAGTTTGCACTCTACCCACAGGTTCTTATGAAATTGATCATATTAATGAATTTTTGCAAAATAAAATGGGAAAAGACAATATAACGCTAAAAGGTAATAACAATACAATGAAAGCTGAGCTTACTTCAAAATATTATATAGATTTCAGTAAGTCAGACTCAATTGGTGATTTATTAGGATTTCCCAAAGATGGAGCAATTTTAGAACCAAATAAAACACATTCTGGTAAACAAACTGTAACAATATTAAAAGTCAATAGTATAGACATAACTTGTAACATTATACAAGGAGCTTACAGAGATGGAGCAAATACTCATATAATACATACTTTTTACCCCAGTGTGCCACCTGGATTTAAAATTGTTGAAAAGCCACAAAACCTGGTATATCTACCGTTGAACACCACTTTCATTTCAGACATCGTGTTGAACGTATTGGATCAAGACGGTAACTTGATAGATTTCAGAGAAGAGCCTATTACGGTTAGATTACATTTAAAATCGACACTTTAATACAAAATCATGGGTTTAATATTTAAAAGCGAACAACCTACGGGAAACCGCATTAGTAGCTCTTCAGCTGTGGAGGAGTTAACACGCGAGAACATTCGTTTCTTAAAGAGAATTGGATTACAATTAACCGATTATGGATATACTGGATATAGCGCAGGGTCCAACATTCGACGAAACCCTATGGGAAAAAGAATATCACACCCACAACCCTTACACTTCATCAAAATTAAACAATAACGATGAAATTCGTATTCCCATACAAAATCAAGACATTTACACACTACCATGTGAAAGTTACTTGTATATTGAAGGAAAAGTTACTAAAAAGGACGGTACTACTACTGGTACAACAGTTCCATTTATAAATAATCCCATGGCTTTCCTGTTTGATGAAATTAGATATGAAATATCAGGTGTAACAGTTGATTCTACTAAAAAAGTAGGTATTGCAACAACTTTAAAGGGATTAACATCTATATCACCTAATGAAACCAATTTAATACAACCTGCAGGATGGGTTTTACCTGCAAAAGACACAATCACTCCAGATACAAATGGAAATTTTGATTTTCATATTCCGTTACGTTTGTTGCTTGGTTTTGCTGAAGATTATAGGAAAATAATATTAAACGTTAAACAAGAATTAGTTTTGTTGAGATCTTCAAACGATAAAGATATTATTAAAGCTCCAGACGGTACAACAGATGCAACTTTAGAATGGAAATTAACATTAGACAAAATTGTATGGAGAGTTCCACATGTAAAATTAGCTGACGAGCATAGAATGCTACTATTAAGAAAGTTAAAGGCTGATCGTGATATTGTAATTCCTTTTAGAAGTTGGGAATTTCATGAACATCCCAGCTTGCCAACTACGGATCGACACACTTGGACAGTTAAAACATCTAATTATGTGGAACGAGCCAGGTATATTATATTTGGTTTACAAACAGGCAGAAGAGACACCATCACCAAACATGCAGGCCAATTTGATCATTGCAACTTGAAAAATATTAAAGTTTATTTAAATTCACAATTTTTTCCATACGATAATTTAAATGTGTCATTCGCTAATAAAAAGTACAGCATATTGTACGATATGTATGCAAGATTCCAAAGTTCATATTATGGTAAAACGAATGCACCTTTACTATCACCAGAAAAATACTTAGATGGTTACCCTATAGTTGTAATCGATTGTTCTAAACAAAATGAATCGGTAAAATCATCAAGTGTAGATATAAAAATAGAAATGGAATTCAACGCGCCTATATCAGCTAATACAACTGCATACTGTTTAATTCTACATGATAAAATCGTAACATACACACCTTTAACTGGAATTGTTAAAAATGTATTGTAAAAGACCGGTTTTCCTACATTCCAATGCATTCCGCGAGTATAAAAGCAGAGCGTTCAGCTCGCTCCTCATCAGTTTGTTGCCTGTTGTTGTATGGGTAGCATCTTATTCAATATGGCTTCTCCTAGTGGTACACAAGAAAATGTAGTAGATATTGAGAAGGAGATATCCGACTTTTTAGATCTTCAAGGTCAACCGGAGGGAGATGAACACAACGCTTGCGGACAACTCCACGCCAGTAATAATATTGAGGAAAAAGGTAAAAGAAGAAAGAACGCACACAAGAGGAAAAGGGATATTGAAGATAATATTTCTCCTAACATATTAAGTGAGGTATTCTTGCGAATATTTTACCCAATCTCTTCCAGTTTGGACAAAAGTGTTTTAATCGGTGTTATGAAATCTACAGATTATTCCCCTACTGTAATTTTAACTCATGGACCCAAAATGATTTTGTTTACGGACACTGCTTGGGAATCGTTTATGAAACACTTGCATCTGCTAGAATGCTATTTAAGTAGTAACATGTTTGGAAGAAAGACAAGAGTAGGCCTTTTGGATTCAAATGTGGAAATCGATATTGTTAAACATCGTGGTGATCATCAGTTGCGGTTAAGAGACACAACAAGACATGATAACAAGATTCAACTTAATCGAGAAGAGTTTTTTATTCTAACTTGTGCAACTGAACCAATAACGAGGTACTTGAGACAACTGGTGTTTTCAAGTTCAATTATTAAAGATTATCTGGAAGACACTTTGGACAAACAACCGGACGCACCTATATTGTACGGACCTGTAGATACTTCTATATTCAATAGGGTTCCTCATGAAGTACAAATGTGGAGACAATTGGAAAAGTACGCTCAACTACATAAGAAATCAGTAAAACGTGAAAAAGAGGAAGAAGAAGGAGGAGAAGAATCAAGTGTTAGTGATGAAAATGAAAACAAGGAAAATGTAAAGATGGAAACCTAAATGACAATTAACTACACAGCAATGGTTAATTTTTAAAACAATGTCAAACACTTTGTGGGGTTAGGCCTACCGGGGACGGTGCCCACGTTAAATATACACCAACGCGCCAACAACTGTACGGCCGGGTATAAAAGTCGTACCTACCGTGGTGTGGAAATCAGTTGACCTTTGGACTTCGTCATGAGCAGACGAGTGATCTTCGCAATGGACAAGGAAGAAGAACAAGTAAAGTCCAAACCTGGTATAATTGAGTTCCAAGCGTTTCGGGGTAATGATGATAGATTTATCATAAAAGAACTTGTGTTTTTCGACATCAATACAAGTGTTCCTTATTCGTTTTTATTTAAACCACCATGTTCTTATTCATCTTTAACCAGTAAAGCCGCTACTACCAACAGATGGATTTCAAAACACTTCCATCATATCGATTGGTATGATGGTTTTACAAGTTACACGGACTTGTATCACATTATGCATCACTTTTCAGACAAGTTTACCAATATTTACACAAAGGGGCTGGAAAAGAAAAGATGGATCGAAGGATTTACTCATGTTCCGGTTAATGATGTGGATTTGGATAAAAACTACAAGTATACGATGGAAAATGTTTGTATTTGTACTAAAAGTCCAGAACATGAAAAAGATAGACATTGCGCTTTAAAAAACGCCTATAAACTCGCATCTTACCTTCAAAGTGGGGAAATGGGGAGTGGTGGGGGTAACGGGGGTTATATAAGTGAGGAGCAGACCGGGACCTGGCATGAGTATTACTCGAGATTCCGAGACGACAACATCTCCCAGCAAGAAGACGAAGAAGACGATCTATAACTTGACCATGGCATCTCACCAGTTCCTGCAAACTTTGGTTGAGCAGTTCAATGCTCACTCCAAATCTACCATACTACCCGTCAAGAAGTGTTCCGAACTTAAAGACGAGAAGCACTACATTATCCA
Organism: Neoaliturus tenellus; assembly: GCA_030545055.2. Taxonomy (NCBI): domain Eukaryota; kingdom Metazoa; phylum Arthropoda; class Insecta; order Hemiptera; family Cicadellidae; genus Neoaliturus; species Neoaliturus tenellus. The sequence goes on from CM061533.1 coordinate 8,483,037, forward strand.
CGCCATGAAGAAGATGGAGACTACAGTTGGAGAGGCCATCTGCTGCAGTCTTAGCGAGGCACCATTCACTCCGGGGGATGAGCCCAAGTTCCAAGTCTACCTGCCGAAACGGTTCGTCCATCTCCTCCAGAACGAGGATCTGCGCTCCATCCAACCCGGGTGTCTCTACCTGGTTTCCCACGGTTGCACGGGTAGCAATTCCACCGAGTTGACCATCCACATCGCCGACAAGCAGCAGTGTTAGATTTAAGTTTTACTGTTGTACATATGTTATTGTAATGTTTTATAAATAAATAAACCATAAAAGACAAAAAAGAATACAAAAAGACGAAAAATGCAACATATCAATATGTGAAGTTTGTCACATATTGATATGTTGCATTTTTTTTTTAAACTTCGCGGGTGACCTTGACCTTTGACCTTTGCATTTCACAGTTACCCCCACCACCACGCTACAAGTCAAACCTGCTTGAATGCAAAACACCCCCACCACTTTTTCATATACCTCCAAGTGCTGTGACTCGTCTTCATTTCAACTCCAGCAGCCAACCGAACAACATCAGTATGTCTCTGAACGTAAGCTGTGCCAGCTATGAGGAGGTGACGATCAAAACGCAACAGGAGCTGAACGACTTGTACAAGGAGTTGCAGCTGATGGTGGCAAGAGGCTACCGTATAAACGTGCAAGTCTACGCTTGCAATATACGGAATCTTCGGCAGCCGAAGGAAGAGCCTGGACATTCCTCTTCAACGACAGCTTCCTCACCGGCGTCGATGAAGACCGAACCAGACAACTTGGATTACTTCAGCTGACTAGCGGTTGTCTTCCTTGTCCTTACAATTGTAGAATATGTTTATTTCTTTATTATATTAAAGAAGTAAAAAGAGCAAAGCCACCTATCTTGTTACTGACATATATGCTCAGTAACAAGATAGGGTTTTTTTTAAAACACAATTTGAATGACCTTGAAACTTCCCCCTCCACTGATTCGCTACCCCCACCACTTCACTGTTGATATACATGAGACAACATAATTAGATACCTCATTCCTTCTTCAACGGCCAAACCTACAACATCAACAATGGCTAACCTACCAACAGATGAAAGATGTCCTCACGCATGCTGTGACTTCGTACACGAGTTAGAGAAGAGGATGCAAGAGAGGGCGATAAGAAGAAAGCAGATCCACTCAGAAAATATCATGATAGTAAACGGCTATCTTTTGTTGTTCGGCCTTATCATGGTTGTACTGTTCATACTGTACGGCATAGTTACATGCGTCGGCAAGGTTGCAGAAGAAAACGCTCGCCACCATCAGTTGGAAGATTTCAATGTTACTTTCTAGGTTTTCCTTTTTTAAAACTCCATTTGGATGACCTTGAACTTTCCCCCTCCACTCCTTCCTTTTTTTAAAACCCAATTTAAATGATCTTGAAATTTCCCCCTCTACTTTTCAATAATGTTACAACTGACTGCAGCTCACCTCATTCCTTGCTTGGCTGCCATGGCGGAAGGAACTCTTTCTCAAGTTGACTCCACTACGGACGAAGCATTTCCCTTGCGGTGGACTGTTCATTTACAGGATGCGACAGAAGTGGAAGTCTTGTATCAAAAATTACTCAATGTATTCAACGGGAACCCTGGACCTCTTGAATGTAGAATGGATTTGAATTTTGATGCAACCAGGGTCGGCACAGAACCTTCAACTTCAAGCCAGCCTCAGCAACGAGATTTTACACATTTATACACTCCAATATCACCGGAAGGTGTAACTGTCTGCGAGGCTGACTCAACTACACGTTATGTTCAGCCGAAGCCTTGGGTGTTGATTATTAACAATGTGTACAAAGTGGAATTGGTATGTAATAGATTAAAGGAGTTGATGGTACAAGATCCAGGCCTGCGCTTTCAAATAGATATACATTTCATCTGGAGAGCACCTGCACGGGGCTCTTCGTCTGACAGCTCTCCAAGTACGATGGACGAGGAGGACGACTAGTCATCTTTTTTAAAACTCCGTTTGAATGACCTTGACCTTTCCCCCTCCACTGAGTTTATTTAAGGTGCACTCTCACTGACTACAGCATCATTTCATCGCGCACCTTCACCGCAGCAACATGGAGAGTCAACTCAACTACTGTTGCGAACAGAAATGTTTTTCATGGCCGAATGGCATTGATGTGGTGGATGGCCTGGCTTGTAGAACATGTGAAGCTTTTAGTCAGTGCATGTGTAAGTGCAAGTCTTGGAAGAAGCCGAAACCGAAGTTGAAGACATTCCATGTGTACCAAATGAGAGGGCATAAGTACACTTGTTGCCCTGAACGTTGCATTGAATTCAAACTAAAACAGCTAACTGGCTGCAAATTGTGCAACAATCATTTTGCAGGTTTTTGCAAACATTATTTAGGAGCGTGTCAATACAGATCAACTTGGCATACAGAAGCACTCACTATCAATGAAATCGCTATAGACTCACAAGAGTAGTCTTTCTACTCTTTGACTTTTTTAAAACTCCGTTTGAATGACCTTGAAATTTCCCCCACCACTTCCCCATATATCTAGAGTACGCAGGGCCCGGAGGTCAGTCGCTCGGCGGCTGTCGTAGTGTGCACATCCGTGTTGTGCAGTCTGCTGTGCAGTTTTGATTTTAACCAGTTCAAGGTCACCACACTTAAACTCTGGCAAAAACGTCAAGCTGTTAAAGACAATCCTAAGTCCCAGGTTCACAGTCAACCTCAAGGTCATCACACTTTAACATGTAAATTTAAGGTAGCACCAAAACGGTGCTACCTAGCTTGACATTTTCAAGTTTCCCGAGGTCATTACAGTTCCCCCACCACTTCCCATATACCTAGAGTGCGCGGGGCTGGACAGTCAGTCGCTCGGTGGCTGTCGTGGGGTGCGCATCGCGGTTGCAGTAATGGTGAAACGCGGGAGTTGTATCGGTTCAAGGTCACTCGAGCGGTGTCACATGACGGTTTAGGCAGAGTCACGTTGCAAACTTTGAGTTCCCTCGGCACTTTTGCTGTTTCTCGTCTAATTTCGCTCCAAGTTGTCAAGGTCATTGAAACCTGACTGAAACTCGGAGCGTAGTGCGAGAAACAGCAAAAGTGCCTAAAAATTTTAGGTTTCAGCGTGACCTTGACCTTTGTGACATCGATGACGTCATAATGGTGACGTAAGGGGTGATGACGTCATCGCCACGTCATTTCTGCAACGTCATGGGTGTGACGTCACAGAATGACGTAATTGGTGATGACGTCATCGATTGCGTCATCGATGACGTCATCGATGACGTCATCGGTGGGGTCATTGACCTCGATGACGTCATCGCTCAGGTGACCTTGAACTGAGCCAGCTCCCGCGTTTCTCCACTACTGGGATCTTATGATTTGATCTCTCTATCTATACAATATACAGTGGTGTGTTAGCCTTATTAGCGAATTTCCCTATAGGGAATACGCTATTACGGTATAGTAGCCATATGGCAAGACCTAAGCCCGGGACTATGTTACTTTTTAATTTTGAGGTCCCTAGAAGCCAAAAACACCGTTCGTTTATTTTCATGTATATGTATACATATGTGTCCGTGGTCCTGATAACTTTTGAAGGGGACCTCCGATTTTTATGAAATTTGTTATGAAGGTGTTAGACCAGGTCAATTTTCATGAGTTCGCGAACCATCATTGTGGGGTTATGGGAACGGGGTTTTATGGGGTTTCAAACGGGTAAAAAATAGGATTTTGGCATTTTTAGACCTAAATTTTTAAAATTCATCACTTTTAACTGAAACTATTTAAAAGAGCTTAAAAAACAAACAATTTGGTATTTTGAATTTTTATCTTAGCATAACTGGTTACGGGGAAAATCTAAAAATGTGTTTTCCGTGTCATTCCTGTGGGAAAAAAGAAAATCCCATATCTTGCTTATTTATTGACATAACTTAATCAAATTTGGTACCTATGTACATCATCTAGATAAGGTTTAACTTATACTTGCTTACAAAACCCATATGGCGGCAAACCTACATACTCACCCTATGGGGTTTATGGGGAAAATAAAAATTGCCAGAGCTTGATACAATTTTGTGTTACATTCACCAATTATTTATTAACTAAGACTAACAACACCCAATGGCAGCAAACCTACATACTCGATCTTATGGTGTTTTTATGGGGAAAGTAAATAATCTGAAATTCCACTGGAAATTCGCTGAGTACGCAGGTCTGCTGCGACGGGGGTGTGTTTGGCTTGTAGACTCACTTGTATACGCAGTGCGCGGCGGTGATGGCCCAGTAGGTGGACAGCACGGATGCACCGCACGCGTGTCTGCCGTTGGGCGCCCCCTCCAGCGCCAGCTGTGGCGACAAATATACAAATACAGATTAGTGGCCACAACTGGTGCAGAATTATATTTATATCTTGTAATATGCTAGGAGTACGCTTGTTCCACGCGTATGGGGAGGAACGGCATTATAAGCCAGATAATCCTAGTTCCACGCTATTAAAAAAAATAAATAAATAATACACATCTATAAAACTACAAATATTAACTACATAAAAAAGGTGTTAGGTTTTTTTCTTGCATTAATTTTTGTTTATTACCAGTAGGTACTTTTGAGCTTCTTCTTCCAGCTCGGTCCTGTTGTGCGCTGGTGTAAGAGTGATCTTACTGCAACCCACAACAGGACCGAGCTAGGGAAATAGATGGTTGGGTCATGTTAAAAGGCTATTAAAGGATGCTTAAATGGGATTATACCGCCTTAGAGGACCATAGGAGCCTTTACGGGCTTAAAATCGGCCCAAACTTGATAAAGATCTCGGTAGGATTGGCTAAAATGTATTTTAAATGACTTTTAATGAGTCTGTGGTAATTAGAAATAGTTCAAATAGCTAGTTTTATAGTGCCCGTATTGTGTAACATCATCAATTGTCGTTTAGACAGAATACGTAAATTGGAGAAAGACGTGATAAACTTTTTTTGATTAAAAATTAGTTTTTCGGTATTTTTTCTATTAAATCAACGGTGTTTTTTCGGGGAAATCAATGAGATGGTCTTTTATACCCATAAACCAATCAGTTTTCACCATAAAACCCAGTATATACATTTTTCGACACTACCTTAGGTCTCGCTCCCCCCCGGTGCTGTGACCGCCACAACGGGCCAAGGCTGTGACGTCACCGCCTATGACACACCATTCGTTTATCGCGAATAACTTTTTAGGTTATAGATCGATTTGGATGGTGTTTGCGTATTTCTTTTCTCCATTAGACGCCCGAAAGGACGATATGAGTTTCGATTCTTAGTTCCTTACAGGTAAGACGTCAGAGCTCGTTTAAAGTGCGAATTCATCGAAAACCTAGGAAAAAAGTAGGGTTTTATTGCGAAATGAAGGTTTAGGCGGTTACATATTGGTCCTAATCATGTTCAATCGATTCTCCTTACTGGAATGTATCGTTTAAGTCAATAATATAATAATATTTTACAGCTACCTGAGCAAGGTAAAGGATTAATGATTTAAACAGGCAATTTTTAACAACGCGCTAAAAGCCGACTTTAGAGGTTAATTTCTCACATTCCACGTGGCGTGGAAGTATTATTTCTATCAATTCCTACTTATTCAAGTGCGTTCTCGGTGATTAAAATCATTAAACCATCATTCGGAATTGTGTTAGCCCTAAAACCACTGTTTAACATGGCTTTTCGTACAGTTGAGAAAAACGGTTTTCGGCCCGGTAATTACGTTCAGTTGGAGGTTAAGCCGTATTTATTTGCAATAGAAACGTTGTTAACGCTTTTATTTTCATATTATAAGGTCGTTTGTAAGTCGTTATTATACTTTTTTGCTCGGATAGTAGTAGTGTCAAATTGTTGGTGCTGGCTCAGTTCAAGGTCACCTGAGGGATGACGTCATCGAGGTCAATGACCTCACCGATGACGTCATCGATGACGTCATCGATTGCGTCATCGATGACGTCATCACTAATGACGTCATTTCTATGACGTCACACCCATGACGTCACAGAAATGACGTGCTGATGACGTCATCACCCCTTACGTCATCAAAATGACGTCACCGACGCCACTGAGGTCAAGGTCACGCCGAAACTTAAAATTTTTTGGCACTTTTGCCGTTTCTCGCACTACGCTCCGAGTTTCAGTCGTAGTCCCCGTGACCTTGACCACTTGGAGCGAATTTTCGACGAGAAACGGCAAAAGTGCCAAGTTAAACTCGAGTTTCTGACATGACCCTGCCTAAATGGGCAATCGGTTATCCCTCAGGTGACCTTGAACCAGCACAACACCAACAATTTGACATTACTGTGACCTTGAAAACCTAACAACGGAGCGCACCCCACGACAGCCACCGAGTGACTGACTGTCAGGCTCTGTGTATGCTAGGTATATTGGCTTGAAAGACTAAGACTCTAAACTGTCAGGAATGGGAGTAACTAACTGAATTTTGCAAGGAAAAGTCATTTCATCCAATATTTTAAACAAATCCTCATCAGTAAAACTGACATTAGTCTGTTTTGTATAAAACTTAGGGTGTCCGCGCAACAGTTTGCGCCACTTAGCTAAAGTTGAAACCCTCTTAACTTTGAGTGGTGGACAGTGAGCAACTAATAAAGTCTTAACACGGCTAAGTTTCTTACCTAAAGTGTCCTGCGACATGGCTTCACCTCACAAAAGTCCGCACAATACTGAGAGACTGCTTGTAGCGCATGAGTCAAGGGAAAAGAGGTGGGGGAAACAGCAGGAGTGGGGGAAGGTCACAGTGGCGGGGGAAGGTGAGGTGGTACGCTGGAGTATCGCATCACTTCACCATGAGCTGTCCTACAGTCAACACACTGTTCTCTTGGCCCGAGTTGGCACTAGAAGAAACATTTCTGTACAGCTTAGGCTGTGAGAGCCGAGGAAGCAAAGTCAAAGTGGAAATTGTGTTAAACTCCAAGATGAAGAGTCTCCTAAATAAACTAATTGTATCCTTGCAATCTCCTATAACTTTAGAGAAATACCACTTTATTAAGCGACACCTTATACTTTGGCAAAACGAAGCGGAAATGGAAAAGATTACAGTAAAATTAATTTAACTTAAAACTTGGACTGGACACTCATGGCAATACCACGTGGCGTGAAAACGCCACCCTAAACATTACAAGTTAGGTTATTGAGCACCTCTGGTACGATAACCGATGTGCTAGAGTTAAAGTGTGATGACCTTGAGTCAAAACACTGAAATACTACAAGTCGATATCGTCCCAGAGTTAAAGTGTAGTGACCTACATTCAGAACTTGTAAAATTACTTACATATAGAGAGCTAGAGAACAGCGAGACGCACCGCATGGAAGCCGGAGACATACTGGCGAAGCGGTGTTGTGCAGCCTAGGGACCCAGTTGTGGTGGGGGTATAGCCAACACTTAGAGTACAAGTGTTGTGGGTGACCTTGACCCACATAACTTACCTGACCCCCCCCCCCCCGACAAAAAGTGCGAACCCCCCCCCCCCCCCGACAAAAAGTGCCCCCCCCCCGACAAAAAGTGCGAACCCCCCCCCCCCCACCCCCACCCCCACCCCCACCCCCACCCCACCCCCACCCCCACCCCTGATATCCTGGGCGTGGCAGCCCCGGTGGGGATATAAGGGGGCCCAGCCAGAGCCGGCTCGCAGTCCGCTCCCGCGCGTTGAACGTGAACGATCGGGACGGACCGCCATAGGCATCACTAAACATTGAATGGCGCCTTCAGTGTTTAGCGAAGTCTACTCTAACTTTAAGACTTGTATTAGTTGTAAGATATTGCGCTTGCGTTTGGGTATTGCGAATTGTTTTATATGAGAGTGTTTTACTTGTACCTTATGTCTCCTGTGTGTCTTTTATCCTTTGTGTCTTGTTTGTTATATGTGTTTAACATGTATGTGCTTGTTCCAGCATTGACTACGTTGAGCTCAATTGTGTGTTGTAAGTGTGTTATATTTTTCTAAAGTGTATACGCTTGTTTTAGCAATCCCCCCTTGAGCTTTTGCAATGCTCAAAGTAAATCGTAAAGACAGGGAACGGGAGTAGGCCCCCGTGTAAAGTTACTTTTGTATAATTGTTAGGCTCCTCTCATGCATGCTTTAATGCGGCTGAGAAATAGGAGCGTCCGTTTGTACGCCTATATGGGGGTAATAAGCCGATGGCCTCTGCACTCGGACCGAGGACGTAAGCCACTAGGGTGTCCTCAGTTAGTTTCCCTTCTGGAAACTCAAAATTATGTAAATGAAACTTTGTTAGCTATTTGTGTTTTTTGTCCCCAAGGCCCCCGAACATTCGTGGTTCGCCATGGATGTACGGGGGCCGAAATTTTTTAATGTCCGTGTGGCCTTGACCCACATAGGACTTGTAAAAATTTACTGCATTGCTAAATTAAAAATATTAAAGATAGGGTTACGGGAGTAGGCCCCCGTGTAAAGCCACTTTTTTTTATAATTGTTAGGCTCCTCTCATGCATGCTTCAATGCGGCTGAGAAATAGGAGGTGGTCCGTTTGTACGCTTATACGGGGGTAATGAGCCGATGGCCTCTGCACTCGGACCGAGGACGTAAGCCACTAGGGCGTCCTCAGTTTCTTTCAAAATTATATAAATGACATTTCGTTAGCTATTGGAAAAGTTATTAGTTGGAAATGCAGTAAATGTTTACAAGTCTCGCGTGGCGAAGGGTACACGACATTGGATGTTGCCTTGTTGTCATAGTTGGGTCTCTTCGGAGGCTACAGCGATGACAACCCAAGTGCCCCACACCCCCCATAGGGGGGTGTGGGGCTTAATTTTTTTAAAGTTTTTTCGTGACCTTGACCTAAATATAAAAGTTTTCAAAATCTTTAACAGTCAGATCTTACTAACACAGTTTATATATATATAGAGGTCTTTTAAAAGTTAACAGTTAGGTATTAGTAACGCACAAGTTTGGAATTGGGTGTCTTGGGAGGCTTCAGCGATGGCAACATAAATGTCCCAAGTGGGGTTTATTTTTTCAAAAAGTGCGAGCCCCCCCCCCCCCCGACAAAAAGTGCGAGCCCCCCCCCACCCCACCCCACCCCCACCCCCACCCCCACCCCCTCCCCCACCCCTGATATCCTGGGCGTGGCAGCCCCGGTGGGGATATAAGGCGGCCCGGCTGCATGCACTTCTCATTCCCGTCCAAGCTCCCGTACGGACAGGTTCTCTCTTGTTCTTGAGATTATTTATAATAACTTCACTTTTTTATTCTCATCTATTCTTCTCATTAAGTCCATTTATTACAATGGGTAAAATGGGCCTTAAACTCAAAAACTACCCGCCAGCTTCAACCTCAACCGACACGACTCAACCTCCATCATCCTCCGCCTCGATCCTGGAATATCTGATGACTGCAAACATCTTGAGCTGCCTGACGATGCCACCACCGCCGCCGCCGCCACCACAGCCCGCCTCCATGCCCAGCCTGTCGCCACTGCCGCCGACAGTGGAAGAGGCCGGTGCACCTCCACCATCGTCAGGAAAACTCAGCGGTCGAGTCCCGGTAGCCTCTCCAGCACTCTCGCTGCTATCGGACTCAGGATCGGAGTCTGCAGTCTTCGAAGAGACGTCCAGGTCGAGGATAACCCCCTACAGCAGAACCCAAAAAATCCTATCCTATACCAAATCACAATGTCCCTCACCCATATCCCCCATGCCATCCACACCAACCAAAGCATCCCGTAAATCCATCTTTTCCCCTGAACTTCCCTCCATAGACCTAACACGCTCTCCTACCCCACCCAAAATTGTTTGCTCCATTCCTTTTGACCAATCTTTGCCTCTTCCACCCCCTTCCACCCCTATTTCTTCTAGCCAGCCTAATTCGGAGAAGCTCCAAAACACTAAGAGTCCAACACAAAAGAAACGTAATCGTGTTAAATGCCCTGCTGGCAAGCGTGATAAATGCGATTATGTTTGGTTTAGCAGAGAGGCTGTGGTTCTTTGTTGTCCGAGTTTTGCTCTTCCAGAAAAAGATCGTTGCCAACGACACTTGAATAAGAAAATCAAAATTCCGACACCAAAGCCCTATAGCCTTAATATTATGCCTGAAAAGTCCAAGTTCAAACACCCCAACAGTCCGCAGAAGCTGAAAATTAATAGGCTCAAGAGGGACAAAAAATATTATTTCATTGTTCAAGCTTATGGAGCATTTAACATAAATGTGCAAATCATTCTAAAAGGTGATGGCCGCCTTCATAGAATGAAAGTACCACCTGCGATGGTACAAAGAGAATTTTTTGTCCCCGGGGCCTATTTAATTCGAAGAAAAGGATGCCGATCTGTTTGGGAAATGGATTAGGACATGGGCTCACTAAAAAGAAAAAGCCAAAATTGTTAGGTTGTGTTGGACAATATTTAAAAGTCTTTTTCCAAATTATTTTTCCAAATTTAGTCTTAACCCTCTTAAAGTAAGGGAGAGGGGTATTATACAAGTCAACTAATAAAAAAAAAAAAATACTTGACTTGTATAATACTTTAACCTGGCGGTGATGTAAAGTCACTGGGACAATCTCAAACCGTGTCCTTGAGGGTGAAGACTAAGTTACAAATAAATCATTAACAAATAAAAACTTACCTCCAAACACTTGTAGCTTGCTACAAGTGTTTGGAGGTAAAAATTTTTCAAAGTTTGAATGACCTTGACCCATATAAATTACTTACAACTAATGTTGTGTATCACGTGATACCCCCACTCTAACGCTCTTACTAAGCTTGTATGAGCCGTTCATTTGCTTCAGTCTGTTTCTGTGCTCCGTGGTAAACATGTCACGGTACAATTACAAAGGTGGTGACTTCTTGATAGATCAACACAATGCTTGGGAAGTGCTAAACCAGCATAGAATGGAAGTTGAGTATTGTATAAGACAAGACGGGTCTACATTTTATCTATGTATTATAAACAACCAAACTCATAAGTATGAACACTGGACAAAAATTAATTATAACAACATAGATGAGCTGTTTGCTTGGGTGTTTGAGGTGTGTAAAGTTATTGAAGAAACCAAAATAATGGGTGTGCTAAAGGTATGTAAAACTGATGACCGGGAAGACTAAGCAAAATTTCTTTTAACCCCCCCCCCCAGTGTTATCCCCACCACTAAAAATGGGTATATATAGGAGTGGTGATCAACCGTCCTCTCATTCTGCTTTACACCGTTAAGCTGAACACCACCATGTCTGCTATGAACGTCCCAGCCTCTACCTCTGGCCCGGTCGCCTCCAACTCCAGCCCGAGCATTGGACCAATCCGATCGGGGCCTTCGTCAAGAAGTCGTGTCCGATTCTCCGGCTTTGGTCCTGTGAGGAAGGAGTTGCGGAGCAGCGGAGCGTCTCAACCAACCACGACGGATGCATCAACTCAGGCTCCACCAAACATCATCGAGTGGTACGACGAAGTGATAGAGCAAAGGGACAGAATGCTAGAGAATACTCGCAGGGAGCTACTTTATGTCAGGAGTAAATGGGAAAAACTGATTAAGAAGTGTGAAAGCCTGTTGGACAGTGATGATAGTGAGGATGAGAGTGGATAGGTGTGTGGGTAAAGACTTGGACTGGGACTTGTGTGTATGTATGAATGTGTGCGTGAATGTGAAATACAGAGCGGGGGATAGATCACTCTGTGGCAATGGACTAACATGCCACTTAGTGATCTATCCCCCGTTCTGGTAATGTTTTTGGATGGCCTTGACCCACTTTACCAAGGCTAGCTAGTACCCCCACCACTGATAAGTGTATATATACGGGTATTGATGTGCAGTTTGGTTATTCTGCTTTGTATCGCTTAGCTGAATACCTCACTTCAACATGGCTTCCAACTGCAAAACTTCTCAGGCTTCCTCTTCTTCTTCAAGAAGGCGTGCTGCCAACGTCCTGCCTGCTACTCGTGGACCTGCTCGACCATTCCACAGCATAACTGTTGCTCGGGCAAACGCCTGCAAAGCTCCAATGCTACGGACCTTGCTGGAGGTGAGCCAAGACGGGCAAGGCTTGCTCAGTCCTGGTCAACGGCAGGAGCAAGAAAGGCGTATGGCGTACTACAGGCTGCAGGGTGTAGTTCCCAGCTTGAAGTTAGGCGATCCGAGAGTAGCAAGCATCAACGAGGCAGCGGACTACATATCACACCTTCACAGTGTTTTAGAAGTAAAGGACCAACAAATTGAAAACTTAAAAGAACAATTGAAACAATTTAACTTTAATCCTGTGGAGTTTGTGGAAGCAGTGATGAGTGATAGTGATGATGAAGGAACTGAATATATATTGGGTATGTAATGAAAGACTTGGACAGGGACATGTGTGTAGAATACAGAGCGGGGGATAGACTACTTTGCGGCAATGGACTAGCATGCTGCTTAGTGGTCTATCCCCCGCTCAAAGGGTAGCATTGGATGACCTTGACCCACTTTACAGCAAGGACAACCGGTTAACTGGTATAAAAGAGGGGGGTCTGTACATCCCGACTTCATTCTGCTTTGAACCTTCCAGTGGAACGCTAGAAAATGAGTGGATCACTGATCATTGGTAAGGAGTGGGAGTATGTAACCATAAACTATTTAAACTGTAAAGGGATGTTGAAGAAGGTGTATGATAATGTTAAAAGAATGGTTGTTGAAGAAGGTAGGGTAGTGATTGTAGCGTGGAAGAAGAAGCAGTATACAGGACAACAAGTGAGAGCAATTGACTTTGGGGGGAATAGTGTGTTTCAAATTGGACGAGCGAACTTGGTTAATTTGGACATTGTGTTTTGGGACTTGGAAAGGTTAATTGAAAATAGTGGCAAACATGGGGAACTCTTAATTGGCAGGGAGGACAGAGTATATGAGTAAGTGTAAAAGACTGGGGGCTTATGTGTGTGTGTAAAGACTAGGACTTGTGTGGAATACAGAGCGGGGGATAGATCACTTTGCGGCAATGGACTAGCATGCTGCTTAGTGGTCTATCCCCCGCTCAAAGGGTATTATTGGATGGCCTTGACCCATATAAAGGTAGAGGGGGAATGGGTAATAGGAGGGGGAAATTGGTATATATGTAGGACTGATGAATAAAGCATTTAGTCAAGCATTTGTCTAGACACTATCAACAACAATGGAGAGCTTCAGTGTTGAGTTCATCCTCTTGGAAGAAGACATCAACGAAGTGGTGGAACTTATAGAGGAGAAGACCAGCCAGGGCACATTGGAACTTGTGAATTGCGAACCGTTGGACAATGCCGCAATCGATAAGATTGCATATTTCATGATGCATTTGTATAACGAACAAACAACCAATATGGAGTTTGTGCAGTACCTTTATCAAAACCAAGTAAATGTGCGAGTGACAATTACTTGGTGGCAGTAATAATAAAGTGTAACATATGGATGTGGACTTGGATGTGGACTTGGACTTGAGTGTGGTCTGCGGAATAGAGCGGGGGATAGATCACTTTGCGGCAATGGACTAGCATGCTGCTTAGTGGTCTATCCCCCGCTCAAAGGGTATCTTTACGTGACCTTGACCCACATAAATTGTATAGTTGGTGGGGGTATAAAAAGGGTAAGCAAATTGGATGGATACAACACTTCCATACCATGGCTCCACTTGACAACACCGTGTTCCATCGCAACAGAATTGTCTCTATTCTGGAGGTAATACCTCTAGAAATTATAGAAGTAGAGGACCAACTACCTGCGGTTGATCAAGAAGAGGAGGAGGAAGAGATAATGGATATTGAAACGGACTCTGACGAAGCTGGTTCAACGGACAATGAGGTGGACTTGCATGCCTACGAAACATTAGAGTCGTCATCTGAGTCGGAAATGGAATTCCAATTGGAAATCGAAGAAGAAGAAGAACAAGAACAAGACACTCCCCATCGTCCAATGGATAGGATGTTAGTTGCCAGAAGAATTATGTATTGTCATCGCTGCCTATTCCGTGATGAGGATGATTCCGACTCTGATGGTGATGTTTCACCCTTGTAAAAAGTTTAAACAAAAAGTTAAAAAAGAATGTGAGCGGGGGATAGAGCACTTTGTAGTAAATGATGCTGCTTAGTGCTCTATCCCCCGCTCAAAATAATAATTCCAAATGACCTTGACCTACATAAACTTGCTCAAACAGACATCTTTGAAAAAACTTGTACAAATTATTGAATCTAGACCAAATATCATCAATTTATCAAGCCTACTGATAAATGTATTACAAACGGTTGTGTAAAGGCTAAATTTAGCACATGAGTGATAACCTGTTTCCATATGACGTCACTTTCCCCACCTATCTGCCTCGGATATAAAGGGTCCCGGTGGAGTGCGCTGCTCATTATTGCGTGGACATTCACAGAGTGTGCATTCAAAGCCAAACTGTTTGAAATGGCTCTTTGCGACATTTGTGGGGAAATCTTTCAAGACGAAGATCTTTTCACCATACACAGAGAATTACATGAAGACGAAGATAGAAAAGAAGATATTACCATGGATGAAATAGACTTAGACTCAATTGACCGGTTTTTGGAAGAGCACCAGAAGCAGACGGACTACTGGGACAGCTATCTACAGCAAATGCAAAGAAGAAGACCTAGTGTGATCCAATTTGCTGGTGCTGGACCATCTACTGCTACAAGACCTATTGAAGAAGAGGACACCGAAGAAGAGGACACCGAAGAAGAGGATATGGAAGAAGAAGAACTGGAAGATGTAAGACAACTGCGCACCACAGCCTTGCCAGGACGAGTTGTAACACATTTCAAAATTAATAACGTTCAATTGGAATTGGAAACATTCATAACCCAGGCTAAGGAACTTGTTGGTCAAACGTTGAGGGAAGAATTACAAAGGCTAAATTTTATTAAATTTGGAATGGTGTTAGAGGCTATGTTTAACAATACTGATGGTGAAACAGCATTGAGAGCATTCATTACCAAAAACCGAACCCTTACCTTCACCTCCGACATTGATGATATTATTGAAGAATGCTTGGAGGAACTTATAACCAAACTCCAAGAACATGAAGGAAGAGGATCTGGATGGACTTTGTCATCAATCGAAGGTATGGATGTTAGGGTTCATAAACATGGATATGGTTTAAGAGGTAGTAGTTTTATCCCTCTACCAAAGAAAATCCAAAACACTAACTCGTGTAGAAATGTTCAAAATGAGGGTAATGAATGTTTCAAGTATGCAATGTTAACCAAGTATGTTAAAAACAATCCTTGTAGAGTTGGTAGAGAATACTACGAAAATGAACACCGCTACAACTTTCAAGGTCTTACTTACCCAGTTACTTTAAAAGATATTGACAAATTTGAAAAGAAAAATCCTGGCGTTTCAGTTAATGTTTTTGGTCTGGATGATTCCAACAACGTTTATCCTTTGCGGGTAGTAAAGGTTGAGCAAAGAAACCATACGGATTTGCTATTGATAACCAAGGGTGAAATTTCCCATTATGTATGGATAAAAGACTTTGAAGCGTTAGTTGTAAAACAATTGACCAAAAGAGTAAATAGGATTACAGTTTGCAAGAGATGTTTCTGCTTTTCTTGGAAAGATTCAAGACGTGGAGGATTGGACTGGTTATTGGAACATAAAAGACTTTGCAACGAGAACTATGAAGTAAAGATAAGTCTTCCACCGCCTACCCGAGCTTCAATACAATTTAACAAGACAGTTCACCAATACCGAATTCCAATAGTGGTCTATGCAGATTTTGAATCAACGTTAGTACCACAGGAGCTGCCGGACGGCGAAGTGACTAGAAGAACAAAATATCAGTTGCATCAGCCCAACAGTTTTTGTTTACTAGTTAAATCAACCTTGTCTGAAAACCAATTGCAAGACTATGGTTTAACATCCACTCCAATACTCTACCGTGGTGAAGAAGCCGCTAAGTATTTTGTAGACCAACTGTACGATATTGCTGGAAAGGTTCAACGCTTGTTCGGTAATATTGTACCTATGGAATTTTTAAACCAAAATCAACAAGAAGAATACAACTTAGCGACAAGATGCTATTTATGCAAGAAGATGTTCAGTGAAGAAAATCCAAAAGTAAAAGATCACGATCACCTGACAGGGTTATACAGAGGAGCTGCTTGTAATTCATGCAATATAAATTACAAACTGCCAAACTTTATTCCTGTCGTTTTACACAATCTTAGCGGCTACGACTCCCACTTTATTATCCCGGAGTTAGGAAGAGATGACGGTAAAATTGATGTTCTTGCTACAACATTGGAAAAGTACATCAGCTTTTCAAAAACAGTAGGTAAAATTAAACTTCGCTTCGTAGACTCTTACAGATTTATGGCATCTAGTTTAGCCAAATTGTCAGAGAACCTAAGAAGAGAAGACCTAAAAGAAACCAGAAAAATTGTACCTGAAGATAAATTAGACCTAGTATTACGGAAAGGAGTGTTCCCCTACGATTACATAACTTCTACAGAAAAATTTGAAGAAACCAGTCTACCGCCGATTGAAGCCTTCAACAGCAAATTAAACGAAAGTGAAATCTCCGTTGAAGACTACAATCATGCATGTAATGTTTGGAACCAACTAAACATTCAAACCTTAGGGGAATATTCTGACTTTTATATAAAATTGGACGTAACTCTGCTGTGCGATGTGATGGAAGAATTCAGAAACACCTGCTTCTCCGCCTATGGACTGGACCCTCTACACTCGTACACATCTCCAGGATTAGCATGGCAAGCTATGCTAAAGTCAACCAACTGTCGACTGGAACTTCTAACGGATATTGATATGGTGCTCATGATGGAATCTGGTGTACGGGGCGGTTTGACACAAGCTGTAACACGTCATGTCAAAGCCAACAACAAGTACATCCCCGGCTTCGACGAGCAACAACCATCGGTCTACCTTGGCTATTTTGATGCAAACAACCTTTATGGTTGGGCAATGTCAAATCCGCTTCCCTACGCTGACTTCAAGTGGATCGACCCGGCCACCATCGGAGACATCTCACAGATTCCAAAGGATGGTCCAAAAGGCTATATTTTGGACTGTGATTTTGAATACCCGGAGCACCTTCATGACCATCACTACGACTTGCCTCTCCTAGCCAAGACTGAAGTTTCACCGACAGGAAGATGGCCAAAATTGATGATGACCTTGGAGAATAAGGATCGCTATGTGGCTCACTACTGGGTAGTTCAACAGGCTCTTGAATTGGGTCTACGTATAGTGAGAATTCATAGAGCAATTGAATTAACCCAGTCTTGTTGGTTGAAACCATATATTGATTCCAACACTGCAAGAAGAGCTGCAGCGACAACAGCATTTGAAAAGGACTTCTATAAATTAATGAACAATGCCATCTTTGGGAAGACCTTGGAGAACAAAAGAAAACACAAAAATGTAAAATTAGTGAGTGATCCTAGGAAATTGGAAAAATTAGTGCAAAAACCAAATTTCGGAACATCCATGATTATAAACGAAAATCTAGTCGCTGTCAGTATGAAGAAAACAACAATAGTCATGGACCGTCCGTTATACATAGGTATGTCGATTTTGGATATAAGTAAAACCCTGATGTATGATTTCCATTATAACAAAATGGTTAAACATTACGGAAGGGAAAACATTGGAGTCGCATACATGGATACGGACGCGTTTATCTACTGGATAAAGACTTTGGACATGTATGAAGACCTAAGGACTTTTCCATACAAAGAAGATTTCGATTTTTCTGACTATCCGAAAAACCATCCAAATTTTAATGAAAAATATAAAAAAGTAATTGGAAAATTCAAAGATGAAGCAAATGGAATGCCTTTAGAAGAAATAGTGGCGCTGATGGCGAAATTGTATTCATTTAAGATGTACCACGAGAACAACACACCGACAGTGAAGAAAGCAAAAGGAGTGAAGACATCTTATTTGAAAAAACACGTGACATTTGACCACTACAAGACTTGTTTGTTTGAAGATACTACGATATCAGCAACATTCAACAATATCCGAAGCTTCAAGCATCAAGTCTACAGTGTCACCGAAATTAAAAAAGCGTTGTCAGCTCGGGATGATAAAAGATACATTATGCCCGACAAAATCCACACTCTTCCTTTTGGCCACTACTCTCTAAACCCTATCAACTAGTAACCTATTCTTCGTCCTTCTACAACTACGACCTTATTCCTTTCTCCTTCCGTAAAAAAATGGGGAACACGGCAAGTCCAACGCCGTGTTCCCCATTTTTTTACACAAGTTTGGATGACCTTGACCCATATAAATGATGTGAATATTTAAAACAACATTCATTGTGATTATACATGTGATACAACAAACATTGAAACCTGCAATATGAAGGACTTAAAGCAACAAATTGTCAACGAACTTCATAAACCTGCAAGAAGAAAGTTTCCACGAAGAAATACGGTGATAAAAGGAATTAATGATTTATATCAAGCGGATTTAATCGAAATGATTCCTTATAGCAAACAAAATAAAGGATATAAATACATATTGACTGTTATTAACTGTTTTTCAAAAATGGCAGATGCTTTACCACTAAAAGATAAAAGTGGCAAAAGTGTTACAAAAGCAATGGAAACAGCTATACAAAGAGACAAACATACTATTAAACATTTACAAACAGATGATGGAAAAGAATATTTTAATAAGGAATTTGCAAATTTAATGAAAAAACACAATATAAACCATTATTCAACCAATTCAGAAGTAAAAGCCTCAATAATCGAAAGATTCAACAGAACTTTAAAAAGTGCAATGTATAAAATGTTTTCCAACAGAGGATCGCACATATGGATTGATATGTTACCAAAACTTATAAACGATTACAATAACAAATTTCATAGGACTATCGGGATGAAACCAAACCAAGTAACTAGTAAAAATGAAAACCTTGTATTAAAACGTATAAAAACGAATACTAAACCAAAAGTTGAAAAACTAAAGCCTAAAAAATTTAATGTGGGTGATAAAGTGCGAATAAGTAAATATAAAGGTGTATTCAGTAAAAGATACCTGCCAAATTGGACCAATGAGGTTTTTACTGTATTCAAAGTACAACCTACAGTACCTGAGACATATATTTTAAAAGATAATAAAGGACAATTGCTTGAAGGAGGGTTTTATGGACATGAAATGTTAAAATCAACAGTAGGCGATGTATATTTAGTTGAAAAGGTGTTGCAACGGAAAAAAGATAAGGTCAAAGTACGATGGTTAGGATTTAATAAGACGGAAGATTCTTGGATACCTAAAAAGGATTTGATATAACGATAGAGAATCATTTTAGGTTGAACCATTACAAAGGATGGAGATAGTACCACAAAAAGAGAGTTTTACTATTAATAATATAGATGAACTCACAGTGGATAATTCAGAATTCAATAGTGGGAAGCATGGCAATTTGTTACCAAACACCGTTCGTTGTCTGGTTACCGGACCTTCCAACTGTGGAAAAACTAATGTAGTATTCAATTTGATTACAAACCCTAAAGGATTACGATTTAACAATCTATATGTATTTTCAAAATCACTACAACAACCAAAGTATCAATTATTGGAAAAAATACTGACTAATGTGCCTGAAGTTAAATATTTAAAGTTTAATGCAAGCGAGAGTGTCATGCAGCCACAAGAAGCTAAACCATTCTCCGTGTTTATATTCGACGATGTATCTTGTGAAAACCAAAACACAATAAGGAATTACTTCGCTATGGGTCGACATAACAACATAGATAGCATTTATATTGGCCAAACTTACAGCAAAATACCTAAACAACTCATTAGAGACAATGCAAACATGTTAATTGTATTTAAACAGGACGAAACCAACCTAAAACATATATACTTTGATCATGTAAATGCGGATATGACATTTGAACGATTTAAAGAGTTGTGTGGAAAGGCTTGGGCTGAAAAGTATGGGTTCCTAACAATTATGAAGGAACAACCGCTAAACAATGGTCGATACAGGATAGGATTTGATAAATTTATATTAATACATTAAACGTGGTATAACACATTCATTGTTGTACAACACGTCTTGCTACAAACATGGTTAACCAAGAAAAATTAGTAAAAGAAATAAAATCACTTAGTGATTCTATTCGGGCTAAAAACAGAGCATTGAAACTAGGTATTAGCGAGAGGGAGAAATTCCTTGAATCTACTTTTAAACCTATTACTGAACCCTTGAAACAATTAAACAAAAAATTTGCTAAACCTGTATTGGAAGGAGATGCGATTGCACCTATTACGAAGTTTGAAAGAGAAAATGTAAAATCAGAAGATTTTAGTGATGAAGACCTGGAATCCTCTACGTATAGTGGTTTTACCGGTGGAGAACCCGAAAGAGAGCTAGAATCACCGGACTATAGTGGAATAAAAGAATTATATGAAGTAAAAGCCAAAAGAGGACATGAAGTTGTATCAACTGCTAGTGAAGAGGAAAAAGAAGAAGAGACAAGGGAAGGTCCGTCAAACATAAGCTTATTGGGTGAAAACATTCATAACAAAGGACCTTTAGGAAGGAAATACATGGTAAAAATGTTACTCGGAACAATTCCTAATAAGAATTACCATAGTTATGGAGCGAGATTAACAGAAGACGGTTTAATGATAGGTAATAGCCCGTTAAACGTTGACGAACATGATAATATTGTCATTGGTGATCAAAGGTATAAGGGCACAAAAGGATTATTTGAATTATTATTTGAAAATAAGCCTTCAGTATCGGTAGTGAAAGAAAAAGACATGGAAGCATATAAAAATATTTTGGAACAGACAAATGCATATAGGAGAAAGTATTTACCTGACCAGCCTCCTTTTAGATCTAAGTCTTTAAAATATAAAGAATTTGTATCCAAGTTAATACCAACTAGAAGACAAACAATGCCGTTAACACAAAGAAAACCTGTAAAACGAAGATTTATGGCATCCACTTTGGATGTAAGTGCTCAGGAACGAAGAAAAAGAAGTAAGTCCGTTACGGGTACAGGTTTAATGAAGAAACTATATAACACAAATGTGATTTATTACAATAATATCAATAAATTGGTGGATAGAATGAAACTAATACATGAAGCTAAAGAAGCGGGTCATACTGGATTGGAAAACGAATGGGTGGCTTTAGTGGATGAACTCCGAAACCGTGGGGTAATCTCATAAAAATGCGTTACTCCCTAGAATACTATTCAGTTGCACCATGAGTGTCGACAAGTTCGGACGTTACTCCTCGGATGGGTTATATTATGCCAATAGTTTAAAAAGAAGTGCTGGTTTACCACAAACACCTGATGGAGATTATGATATGAGTAATAAAAGGTTAAAAAACATAAAAGATCCTACGGATGAAAACGATGCAATAAATCTAAAAATATTAAAGGAAAAGATATCGCCAACATTAAAACTACAAAATAACACATATGACGCAGAAGATCATAGAATTATCAACGTTGGTAAACCAAATCAAAACGGTGATGCGATAAACAAAGGTTATTTGTCATCTGAATTAAAAAATACGTTAAAATTCAATGGGAAAACGTATAGTGCCAACAATAAACGTATATCCAACGTAGATGACCCTAAAGATGCAAAAGACAGCGTAAATAGACGCTATTTACATTCTTTGATACCTGAAAAGACAAAAGATGGATTTTCTTTTTATAAATTTGTTATTAACGATATAGGTTATCCAAAAAATGAAAATGATGCTGTAAATCTCAAATATATAAAAGATCATTGTGTCATACGTGATGTGGGAGTTATCGATTGTCTTGGCAATTGTTTGGCGAATGTAAAAGATGGTTCAGCACCATCTGATGGTGCAACAGTGGGTCAAATGAAAGAGACTTTAAAACAAGAAACAACTGGATTTGCAAAACGAGATGAAGTATTATCAAAGCAAGGGGATGACTTTATTCAAGGTAATGAAAAATTTCGTTTATTGACATACAAAAACGCTTATTGGGATTGCAGGCATGGAAGGTTATCAAATGTGTCATGGGGTCATGCAGATAAAGACGCGGCTGCCTTAGGACAAACAGTACATCTAGATCCAAATAATTACTATGCGTTTTTTATATGTAGTAATAAAAAATTAACAAACATGGCGCAAGGAAGAGAAGCAAATGATGCTGCAACTGTAGGACAGGCTATCACATTATCACAAATGGATAGCAAAGTGTATACTTGTAATAATAAACGTATAACAGACCTTAAAGACCCTGAACATGTGGATAATGCTGTCACTGTTAATTTTCTTGTAAAAGTTTTAGGAAATGCATTATTTGATGTATACAATCTTATTGGTATTCATTCAGGTCGTACTCCTTTGTTGGAATCTGAGAGAGGTACTTGGATTAAACGGGAAATTGTTCAAAACTATTTTATCAACCCTCGTACAAAAAAGTTTAGATCATCGGATTGGGGTGATTTTGATATTTAATAAAAGAACACGATAAACGACTTCATTTATGTCCAACTTGTCATAGAGGTAACACATAAGTTGTACATTGCGATTATAAAAGGACAATAATGACGTTCCAGTACATCAGTCCATATAGAGACACTGTAAGGAGAGGAGGTGGGATCACGTCCACAGCGGTTTCTCTGTTAAGTAAAGCTTTAAAACGAATTCCAGTAGGATCCATAGTAAATAGAGCAATAGACGCATTACCATACGAATTTCATATACCGGGAGGTTATCAGTATTGCGGACCAGGAACTAAATTGAAAAAACGACTGGAAAGAGGCGATCCTGGCATAAATAAGTTAGATCAGGCTTGTAAAGAACACGATATCGCATATTCCACGTTTGCCGATTCAAAAAATAGATCAATAGCTGACAAAAAGCTTGCGGACATAGCTTGGCAACGAGTAAAATCAAGTGACGCTAGCATAGCAGAAAAAGCAGCAGCTTTAGCAGTAACAGCAGGTATGAAGGCTAAAACAGCAGTAGGAGGTGGAAGAAGGAGGAGAAGGAGAGTAAAAAGGAGGTCAACCACAAGAAAACATGGAGGAAATATAAAAAGAAGACGACGATCTACAAGAAAAGGCAGGAAGAAGCCCACCGTGTGGTCAATGGTAAAAAACGGGGCAGGTCTTTACCTAAGACCTTATCGTGCATATTAAATGAAAGAAATCAATTGGTCATACCACATAAAGCATTAACCAATATTGAATTATTTAAATATATTTCCTGTTTAAAAATACCATTTTTCCGCGGTGTGTTTATGAAAGACAGTTTACCAAAGAAAATGTGGCAAAATGAGACTGGAATTGTAAATTTGGATAATACTGAAGGGCCTGGCACCCATTGGGTTTGTTATAAGAAACTAAATAACAATGTATATTATTTTGATAGTTTCGGTAATTTGCCACCACCAAAAGAACTTCAAAATTACTTTAAATCTGCTAAAAACATATATTATAACTATAAAAGAGAACAACCTGATAATACTTCAATATGCGGCCATTTATGTTTGGAATTTCTAGCTAAAAGTATCAGTCACTATTGAGATGTCTTCCTATACGGTATCATTAACAGGAAAATCGTCCACTTTACGAAGTATCCTTTTTCCAGCGTTACGCTTGCAAAAAGGAAGGTTTTGGGAGGCGGCACTATTGGATTTTACAACTTACAACTCTATCCCCAATGTTACGGAAGGTAAAAATAACGTATTGCATTATTATAAGGGAAAGGATGCCAGTGGAAAATTTACAGACTTACAAGAGTGCAGGTTACCCACAGGTTCTTATGAAATTGATCATATAAATGAATTTTTGCAAACTAAAATGGGAAAAGACAATATAACATTAAAAGGTAATAATAATACGATGAAAGCTGAAATTACTTCCAAATATTATATAGATTTCACTCAACCAAACTCAATTGGTGATTTATTAGGATTTTCCAACGATGAGCCTGTTTTAGAACCAGATGTAACACATTCCGGTAAGAAAACAGTAACAATATTAAAAGTCAATAGTATAGACATAACTTGTAACATTATACAAGGTGCTTACAGGGATGGGGCTAACACCCACATCATACATACTTTTTACCCAAGTGTACCACCTGGATTTAAAATTGTTGAAAAGCCACAAAACCTGGTATATCTACCGTTGAACACCACTTTCATTTCAGACATCGTGTTGAGCGTATTGGATCAAGACGGTAACTTGGTAGACTTCAGAGAAGAGCCTATTACGATTAGATTACATTTAAAATCGACACTTTAATACAAAACCATGGGTTTAACATTTAAAAGCGAACAACCTACGGGAAACCGCATTAGTAGCTCTTCAGCTGTGGAGGAGTTAACACGCGAGAACATTCGTTTCTTAGAGAGAATTGGATTAAAATTAACCGAGTATGGATATACTGGATATAGCGCAGGGTCCAACATTCGACGAAACCCTATGGGAAAAAGAATATCACACCCACAACCCTTACACTTCATCGAAATTAAACAATAACGATGAAATTCGTATTCCCATACAAAATCAAGACATTTACACACTACCATGTGAAAGTTACTTGTATATTGAAGGACAAGTTACTAAAAAGGACGGTACTACTGTTGGTACAACAGTTCCATTTATAAATAATCCTATGGCTTTCCTATTTGATGAAATTAGATATGAAATATCAGGTGTAACAGTTGATTCCACTAAAAAAGTAGGTATTACGACAACTTTAAAAGGATTAACATCTATAACACCCAATGAAACCAATTTACTTAAACCTGCCGGATGGGTATTACCTACGATTGACACGATCACTCCAAATCCAAATGGATATTTTGATTTTCATATTCCATTACGTTTGCTGCTTGGTTTTGCTGAAGATTATAGGAAAATAATATTAAACGTTAAACAAGAATTAGTTTTGTTGAGATCTTCTAACGATAAAGACATTATTAAAGCTGCAGATGCTACTACAGATGCGACTTTAGAATGGAAATTAAAATTAGACAAAATTGTATGGAGAGTTCCACATGTTAAATTGGCTGACGAGCATAGAATGCTACTTTTAAGAAAATTAAAAGCCGATCGTGATATTGTTATTCCATTTAGAAGTTGGGAATTTCATGAGCATCCCAGTTTACCTACTACGGATCGACACACTTGGACTGTTAAAACATCGAATTATGTAGAACGAGCCAGGTATATTATATTTGGTTTACAAACAGGTAGAAGAGACGCCATTACTAAACATGCAGGACAATTTGATCATTGTGACTTGAAAAATATTAAAGTTTATTTAAATTCACAATTCTTTCCATACGACAATTTAAATGTGTCATTCACTAAGAAGAAATACAGTATATTGTACGATATGTACGCGAGATTCCAAAGTTCATATTACGGTAAAACAAATACACCTTTATTACCACCTGACAAATATTTCGATGCCTACCCAATAGTTGTAATCGATTGTTCTAAACAAAATGAATCAGTAAAGTCTTCAAGTGTGGATATAAAAATAGAAATGGAATTCAACGATGCTATACCGGCTAATACAACTGCATACTGTTTAATTCTACATGATAAAATCGTAACATACACACCTTTAACTGGAATTGTTAAAAATGTATTGTAAGAACCGGTTTTGTTTCATTCCGCGAGTATAAAAGCAGAGCGTACAGACCGCTCCTCATCAGTTTGTTGCCTACTGTTGTATGGGTAGCATCGTATTTAATATGGCTTCTCCTAGTGGTACACCTGAAAATGTGGTAGATATTGAGAAGGAGATATCTGAGTTTTTAGATCCTCAAGGTCACCAGGAAGGAGGTGAACAAAACGTTTGCGGACAACTTCACGCCAGTAATAATGTTGAAGAAAAAGGTAAAAGAAGAAAGACTATACAAAAGAGAAAAAGGGATATTGAAGATAATATTTCTCCAAACATATTGAGTGAGGTATTTTTGCGAATATTTTACCCAATCTCTTCCAGTTTGGATAAAAGTGTTTTAATCGGTGTTATGAAATCTACAGATTATTCCCCTACTGTAATTTTAACTCATGGACCCAAAATGATTTTGTTTACGGACAGTGCTTGGGAATCGTTTATGAAACATTTGCATCTACTAGAATGCTATTTAAGTAGTAACATGTTTGGAAGAAAGACAAGAGTAGGACTTTTGGATTCAAATGTGGAAATTGATATCATTAAACAACGTGGTGATCATCAGCTACGGTTTAGAGACACAACAAGACATGATAACAAAATTCAACTTAATCGAGAGGAGTTTTTCATTTTAACTTGTGCTACTGAACCTATAACAAGATACTTGAGACAACTGGTGTTTTCAAGTTCGATTATTAAAGATTATCTGGAAGACACATTGGACAAACAACCGGACGCACCTATATTATACGGACCTGTGGATACTTCTATATTTAATAGAGTTCCTCATGAAGTACAGATGTGGAGACAATTGGAAAAGTACGCTCAACTACATAAGAAATCAGTAAAACAGGAAGAAGAGGAAGATGGAGGAGAAGAATCAAGTGTTAGTGATGAAAATGAAAATAAGGAAAATATAAAGATGGAAACTTAAATGACAATGGTTAGTTTTTAAAACAATAACCAACATTTTGTGGGGTTAGGCCTATTGGGGACGGTGCCCACGTTAAATATACACCAACGCGCCAACAACTGTACGGCCTGGTATAAAAGTAGTACCTACCGTGGTGTGGAAATCAGTTGACCTCCTGACTTCGTAATGAGCAGACGTGTGACCTTCAAAATGGACAAGGGAGAAGAACAACAAGTAAAGTCCAAGCCTGGTATTATTGAGTTTCAAGCGTTTCGTGGTAATGATGATAGATTCATTATAAAAGAACTTGTGTTTTTGGACATGAATACAAGTGTTCCTTATTCGTTTTTATTTAAACCACCATGTTCTTATTCGTCTTTAACTAGTAAAGCCGCTACTACCAACAGATGGATTTCAAAACACTTCCATCATATCGATTGGTATGATGGTTTTACAAGTTACACGGACTTGTATCACATTATGCATCACTTTTCAGACAAGTTTACCAATATTTACACAAAGGGGCTGGAAAAGAAAAGATGGATCGAAGGATTTACTCATGTTCCGGTTAATGATGTGGAATTGGATAAGAATTATCAATACATGCTGGAAACCATATGTATTTGTACAAAAAGCCCAGAACATGATAAAGATAGACATTGCGCTTTGAAAAATGCCTATAAACTCGCCTCTTACCTTCAAAGTGGGGAATTGGGGAGTGGTGGGGGTAACGGAGAGTATATAAGTGGGGAGCAGACAGGGACCTGGCATGAGTATTACTCGAGATTCCGAGACGACAACATCTCCGAGCAAGAAGACGATCTGTAACCTGACCATGGCATCTCACCAGTTCCTTCAGACTTTGGTCGAGCAGTTCAATGCTCACTCCAAGTCAACAATATTACCTGTAAAGAAGTGCTCGGAACTAAAAGACGAGAAGCACTACATAATCCATGCTATGAAGAAGATGGAGACTACAGTTGGGGAGGCCATCTGCTGCAGTCTCAGCGAGGCACCGTTTACTCCGGGGGATGAACCAAAGTTCCAGGTGTACCTGCCCAAGAGATTCGTCCATCTTCTACAAAACGAGGATCTTCGCTCTATTCAACCCGGATGTCTATACCTGGTGTCCCACGGCTGCACGGGTAGCAATTCTACAGAGTTGACCATCCACATCGCTGACAAGCAGCAGTGTTAGATTTAAGTTTTAATGTTGTACATATGTTGTTGTTGTAATGTTTTATAAATAAACGAATCATAAAAGACAAAAAGAAAAAAAAAGAAAAAAAAAAATGCAACATATCAATATGTGACAGACTTCACGTATTGATATGTTGCATTTTTTTTTAAACTTCGCGGGTGACCTTGACCTTTGACCTTTGCATTTCACAATTACCCCCACTACTGTAATTACCCCCACTACCGCACTAGGATTCAAACCTGCTTGGATGCGAAAAACGGTCAGTCTGTTGCCAACTAGCAAACGATGAGCACCTTGTACGAGCTTTGCATACAACGAGTTATAACTCACAAGGACTTGTTCCCAACATGTTTACAAGACAATATCCCACTAACAATAAAAGAAGATGTCAAACGCTACAGGAGGGAAAATACAGGGTATTCGGAATACTCCTGGTATAAGTTCCACGACGGGGAAAAGTTTTGTAGGCCTTGTGGCGAGGCCGCCGTCAGAGACCTTCGGCGATTCGTACAGGATGGTGGTATAAAACAATTCGGATTTCTAGCGCCACTGTTTCGATTTGAAAATTACAAGGACACCTGCGCTATTTGTTCCATTCCATTGTATCGATGGAAAAAGTTTAGAACTGTTTAATTGGATTTTCTATACCCCCACCACTGTTACCCCCACCACTTTTTCATGTACCTCCAAGCGCTGTGCCTCGGCTTCATTTCTACTCCAGCAGCCAACCTAGCAACATCAAGATGTCTCTGAACGTTAGTTGCGCAAGTTACGAGGAGGTGAGCATCAAGACTCAGCAGGAGCTAAACGACTTATACAAGGAGTTGCAGCTGATGGTGGCACGAGGCTACCGTATAAATGTGCAAGTTTACGCTTGCAATATACGGAACACCCGGCAGTCAAAGGAAGAGCCTGGACACTCCTCGACGGCTTCCTCACCAGCGTCCATGAAGACCGAGCCAGACAACTTGGACTACTTCAGCTGACTAGCAGTTGTATTTCTTGTCCTAACCATTGTAGAATATGTATATTTTTTCATTATATTAAAGAAGTAAAAGAGCAAAAACACCTATCTTGTTACTGACATATAAGCTCAGTAACAAGATAGGTTTTTTTAAAACACAATTTGGATGACCTTGAAACTTCCCCCTCCACTGCTTTGTTACCCCCACCACTTGACTATTGGTGTACATGGCACATCGCAATTGGAAACCTCATTCCATCTTCAACAGCCACACCGACAACATCAACAATGGCAAACCTACCAACAGATGAAAGATGTCCTCACGCATGTTGTGACTTCGTCCACGAGTTGGAGAAGAGGATGCAGGAGAGGGCGATAAGAAGAAAACAGATCCACTCAGAAAATATCATGATAGTCAACGGCTATCTTTTATTGTTCGGCCTTATTATGGTTGTACTTTTCATACTGTACGGCATAGTCACATGTGTCGGCAAGGTTGCAGAAGAAAACGCTCGCCACCATCAATTGGAAAGTTTCAATGTTACTTTGTAAGTTTTCCTTTTTTTTAAAACTCCGTTTGGATGACCTTGAAAATTCCCCCACTACTCCACCACACCTCCCCACCACTTCACCATGTTCCTGCATGAGCATCACATCAACCGTCATTCCTTGTCCGACAAGCAACCATGGCAGACAACAACACCATCAGCCAAGCTGACTCCACTACTGATGTCGGTACAAGTACGGGTTGGACACTGTCGATCGATAGTGTACACTATTTGGAGTCAATTTGCGAACGTATGAAGGAAATACTGCGGGACAACCCTGGGATCATAATACAAATGAATTTAAATTATGATTGGTCCCAAGTTAGAATTCAAGGGGACGACAACAACGGTCAACAATCTCCACAATATTCGCCCATGTCCCCGATCTATCCTTACGGCGAGTCTGACGTCGATGAAGATGAGGCTGATGAAGATGCAGGGGACAACGAGGCTGAAGAGGAGTAAGCTTCATTCCTTTTTTTTAAAACCTAAATTGGATGACCTTGAGAATTCCCCCTCCACTATTTCCTTTTTTTTAAAACCCAAATTAAATGACCTTGAAAATACCCCCTCCACGTACTTTTGGTTTACCCCCTCTACTTTTCAATACTGTTACCACAGTCTGTAGCTCACATCATTCCTTGCTTAGCTATCATAGCGGACAGCACTCTTTCTCGAGTTGACTCCACTACGGATGAAGAATGGCCATTTTCCTGGAATGTTCATCTGCAAGACTCGGCAGAAGTGGATATGTTGCATGAGAAATTGGTGTATGTATTAAACGAAAACCCCAACATTGAATGTAGAATGACTATGGATTTCGATGCGACAGGGGTCCACACTCAACCTTCCACTTCCAGCCAGCCTGAACCTCAGCTACAGCCAAAGAACTTTACACATCTTTACACTCCAATACGGCCGGAGGATGTGGTTATCAGCGAGGCAGACTCTACTACAAGTTATATTGAACCAACGAATTGGAAGCTTGTTGTTGACACCTTACACAAGGTCGACTTAGTATGTGACAAATTAAAGGAATTGATGATGCAAGATCCTGGTCTTCGTTTTAAAATTGATTTGTTTTTCATCTGGGGAGCACCTGCACGGGGCTCTTCGTCTGACAGCTCTCTAAGTACAACGGATGAGGAGGAGGAGGACGACTAGTTATCTTTTTTAAAACTCCGTTTGGATGGCCTTGACCTTTCCCCCTCCACTGAGTTTATTTAAGGTGCACTCTCAATGACTGCAGCATCATTTCATCGCGCACCTTCACCACAGCAACATGGAGAGTCAACTCAACTACTGTTGCGAACGGAAATGTTTTTCATGGCCGAATGACATTGATGTTGCGGATGGCCTGGCGTGTAGAAAATGTGAAGCTTTTGGTCAATGCATGTGTAAGTGCAAGTCTTGGAAGAAGCCGAAACCGGAGTTGAAGACATTCCATGTGTACCAGATGAGAGGGTATAAGTACACTTGTTGCCCTGAACGTTGCATTGAATTCACATTAAAACAGCTAACTGGCTGCAAATTGTGCAACAATCATTTTGCAGGTTTTTGCAAACATTATTTAGGAGCCTGTCAGTACAGATCAACTTGGCATACAGAAGCACTCACTATCAATGAAATCGCTATAGATACACAAGAGTAGTCTTTCTACTCTTTTCTTTTTTAAAACTCCATTTGGATGACCTTGACCTTTCCCCCTCCACTCACCTTAGTTTATATAAACCCCATTCCCACTGACCACAGCATCACTTCATCGTGCTCCCTCGTCAAAGCAACATCAACTATGGAAAGTAAGCGCATCTCATGTTGCGAGCATAGGTGTTTGGAGATACAAGGCGTCACATATTGTGCAAAGAAGCGTTGGGAGGAAGAGACGGGGACAACCTATTGCTGTGAGGATAAGTGTTTCCTCTTACCAAAGTGGCAAGTGGATGGGCTGGCCTGCCGGCAATGTGAATGCTTCGGATGTTGCAGGTGTAGATGCAAGAACCAACAGCTGCCACCGCCGGTACTACAAACTTTCAAAATCTACAAATCCAAATACTTTTATACTTGTTGTCCGCAGCGGTGTATTAAATTTCACTTTTCCAATCTTACCAATTGTCGGAAATGCTACGGACAACCTGATGGGTGGTGCACCTGTTTTCTGGACTCCTGCCGCTACAGATCGGATTGGTTTACAGATCCATTAGAGATTGATGAGGTCGCCCAGGAAGCACAAGAGTAGTCTTTCTACTCTTCAACTTTTTTAAAACTCCATTTGGATGACCTTGAGATTTCCCCCTCCACTTCCCCATATACCTAGCGTACACAGAGCCTGACAGTCAGTCACTCGGTGGCTGTCGTGGGGTGCGCATCGGTGTCGGCGCTCCGTTGTTAGGTTTTCAAGGTCACAGTAATATCAAATTGTTGGTGTTGTGCTGGTTCAAGGTCACCTGAGGAATAACCGATTGCCCATTTAGGCAGAGTCATGTCAGAAACTCGAGTTTAACTTGGCACTTTTGCCGTTTCTCGTCGAAAATTCGCTCCAAGTGGTCAAGGTCACGGGGACTACGACTGAAACTCGGAGCGTAGTGCGAGAAACGGCAAAAGTGCCAAAAAATTTTAAGTTTCGGCGTGACCTTGACCTCAGTGGCGTCGGTGACGTCATTTTGATGACGTAAGGGTTGATGACGTCATCAGCACGTCATTTCTGTGACGTCATGGGTGTGACGTCATAGAAATGACGTCATTAGTGATGACGTCATCGATGACGCAATCGATGACGTCATCGATGACGTCATCGGTGAGGTCATTGACCTCGATGACGTCATCCCTCAGGTGACCTTGAACTGAGCCAGCACCAACAATTTGACACTACTGATAGTAATATAATTTAGGAAAAATTAAGGAAAACACAGAGTTTTTCTTTGTCCAATGAACAAATGAATTGCCTATAGTTGTGAAATTTAAGTTATATTTCGTATTAGAAAAATACAAAATTGAGTTTTAAGTAAGATTACGACGATAATAAGTGTATTCTCCACTGTGGTGACCTCATTTTTGGATTTGGACAACAACTAAATATTTTATTCATAGCAGAACTTTACTTGTTAGTTGTAATCATACCTTAAACCAAATCTAACAAAGAAATAGGTTTTTATTTGCATTGGACCATCTTTTTTGGTTTCACATAGGCATTACCCAGCATCGGTATCTATCATTTATGTATTGGACAGAGCATTTGAGCTGTTACAACTTAAATATTAGAGAAATATAGCCCGCAGTGACGGCTTGGACCCGCTTCGCGGACAGTCTAAGACGTGCGTTCCTCGACGACGTTCGGCGAATAATAAAGGCATTTTAAACAACGCACTATTTTTAAACTTATAAACACCTTTAGAATTAAATGCCGAACACACCAGTACAAGTCTGGTGTCCGTACGATGATTAGTTCATTAGTAAATCAAGTTTATTCACTGGTTTCTTTGTTCCGCGAGAGCGGGATTTGAAAACTGCTTTATCGCATTTTATTGTGGATTTTACTGTTTAATTTCCTGATTTGTAGTAAGAAGATTATTTCCGTAATCGGAAGGAACATAATAATGGTCTAAACAACAATTGAAATCCTTTTATTAGGTCACTAGAGGCAAAACATCTTTTTTATCTCTAGTAATAATCAGCGATATATTTTCATCAAAAATCAATAATAAGCATATATTATGGATAGTTATCATGTTAACCCAATAACAAAAAAATACTAGGTTATAGAAAAACGCCATGAATAGTTCACAGAACAGTACATACAATTTGTTTTATCCGGTCTTAAGCTGATACAGGGCGCGCCACGGGATATTTCGGGCTCCCAAAAGACCACTGCCGCTACAGTTAGGTCATGTAATACATCTTTAAGCATGCTTAATAGCCTTTTAAAATGACCCAACTATCTATTTCCTAGCTCGGTCCTGTTGTGGGTTGCAGTAAGATCACTCTTACACCAGCGCACAACAGGACCGAGCTGGAGGAGAATTAAAGTTGTGAGCACTAATGAGCACTCACTCATTTTAAGCTAAAAATTATGTTTCATGAAAATGACTTGCAAGAGATTTTTTTTTTTAAAGATAACTGTTGTTTGTATGGTACTATTGTTAACTTATTACTCTTAAATGTTTCAGAGTAACTGCGTTTTATAGTGAAATATTATGATCAATATTGTTAATGGGGGCACTGGCTAAATACTTCCTCTACAACAAATGTTTGTAATGTTTGAGTTTTTTTTTAATTGGTAAATTTTGTCAAGGGCTACAATAAGATGTTTTTTTTCTAACTTTTTTTAGTAATGTTTTGTAATGTCCTAATTTCCTCAGCTGACTCCCATCCTTAACTGACCAAAGAGACATCCTTCGGCTGCTTGACATCATGGATCTACCCTCAACCTATCAGTTCTTGCTGGACTTCATTTTTGGATGACTACTTCATCAGAAGGATTATCTTCAGTATCATCATCTTGTGTGGCCTTCGTGGAGCGATCACTGTTGTGGCTGGGCCGAGTTTCAGACATCAAAGGACGAACTTTATATCCGGCTCATGGCATTTCTTCAACTGGCCAGGAACAACCACCATCTATACACGTGATGACGCAGACGATCCAGGAACTTCAAGCTTGGTGGGGACCCAAGGGTTCGATGCTGACACTTGCGGTTTTTGGAGACTCGCAGCATCGCAGATGGAGAGGGTAGATGGACCACGGCACTACTGCACAACAGGAGCACCCCAGCCGACATTGTTTGGTCAGTCCTGTCCATTCCATAATTTTCCTTCCTAATTTTTCCATATTTTAATTTGTAAAATGTATAATTAGGGAAATTAACTGTGTTTAAAATTTAAAATTTCATATGAGACGCTGAGGACATCGTCTTCGGAAGAAGGGGGGATGTAAGGGGGGAACTGGATTAATATTGTTTATTTAATTATTAATTATTGATTGTTGGGTTTTAAAATTGTTAGTTTCAGGCGAGGTCAAGGCAGTAATGTAAGGAGGAAGTATTTGAGCTTGCTGTTGTATGAGTAGACTGGAACTGTTATTAAACAATAGCTTGTTTATGCTGACCTATTGGTAGCTCTGGCTTAAATAGGTCAGCAGACTTAGATTCGGGGGAGTGTGTCTAGTGCAGTGATGTGAGTGTAAGGGTTTAGGGGGGTTAGGTCAGAGGGGCCATGGGGCTCAAGGCCTCGGGCCCGGGGTAAGTCCAAATAAGTTGGGGTTTTCTAAACTAAGGGGGGTCCGATCCAAAATTGATTATTTGTTTAAAGGTTTTAGTTATTTCTTTGGGAGTTCCAGTCTACTTAACCCTAACATTAAATTTAATAAATGTATAAGTTGAATTCCGTTTTTGTTTATCATTAGTTTGAAACTATTGTATTTTCTGTTTGTTATGTTGATTTTAATATCTGTTAATTATATTTGGTCTGAATCTTAACATGTCTCTTTCATTTAATGAGCTACGCCCTCAGTCATGTAGTGTGGCTTCTCAGTCTGGCCAACTGGGAAGTCGCACGCATGACATGACAAAAACTCAAGCACCGTTTAACATAGCCATAAGCACCGTTATTTACAGCGCACAATGCATTTCTTAAGGGAAATTAAATTACGTCTCATTAGTTTATTACTAATCAGAATAACTTCAGAAACAATCTTGACCTTACAAATTACGCCTAAAATATAGTACTGTGAAAGTTTGAAGTCGATCTAAATCTTCTTGCGAACGTAATCGTCGGTCAATGAAATCGGGATTTGTCACTACACTGAGCGACCTACAGTTATGTATGAGGATTTCACTCCTCTTCGATCCGTTCATCCAATTATAAAATTCTTTTGATTTTATATTCAATAGGTTATCTTTGAAAAACTAATTTTTGACTACTATTATAATAAATCTATTTGACCTGTTAAGGCTGCGGTCTACCCCTGGCGAGCACCCAAATGCAAGGGTTTTTTAGAATTGTGTTATCTTCTGCCAAATGTATCCTAGAGCTATAAATAAGGTGTCATATTAAAGAAGAATAACGGTACTAGTTTTCGTCTGTTACAATTTTGTAATTAGTTCATTAAAACCAATAGAAAACTTCAGTTAAAAATCGAGAAAAACAGATGATTTTAGACCGGTATAGCTGAAATTAGAAATTTTATTTTAAAATTCTAAAAAGATAGCCGACTAGATCCTTTTTTTCTACTTTTAGAAAAAGTTAACAGGCAATCTCTATCTTAAGCGGTTAGTTTTAAAACACGATCCCCGTAAACCTCTGCATTTACAAAACTAAAAACAGATGATTTTGGACAGTTATTACTGAAATTAGAAATTTTATTTAAAAATTCTAAAAAGATAGCCGACTAGATAATATTTTCTACTTTTAGAAAAAGTTAACAGCCAATCTCTATCTTAATTGGTTAATTTTAAAACACGATCCCCGTAAACCTCTGCAGCCATCAAACTCGCCTAGCGCTACGGCCGCGAGGCGGCATATTCGGCATTGTTGTTGTTTTTGTTTTGGTTGGGGTAGACCGCAGCCTTAAGAACCTTAGAGCATAATAATATTTCGTTACGGTTTTGAAAAACTGGGTTTTTTTTTAAATACGAATGGTGTATTATAGCCAGAAAATAGTATAATATATAGGCCTGGGTTATGTTCGATGAAATAAAAGTAAGGAATAGCCTTAGTTGATCACCACCGACTTTAACAAAACCAAAGTCTAAACAATTAGTCTTTAACAAATTAGATAGGATCTCGAATAAAACAGCACGGTTTTATTGCTTTAAAGTAAGTAATTAACAATTTAATAAATTAAATCGGCAAAAACAACAGGAAAATTAGTAATAATGGGCATTGCAGACTCCCCTTTGGGCAGTGTCTCTTCATATTCGATAAAAAAGAGAATTCCAACAATTTAGAATAAAAATTGGACTAATTGAAGGCCTATAAAACTATTTAAAAATAAATTTCCATTAGTAGACACTATATTGTTTAATTATTGAAATAATTATCTTATTTTACTACTACCTATATAAAAAGACAAGAGAGTTACAATAAAAAAAAGATAACGGTAAAACTGCTGACGAATGAAATGTCAACTGTACATACAAACATTTACTGATGAATATCTTACTTGGAAAGGATATTCTTCAACTGTAGTTTCATATCCTCCAATGATCCTGTTTTTACCTAAAGATGGAGCCAGAAATCCAGAAGCCACTAAAATAAGAGAAGGAAAACAAATTCTAGAAGCTCATAGAGGTAGCCACAAAACAATAAAAGTAACACAATTTAATATACATCACATTACACGAGACAAGTCTTACTTGGTAAGGAAACGCCTCAAGGGTAGTTTCTGTTCCTCCGATAATTCTGTTGTCTAAAGGATCAATCGCAAATGCGGATGCTCCTGGAGTAAAAAGAAAACCCTCGCTCTATTATAATATTAAAATAAATTACAATAAAATTTATCAAATTAAATTTGTTAAAAAATAATAAAAACAGTTTTTAGAATAAAAAATATTGTACGTGATTTTCGACTGCATTATAAATGTACTTTTAACGTGCAATATTCATACAACTTTTTATTGCGTAAGCAATTGACTGACACAATTAATTAATTGCAGTAGATATTTTTAATGCACAGTTTAATAATCTTACTAATATTATAAATGTGAATGTCCTGTTGTTTGTTAGACTTTCACGTAAAAACTATTCAACCTACTGTATCATCATGAAACTTTGTACACATATTATTGGAGGTATTAGAAGTAACATAAGAAACTTTTTTAAAGAATTATTTTTTACAAAAAATAAAAAATTTAATACAAAATCTCAAAATTGATTTTATTTTTTTTATTGATTGCTAAAACAAATTCAATGAAAATTTCCAATAATAGTTTCGTAGCATATTTATCCATTTCTACTGTAATGATCTCTGCAATTTTTTTTAATGGCTACAATGCGAGCGAAGCCGCGGAATAAAGCTAGTAAATAATAATAATTAAAATTCTCATATGTGTTCATAAAACGGATTTCTTAGAATATATTGGTTTCAAATGTTTACGTTTATACTAAAAAACAATTAGACCACTTAAATGTTTATGGCAAACTACAATTATCAGTAAGTGTTAATATTTATATAAAATGAATTAAGAAAAAACAAACAGACTTACCTACTAAATAGGTAATGAAGAGTCCAGTCTCAAGCAGGTAGGTAGCCATTGCGCAGTATATGGGCTACTTGTGGCTCCTAAGCCACATACTGTTGATATAGCGGCTGATATCTTCTTATCACGTCATAATTGTAATCTCCACGGCTCGTCGGGTGCAGCCATCTCTATGACCGCCACCTGGAGTGGCAAAGTGTGTCACCCAAATGGAAATACCATGTATGACCTAGTTCTTATGTCAACACTAAGATGAGTGTCTTCATGAAAAGAGAATCCAGGAATGTTCCGTTTGATGATAAGTCATAAGTCACTTTATTCGTTCATATATATATTGTACAATGAACACGTCAGTAACATAAAAAGGAACTTAAAATGTTATCTTTAAACAAATAAAATAAATTTTCACCTTATTACAAAAATATTTAAACCTTCACACAAACATCATCCAACCTCACTTATGGAGTAGGGACCTAGGGCTAAGAGGTATTCCTTAACTCTCTTTTTAAATAACGCAAGGTTACTTATTTGTCTTATTTCAGACGGTAGTTTGTTGTAAATTTTAATGCACAGATAGCTAGGTCCCTTCTCAAAATTTGCTGTACAGTGTCCTATCAATGAAAGCATGTTTCTAGACCTTGTAGGGTAGTTATGAAAATCTCCATTTGTCTAAAAAATACTTAAATTGTGTTTAACAAAGATACATGCTTCATAGCCAACCAGCCCGGCTAAGGTCAGAGTATTGAGTTGTTTGAAAATAGGCCTACATGACTTTGACTTTTTCAGCCCACCCATTGCTTGGAGACACCACTTTTGCAAAATAAGTAAAAAATAAGATAAAAGATCTTTGAACAGTTTCTATAAACGATTTTACCAAAATGATTTAAAATTCGATTATTTATTATATTATGGCAACTGAATATGCGGACGATTTATTTATTATATATTTCTCTACAACCACCATTTTGTAAAATAATGCTTATAACACAAATAACAATTAATTATGAAAAATAATAGGCTTTTTTTAAATTTTTTTAACAATTAGCCGGATTTTGACAAACTTGGTGAAGATTTGACATAATTAGTGAAAGCTGTGATACTTTATGGTTTTTAAACATGTTAGACCACATACTTCTTTTCTTTCCTTTTCTTTCGCGCAATTTATTTTGATTCAATGCAAAACGTTCTAGATCAATGACATCCAACCAATCCAATACTGTGAATATCACTGATAAAAAACTACAGCTGTACGTTAACAGATGTTTAAAATGCTCAAACAAATCTCAATGTTATTCTAATGGGAAATTTTCAAATTTAATCTTGGGCCTATTTGAAGTCCTATTCTCATCAATTTTCGGTGGAAACAACTACAGACCCAATGACACTAAAACTTGCAAATTGTTTGAGAATTGTAAGAAGAGTTCTCTACACAAAAAATCACTTAGCGTATTAAATAAGTATAGATAAACTCTGGTATTCATTGGTTATTATTAGCCTTTAATTGATCAGAAAAAAATACTGAGGCCTTATTTCGCCCATAAAATGTATTGATGTAAACTATCATGTGTCATACGATAATTTAATCGGTCTTAGTTTGTTCAAGTTTGTCATGGAGTTCACTTACCAAAATGAACTTTATGGTAATACATACAAACTATAAAATTTAAGTGATTTTTATTAGTTTTCCTCCCTACGAGGAAATTATCCTCAAAATAATTTTGCAAATTTTTTTTATGAAGTGACAGCAAAGATAGAACTCTTGCTTACATCTCTCCCTATAGGCATTTAAAATATATTGAATATTTATTTATTGTAAAATGACGAATTTAATGAATTAGTTACACCACTATAAAATTGTTTATTCTTTTAGAAATAGTTCAAACAGGTTTTGTGTATTTTTTAGGTTTATTAAAACATGGCTATACTGTCCAATAGATTATTTTACTGTCTTGAAAATGAGACCAACGAAAAAATATGTAGTCATAAAGATATTTTCTCTTTGTCATCCCCGTTTCCTATTTCGTCTACAGGTAGAGTGTGTGTTACGATAATACATGCGTGTGAGTATTAATAAACAACGTGTTGTAAAACTTAAATTGCGTTTTAATTAGTTCTTATTAACGACACGTATGCGATTATTATCAAGAAAATTATTTAATATTTATATTAAATTTATAAGACGTTCATAATGAACGTATGTTATTTTTGATTTTCGTATATTTTGTAACTACAACTACTCAGTTTTTCTAACATATAAACATTCGATTTTGCTAATAATGAGTTTCATTGACAGAACTCTTATTGCTAATTATTAAACTTAGGTTATACCTTATACCTTTACTGAAATGGCGACCTAACTCAATAAATAGGTAGTTTAAAGCCAGGTATGACTGAGAGATGAGTGTAGGATGATTGTGGCTTGATCTTGTAGTCTTGTTACCGACTAAGGCCGACATTCTCCTTAGACAGGACTGTTAATGCAGCCAATAGTGTCTAGGGACCTAAAGTTTAATGTGGGATCCGAACCACAATTTTTACCTCATACATAGGCCTATACGAATTGTTCTAATTGTGAGGATGTTACAAATGCATAAAAAATTTTGTGTTTTTAGATTACCCTGACTCATTCTCTGTGTTGTAACATTTGAGTCACGGTCGATATCGTCGCTGCCAGTGCAGTATCAGTTCAGTAGTCACTTTTCCGTTACTCAGTCATCGGCGATGATGTCATCATCAGTGGCAGTAGTGACGGTTGTTAGTGGCATTGTCCTCGGCAGATAAGTGTAAACAGCTGAGGCTTCAGTGCATGGATTGCTGAAGGAGAGGTAAACAATTAATTACTGGATTTTTACTGAATAAATAGTAACCTGAGTAAAAGAAGAGTAAATTATTGCAATGCTTTAGATACTTTAATAAGTTCTAAATTTGTTTGAAAAGTTTAGTTAAAACTTTTAGCTGAGGTCTTTAGGTATTTAAAATGAGTAAAATGTTTTTCAGGGGTTTAATACGAAAAATTAAGTGTATAGAAGTAGGTTGATTTTCCGTTAATAGGCCTATATGTTATTATTTGGTATGCACTTTTGTGATTAATTAAGAACAATCCAAACTAATATATAAATGTTTTGTACACTTTGCGAAATGTGGAGCTTAAACAAGGGGACTACGAAATATTGCAATATAATTTAGCTACGGAATTAAACTCCACTTGTCCACTCTTAATTTGTGTATGGCATACCTGATATTCATTTTGTGTACAGTTAAGAAAATTATACTAGTTAATTTTACCTCTATAACTTTAACGTATTTTTGAGTTTTAAACTCATAAAAAAAACTACATGGAGGGCGTTAAAATGAACATTGCTCTATTATAATGTTCATATTTTATTATGTGTGGTAGTATATATTCTGAATAATATTGCAGCTTTTACATATTTTTGTTCGCGATATATCATACAGAAACCACTTTGGCAAAAATCAAATCATTACTTCAAATACAGAGTATCTAGGCTACAATAATTTGTTTCAACTAGGGGGCCCCGTGCGCAAATTGGGCATTTTGTAATATTTTCCTTTCCGTTTTTTAGAAACTCGCCTACAGTACAATTCGAAGGAATTGTGACTTTTCAAACAATATTTTTATCATTCTGCACGAAATCAGCCTGTTTTTTGTTCTCTCATTAGTACCAAAACCGATTCTTTTTTGTCCTAGGACTGAAAAATCACCTGGAGAATTTTTTAGGTCCTAGTACTGAAAAGTCAGCTGTTTGATAACTATATTAATATTCATTCATTAATGTTTTGAAATTCATACGTTATAAAGAGCATTGTTTGTAAATAACAGAAATGTAAACACTGCATAATACTTACTCTGTAAATATAACCTTAAAAATACAACTTTTTAGTAAATATTTTTAATTATTAAAAGTCTAATTTCGCATCATGATGAAAAACGTTGTTCGTCACTCGGAGCAAAAGTGTCTTTTTGATGCTTAATCGTTGCGCCGAGTTTTTAAAACACGATTGCGCACCAAAAAGACTCACTTTTGCTCCTAGTGATGAAAACTACCATTATGTTGATTATGCAGTGACAGACGATACATTTTTGTTTACAATATCACTTAAAAAATTATCTGGGAAGGTCAGATGTTAGGTTACAATACACATTTAAAAATCTTACCTTTAAATACCTTTATTGAAATGGCGACCTAACTCAATAGGTAGTTTAAAGCCAAGTATGAATGAGAGATGAGTGTAGGATGATTGTGGCGGTAGTCAGTAACAAGGCTGACATTCTCCTTAGACAGGAGAATAATGTTATAATGACTATGCTGTTGGCCAACATTTTAAAGCTCCCTCTAGAAATATATCAAAGGCTAGAGAAGCATAGCCCGAAACGAAAGGGTTTTTTTGTTATCGCCATTCACACACGCGCTAGATCATAAGCTTAAAAATAACACCTCAATCTAAAAAATCGGCTAAGTATGTCGAGAGAAAAAGGGATGTAACAAACTCTTATAGAATTAAGAAGGTATATATTTTTAAACGCAAGTAATGGATTAATAAATTAATAAAATTTTAAACATCGTCAAAAGCCGTGTCCACACTGGCCGAACATTCGTGGCGAACACAAAAATGAACAAACATTCCTAACGAACAATTACCGGCCATTTGATTTACATTCTAAAGTCAAATGAGTAAAATTAGACGAGTTTCCATCGAACAAACAAAAGTTTAGAATAACTTTGTTCGGTGAACATGTTCGGCCAGTCCGGATGCGGATTTTAGGCTGAGCGTATTAAACATGCAATATTCCAACTTCTTGTGAAATCAATCTTAGTTAAAGGCCTTTACATAATGTTGCTTTGGTAAAACAAGCTAATCCACTTTCTTATTGGGCAATATTTTAATAAAGCTATAAAACACGGACAAGAAGCCTTAGGTTCCGTGAGCTCCTGATTACACAACAACAGCCGGAGATGTTGCGTGATGGAAAAGAATGTAAAGCCCACACGCAAAGTGCATAGGCCTACACCCCGCCGCACGCATACCAACACCAACCCCCTCCTACACATGTCAAGAATCTGTTATACTATATTTACTGTGATTGTATTTACTCTCTTAAAAATGTATAGTCACGAGAAAAGGATAAATGTTTTGTTTCAGGTTTAGGCTTCCGGATCACTTAAGTATAACAACAATAAAGGTTTAAATACCTGTCGTACCGTCTAGTGATCCAAATTTGTAGAACTACGCTACAGCTGTTTCGAAGACCAACGATTCATCTTCAGGCAAACACAAAACGACCAAAACGTAAAACTACATGTCACATATATATACATGACCCTCACAGTAAATAAATAACCCAGTTGAAACGGCACGTTCTTGGTAATTAATTACTGAAGCGACCTATGATTTATTTGCCAAATTAAAGTGAATGTTGCGTAGATTTTTAGAAATTCCTAGAAATTGGCGTCCGTTCTCGGTTTACATCATATTGCCGTTTAAAGGTTAAAATATAATTCTTATTGAAGACTTAAATTCAGTTTATGATCAGGTTTTTATAAATAGTGTGAATACATTTCATTTGTAACTTTATATAAAAATCAATGACCACTAAAAATGCTGCATAATTTAGTAGAATTATGACAAAATAAAATTTATAGTGGATTTTTTATTTAGAATATAAGTATAAAACCAATGTTGAAGCTAATCTGTTTAATTCACTCTCAATATGTTAAATCTGTTTGAAGTGTGAGATAAATTATTAATAATTTCTAGTGTGGTGGTAATGAGTGAAAGCCACACGAACCAACTTTGTATTAATATTATGGATAGACAGATTCATTTCGCCTTTTTCTCAATCGCCAGACATATGTGCGTAAGTCTCGCCTCCATCTCAATCCAGTTGCGAAGGTCGAGGAACTCAGGAAAACTAGCGCATTTGTTCAATCATTTTTAAAGAAACCCCAATAAAACGTAACAATAATAGACTATTCCACTATAATTCCGACTCATTTTCAATTATAGATATATGTCAACAAAAACACCTGATATAGTATCTCAACTTACTTTAGCTTTTACGATAACAAGTCACTTTTTCCTTGTTTGTGAAACAGCCGAAAGCATCTTGATAGGATACGGGACATCTAAAGCACTCCCGATCAAACCTATCCATATGTTTACAGATCTTGGTCCCACAGACTTCTTTGTTTACACGCACTCTAGTTGACACATCACTCGTGTAAATACGCAGTCGGCCGCGACACTAGCGCGCTCCAGTGGTCGGACGCTGAACTGAGGCGGGGATTTCCAGCTCCACTAAACAGCTGATGGCGATTGCCGCGAATGACCTCCGGCCCACATGTTATTGGCACAGTTGTTGTTGTTGTTGTTGTTGTTGTTGTTGTGCCACCGTCCTGTCCAGCAGTCCAGCTGATCTGTTGTTGTATGTACAACAGAGATCGGGCGGCAGTTGTATCATTTTGTTGGTTGTGTGTAAACTTGGTGATATAGGGGAGGGTGGGCCACAGTGGAACGTGGGCCACAGTGGAACAATTATATTTTTTTTGGATTTGGCTAGTCTGTCAACTGCTGCACTTTGTGAGTGAACTCCAAAACTATTTGTCTACCAATCTACCCATAGTTCATTGGTGCAAATGGGTGCCTTCCTGTAAGGAAGAGAAATAATCCATGTTTTGTTTTTGACCTCCAAAAGTTAGTTTTCTCAGGTTATTCGTCACCAATTT
Organism: Neoaliturus tenellus; assembly: GCA_030545055.2. Lineage (NCBI taxonomy): Eukaryota > Metazoa > Arthropoda > Insecta > Hemiptera > Cicadellidae > Neoaliturus > Neoaliturus tenellus. The sequence goes on from CM061533.1 coordinate 8,527,235, forward strand.
ATCTTCTGTTTGCAGTGGTTAGAGGTAAGTGTCACACAACAGTGTAAAGAACAACTCTTTCTAAAACTTTTAGACTATTTAGAATATTTGTAAAAATTTCTGGAGTGGAATTAGGGCTAGTTTTTCTGATCAAACAGACATGGGCCTCAATGAAACACTTGATGTTGGGCCACAGTGGAACTGTTTCATTGTGGCCTAACATCAGGTATCTCAATGTAACAAAAAAATATTACGTAATATATGTTTTTAATTTAATAGTTTGAAACCCAATTATTGATTTTTTTTATTAAATTATCCTTTTGGAAATTTATTGGAAAGCCAAAGTCTTGAACTGGCTGTTCTTTTTACAGATCAGTATGCCAAGAGGAAGAAAGAGGAAAAAAGAATAAAGGATAAGAAAGAAGAGGAGAAACGTATCTAACTGTTAAGTCTTTACATGGATTACATTTGAGTTTAATAAAGATGATTTATTACGGTATTTTGGCGTTTTAATTCGTTGTTCCATTGTGGCCCGTATCATGTTCCATTGTGGCCCTATATTGGGCCACAGTGGAACACATGCATAGGTTTTGAAAAACATTTCATAAAAATTAGTTTTTATTTTATTATTAATTTTAAAATATATATAATGTATGTGGGAAAGGTTTTTCTCTAAGTACATTCATCTTCTGAAGCTGTTAAGCAAATAGGTAAAAAAACAAAAATTGTTTTGAAATTTTTGTTCCATTGTGGCCCACCCTCCCCTAAGTTAGGTTTTCTCTTGCTGACAGAACAGTAAATTAAAAATATTGTTAAAATGATAAATTACTGCATGAACTAAATAATTGTGATTAAGATGGTTATCCATCAGATGGTAAGATGGTATGGGACAAACAAAGTGCAGGCCTATTTATTGCGTAAAGCGTAGTTTTATAGTATTTTCTTAACTTCGTCAACCAGTTTTCACACGATCGATCAGTGTATTTCTTGTTACAATATACACCTAACTTTTACTCATGTTGTAGTAAGTCATTGAGTGTTAAGTAGTGCGAATTTCATGTCTCATCGTAATTTGTAAAACTACATGTAGGAGAAATAATATTTAGAAAAATGATGATAATATATACTGCTGTATAGTGTGGTTTTCAAGTCATTGTACTGGGAGAAGAGTAGGTAGCTAATGTAAATTAAGAACACAGAGAGAAAAAGAACAGTGATGGGAAGCAATATCGGGTTATTGTAATGTGTTTAAATTTAATGTGCTAATTTTTATTTTTTCCTCAACTTTGCTATCATCACTATGAAAGTGAATTTCGTAATTAAGTTTCCTGTTTTTGTTCCAGTTAATAATTGAGTGAAATAATGTGTTGTAGTAATTTTTTCAAGGAGAAATGTGCATGGTATAGTGAGTTATTCGAACCAAATTACCAAAACCATATCACTAGCGCTTTGCTATATAGTCATTGAGCTCAAAAAAAGAGGTTGTGACTTCAAATATTTCAAGCAAATTAATGTCATAAAACTATAAACAATTTAAATTTACGGTTGTTACATACCGGTAGTACAAAAAGATCTCCTTTAATTTTTTTTATTATATAAAGTGTTTTTTTCAGTACTAATAAAATGAATTTTTTATAAAAACTGGAAATGTTTGTGTCGATTTAAAAAATTATAAACTTTGTGCCGAATAGTGAGATTTGGTTGGGACTTCCAGCGGTCGACCGCGGAGAAGTCGCGGCCCGGGGGGAGGGAGTGCATTCAGCCACTCGCGCCTTCAGCCATCTCCTTAGTAGATACGGTACAAGAATGCTTGTAATACAGATTCTATAACGTCAAATTTACTTTTTAACTATAAGAATCAAAACTTAAGGGTGAGATCAGGACAGTATATGTTTTAAAAAATCCTCATAAACTACACGGATGAACTTTCTTTGTTTTAGCGAATTTCCCATAGGGAATAAGCTATTACCGTAGGTCTCATGGTAAGACCTAAGCCCGGGACCATGTTACTTTTTCGTTTTTAGGTGCCCAGAGACCAAAAATAATAGTCATTAAAAATTTTATATATATATATATATATATATATATATATATATGTATATATATATATGTATATATATATATATGTATATATGTATGTGTCCCTAGACACGATAACTCTCGTAAAAATCGTCCAATCGACACCAAATTTGGTAGAAATGTGTAATCCTACGTTTATTCGGATGAGTTCGAAAACCAGACATATCGACCTACCGGAAGGGGTAGTTTTGGGGGGTTTTGTATCCCAAAAATGGAATTTTTGCATTTTTCATATGTAAATTTTAAATTTTTATTTTGACCATTGGATTTAGCTGAAAAAACACACAATTTAGTATTTTGAAGCTTTGCTCTATCTCCATTGGTTACCGAGATATTACAAAGTCTAAAGACAGTACATTGTCTTTTAGGGCTCCAATGTTAATCTTATGGAGAATAAGGATGTGTTAATATTTCACTTATTAACCAATATTTTTGGATGAAATTTGGTATTTAGCTTCATTTGGTTGAGATTCATCCATTTAAGGTAAAAAATCTTGGTTTTTGTACTTATCATGGCAGCATACCTGCATAATCTTTTCCCATGTTAATCATATGGAGAATAGGCAAACTTTTATTTATGGACAGATATTGATGAAACTTACTATATGTCTTTATATGGTCGAAATAAATTTTTTCTATGCTAAAAACCTACTTTTAGTGTCCCCCATGGCAGCATACCTGCATACTCTTTCCCTATATTTATCTTAAGGAGAATAGACATTTATTTCCCTATTTATGAGCACGTGATGAAATTTTGTTTACAAGTTTAGCTGGTCAAAATTAATATTACTAATTTGGAAATTCGCTGAGTACGCAGGTCTGCTGCGACGGGAGGTATTTTAAACAACTTAAGGTAGCACCTAGCAAACCTTCGGAGGCGTGGCGTGGTGCAGATGGTTCATGGATAGTTCCGGAAAAAGCCGAAGAGCTGACGAAGGTCGTCGAAAAAATCCGAACATGACTTTAAGATTGTACTTTTAAGTTGTACTTGAATTTAAAACTGGTTTATATTATTTTTGTAGAAAATCAGTTTTCACAGGGCCATTCAAGTAGGCCTATAAGTAAAGTGCCGTTTCCATATGGCTGTTACGCTGCCCCTGCCACCTAGCAAACCCTGCAGAAAACTCGCAGTGGAGCGGCGAGCGGAAAACTTCCTCTCCGAATTCTCTAAGCCGGATTCGAGTGGAAGGTTTTCTTCGCCCGTTCTCCGTTTCCACTAGAATTGCAGAGTGTGCTTCACTACATCAAATAACATGCAATAGTCAATAGTCAATAGTCAATAGTCAAAATACCTTTATTCATTATTATACATGGAAGTACATGAATGGTGTCATTATTACAATATATTACATCTTAATGATACTAAATAAGTCAACATAAATCAAACTTTTTCCACCCTTGTAACTTTAGAACCTCATAGCTATTTAATTGTACCTGCATACTTAATCATTAAAGTAATCCCCAATTGAGTAGCATGGTTTGCCAATCATAAATTTTTTTAACTTTGCTTTGAATTTTGTTGAACTTATTTCATTTTTAATATCTGTTGGTAAATGGTTGAAAAATTTAGCACCAGTGTAAGTCGTTTTCTTTTTAAAAAATTCTAAATTATGTTTTTCAAATTTAATGTTTTTCCTGTTTCGAGTTTTGTATGAATGGTTATATCCCAACAACATTTCATCAGACTTGTTTTCTTTTACATACATTATACAATCATGAATATATAAACTAAATACTGTCAATATTCCTAATTCACAGAATTTGTTTTTGACATGCTCCTTATAATCTAAGCCAAGCATTATTCTAATACATTTTTTTTGAAGTTTCAATATACTTTCTAAATTTTGATGTGATGTAGCTCCATATACACAAATGTTGTAGGATATGTGAGAATGGATTAGTCCGAAATAAGCAGTTTTTAAGGTAGCCAAGTCAGTTAATTTTGATAATCTTTTAAGTGCATAAATTCCTGAATTTATCTTACTGACAACCTTGTTTACATGGCCATCCCAACTAAAATTACTGTCAACTACTAGACCCAAAAATGTTGTCTCATTGACTTGCTGTATACTTTGATTTGCAACGTTAATCTGAGTTATTGGACTGGTTTTATGTCCAAACAGTGTTACTATGAGTGCAATTCGTTTCATAAGATTTAGTTTAGAATCTTTGTTAAATCCAAGTAATTTAAAACTAACTATAGGAAATACATCATATATGGTGTCATAAATATTCAATATTTAGGTACTATACTGTATATAACAAATATTTTGCTGACGTAGGAAAAACTTAATATGCAGCTCGCGGTCAAAGTACGTTTACTGCACTCGAGATAAAGTCTTCCGCCCTCATCTGAGGCTCGTAAACATTTCTCTCGAGTACAGCAAAGTGGTACTTTTCGCTCTTGTTGCATAAATAACTATTTAAAATCACTCATTATTTTCTTTGGTTTTTAAGCTCCATAATAGGTAAATTATAAAACCACATAAACTAATTAGCTACTACCGTATTGTTTTATGTGATGAGTCATATCCCTCATCACATTGCTAAGGAAAAATTAAAATTTAAGCTTTAATATAAGTGGTCATGGTTTCATAAATTTTGTGACCATTAAAACTTTTAAAACATCACATTGATGACAAATTCTCATAAAATATAAATAAATAATTTTTATTGTTACCAAACTACGGTAACTTTATTAAGATACACATTCTGATGTGTTTAGTGGCAAAGTAATTAAAAAAATCTTTAAGAAAATAGTGAAAATAAACAGCTATTTACAATATTGCAATCGCTGTTTCGGAAATTTAAACAAAACTGAAAACTTATTGAAATTTTAAAAAAGATAATTGACAAACATAGCATTGTAAACCACATGAGTTATACAAACTATTAACACATAGTTGATTTTTAAGGGGATTTAGCCTATTACTAAGACCAAAATTGGTCAAATAAAATTTTTTTTGTTTATTTTATATTTTTGCTCCTGAGGTCTTATTACATGAAAAAATGCAACTGAAATAAATTTTTCACCTATTGTACATTTTTATAAAGTAATTTATCTTGCTATGTCTACCATTCGTTAAGGTATATGGTAGGGGTCTACTGTCACATGTCTACTGTTACATTTTTTCTGATGTATCTTTTTAATGGTATTAATTCTGTGATTTTTATGAGTCACAAGTCAAACATCTTTCCATATAATATAATGCTTATAGTCAAAATAATTATAGTCTTATAGGCAAATTCATTCTATTCGACGATGATATATATAATTAATTAGCTGTAGCCTGTCACGTTTTCAACCTTAATTGAATTTATTTTGTAGGTAATAAAATCTTTTTAAAGAGTAACAAAATATTCTTCCTTAAGAATGACATTGAAACAATGAAGTAGTGTGAGTGGAGCTCTGAAGCAATTTTGCAAAACCTTTTCTTAATCAAAACCTATGAGCAAATAGAAACGACCATGTCAAATTTAAACCCTGTAAGCACTACAGTCATCTTGAAGTCATGTGGGGCGGGACAATAAAAAAAAAAAAAAAAAACAATATTTGCAAAACTATTTCTTAGTTTCTATAGAGTTCTGTAGTTTCTATTAGCTAAACAGAACACAATCGTCGTTAAATTTCAGCCCCGTAAACGATCTATGGTAATTTTAAGGATTGAGGAGCACTAAAGGAAATTTGCAAAATCGTATCTTATTGAACACCTATGAGCAAGAGCAACACCTTTGTCCATGACAAATTTCAACCCCGTAGGCCCTGTATTAATATTGAAGTCGTTTGAGGTAGAGCCCCCAAAGAACTTCAAAAATTACATTTACAAAACCATCTATTAGCAATACGAAACATTCACGTTGAATTGAAGATTCTTAGGATCTATGGTAATTTTGAGGTTCTGTGGGGCAGATATTTAAAGGGAATTTGCAATATTATTTCTTATTGAGCACGTATGAGCAAAGAGGAACGTCCATGTCTAATTTTAACAGCCTGGGCCCTAAAGTAATTTACTAAACCTGTGGGGGCAGAGCCCTAAATAATAAAAAAAACAATATTTGCAAAATTGTTTCTTAGTAAGTATTTCTATGAGCAAAAAGGAACGTCCATGTCAAATTTCAACACCGTAGGCCCTATATTTTGAAGTTATGTGGGGCGGAGCCCTAAAGAATTTCAAAAACTATATTTGCAAAACGTTTCTTAGTGAGCACCCATGAACAAAAGAGGAACTCCATGTCAAATTTCAAACCTGGAGGCCCTAAAGTAATTTTGAAGTCCAGTGGGACGGTGCCCTTCAAACACTATAATTCCAAATCAGCTTCTAGGTGAGTACCTATGAGCAAAGAGAATCGTCCATGTCAAATTTCAACACGCAGGCTATACAGTAATGTGAGCTTCTGTGGGGTGGAGTCCTAAAGAAGATGTACTAAACACTTTTTTTATTGAGCATCTATGACCAAAGAGATCATTTCAAACTTCAACCCCACAAGTTTCTTAGTTTGTAGTTAAATTTGGCCATACAGATAACATTATATTGAAATTTTGTAGGCCTGTCGGGCGGAGCCCTGAAGGAATTTTGCAAAATTTTTTCTTAGTGAGCACCTAAGAGGCAAAACAAACCTGTGTTCAAATTTTTCAAGTAAATCGGTTTGGTGGTTCCTGAGATTTCGTGATGAGTGAGTCAGTAACTGTTATTTGGCATATATATGACATAAAAGTTTTCTAATCACGAAATTTAAGTTCATTTCTTATAAGTTCTTTTAAGTTCAGGTTAATACATGTATTCGGATAGTACAAATCCATAGCATCATAATACTAATAGGATGTAAATAAATGAACAAGTAACAATACTGCGCTTTTTATTTCAAAACTATATTAATACTGAAAACATTACAATGTAAATGCATATCTGGTACTTCAAATAAATAAATACAGTCTTTGGTCATTAGACTATCAACTAAATTTTTTATAAACATGGTATCATCTGGAAAGATGATAAGAGCTCTAATAAAATCCTATATTATAAATAATTAGAAAATTAATTCTTCTTTATCGATATAATTATTTATATAATGACAAAATTAAAGTACTCCTAACTAAAGTAATTTTAATGATTATCATAGTAAATTTCTCATACATTTGTATGTGCAATAACTAGTGCTATCTTTAAATTTACAAGAATTAGAAAAAGCAAGTTTTTTATTGATTTTTCTTTTTTTTTCTTTTTTGTTTATTTCCAAAACAATACAAATACAATTCGTCAGTGATAAACAATTACAAGGAAATTATTTCCCCGAATAGACGATAAGTCTGTGTTCGGGGAAAGAGTTCAATCTAGTTTTCATATAGTGTTCATATTAATTAAGTGTTGTGTTATAATACAATTATTTACATCTCATTGTTGCAAAAACAACAGAGTAAGGATGTTAGTGTACAGATCTCCATTTTTGGGTCTCTTGTTATTTTAATGTTTTAATTGTTTTCCTGTTTAGTTTTAAAATATGTATACTTTTTATAACTTGACCCCTACGCCATGTAATTACTGATTATTATTTGGTTCAATATAGATGCTGATATTAATAAACCTCTGTAGTTTAGTCAATTGAATTTAATTTTATATGAACAATAGTAATCTATTTTACCTATTGTGTATTTATGTGCATAGAGCTTAAAACATCCTAACATTATTATTATTTTTTTTTTTTTTTTAATATAGGTGGTAAACCTTTTTAAGATAAATGTTGTTGAAATCAAAACGTTTATGTTTGTTAAATAGTAAGAGTAAAGCTTAATTGCATTCCATTTACTACTGGTACTTTGCAAACCACTATTCAACATTTTTATAACATCATAAACCTATAAATTTAAATACTAAGAAAATTAGGAATTTTAAAATTTAGAAATGCTTTTCACTTTTTCAGGGTTTTTTGGTTACCTAACCCAGCCTTACCTTAAAACATTATGTTCAACTTAGCCTACAATCTCAAAGTATTTATTAAAATGTAACTACACGTGACACAGTTGCTAAACAATATCGATTATTATAATTATGCAATGATGTGAATGTATGTTCAGTTTCTATAGCGCTACTTGGTACGCTAATAATATCTCTTTTAGTGCAATATGCTGTTTTATACTCACTTATCTCTTTTGAAATTATTGCAAATATTGTTTTACGGTTGTGTAAATAAATATTAATTGTTTTCCACCATCATGTCGAATCAAACGTTGCACAGTCCCAGACCCTATGTTCATTTGACCGGTATGGCGTTGAGGCTCCTCTGCCGCTGCACGGGTATGGGCGCCTGGGCGGTGGGGGCGGTCCTTTGGGCGGCGGGGGCGGCGCTGGGGGCGGGCGACTCCGTGGAGTTCTTGTTGCCGCCCCCGCCTCCGAAGCTGAACCCCAGCAGGCCGGTGAGCCAGGCGATGCCCTCCTCGGCACTCTCGTTGACCGCGTTGATCAGCGCCTCCTCCGAGAGGTCGGGCTTATCCGTCGCCCCTTCGGACGACTCCGCCGACTCCTCGGCCGACTGCTCCTCGCTAGAGCTGAACATTTCAGTTTAAAAAAATATACAATTGTTGAAAATTATATTTTTTAGTTGAGGATCAACATCACCACTTCAAAATAACTTAAACACGCCTTTTCATTCCCATGTTTCAGACGGTGATTTATTTTGAATATTATCTATCATAATAATAATAATAATTTATTGCAATTGGTATACAAATGTACACATAGCAATTGACAAAATTTACAATTAATAATTTAGATTTTTTTTTTTACTTTTTGTAAAGTAATACAGTTTACTCTTCAATTTTGAATGTTGTCTGGTATAATGAGAATGACAATCTGAAATTTTCGGGAAATGTTGAATTTCTTTTTTTACATTCATAATAGTTATAACTATTATGAATGTATTATGACTATTATTATGACTATTATGACTATTCATAATATATATCTAGAAGTCAATGTTAAAATTATGTTAAAAATTATGTTTTCTTGTAGATTAAGGTTGGAGTGAGGGTCGACGCTTAGCCATGTAACTTGATACAGTATTTCCAGTTACACTCTCACTTTTCCGTTCCACAGGATTTCCATTCCATTCCTAATGAGAAAGTGGAGCTAAACTTGGAACGGAAATAAGTTTTCAATCATAAACTCTTATATACTTAAACCAATACAAAACTGAATAGACAGGAACATCTGTTTTAACTTTAATTAAAAACTGGTAGCATCATATACTATATACTATAATACGAGCACTGTCTGAAGGGATTTGTGTTCCACAATCTCGAAATCAAGCGGGTAAAATTAGCTTAAACTTTAAATTTAAGTGTGTTATTTTGGCTCAAAATTTAGTTTAGAAAAAGCCTCAATCCCAGAAAAAATCTAATTTGGTCTAAATTTAAGTTTAAAAACCGTAACTTATAACATTGGTCTTATGGGTTGCTATTTTGGTACCGGTAACTAAATAACAACGAAATGTATACAAAAATAAAGGAACAATAATGTTAAGCAGCCTTTTTTAAATGGCTGTTAACTGAGAAAAGTATTTAATCTTTAAAAAAAATGGCCGCAAGCGAATTAAACGAGTAATATGTGACATGTGAAACAAACTTTTTGTTTATTTTGATCTATGGTAACAGAAGTTTAGTAATACCAAAGTTCAGACATATTAAGTTAAGGATAATGTTTTATTCTTTTATGGGAACTTATTTTGAAATACAGAATGTGGCTACTTTAATGTAAACCATAAAAACTATTATCTTGTTTATTTACAATCTATCAAGAAAGGGGTTTTAGTAATATTCATCATGACTTCGCCCCTGTTTTTAAAATAACTATGTACTTTGGCATGTTCAATACATTGACAAATTCCAATGACAATAAATTCTAATAAATCTCACTAAATAGTCCTCACCTGATGACCGGCTCTCGTGACGAGTCCACCCTCATGCCCTCGGGCCCCATGGTGAAGCAGCCGACGCCGTACTGGGCCTGCACGTCGCCCAGCAGGGTGGGCTCCATGACTACGCAGCCCCGCAGGCCCTCACCCTCTGGCGTCAGCTCCGTGAACCTCGCGCACACCTGCGCCAGCTCCGTCAGCAGGTCCATGCACGCCGGCTCCGGGCTGGATGCTGCACACACACACAAACTTAGAGTAGAGCTAAAAACAAAATTCTCTAAAGTGGAATTTGAGCTCCACTTAGTTCTAGGAGGTTCAGTTGGTTTTTTAGTAAACATGTTTTGTAAGAAAACTTTCACAGAAGACCAGTGACATACAACCGACAAAATCATTAACAAGCCATAGATGATTATATCTAAATAAAATAAAGTAGACAATAATAATGTGTTTTATAGAGAGCTCTCTTCAAAGTGAGAGTTCCCTAAAATTGTTCCCTAGTTCCTCCAAAATTGTTTGTCTTCTTGTCAACATTAATAAAAATGAATATTTTCAAGGTCACTTTATTAAAAGAACTATGTGTGAATTGATAACCAATCACCTTTTCTCAAGTACTAAAAACGACGACTGATTCTGGCTTAAGTTCCTACTTAGCAAAATAATTTGAGGGAACATAATTAATTAGGTCCTAGTGGAAATTGTTCAAAGTTTATACTTTATGCTTGTTTTGAAGAATAGAAAAGCACGGTATGGAAGGCCACAGAGCGCAATATTGTGATCTTATTAGCTGCGGTATTGTGTTGAAGAGTAAATATTGGTAATTTTCAGTGAGTAACGGTCCTTCCTTAGGGAGCAAAAATACACGAGTTGTTGTCTGAAATCGAAAGTACAAACAAATAATAGGCTTGATAGTGTTAGTATTTAGATAATAATTACTATAGCAATCCACTTGTTTGCACACTTTGGGTAGAATAGTAGTATTTTTATTAAAAATGTTCCTTGTTTTACCTTTGACCTGTTCGCTGTGGAGAACGTTGTCACCGTAGGAAACATTCACCATGAGACCATCAGCTTGGGAGAGGTATTTCAACTTCACGCAGCCTGTGAGCACAAAATCACGCAATAAGGTGAACTACAACACACAGTGAAAAACAATTAACTAATAAATAATTTTTTTAAAGAACCTAAGCTGCGAAGTTAAAACTAATAAAAATTTATTTGATTACAGTTCTTACAATCCTTTATGTATTAAAGTAATTAAAAATATTTAAGCTGAATTTGAAAGTAGGTAACAAAGTATATAGAATATGTACTATGCAATCGTTTTAGAGGTAATCAGTGTTTATTTTGAATTTTCTTAATAAAATCTCTCAAATGATTACTAACGACAAACTTGGGCTGTGCAATTCAAGTATTTAATGGTAAAAGTATTGGCAACATTTTATTTTATTACTTTTTCACAAAAAGCATGTTTAAGGAAAGGGCATACGATTTTATGCACATTTTAGTCTAAGTAAGTTTTTAAAAGAATCTATTTTCTGTCGGTACACACTAGATAAGTTTCAAGAAACAGTATGTCATACTTCCAGTTTCCCTTTTCACCCGGGTCGCCCAGGTCTATGAAGGTGACGTTGCAGTTGACGCAGCAGTTTCATACAGCGCCCTAATAACTGCGATTCCTAGTAGACAATTGGGAGCCGGCCTCCTCGCAGCTCTAGAGTGTTACTCTTTATTTACTTACCCGGGCCACCCAGATCGATGAAGTTGAGGTTGAAGTTGGCGCAGCAGTTGCACATGGTGCCATCGCAGTTACACATCTGGTCTTGCAGATCTAGAGTGTTACTCTCTAAGATAATCACCCGGGCCGCCCTGGTTGATGAAGGTGAGGTTGAAGTTGACGCAGCAGTTGCACATGGTGCCATCGCAGCTACACATCTGGTCTTGGTGCTCTAGAGTGTTACTCTCTAGATACTCACCCGGGCCACCCAGGTCGATGAAGGTGAGATTGAAGTTGACGCAACAGTTTCACACGGTGTTGTCACAGCTACACATCTGGTTTTGGTGCTCTAGAGTGTTACTCTCTAGATACTCACCCGGGCCCCCCAGGTCGATGAAGGTGAGATTGAAATTTACGCAACAGTTTCACACGGTGCCATCGCAGCTACACATCTGGTATTGCAGCTCTAGAGTGTTACTCTCTAGATACTCACCCGGGCCGCCCAGGTCGATGAAGGTGAGATTGAAATTTACGCAACAGTTTCACACGGTGCCATCACAGCTACACATCTGGTATTGCAGCTCTAGGGTATGTGTTACTCTCTAACTAGTATACTAGTTAGATTGTGTTACTCTCTAACTCACCCGGGCCACCCAGGTCGATGAAGGTGACGTTGAAGTTGACACAGCAGTTGCACACGGCGCCGTCGCAGCTGCACTCTCTGGTGGCCAATGGGGAGCCGCCATCCTCGCTGTCACTCTCGTCGCTCTTCGCCTCAGTCCCAATATAGTCTAGACCCCACGAGAACAAATCTAAAGAAAGAAGAAGATTATATTATTTTTATGGAGAGTGAGGATTAAACTAAGAACCTGTTCCAAAGTTCTAAAATAAATCTCTTCACATGGAGTTGTAAATCTCCCATTTTCTGTATAATAGTTGAAGAGCTAATAATCTTAGATAATGTTTATGAACCATACTCAGTTGTTCAAATAGTATATTTCGTCACTAGTCCGGAAGGTGGTCGTTATCGATGCAAGATCGAGTTTCAAGTACGAGGCGAAGCCGAGTACTTGAATTCAATCGAGCTCCAATATACCACTTTCGGACGAGTTACAAACAGTACTTTTCATCATACCACCTTTAATAAATTTACAGTTTAGATAAAAATTAATAAATTTCAACCTTTATACCCCTTCTTACGCTATTATTTGTTTATCTTGTAATTGAACTATTTACAGCTGTTACTAAAAATAAAAATAAATTAACTTGTGTAGTGTCCCGAAAACCACTGTGTCGCGGTCTAGTCCCGAAAACTTTGTTAACACGTTTATCCAACCCACCGGGAATCAACTAGTTTCGATCACAGCTGACCGTTCCGAAAACAACGTTTATCACAATGGTATGATGAAAATATGATTTTATAATATATTAAAAATAGTTAATAAACATGATCTTGTTGTGTCTCTATTGCACCATAGAAAACTACAAAACTTATTATACAATAGAAGGAAAAATATCTAAACCGCTTGTAAATTCAAAAAACGTGATAAAAGTGAACGGTTTGTTCAAAATATTTTAGTTATGGTTAGAATAAGTGAATTTTTGTGAAAAATATATATTTTAGTTATTATTAGGACAACAATATTATTTTGGTACTAATTTAAATATCCTTTTGTGAAATGTGTAAAGTTCATATAAAGAGTGGAAGTAAAGTCCCAGGGCAGTTAAATATAAAATACCCCTGTCGCAGCAGACCTGCGTACTCAGTAAAATCCCAACCGCATTCATTTTTTTTTTTTGTAACTTCCCCAATAAACATCAGGGGAACGAGGATGTAGGTTTGCTGCCTTGGGGTATTGTAACTAGATATAGAAAAATCCATACCCAGTACAAGTAACTAAATTGCATCAAATTCTGATATTTTTCATTTTCCCGATAAACCCCATATGAGTCTTGGGGTTGAGTAGGTAGGTTTGCCACCATATGGGTGATGTAAATAAATGTAAGTTAAACCCTACCTAGTGAATGTACGTACCAAATTTGATCAAGTTATGTCAATAAACAAGTGAAATACAGAGTTTTGTAAATTCACCATAAGAATAATATGGAAAACCTATATTTTTTTGCTTTTCTCATTAACCTGTTAAGCCATGTTAAAAATTCGAAATACTAAATTTTGTTTTTTTTTTTAAGCTCTTTTAAATGGGTTCAGTTAAAATTGTTGAATTTTTTAAAACTTATGTCCAAAAATGTCAAAAACACATTTTTGACCCTCTTGAAACCCCATAAAACACCGTTCCCTTACGCCGATAATAGGCCCTACTGGTTCGTGAACTCATGAAAATAGACCTGATCCTACCTTCATACCAAATTTCATCGAAATCGGAGGTCTCTGTCAAAAGTTGTCAGTACCACGGACACACACACACACACACACACACACACACACACACACACCTATACGCGCATATAAGTCGCAACGAGATCCATGTAAAAATCCAGCGGTATGAGATCCACCAGAAGGAGTGGTTTTTTTAAGAAAATAAGTGACACTTTTCTTCCCTGTAGTTAGTACAATGCACCAGTCTCTTCAGATTTGGGATACCTTCAAAATTAACCATACGTTTTTTGCGGTCAAAGTGAGATCCGGTATGTAAGGTCACAGTGAGATCCATTTTGACCTTGGCTATACACACTTTAACAAACTACGGTCACACTGAGATCCGTCTGCAACTTCCCGATTAATGTTCGACCGCCTTGCTGGTGTTTACACACACTCTATCTAGTTGCGGTCGAAGTGAGATCCTTTACGGTTTGCATGCGTAACGTAATATACTGTAAGAACAAATTGATACATTATGGTATTTTAGTGTTGAAGATTAATAGTCTAGTGATTACGCGGCTCTGTTAAGAAATATAAGTCATATTGTTTGGTGTACAGTATCGTATAGTGTACTAAACGTTTAATCTATATCTATAAAGTAGAATGCGTGTATGAGTTTGTATGTCTCATATGGGTGCGAAAACCACTCGACATAAATAGTGATCCAACTATACTTATTTAACATGAAAGTTCGGCCTATTCTACTGTAATTTTTTCGTACTCTTTAGTATTCTGACCCAGTGGCCTTGCAAGTTCCAATGTTATTTTTATGGACAAAATATTTTTATAAAACTGAATATAGACGAATTTAATAATAAGTTGAAACTTAAACATGTATACAAAAGAATGTTGTGAATGAACAGTAACTGGTAACATACAAGTACGTTGAATCATACTCTTTATAAAAGAAATTCGTGTTGGTTACACTGTATTGAATTTTAAAACGGCTGAACTGATTTGGCTGATAATTGGTGGCAAGGTAGCTTAGAACTAGGAGACGGACATAGTTTTTACCCCATTCGCGTCGTATGTATCAAGCTTTAGGACTGTCATAAACGTACCCATGTAAGGTTGTTTCGGAGTATTTTATCCGAGTTTTAATGAACACAACGTCGAGAAATAAATATTTCTTTGCAATTAATCATATAAACATATATTCTCATTTAAAGTATTAAGGTAAGTTTCATTTTTTTAGTATTGAAGGAAGAGTCGTTGTAACAAAATCTAGAGGTCCACATCTAAGGGGTGTTAATGACTTGAGGCGAGTGAGCGTGGCGAAGAGGCTCACCTAAAGGGCAAAGATTCTCAGGTTGGCATAACAAAGCATGCCAGATAACAGCAAGTATACAATGAATTTCTTCTATATTTTCTACAGTAAGAATCATTAAAAGTGTAAACTTTTTTATTTGAACCACGATTGTTTTTATATTACTTTGTTGAACCACAAATTTAACCAAATTTGTTATTCTTACAAATAATTAATAATCGCAATTACTCATCTTTTTTCGGGGTTGGATACCTTATTTTACAAGGAATTCAAGTTAAAGGTATAATGTACTGAAATCCTGTTGTATAAATATATAAGCAGATGGCATTAAATATATAAAAAATGAAGTATAGAAGTTTTCGTAAAAAAATTAATAATTTTGCTTTTTATGGGTTAAAAAATGTATAATTGATTGAAATTGTACACTATTAGTTGAAAAAATCTAGATTAAAGTTCATAGCAGAACAAGCGATTCAAGTGACTATGGCCTTAGTGATACATAAATACAGGCCCGTGCGTAGAGATTATTTAGCACCCTCTAGTTCCGAAACAGACTCATTTTTCTCTGAATACCAACAACAAAAAGTGAAATTGTTTCAAAGATGACTTATGTAACAGCTTTAAACGTCGTCTTAAGTAAACAAAACAAAATTTATACTACCAACCAGTAATACAATTGAATCAGGGTCATTCTTGGACTAGGGTAATCGACGATATTATCGAGGGAAAGACTGAATTCTACAACAAAATGGAACTCATGGTCCACACGGCAGGGCGCGGGGCGCCCTCGGCCGGCCAGTGATGAGAGCTGATGGGGGGGGGGGGGGGTGGAACGAGAGTCTGCCATTGCCCTCTTCATTTTGTCTACCTGTTGATATTTGTCACTATAATGAGTGTAAATAACCTCACGCAGTATGCCTATTTGTGACATGTGTGGTAAATTATTCTGTAATTCATAGTCCTTCTTGTGCAAGTTTCGATAATTCTTTATAATAAAGGAAGATTAAGTGTGTCATGGTTTTTCTGTTGTTTATATTAAGACTGAAAAAACGAGGTTAACCTAGATATAGAATGCTACCCGTTTCCTTGGTTAACAGTCCTTAGTTTTCAATTTCCCACCTGGTATCTGGACTTTTACCCATAAATTTTCGTCTGTTGTAGTTTATTTCCAATAGCCTGCATACAGACCAACAAATCGAAGTGGTTTTCAAAAACAAATAATGAGATGTTTAAAAGTATAATCAATAATTTTTTAAGCATGTTGTGGTCAACCCGATTAGCTAAAACTGTTTACCAAGGAAACAAGGGTAAAGGTTCGATGGTTACTAAAGAAACAGCGCGAACAGGGGACAAAAAATTAACATGTTTATCTCTTTATAATATGAAGTTTAACCTCGTTGGGCTGGACACTATCTCGGAAGACTCTCTCTCGCCATAAGGTTAATTAAAATGATAGTTCCTAACTAATATTTACTGTAATTATGGCGACAACTACTCTTACTCTTCCAAAGGTATTAATTGTGTACAATAAAACTGAATTCATACTATTGAAAATCAAAAATAATTTATTGTTTAGCGGAATTATTTGTTTAAATTCCATCGCACGATTTTTGTTTTTAGTGCAAACTGCATTGTTGTCAATCAGTTGTGTTTAGATGTTAACAAATTAATGAGAAAATACTAGATTACCTCGAAAAAAAGAAACGTTAGATGCGTGTGGCTATAATGGTGTCCTTACAGCAAGACTATGTAATCAGCGCAAGACTGTGTAGATCTGGAATTTTTTTATGTTTGTTTACGTGATCTAGAAAGGCAGGTAACATTTACTTTTCATTGTTATTTGAAGGCTAAATCACTGTAATGATAGAGGCTGCAAAGCACCTAATATCAAACAGTGAATAACTATGAACGAAGATCGAACCCGTTGCCGAATCAGCCGCAAGGTGACTGGCACCCGGCAGGAAGACGACTAGAGTAGTTTGCCGCCGGGTCACCGGTCCCCATAGTCACCGCGAGCGCCTAGCGCCCACCTACAATGGTGAAGGAAACTTTGAACTGTAAATACTGTGATCGGTAACTGTGGTTTTGAAGTTTTATGACTCGATCGAAAATATTACAGGTCATATCGCGGGGAATCGTCCACACACATTATACATTTCACTGGTTCAAGGAATGGAATATCTAATCTAAAACCAGGAATGGTGAAATAATAAGTACCTATAAAATTGCTTACTTAATCGTGATGCGGCTTGTCAGTAACGGGACCACGTCGCAGTGCTGTATGGCTGCGCCGGTGTGGCACCTTATTCCAACAAAATTATCGAATGCTATCGAAAACTTTCTTGCCTTAACTTATGTGTTAGATACTTTAGTGTGAGTGCATTGTCGTTGTGAGTACGTACTGGGACGATGGCGATGTCCTGTAATCCAGCTACTTGGAGGTCACGAATTGTGGATGGTTATAAGCGATGGCTTGTGGATGCGATATTCCCTAATCCCTGGTGGGGATTAACGTCCGCACTAGTGAGTGAATACTAGTTCATCCATAAAGACCATCTATATATGAATAGACAAGCATGTTTCATTTCCCCATTTTTTCTCACCTTGTGAGCATCGAAGGAGAAAACCGCACATACCGTTAGAAAAGTATTGTCCTGTAGATGAGCAGAATCGCAGTTTAATTCATATAGGGCCCGATGGTTTCGCCCTAAAGGCTTTTAAAGTTTCAATGTTATTCTTATGGAGGATTGAATCAATAAAATAACTTTAGTAAAAACAAATGCTAGCAAATTAGGAAGAACAGATATTTTAGTTATAAAATATTTCTAAAGTGGATCCACATTAACTGATATTTTGGTCGAATATCGACCACGGGCGAGCTCTAGACTTCATAATTAGACCAATTCGTATATGAGGTCAAATATGTGGTTCGGATACCACGTTAAACTGTAGGTCCCTAGATACCATTGGCTGTTGTCCTATGAATTAACAGGCCTGTCTAAGGAGAACGTCGGCCTTAGTCAGTAACAAGACTACAAGATCGCGCGACAATCCTCATCGTGCTATACACTCATCTCTCATTCATACTTGGCTTTAAACTACCTATTGAGTTAGGTCACCATTTCAGTAAAAGTGTTAAAAGGTGTTGTGTGCTCACTGTTATATGAATTATTATTATGTTATACAGAGAAATTATTTAGTAAATTATTGCAGTTTTTCTTCTTCTGACCTGTATGTTATCGAATAGATGTCTTTACTTTTGTTGTTTTTATTTATTGTTACAGTAGTATTGTATTTAAGTTTAGTTTTTAGAAATTAATTAGTAAATTCTGGTAACTTAAAAAATATATGTATATAAAATAATTTACATTTTTAAGTTTTTTGTTAGTTTTTTCCATAAAACTCTATATATACACCACACCTGGCACTCTCACGCAAGGCAAAACACGAACTCAAAAACCCAACGATCACACAAGACCAATAGATGGAGCACATCAAGCGCGAGTTGAGACACGAATGAACATGTCACTGGCCTACAGGAAGATGGCGCCTGCCGGCCGTGACTAACCCGAGTGGGAGCGCTAAAGTAGTGGGGTTTGGTTACTTTCAAAACGGAAGTCGTGCCAATTGCCAGCCGCTGCCGGCCAGCTGCCATCGGCCAGCTGCCAAATCAGTCGCTGCCGCCATATGCCATGCCATATAGCTTTAGGTGGGGAGAGGCTAAATCAAATGAAGGGGTGGAGAAGGGGTGAGGAGATGGTGTTAATTTTTGAAGTAGGAGTTAGTGTATAAAGGAGAGGGGATAATTGCTTCAAGGTCATATGGAGGGGGTTTTAAAAAAGACTGAACTCTAAGAGTTCAGTTTATCGGTGATCATCATACAGGTCAGTCGAAACCGACAAGGGATTGAAGAATAGCTTCTACATCATTTATTGTTGTAGAAGATACATCTGGAACTTGTACAGGGTTCTGAGGAGTTGTTGAAGTTGAATTTCTAGAAGGATTTTCCCTTGGATGAGTTGTTGATGATATTTCATGAACTTGAACATTTTCTTGGTTGGTTTCCATTATTATTGTAGTGTGAATTAGAGTGGAGATGTTGTTAGCTGAAGAGCATAGAAGATAATGAAGTAGGAATTATTGTCGGGGCCCTTATATAGGGAATGGTGGGGGTAAAATAAAAAAACTTGTTGAACACAGTCGATAGGTGTAACAAGTTCTAAGTTATTTAAGTGTAACATAGAACGTAAAATGTCGTAAATAACACTATCATCAACATTAACCTGAGAAGTTGTTGAACAGTATAATGGGTTAAAACTGTACTTCTTCCTAACTCTATTTAAATTAGTTTTACACTTTGAAATTGAAGGTTTAGAAGTACTTCGTAATATGTGTTGTGTTCGCAAAAGCTTTAATTTTAAACATTGTGCAGTCATTATAATCGATGTGTTAAGTTCAGAAGTTAAAAGAAGACTGAGATATAAAATGAAGTGTAAAAGAAATTGAAACAGAAAGCCAGAGTAGTAATTTTATAGGTTAGAATTTACAAAGGCTATTTCATGGATAATTCTAACCTCAAACCTAGTAAGTGAAGTAGTCATAACATAAAACTAACGAGAGATGATGACCGAGCGGATGCGAGGCAATGAATGTTTGTAGCGAAATAAACTACCCACCTTTATAGAGGCAATAACTCCAGCCAGATGGCGGCAGATGGCAAGCAAATGACTGGTTGACCGACTTTCACTTGAGTAGTAAGAGAAGTAGGGTTCTGTGTCTATCCCTACTCCTTGGGGTCAATGACCGACCGGAAAGGTCAATGACCCCCCCCCCCCCCCCCCGAAAAAATGGAGCCCCCCCCCCCGAAAAAATGGAGCCCCCCCCCCTTCCCCTACTCTTTCCCCCACTCCTTCCCCCACTCTTCCAGGTCAATGGCCGGTCACCACCGGTTGTTGACTTTATGTGGTGAAACCAGACTAAATATGGCAGCTGCCATGGATAATTCTAACCTCAAACCTGCTGCGCATGCAACGAGTTCTCCGGATCGGAATAGTGACTATGCTATTGCGCATGCGCCTAGTCCTGTATTACTCACTTTAGCGCTACTGCACATGGATAATTCTAACCTCAAACCTTGGTT
Source organism: Neoaliturus tenellus (assembly GCA_030545055.2). NCBI lineage: Eukaryota > Metazoa > Arthropoda > Insecta > Hemiptera > Cicadellidae > Neoaliturus > Neoaliturus tenellus. The sequence goes on from CM061533.1 coordinate 8,547,705, forward strand.
TTGCGTTGCTGTGCATATGCTGCTCCCCACTCCTTCGCCTTCCTTTTACACTGCTGCGAATTGGACTGGATTGAACACTGTACTGGAGTGAAACAACTTCCCCCACTCCTTGAAAACCCGAGGAGCGATAGGAGCTATATCTTTGCTTCAGTCGCCAACAAACTTTCATAGCGAAAGGTTGTTGGCGACTCAGCAAGAGGTTTCAAATATATAGTAGGCCTATATATATTTGAACTTCTTCTACTATGTTGCGTTTTTTAATGCAATGTGGTATGTGTGTGTGTGTGTGTGTGTTTAGTTTTAAGGTGTATTTAATTTAAGAAATAATTTGCGCATTGCGATGTTAGTTATAAGTTGGGTTTAGCATTAAGGTGTATTAATTTTTAAGAATAATGATGGTATTTGGTTGTGTTGAATTATTTGGTTTTTAATAATGATGTGTTGGTACTAATAATTTATGTTTGTTTTGTGCATTTGTTTTGCCTTACAGCTAGATGTTAGGGGGTAGATTAACTGTAAATTCAGAAGTTCAGTTGAACTTCATTTAAAATGGGTGGGACATCCGCAAGTCGGACTTTTTTTTGCATTTTGTTTAGGAATATGATGGGTGGGATTAGTTTGGGTGGGGTTAGAGTTGCGTTTCTGCATTAACTGTTCCAGTTTCCCTGAAATTAATGGTTACGCTTTGATGCGGACGGGAAGTTACGCTTTGATGCGGACGGCCCAGGGACCTCCCTTGCAGAACGTAACTAGTGGGTTGGGAGTGGGAACCGCTAGGCAAACAGGGTGGTGGGAACAGTATTACTGTTTCCATCACCTTGGATCATTATAAATCTTGAATGACCTTGACCCACTTTCGGAAAGGTCAATGACCCCCCCCCCCCGAAAAAATGGAGCCCCCCCCCCGAAAAAATGGAGCCCCCCCCCGAAAAAATGGAGCCCCCCCCCTTCCCCCACTCCTTCCCCCACCTCCTTCCCCCACCTCCCGGGCCAATGACCGGTCATGACCGGCTGCTAATCCCTCTCATTTGCATACCGTTATAAAAGGCGAGCCAGCCGCGGCCAGTGTTTCATTCTGATTCCAGACGTTACGCTGCGAACTTGGAGTTATAACCATGTCTTCTGTACCGACTACTACTTCTACTTCGACTTCTATTTCTACTACAGCTGTTCCTGCACCTAAGAAAACTCTTCGCCTCAAAAACCTTCCTGATTGCTACAAGAACCGACTTGCATCTGAACCTTCAACTTCTAGAGCTATTCTTCCGCCAACTAACACTTCTAGACTTCGTAGTATTTTTTCACCGCCTTCGCCTTCGCCTTCAAAGGACTCCGTACCACCATCAACTACTATGCCGCCACCACCATCAACTACTATGCCGCCACCGCAGAAGCCAGTTCATCACTATCCTAATACCCCTTCCGTTGAAACCATTGTTCATCGTCTTAGCACACCTATTATCCCACTATCACCATTGCCTCCTACCCCACCACTTAGTACACCTAAAGATCATACCTATCATAAAACTGATTCCTCTCAATCTGCTACTAAACCATCTCCTAAATCAGCTCCTAAACCAGCTCCTAAACCTACTCCTAAACCCGCTCCTTCAGAGCAATTTCAATTATTACAAGAAGAGCGTCGTAGGGCATTTAGCCGTCCCACTACTTGCCCTGAAATGCTTACTAGGGGAATTAAGAAAGGATCACCTTGTGGGAGGAAATGTGTAAAAAACGAAAGTTTTTGCCGTGTACATGTCGTAAAACACATTTCTGAACCACAAGTGACAGAAACCCCCACTGTTGAATACCAATCCAAAATTATTGGTGTGAAAGGAAATAGGCTTAAGAGAGGTTGTGTTTATTTTTTTGAACGTGTTATTGACAACGAACACATTTTGGCAACTTGTAACGGCTTAAGATATAATATTAAAGTGATTGAATCCTTGCGCAAAGAGAAATCAGTTTATGAGTTAGACTCTAAAGACTATCTCCTCAGACACAAACTGGATGGTATTACAAGGTGGGGGCGTAGCAAGTAAATTCACATAGCTTTTTCCAAATTATTGCTTAAAAAATACTGGGGGAGAAACACAACGCGTTATAGCGTTGTGTTTCTCCCCCATTATTTTTTAACACTCTAAGTCTCGTGACCTACTTTCATGTGAGTAGTGAGTAAAGGATGGTTCTGTGTCTGTGTGCATTCCTTCGGGTCAATGACCGGACCTGAAAGGTCAATGACCCCCCCCCCCCGAAAAAATGGAGCGCCCCCCCCCCGAAAAAATGGAGCCCCCCCCCCTTTCCCCCACCACTCCTTCCCCCACCATTGAAAGAAAGAAAGAAGAAAGAAAAAAAGAAAACAGTGCTTTATTTTTCAAAAAAACAAATTGTACATTAAATGAATCCTCTTTTTTATCTAGCCTAACAGTAGGCCTAAGGATAACCTTAGCTAGAAAACAGTGCTACACTGAAACAGCAATAGTCCAATGGACTGTCTGCTGGGTTGGCAAACTACATATCCTTATAACATATACCAAAACAAACACTTAAGGAACATTATATTCTGAAAAAATACATTTTATTTTTACCAGGATTTTAATTATTAAGTTTATGACAAAACTGTAGTAAAAGCAACATTTTAATGACAGTAAGGACTTTTGTATGATGTATGACTAAAAATTAAATTCTTGCACTAATTCCCACCTGAACTTCCATGCATTGATTAAATAAAAACCCAAACCCCGCCAGTCCCTCCCATTTAAATATGCAAAGAATTCCTCCCTCGTCAATTCTGTTTTATTTAAAAACCTCTTTCTAATACTGGACAAAATTGGACATCTGCTTATAAAATGAAATACATCCTCAAACTCTCCCAAATTACATAAACTACAAAAATAATTTTGATTTTCAATCCATGGCCTATAATTTAAATAAATTGACTCAACCCGTGCTTTAAAGATCCACCTCATCACCCTCAGCGAAATGTTATCTAATAGATAAGACCGGTCCCCCAGCTCCAAGTTCAAGGACGCATACCACCGGTGATAACGTGCATTCCGGGCCGCCTCCAATGTCGCCTGATTCCTTCCCCCACCATTCTTTCCCCTACCACTCCTCTGGGTGAATGGCCGGTCATGACCGGTTGTCTACCTACATCTAACCGTTATACTAGCTACTCCAGAGTCTTCATTCCAATCCGTGAGACCACTGCTGCAACATGCCTACTCTATTAGAATTATGTTTGCGACAGATAGTTTCAAATATAGTGTTGGCGGAACTTGCATTTGAAGATGGAAACCTTCCACTAACACTACGTCAAGAAGTGTATTCTTTTTATAGGGAAAATTTTGGAGTTTTTCATTATCTTCAGTATAAATTTATGGATGGAACAAATATGTGTCCAGAATGTGGTTCGGCTGCAATAGGAAATGGATTATTGGATTTTACAATAGATGGTGGAATTTATGAATACAAATGTTACTTGTCATACAAGTTTATCATCCCAGAAGAAGAAAAATGTGATATTTGTGCAATTAATTTGTACAAGTTTACACAAGCCGATCCTGCTGAAATCCATTTGGAAAACAACATTGAAGTCCCTTATTTTTTTATGCCTTAAGCTCCATAGCAGTCCACCAAACCCAGCCAAACGGCCCTTTTCAGGGCCACCTAAGACTTAAATTTAGGGATGTAAGCTATTTAGCTTACATGCGACTTAGCAGAAATAAGTTCTGGTACATGGCTAGTTTGATCCGTGTAGTAGTAAGCAAAGGAGGGTTCTGTGTCCATCCCCACTCCTTAGGGTCAATGACCGGACCTGAAAGGTCAATGACCCCCCCCCCCACGAAAAAATGGACCCCCCCCCCTCTCCCCCACTCCTTCCCCCACTCCTTCCCCCACCTCCCGGGCCAATGACCGGTCATGGCCGGCTGCTAACCCCTCTCATTTGCATACCGTTATAAAAGACGCGCCGGCTATGGCTAGTGTTTCATTCTGGTTTCTTCCACCACTCTCGTTGCTTCGCCGCTCTTGTTGCTTTGTTCCTGCCAGTTTTAATATCTTTATTTTTAAAATGCTTCCTTACTTTAATGAAAATTTTAATCCTTCAGAAAATGCAGATGTTTTTCAACCACCTGAAGATGGTTTCCAACATCATGAAGAAGATGCTTTCCAAGAACATGAAGAAGATGTGATAGAAGACATGGATAATAGCAGTGAAGATGAAAGTGAAGATGACAGTGAAGATGAAATTGAAATTAATGAACAATTCAAAGTATATTTTATAGAAACACAATTTCCTTTTGATGTAGTTGAAAGATTTATTTTTGAAGCACATAGATGGCTAAATTTAGGATTCAACATTATAATTGGTTCACCTATTGTCTACAATAACAGTAACTTCTTCCTTGTAACTCCAAATGATCGAGAACAAATTCTTACTTGGCAGGACGATGTGATGAGATCATACGAACTGAACATTGGTGTTGGGTACTTTGTTGCAAGAGTGGCTTAATAACCACATTACCCTTCCCCCACCTCCACCCTATCCCTTCCCAATCCTTATTCCTTCCCCCTCCCCATATTTAAAATTTATAAAAGTGGGGCTATGAACCTTCAGGTTTCTAGTCTGTACTCGTACTTTGTGCCGTGAAGTACATCTCTTGTATTTTTTTCTCCACCTTTTAAAATATTATTTATTTGAAAAAATGCCTCCTAATGTGAATTACCATTTTAATTCTTCCGAAATTTCCGATGTTTTTGTACAACCTGAAGACATTTTAAATAATGATAGTGAGAGTGAGAGTGAAGAAGATGATGATTATAGTGTTGAACTTAGTGAAGAACGTAAAGTTATAGCAATTGATCCACAATTTCCATTTGATACAATAGAAAACTTTTTGGTTGAAGCTAATAAATGGTTAAATTTAGGATGTTATATACGAATTGACTCTTTTATATTGTATGGTGATAGTCATTCTTTCCTTGTCACACCAAATGACAGAGACCGCATGTTGCAGTGGGCACAATCTATGATGGAGTGCTATGAACAAGGTGTGGACACTGGTGGCTATTTTCTTGCACAAGTAGTGTAATAACAAAATTACTTTTCCCCCCACCCTATACCCTATCCCTTCCCAATCCTTATTCCTTCCCCCTCCCCATTTTTAAAATTGATGAAAAGGCAGGCTATGAACCTCCAAGTTTCTAGTCTGTACCCACACCTTGTAGCATCAAGATGCTTACCAGACTTGATGGTTTTATAGCCAATGATATTAATATATGGAGTTTAATAACAAACTTACGGATAAAAATTGAAGAAAAAATTATGGGAAACAATGAGCTAGGAGTTATTGTTTTTGTTTCATTAGTAGAACATTTTGAAATTTTGTATAGTATAAAAGTAACAATTAACAATATTAATGAACTATTTCCTTGGACAATATTTATTCGCAATAAAATTGAAGAGCAGAAAATTATAGTAGATGTGACAGCAATGAAATATAACCTAGATAGAGAAGAATAGATACTAACCCCCTTCCTATTCCTTTGTTTTGCAAAAATAGTGGGGGTAGGAGTATATATAAGACTAAGTAAGCGATACATAGTTTGTTATTTGAAGTAAAAGAAGTAGTAAAGAAACATGTTGTCTAGAGATACTCCATTTATTAATTATTCTCAAGTTAAAGATGTTTTTGAAAGCACAAATGAAATACAGGAAGAAAACATAGAGGAAACTTATGACGAAACTGATAATGATTCTATGATGGAAGAGGAAGAAATGGTACAGATTGAACAAGAACTATTTGAAGAAATGATAAATGATAGTGATGAAGATATAATTAAGGAAGCTATTGAAATATTTATATTGGATTCATCATTGGAATCACCCATATCACCTTTACTGTCTTCTGAATCTGAATCTGAATTGGACTAAGGTACCCCCACTATTTTGAAGAAGTAGTGGAGGGAAAATATCCCCACCACAAGTTAAAAGTTGGTGGGGGAATGTTTATAAATGTGTTAAATATTTGTGCAGGAGATCAGTCTTAAAGAGACTAGTGACCGAAGATGTTTCGTAAAATACCTTTTGATCCTTCATACTACAATCTGTTTGATATACATCGTTTTCCAGACATTGAGGAGAAATTGTACAAGAAATTTTGTTCTCTACTGGATAAACCACAAAAACTACCACCTAATACTTTTACCTACAAGCTACCTATCATGGACAAGGACGATGTAAGCAAAATACCATTGGTTCAAGTCAAATTTTTGGAAGAAAAAATTCTTGTTTGTGTCAGGGAAGTATTTCACAATGATTATTCAAAAAAATTGGCTTTCAACTTTATTCAAGAACATGCGGGATCTGAAAGAGAACAGTATCCCGAACCATATTACAAATATCTTTTCGAGAATGGAGCGAGTGTAACTGTAGAAATAACCATTACATTAGTATAACTCTCCCCACCACTGACGTCTCCCCACCATTGGCATCTCCCCACTACTGACTTAAATTTGGTGGGGGAATGTGGATAAATGTGTTGACTATCTGTGTAGAAGCTTACTCTTCGAGAAATTGTTGATCAAAATGTTTCATCATGTACCTTGTGATCCGACTTCTTCCTTCAGGGAAAAACAAAGATTAAAACGACTAGAAAAAGAAAGACAAGACCGAGAAGATATGAAGATGGAATTTAATAGACTACAATTTCAAATACCAGGAATTGAACTTGGAGCACCAAGATTGAAAACTCTCCACTGGGCTGGAAGTTATATCAAATTTTTGAAAGTACAAGTTGAAGCAAGAGATCTAAAATTGAAAACATTAGAAATGGAAAATCGAGAATTGAAGAAATTAATATCACACATGTCTGGTAATACAACTGTTCAAGAAGGTGAAGAAGAAGGAAAAGAAATTTTAGGAATCTAAATTATCAGCACCCCTTTTAGAGAATAGGGAATAGATCACTTTGTGGTAATGTAATAACATGCCGCTTAGTGATCTATTCCCAGTTCTCGCTTAATATCCGATGACCTTGACCTACATAAAAGTGGTGGGGGTAAGAGCATATAAAGAGATAGTTATGGATATAACTTTCAGTACAAGTCTAACACTATGGACAGCTTGTTAGTTTTGTGTTTACAACAAATTATCAATAATGGGTTTCTTTACCGTTATATAATAACATCAAATAAATGTGAAATACCTCAACCAATTCGTGAAATGGTCATGAAATTTAAGAAGGACAATAGTGGATTTGGTATTTATCTTGCTTTTATTTTTGAAGATGGAACAAAAATGTGTCATGATTGTGGAAAAGCATCTGTTTTAGACTTTGAACAATTTGAAGATGATGGAGGTAAATTAGTTCACCTTGTAAAAGGCCAAGTGATGAAATTTGAAACAGTCAAGAAAAAATGTAACATTTGTGCACAAAACTTGTTTGAATTTATTAAGTATAGTGCATTAAAATCATGATATCCCTTCTACATATGAAGAAGGTGGGGAAGAAAAAGAGTGGGGATTATAAAGTGGTGGGAGAACTTGTATAAATGTAGGCTGTTTGAAGAGACTTTTAATATTGTTGCAGCATTTGTTGAAACAACATGCAGTTCGAAATTTGCCATTTTAAAATTAAATATGAAGATTGGAGCTCTGTTGCAGGATTTGTCAAGTCTAAAGAAGAAAATCAAAAGTTGCTAAATGTACATTGCTATATTCACAATGAAGAAAGTCATGACAAAATAATGGCATATTTAAACACACCTAATGTAACATCAGAAAGCTCTGCATTTATAAAATATTTAAAAGAAGAAGATTTGGATGTGACCCTAGAAGTTTGGTATCTAATTTAAATTATTGTGGTGGGGGAAATGTAGAAGTTATTGGTGGGGGAAATGAGATAAAACCACCAAAATTGTAGAACAGAATTCACTCTATACAACGATGGAGCATCCTTCCACAACACCTGTATTGGCATCTGTGGATTGGCATCAAAATTATCAACTAAATACTTCAAGTTCAAATTGTTATGAAAATCATCAGCCTAGCACTTCAAATTCAAATTGGTATGAAAATCAGCTGCCTAGTACTTCAAGTTCAATTTGGTATGAAAATCAGCAACCGGCCACTTCAAGTATAAATTGTTATGGAAATCAGCAAACTATTACTTCAACACAAAATTTCTATGAAAATCAACAGCCGACAACATCAACTAATTTTTGTACATCAGTATTTAAAGTATCAAAACCCCATTTGGAGTGTAATAAGTTAATATCAGCTCAATCAGGAAGAATCAGGAAAAACACATACATGAGAGAAAGGTGCAAGAGAGAAAGGATAGAATTTACAAAATTACAGTTAACAGTTCCCTCTATTAAAGTGGGATGTACTAGAATACAAACTTTGCAAGCAACCAATGCATATTTGTTGGAATTGTTAGAAAAAATTGAAAAGTTAGAGAAGAAGAATGAACATTGTAAGAAGTAAACACTCATTCCCCCCAAGAAAAACAAAAAAAAAAATAATAAAATAGTAAAATGAAAAAAAAAAGTAGATGTAGAATAGAGAGCGAGGAATAGATCACTTTGTGGTAATGGACTAACATGCCACTTAGTGCTCTATTCCTCGTTTTCGCGTTATATTGGATGACCTTGACCTACATTAGTAGGGTGGGGGAAATTGAAAATGGTGGGGGAAAGTGTATAAAGGAGAAGCCTACTGTAGAGGAATCACTCTGAAAGTAAACTTGTCAGAAGTATGGACTTGACCACAAGCAAAGGAGAAGATAGAAAACAAAGATTTCGAGAAATGGCTAAAGTAAGAGAGTCAAGAATAAGGTTGAGATTTTACAAACTACAGAGATTGATTCCTGGTGTTAAGTTAGGAGAAATAAGATCAAGAACGGTAGACATGGCGGCTGATTACATCAGTTACTTACAATCGGAATTAATGATAAAGGAAGCAAGAATAGAAGAGCTGGAGCACAAGATAAAACAACATATTGAAACATCGAACAATGAACCTATAAATTGTGTAATAAAAGAAGAAGATGTAAAAGACTTAAATTAAACAAAAAAATGAATTTGGACTTTGGTTATTGATTGGACACTTCTTAGAGAATGGGGAATAGATCACTTTGTAGTAATGAATCATCATGCTGCTTAGTGATCTATTCCCAGTTCTCGCTTAATCAAAAATGACCTTGACATACTTAGCAAAATATCATATAAGCCGGATCAAAAACAGTTATTCCTCATTTACTGGAAATGGCTCCTGTAGACAACACCGATTATCCAAGGAAATCTATGATTGAAATATTGTATAAAATTCAATTAGAGGATTTAAATATGGAAGAAGATGAAAATAATAGCGAAACTTCAGAAGTAGAAACTATAAATGATATGGATGTGGATGTAACAACATCAGAAGAAGAAAATGCCAATGATGTGGAGAATGAAAATTTGGATATGGATGTAGTAATATCAGAGTCTTCGTCATCATTTGAATATGAAGAAATACATATTGAAACTCCAATTCATATAGAGAATATTAATGAAGAATCTGTTAGTAGAAGATTAATATTTTGTCCAAGACGTTTGTTTTCTTCTGAAAGTGAAGAAGAAGAAGATGAAATAGTAGTGGGGGAACTATTATAAAAGAAGGAAAGGGAGAGCTCATTTCATTTATTGGCGAAATTTTGAAGAGTGAACACCACCAAACATGTATCATTGCGATAAATGTTTGGAATCGTTTAATGATGATATTCTGTTAGAAATACATAAGGAACTAATTCACAACAACATAGAAGAACAAGAAGAACAAAATGAAATAACAGCAAGACCTACAACAACTTTACCAAATTTACAAGTATCAGCTTTACCCGGAAAGGTAGTAATGCATCATAAGATTCAAAATGAAGATTTAAACTTAGAAGAATTTATTAGAGAAGCAAAACCAATCATCAGTAGAACTTTAAAAGAAGAATTAAAAAGATTGAATTTTCTCAAATTTGGATTACTACTAGAAGCTATGTTTATAAATGTACAAGAAGAATTATCACCAAGAGGATTTATAACTAAAAATCAAACTATCATAGGAAGTTCAGACATTGATTCAATAGTTGAAAAATGTATAGAAGAAATATTAACTAAAATTCAGGAACATGAAGGACGAGGATCAGGGTGGAGTCTTATAAGTATTGAAGGATTAAATATAAGAGTTCATAAACATGGATATGGACTAATGGGATCTAGTTATATTCGTTTACCAAAAATAATTGAAGATACAAGATCATGTGTTAATGTGAAAAATCAAGATAACGAATGTTTTAGATATGCGATGACATGTAAATTTGTACCAAATCATTGTAATGAACCAAACCAGCACTATGAAAATCAAAGATATAGATATAACTTTCAAGGAATTAGTTATCCTGTATCACTAAAAGATATATCAAAATTTGAGAAGAAAAATCCCGGCACATCTATTAATGTTTTTGGATTAGATAGTTCAAATAAAGTTTATCCTTTACGTATTGCTAAAGAAGAACTAGCAGATCATACAGATTTACTACTACTAACACAAGGAGATGTATCTCATTATGTGTATATAAAGAAATTTGACTCTCTTGTTAATAAACAACTTTCAAAAAATCGAAACAAAAAGCTGATCTGCAAAAGATGTTTTAATTTCCAACGAGAAGGAAGACAAGGAATGGAATGGTTACAAGAGCACAAAAGATTATGTAACAATAATTATGAAGCAAAAATTATTTTACCTTCAGAAAGCAGAGCATTTATTACATTTCAAAAAGTTCATCATCAATATCGTATCCCTATAGTTGTATATGCTGATTTTGAATCAACACTAATTCCTATAGAAGATGAAAATTGTGAAGCTAGAAAAAGTGTCAAATATCAAATGCATAAACCAAATAGTTTTTGTTTAATGGTTAAATCAACATTATCAGAAGAACATTTAAACCAATATGGATTAACTTCAGAACCTCTAGTATATCGTGGTGAAAATGTGGAAACAATATTTCTTGACCATTTATATTTAATAGCTGAAAATGTACAAAGATTATATACAAATATCATACCAATGAAACCGATGGAGGAAGAAGAGGAAATTCAACATGAAAATGCAACTCATTGTTTCTTATGTAAAAATGAATTTACCATTGACAATTATAAAGTTAAAGATCATGACCACCTTACAGGTTATTACAGGGGTGCTGCTTGTAATAAATGTAATTTGAGCTATCGTTTACCACTATTTATTCCTGTGGTTCTCCATAACCTCAGTGGGTATGATGCTCATTTTATAATACCTGAATTAGGAAGAGACGATAAAGGAAGCAAGAATAGAAGAGCTGGAGCACAAGATAAAACAACATATTGAAACATCGAACAATGAACCTATAAATTGTGTAATAAAAGAAGAAGATGTAAAAGACTTAAATTAAACAAAAAAATGAATTTGGACTTTGGTTATTGATTGGACACTTCTTAGAGAATGGGGAATAGATCACTTTGTAGTAATGAATCATCATGCTGCTTAGTGATCTATTCCCAGTTCTCGCTTAATCAAAAATGACCTTGACATACTTAGCAAAATATCATATAAGCCGGATCAAAAACAGTTATTCCTCATTTACTGGAAATGGCTCCTGTAGACAACACCGATTATCCAAGGAAATCTATGATTGAAATATTGTATAAAATTCAATTAGAGGATTTAAATATGGAAGAAGATGAAAATAATAGCGAAACTTCAGAAGTAGAAACTATAAATGATATGGATGTGGATGTAACAACATCAGAAGAAGAAAATGCCAATGATGTGGAGAATGAAAATTTGGATATGGATGTAGTAATATCAGAGTCTTCGTCATCATTTGAATATGAAGAAATACATATTGAAACTCCAATTCATATAGAGAATATTAATGAAGAATCTGTTAGTAGAAGATTAATATTTTGTCCAAGACGTTTGTTTTCTTCTGAAAGTGAAGAAGAAGAAGATGAAATAGTAGTGGGGGAACTATTATAAAAGAAGGAAAGGGAGAGCTCATTTCATTTATTGGCGAAATTTTGAAGAGTGAACACCACCAAACATGTATCATTGCGATAAATGTTTGGAATCGTTTAATGATGATATTCTGTTAGAAATACATAAGGAACTAATTCACAACAACATAGAAGAACAAGAAGAACAAAATGAAATAACAGCAAGACCTACAACAACTTTACCAAATTTACAAGTATCAGCTTTACCCGGAAAGGTAGTAATGCATCATAAGATTCAAAATGAAGATTTAAACTTAGAAGAATTTATTAGAGAAGCAAAACCAATCATCAGTAGAACTTTAAAAGAAGAATTAAAAAGATTGAATTTTCTCAAATTTGGATTACTACTAGAAGCTATGTTTATAAATGTACAAGAAGAATTATCACCAAGAGGATTTATAACTAAAAATCAAACTATCATAGGAAGTTCAGACATTGATTCAATAGTTGAAAAATGTATAGAAGAAATATTAACTAAAATTCAGGAACATGAAGGACGAGGATCAGGGTGGAGTCTTATAAGTATTGAAGGATTAAATATAAGAGTTCATAAACATGGATATGGACTAATGGGATCTAGTTATATTCGTTTACCAAAAATAATTGAAGATACAAGATCATGTGTTAATGTGAAAAATCAAGATAACGAATGTTTTAGATATGCGATGACATGTAAATTTGTACCAAATCATTGTAATGAACCAAACCAGCACTATGAAAATCAAAGATATAGATATAACTTTCAAGGAATTAGTTATCCTGTATCACTAAAAGATATATCAAAATTTGAGAAGAAAAATCCCGGCACATCTATTAATGTTTTTGGATTAGATAGTTCAAATAAAGTTTATCCTTTACGTATTGCTAAAGAAGAACTAGCAGATCATACAGATTTACTACTACTAACACAAGGAGATGTATCTCATTATGTGTATATAAAGAAATTTGACTCTCTTGTTAATAAACAACTTTCAAAAAATCGAAACAAAAAGCTGATCTGCAAAAGATGTTTTAATTTCCAACGAGAAGGAAGACAAGGAATGGAATGGTTACAAGAGCACAAAAGATTATGTAACAATAATTATGAAGCAAAAATTATTTTACCTTCAGAAAGCAGAGCATTTATTACATTTCAAAAAGTTCATCATCAATATCGTATCCCTATAGTTGTATATGCTGATTTTGAATCAACACTAATTCCTATAGAAGATGAAAATTGTGAAGCTAGAAAAAGTGTCAAATATCAAATGCATAAACCAAATAGTTTTTGTTTAATGGTTAAATCAACATTATCAGAAGAACATTTAAACCAATATGGATTAACTTCAGAACCTCTAGTATATCGTGGTGAAAATGTGGAAACAATATTTCTTGACCATTTATATTTAATAGCTGAAAATGTACAAAGATTATATACAAATATCATACCAATGAAACCGATGGAGGAAGAAGAGGAAATTCAACATGAAAATGCAACTCATTGTTTCTTATGTAAAAATGAATTTACCATTGACAATTATAAAGTTAAAGATCATGACCACCTTACAGGTTATTACAGGGGTGCTGCTTGTAATAAATGTAATTTGAGCTATCGTTTACCACTATTTATTCCTGTGGTTCTCCATAACCTCAGTGGGTATGATGCTCATTTTATAATACCTGAATTAGGAAGAGACGATGGTTCAATAGATGTATTGGCTGAAACTTCAGAAAAATTTATAAGTTTCTCTAAAACAGTTGGAAATGTCAAATTAAGATTTTTAGACTCCTACCGATTTATGCCGTCGAGTTTGTCTAAACTTTCTGAAAATTTAAGGAAACAAGATTTTATTGAAACAAAAAAGATTGTAAGTAACGACAAACTGGATCTCGTACTTCGGAAAGGTGTTTTCCCATATGATTATATAGACAGTTTAGAAAAGTTTAATGAAACATCACTTCCGCCAAAAGAAGAATTTAAAAGTAAACTATACGACATGGACATATCTCAAGAGGATTATGATCATGCATGTAAAGTATGGAATGAATTAGGATTTACAACATTGGGAGAATATTCAGATTTTTATGTTAAATTAGATGTAACTTTATTATGTGATATAATGGAAGAATTTAGAAATACATGTTTTGCAGCATATGGATTGGACCCTCTTCATTCATACACTTCACCTGGACTAGCATGGCAAGCCATGTTGAAAGAAACAAATTGTAAATTACAACTTCTTACTGATATAGATATGGTTTTAATGTTAGAATCAGGAGTTCGAGGGGGATTGACACAAAGTGTAACCAGACATGTTAAGGCTAATAATAAGTATCTGCCCGATTATGATGCATCAAAACCAACAACATTTCTAGGTTATTTCGATGCAAATAACTTATACGGATGGGCAATGTCAAATCCCCTTCCATATGATAATTTTAAATGGATAGATCCAGAATCAATTGGAAACATAATGGATATACCAAAGCATGGTGAAACTGGTTACATTTTTGACGTCGATTTTGAATATCCTGAACATCTTCATGATCATCATTACGATTTACCACTTCTTCCAAAGACTGAAATTTCCCCTACTGGAAGATGGCCAAAATTATTAATGACTTTAAACAATAAGTCTAGGTATGTTGGACATTATTGGATGATACAACAGGCTTTAGACTTGGGATTAAAAATTACAAAAATTAATCGAATACTACAATTCTCTCAATCTTGTTGGCTGAAACCGTACATCGACAACAACACAAGAAGAAGAGCTGCTGCTACATCAAGTTTTCAAAAAGATTTTTTCAAACTGATGAACAATGCAATATTTGGCAAGACTTTAGAAAACAAAAGGAAACATAAGAATATCAAATTAGTAACTGATCCAGTAAAATTACAGAAACTAGTGCAACAACCAAACTTTGGTTCATCGGTAATTATAAATGAAAATCTTGTCGTCATTTCTATGAACAAAAAATCAGTTGTATTGGATCGTCCTTTATATCTTGGAATGTCAATATTGGATATTTCTAAAACACACATGTACGAGTTTCATTATAAGAAGATGGTTAATTATTATGGAAGAGATAACATTGGTATTGTATATATGGATACGGATGCACTTATTTACTGGATTAAAACAAATGACATGTATGAGGATTTACGGACCTTTGTATATAAAGATGATTTTGATTTTTCCGATTATCCTAAGGACCATCCAAATTACGACTATGACAAAAACAAAAAAGTATTGGGAAAATTTAAAGATGAAACAAATGGTGTGCCGATGATGGAAATTGTAGCATTAATGTCTAAACTCTATTCATTTCAACTGTACATAAATGAAAGGAATGAATATCAAGTCACAAAAAAAGCTAAAGGAATAAAGACATCTTTCCTAAAGAAGAACGTACAGTTTCAACATTATAAAAGATGTTTGTTTGAAAATGTTGAAACAACTGCAACATTTAACACTATTAGAAGTTATAACCACCAACTTTTTAGTGTCAAACAAACAAAGTGGGCATTAAGCTACAAAGATGACAAGCGACATATTTTAGAAGATAAAATTAATACTCTACCATTTGGCCACTATTCCTTAAACCCTATCGACCAGTAAACCTATTCTTCGTCCTTTACCTTCTTCCTTTTTCCTTTCCGTAAAAAAGAGGGGACATGGCAAGCTCAATGCCATGTTCCCTCTTTTTTACACTAATATTAAATGACCTTGACCTATATTTCAACTATATATAAGAGAATAAACCATTGTATGGATCAGTATTTCTACAAACAGTGTGCAAGCAACACTTTAAGATGGAAAGTGTAAAGGATAAGATTGTAAATGAACTACATAAACCAGCAAGAAGAAGATTTCCAAGAAGAAGTACAATCATTAAAGGAATGAATGATCTTTACCAAGCTGATCTTATTGAAATGATACCACACAGTAAATTAAACAAAGGATTTAAATATATTTTAACAATTATAGACTGTTTTACTAAAATAGCTGATGCTTTACCCTTGAAGGACAAGACTGGTAAAAGTGTTACCAAAGCTATGGAGACAACAATACAAAGAAATAAATTTAAAATTAAACATTTACAAACGGATGATGGAAAAGAATATTTTAATAAAGATTTTGGAGCTTTGATGAAAAAATATAAAATAAATCATTATTCTACAAATTCTGAAGTTAAAGCTTCAATAATTGAAAGATTTAATAGAACATTAAAAGGAGCTATGTATAAACAATTTTCAAAACGAGGATCATATGTGTGGTATGACATATTACCACAACTTATAAAAGAGTATAACAACAAATATCATCGCACCATTGGAATGAAACCTATCCAAGTAAACAGTGCTAATGCTAAAATTGTATTACAACGCATCAAAAATAATACAACACCAAAAATAGAAAAGTTACAACCAAAAAAGTTTAAGGTTAATGATAAAGTTCGTATAAGTAAATACAAAGGTGTATTTAGTAAAAGATATCTGCCAAATTGGACTAATGAAGTATTTACAATTTATAAAGTGCAACCAACTATACCTGAAACTTACATTTTAAAGGATAATAAGGGTGAATTACTTCAAGGTGGATTCTATGGACATGAGTTGTTAAAATCAACAGTTGGTGATGTATATCTTGTTGAAAAGGTTTTACAAAGGAAAAAGGATATGGTTAAAGTTAGGTGGTTAGGATTTGATAAAAGTGAAGACTCTTGGATTCCTTCAAAAGACTTGGTATAGTTATTAAATAGCTCATTATGTGTTTAACCTTTAAACAAGATGGAGATTGTACAACAAAAAGATCGATTTAATATTAATAATATTGATGAATTGACAGTTGACAATAATAAGTTAAATCATGGTAAACATGGTGAATTACTACCAAATACTATAAGATGTTTAATAACTGGTCCTTCAAATTGTGGAAAAACTAATGTTGTCTTTAACCTTATAACTAATCCTAAAGGTTTACGCTTTAACAATATATATATTTTTTCAAAATCATTGCAACAACCAAAATATCAATTATTAGATAAAATACTTGCAAGTGTACCTGAAGTGAATTTCTACAAGTTTAATGCTAGTGAAACAATAATGCAACCAGGTGAAGCAAAACCATTTTCCATTTTTATATTTGACGATGTTTCTTGTGAAAATCATGATACTATAAGAAATTATTTTGCTATGGGAAGACATAATAATATTGATAGCATTTATATTGGTCAAACATACAGTAAAATTCCAAAACAACTTATAAGAGACAATGCAAATATGTTGATCATCTTTAAGCAAGATGAGACAAATTTAAAGCATATATATAATGATCATGTTAATGCGGATATGCCATTTGATAAATTTAAAGAAATGTGTGGTAAAGCATGGAATGAAAAATATGGATTTCTCGTTATTATGAAAGAAGAAGATATTAAAAATGGTAGATATCGTATAGGATTGGATAAATTTGTATTAATACGTTGAACTACCTATGCTACATCTAGTAACACTTTGAACTTCACAGTGTAAACATGGTGAATCAAGAAAAACTATTAAAAGAAATAAAATCACTCAGTGATTCTATTAGGATAAAGAATCGTGCATTAAGGATGGGTTTAAGTGAAAGAGAAGAATTTTTAGAGAATACATTTAAACCTATCACAGAACCTTTAAAACAGATATCAGAAACTATTGGTAAACCTCGTTATGAAGGAGATGTTTTACTACCAGTTTCTAAACAAGAAGTACAAGCATTAAAAAAAGAAGATGATGATGATGATTCATATACAAGTGCTAGTGAACAAGAAGAAACAAAAAATGAAGAAGAATAAATTGTTGAAAAGGAAGACCAGCCAATACCTGAAGCAGAACAATCTATTCCAAATTTAACTCAATTGAGTAGTGATATATTACAACATGGACCTCTTGGACGAAAATATATAATGAAAATGCTACATGACATGAAATCAAATCCAAATTTAAGTAAATCACATGTATATGGAGCAAGAATTGATGGAAATGAATTGAAAATTGGTAACTCTAAGCTTGAAGTAACTCAAGACGATTATATCATTATTGGTGACCATAGATATAAAGGAACAAAAGGATTATATGAATTAATTTTTAAAAATATACCAATAAAATATTCAGCAAAAGATTTAAATACTTTTAAAGAAATTTTACAAAATACTAACGCTCATAAAAGAAACTACTCAAAGGATGGAATGATTAATCGTTCACGTGCAACAAAATATAGTATTGTTATAAAAAAATTGTTTCCTCCACGAAAATTACCAACATTACGTACCACACCGGCTGTGAGACAACCTTTAAAAAGAAAATCTTTATCACTTATGGATTTATCACTTCTTGAACAACATGGTAAAAAGAGTAAAGGAGATACTTCAACATCTGGTAAAGGATTAATGAAAAATCTATACAATACAAATGTTATCTATTATAACGACATCAATAAATTAGTTGACAGAATGAGACTATTGCATGAAGCTATGGAAGCCGGTCATACTGGTTTAAATAATGAATGGGTGGCTCTAGTTGATGAACTTAAAAATCGTGGTATAATTGTATAATTGTCCGCAAATATAAAGAAGTTACAAGTATAAGATGTATCAGTTCTAACATGAGCGTCGACAAGTTCGGACGCTACTCCGCATTAGGAGTGCAAGTTGGAGAAGACAGAAAAAGAAGCGGATTACCGCAAACACCTGAAGGTGACTATAACATAAGTAATAAACGTTTAAAATTAGTTAAAGATCCAGAAGAAGATACTGATGGAGCAAATTTAAAGACAGTAAAAGAAGCTACTTCAACATCATTGAAATTACATAAGAATACTTATGATGTTGAATCACATAGATTAATTAATGTTGGTAAACCAACTGAAGGTTCTGATGCAATTACTAAAGAGTACTTATCATCTGAACTTTCAAATACTTTAAAATTGCAATGGGGTAACAACTTAAAAGATGGACAAACATATGATGCTGGAAATTATAGAATAACCAACGTGGGAAATCCCAAAAATGATAAAGATTCAGTTAATAAAGAATATTTACATTCTATAATACCGGAAAAAACTGAACATGGATATTCTTTTTATAAATTTATTATAAATGACATTGGATACCCAAAGGAAGACGGTGATGCTGTAAACCTAAAATACATCAAGGACAACTGTATTTTACAAGATGTTAATGAAATCGATTGTCATGGTAAAACATTGACAAATGTAAAGTTTGGTTCTCAACCAAAAGATGCTGTTACTATAGAACAATTATCTAAAGAATTAAAAAAGGAAACATCCAATTTTGTAAAACATGAAGATGCCGTGTTAAAGCGGGGAGATAAATTTATACATGGAAATGAAAAGTTTGATTTAATGCAAGGAAATAATGATGAATGGGATGCAGGACGTAAAACAATAACAAATGGAAGATTTGGTATAAAAGATACAGATGTACCTCTAATGGTGCAAACATTAATTGCTACTGGTGGTACATTAGGTACATACAATGGTCGTAATAGAAGAATAAAAGATATTTATCCTGGTTACGAAGCAAATGATTGTGTTACAATGAAACAAACAATAACTTGGGATAAACACTTTGGGACCAAATATGATGCAAAGATGAAGAAAATAATTAATATTTTACCAGGCGAAGATTCAAATGATGCTGCTACTATTGGACAAGTCATAAAAACATCAAAAAGTGATTCAACAGCTTACACATGTAATGATAAACGTATTATGCAATTACATGATCCTCAACATCCAAAAGATGCTGTAAATTTAGATTGTTTAATAAGAATAGTGGGCAATTTACTTATTGATACCCATAATCATATAGCTAGTACAACGAGTCATGTGATAATTCAACCCGATGAACGGGAAGCTTGGATTAAAAATAGAATTATAAATCAATATATAATTAATTTGAATAACTAAGTGTTTAAATATAAAAAATTATACATAACTTATTCATTTATGTAATGTATCTTGTGGAGTAAACACACCAGTTTATATAAGACTACATAATGAAGGCCGTATCACTCAGTCATCATCAAGACAGCAACAAGAGAGGACGTGGTATAACTTCAACTGCGTTATCCCTGCTTAGACGGATACCTATTGGTGCTGTTGTAAATCGAGCAATAGACGCTTTACCATACGAATTACATATTCCTGGAGGTTATCAATATTGTGGACCTGGAACTAAGTTGGCAAAACGTTTAGCAAGAGGAGATCCTGGAATTAATAAATTAGATCAAGCTTGCAAACAACACGATATAGCATATTCAAAGTTTAAAGATTCAACAAATAGATCAATAGCAGATAAAATTCTAGCAGAAAAAGCTTGGCAAAGAGTAAAATCAAGTGACGCAAGTATTGCAGAAAAAGCAGCGGCTTGGGCAGTAACAACAGCCATGAAGACAAAAGCTAAGTTTGGTGGTGGAAGACGACGTCGCAGAGGAAGACCTGCAAAAAGAAGAGCTCCCAAAAAAGGTGGAAATATTAGAAAGAGACGTCGTAGAACTCGTAAAGCAAAAGTAAAAAAAGCTTCTGTTTGGTCAATGGTAAAAAACGGAGCAGGTTTATACCTAAGACCGTACCGTGTGTACTAAATAAAAAAAATCAATTGATAATTCCAAATAAAGCCTTAACTAATCATCAGTTAAATGATTATGTAAAATGTTTGAAAATACCATTCTTTCGAGGAGTTTTTATGAAAGATGCATTACCAACTAAAATATGGAAAAATGAAACTGGAATAGTAAATTTGGATTCCACCTATGGTCCAGGCACTCATTGGGTATGCTATAAAAAGCTCGGACAAACCGTTTACTACTTTGACAGTTTTGGCAATCTACCACCGCCTAAAGAACTTCAACATTATTTTCAAAACTCCAAAAACATTTTTTACAATTACAAAAGAGAACAACCTAACAATACTGAAATATGTGGACATTTATGTTTGGAGTTTCTAGCGAAAAGTGTCAGTCACCTTTAAGATGTCATCGTATACAGTGTCACTGAGTGGAAATTCATCCACATTAAAAAGTACTCTATTCCCAGCATTGCGTTTATCCAAAGAAAGATTATGGGAAGCTGCATTACTTGATTTGACTACCTACAATTCAATTCCTAATGTTACAGAAGGAAAAAACAATTTACTACATTATTATGAAACTAAGGATGCTGCAGGAAAATACTCAGAATTGAAAATAATTACATTTCCTACTGGAGCTTATGAAATTGATGATATAAACCAATTACTACAGAAAAAACTCGGAGAAGAAAATATCACCGTTAAAGGAAACAATAATACTTTAAAAGCAGAAATAACTTCAAAATATTATATCGATGTCGGAATGAAAAACTCTATTGGCAGTTTACTTGGATTTACAGATACAAAAAAGAAAATCTTAACTCCTGAAACTACTCATTCAGGTAATACAACTGTTACAATATTAAAAGTAAATAGTATTGATGTAACATGTAATATTATACATGGATCATATAGAGAAGGAGTAAATCAGCATATTTTACATACATTTTATCCAACAGTTGCTCCAGGTTTTAAAATTGTTGAGAAGCCACAAAACTTGATATACCTACCGTTAAACACCAGTTTCATTTCAGACATCGTGCTGAACATATTGGATCAAGACGGTCATAGTGTTGACTTTAGAGGAGAAACAATTACTATACGAATACACATCAGAGCGGCGACATAAAAATCAACATGGGATTATCATTTAAACCACAACGGAAGAGTCGGGAGCTCAGTAGCTCCTCGACATTGGAAGAGTTAACATCAGACAACATTCGTTTTCTACAAAAGATTGGATTGAAACTTAACAACGATGGATATCCTGGATATATCTCAAGGACCGACATTCGACGAAACACTATGGGAGAAGGAATATCACACACACAACCCTTACACTTCATCAAAATTAAACAATAATGATGAAATAAGAATTCCCATTCAACAACAAGATATTTACACATTACCATGTGAAAGTTATTTGTACATCGAAGGAAGGGTATTAAAATTGGATGGAAAAACTGCTTCAACAGTTCCTTTTATAAATAACCCAATGGCATATCTTTTTGATGAAATAAGATATGAGATATCAGGGGTGACAGTTGATTCAACAAAAAAGGTTGGTATAACAACTACATTAAAAGGATTAACATCATTAACACCACATGAGAAGAATTCAATAGTCACTGCCGGATGGGTTGCTCCTGATAAAGACACTATAACACCTGCTTCCAACGGTCATTTTGATTTTCATGTACCTTTACGATTGCTTTTAGGATTTGCTGAAGATTACAAAAGGGTTATAATAAATGTTAAACAAGAATTAGTATTACTCAGATCTTCAACTAATAAGGACTTAATACTTGCAGACCCTGCAACTACGGAAGATAAACTGGAATGGCAACTACAATTGGATAAAGTTGTTTGGAGAGTACCTCATGTAAGATTGGCTGATGAACATAGAATCGTATTGTTAAGAAAGTTAAAATCTGACCGTGACATTGTAATGCCATTCCGAAGTTGGGAATTTCATGAATACCCTACATTACCCCAAACAGAACGACAAACATGGACCGTCAAAACATCAACTTACTTGGAACGTGCAAGGTACATAATACTCGGTTTTCAAACTAAGCGAAAAGATGTTATTACTGCAAATGCTGGTCAATTTGATCACTGTAAAATAAAGAATTGTAAAGTTTTCTTAAACTCTCAATTCTTTCCATATGACAATTTAAATGTCATGTTTAGCAAAAAACGTTTTTCCATTTTATATGATATGTATGCAAGATTTCAATCATCATATTATGGAAAGACTAATACACCACTATTATCACCTGATCAGTATTATTCCAAAGCTCCAATAATTGTAATCGATTGTTCAAAACAAAATGAATCAGTAAAATCATCAAGTGTGGATATAAAAATTGAAATGGAATTTGAAGAACCAGTAGCGGATGGAACTTCGGCATACTGTCTAATTCTACATGATAAAATAGTTACTTACACACCACTGACCGGAATAGTGAAGAATGTACTTTAAAAATAATTAGTACAACTACTGCAAAATATTGAGGTTAGAATTATCTTCCTCAATTTTTAAGGTTAGAATTTTGTTTATAAAACACAAGTTGAAAATAAACAATTATGTAATTGTATAAATTTCAAAAATTTTACAAAAAATATAAAAGCAGGAAATTAACTAGTAGAAACTTCATTCTATCTTCAACCGTCGTTTGGGAAACATCGTTCGCAAGATGAATTCTACTAACGGAGAAGAAAATACACCTCTAATGGATGAAAATAGTTCTGATATAGAAAAGCAAGTTGAACAAGAAATGGATGAATTCCTCAAGTTTAACAAACATAAGAAGAAAGAAGAAGAAGGAGAAGATGAAAAAGAAGTAAAAAGAAAAAAGGTTGAAGTTAACATTACAACAAATATTTTAACAGAAGTATTTCTTCGAATTTTCTACCCTATTTCTTCATGCATGACAAAAAGTATATCTGTTGGAATTGTAAAATCATTGGATTATTCACCAATTGTTATGTTAAATCAAGGAAGTAAAATGGTTATCTTTACTGAAACTTCTTGGGATTCTCTAATGAAACATTTACATCTTTTGGAATGTTATTTAACTAACAACACATTTGGAAAAAGAACAAGATTAAGTTTATTAGAATCAAATATTGAAGTTGATATAATCAAACATCGTGGGGGACAAGTTGTTCGCTTCAAAGATTTAACTAGACATGATGTAAAATTACATTTCACTAAAGAAGAATTTTACACTTTAAGTTGTACTACCGGTCCTGTCACTAGATACTTAAAACAACTAGTATTTTCAAGTACAATAATTAAAGATTATCTAATCGATACATTGGACAGACAACCATTCATTCCAATTTTATATGGTCCTGTGGATACTTCAATTTTTAATCGAATACCTCAAGAAGTGGATATGTGGAGACAATTAAACAACTATCACACCAATTTTAATATAAACGAAGAAGCGCAAGAAATAAAAGAAGAACAATCGTGTTTGTAATAACAGTCAGTTGTGGATGAGACTTCATCATGAACAAACGGGTTTCGTTTTCTACTGCATCACAGTTAATGGAAGTTAAAAGAGGTATAATTGAATTTCAAGCTTTTCGAGGGAATGATGGAAATTTCATTATTAAAGAATTAGTAATTTTGGATATGAACACATCTGTAATTTATCATTACTTGTTCAAACCTCCATTTCCATTCAATAAACTAACAACTAAAGCGAAAGTTACAAACAAATGGTTAAACAAACATTTTCATAACTTAAAATGGGATGAAGGTTTTATTCATTATAACATGATGCCGCATATTATGAATCATTATTGTAAAGAGTTTAAAACTATCTACACAAGAGGATTGGAAAAAGCAAATTGGATACAATCATTTACAAGCAATGAAGTGATAAATGCAATAATAGATAGAGATTTCCAATGCTACTTTAATGAACTTTGTATTTCATCAAAAAGTTTTAAACATCGAAGGTCACAGTGTGCTTTGAAGAATGCCTACCGCTTGAATAATTTCCTTCAACAAAGTGGTGGGGGTAGCATCAGTGGTGGGGGTAGTGTCAGTGGTGGGGGTATTCTCGATAATAAAAGTGAGAGCGCTACCATGACACAGCATGAGTATTACTCGAACCTCCGAAGAGACAACATCTCCAACGGATATTCTTATTAACAAGAAGATTAGCATCAGCAAAAACATTAAGATGGCATCAAACAACTTACTTCAAAATTTAGTTGAACAATTCAACGCTCATTCAAAATCAACAATCCTACCTACAAAAAAATGTTCCGAGCTGAAAGAAGAAAAACACTACATCATTCATACAATAAAGAAGATGGAAACTTCAGTAGGTGATGCTATAAATTGCACATTAAGCGAGGCACCTTATACAATTGGTGATGAAGCAAAATTTCAAATCTTCCTACCAAAGCGCTTCGTACAACTACTACAAAATGAAGATCTTCGTATAATTCAACCCGGCGCACTCTATTTGGTATCACATGGACCAAGTGGAAACAATTCTACTGAACTTACAATTCATGTAACACCTACTACTGATTAGTTTGTACATAAGATTGTAAATATTTCTTTGTATTTGTTTCTCAATAAATATGATATAAACCTAAAAAAAAAAAATAAAAAAAAGCAACATATTGTAATGTGTTTGTACATTACAATATGTTGCTTTTTTTAAAAATTCCATGGGATGACCTTGACCCAATTTTGTGTGATAATAAAAGTGAAAATCAACTTGTTAAATTCATCAGTCTACGACTACCTTTCGTACCGTACACATCTCACTCTCTATCACTAAATACAAAACTTCAACATGTCCCTAAAGGTTAAGTGTGCATCTTATGATACCAACACCATAACTACTTTTGAACAACTTGAAGATTTAACTAACGAAATGCGAGTTTTACTTACCGGTGGTTATCACTTAACTGTTGATGTTAGTGCTACTAATACAAGGATGTTCACTAAAACAAAATATTGCGATGATGAAATATTTTTTTCTACACAACCTACAACTTCTTCATCGCCAGCTGGTCAACATAACGTCAAGTTCCAGAAGTATTACCAATGTTGAATAACTTTTAATAAATAAAATTACAACTAAGGAATCACGTGATCAATGTCAAGTTTATAAAAAGGATGTAACAGTTTGATAAATAATCATTCGCTTCTCAGCTCTCGCCACAACAAGATCTATTCTACAAAATGTTATACAGAATGATGATTGAACTTGATGGGAAAATCTATGGAAAGGATTATAACACTGTTGAACAAATGACACAAGATTTAGATGTATTAACTAAAGAAGGATATCAAGCTAAATTAATTTTAAAATTTCCTGAAGTACATCCACTATCAACAGAAGAACTTATTGCTATGGCTAAGGCAGAGAGAGAAAAAAAGTCTGAAGAAAACAAACAGAAACAAACTTCCTAAATTTCAATAATCCTTACACTTGTAAGGTATAATTTTTTAAAACTCCATTTGGATGACCTTGAAATTACCCCTACCACTTTTCATAGTACATAAAACTCGCTATTCATCACTATACAATCTTATTCTTTCACTAGACTCCGCAGCGTCAACATGGAAGAGCAAAAATACAAGTACAAACCTCGTTACTGTTGTGAACAACAGTGTACAGATTTAGGACCAATGATGGTGGATGGGTTAGCTTGTACTAAATGTGAATTCTTCGGATCTTGTTATTGCAAATGTAAAACAAAACAACTACCGCCACCGGAATTGCGAACTTTCAAATTTTACAAATCAAGATATTTTCATACATGTTGTCCTCAAAGATGTTTCAAATTTCACCCTCTAGATCTTGCTCATTGTCAACGCACCAAGTCTCATCAAGATGATTTTTGTACACATATGATAAAAAGATGTAAATACAGATCAGATTGGTATTCCGATCCTGTAGAACCATCAAATGTATAATTTCAGTTTTACACTCTTTTTTAAAACTTCAATTGGATGACCTTGAGATTTCCCCCCACCATTAGTTCTAATTTTTATATAATATTAAATCATTCCACTTCCAACACTCTAACTAACAACATGGAAGGAAAATTTATCAAGTTTGAACATATAATAACTGACAGGGAGGAGATGGAAGAATTGTTTCAAAACTTACTTTCTGTCATTGACGAATATCCTATAAGATGGTTCAGAATTGTAGTTCAATATTTAAATCCTGGTGAATTGTTTTCTTCATCGAGTGAAGAGGATGAAACAACTACTTCGGTTCAAATAATTGAATTAAAATACGAAGAAGAAGAACTAAACGTTTTATTGAATCATAAGCTCAAGGTCCCCTATATAGAAGCCCCCTCCCTAGAAAGCCCCCCTCCCTAAACACCTGCTCAAGGTCGCCATTATATAAGCCCCCTTCCCTAGGCGCTAATCCTCATTCGATTGCCAACTCTCTAACGATGAACACTTCTCAATTGGCACGAATGAATGCTAGTTTTGAAATAAACTCAAAAGATGATTTACAAGAAATATTTAATGCTTTAAATGAAATTATAGATAAATTTAACGCTATTACAATGAATTTGGAAATAACTTACGCTTGTCCTATTTGTAATAAGGTTGAAAGTTCTGATGAAGACAGTTTACTAAATACTACTCCTCTTACCCCTCTACAGTCGGACACAACTTCTGAGGCAAATGATGAGCAGCATCTTTCCCCCACCGCTTCTATGTAACAACGCTCTTTCCCCCCACCACTTCTTTATTTAACCGACATTTCCCTCTTTTAACTCTCATTCCATCCTCGCCTCTTCAACTATCAACATCGCTTCTTTCAAAATTTCAAAAAAACACAAACATGATGGATATGATGGATGAAGTTCCATTTGTAACAAGGATGGAAGAGGATAAATTGAAATTGGAAATCAAACGATTGGAAATGGAACGGGAAAACCAACTCGAGATGTTACGTTTGTTCAAACTTTTTAAATACATCATCTGGGGACTCTGCGTTTACCTTCTCATCGTCGTCGGTGTTTGTGTTTACAACTCTGTAGTTCATAACAAAACTTCAACTTGTTTAAACACTGCTGTCACACATTGATTGTATGTTTTTCACAAATAAAATTCACAAACCTAATTCTATACCTATCCCGCTATCACCGGAGTTAGTTCCACTCTCCGAACTATTACTCCGGTGGTAGCGGGATAGGGTTTTTTAAAACTTACTCTGGATGACCTTGACATACTTTCCATAACCCAATTGTCAAGTTGAATTTCAAATTTCAAATAACATCTCCTACCCCACCGGAAGCTATATGGCATGGCATATGGCGGCAGCGACTGATTTGGCAGCTGGCCGATGGCAGCTGGCCGGCAGCGGCTGGCAATTGGCACGACTTCCGTTTTGAAAGTAACCAAACCCCACTACTCGCTAAAACTGTGTTGAATTCTTTATTTTTACTGTTAGTTCACAACGGACAACATATTACAAACCGGCTCACTTCACTGATAAATTTGATAGTAAATTTAAATTAATTCGGAAAACACTTAATTGTCTACCATTCGGCTCAGGTCTACCACTGGCGCGCTACCCATATGCAAGGTTTTTTTTAGAATCGTGTTATCTTCTACTAAATGCAGCCTAGAGCTATAAATATGGTGTCATATTAAAGAGGAATAACGGTACAAATTTTCCTCTGTTACACTTTTGTAAATATTTTATCAAAACTAACAGATAACTTCAGTTAAAAATTAAGAAAAACAGCCGGCTTCAATTAAATTCTGTCAATTATAACTTAAGTTAAAAATTTTTTCAAAAATTATAAAAACACAGAAGACGAGAGCCGTTCTTCTACTTTTAGAAAAGATTAAGAGCTCTAGCTCCATCTTAATTAATTAATTTAGAAACACGATTCTCGTAAACCTCTCCATCACACTCGCTTTAAAAATATGTATCTATTTTATCTTAGTATTAAATATATACTATAGTAACTTATCTTATCTTATACTATAGTAATATAGTATCTTAAATGTAGGCATAGGATGATATGCACATCAAATTAAAGGTCCCACTTGGCAGAGTACAATGCTGCAAAATAGACTTAAAATGGATGACCCAGACGGAAATGGTAGGCGTTCAAAGTTTTCATTAAAATCGTATGGATAAAACTTAAAAATGCAATAACTTTCTGAATACTCTTCTGAATACTACAAAGATAGGTACTTTAAAAATTATAATATCCACATGTAGCTCAGCTTTACTTATAATTTATTTTTTATAAGCATTGTTACTTTAGTTTCTATAATTATAATTGTGACGGCTCGTGCCGCCAGCACTCCATATAGTAGCGATTTTCGAGGCACTGGCCACAGCGCCGGTATCCGACAGCCTCTTTCTAGAACCTTCTCGAATCGGTCCGCGGAGCGAAAGATATTCCGAAACACGGCCGCTCTCGCCCCATTTCGCCATCCTCACTTTTGTCGACCATATCACAGCAACGGAATGATGCGATAAGTATTAGTATAAGTGGGGGTTTCCGTTAGGCTAGGGATGAGCGGGGGAATGATAATTATTAATAAATCTCAAGTAATTTAATTATTTAACCAATCAATTAAGGCTATAACTTGTTCTGTAGAGGTTAGTCTGGAACCTAGCTTCAACATGTCACCTCAGGAATTGAGCATTAAGTATAGGATGGGTTAGTTTTCTAGATACAGATTATTATTAGTTAATTCACCTTGCAATTAATTTAGTATACGTAGATTATAATTATCTCATCAAAATGGCTCGTTCTGGTCTGTGTTTGGCTGCGATCCGTCTCTGGGTAGTACCCACAGTATGTCCTTCAGATACGTTACCTAGGTTCAGTCAATAAATCACGTAATTCCCAGGTATCTCACCTTCAAGGTTTAAACCTGAATCCTCACCCATTTCCACAGTCACCCTTAATTAATCACCCCAAACCTAGAAATGACCAGTCAGCCCCATTTATGTTGTTGCTCGAGCCCAGTAGTCCATCAATTCAGTTTCACACTAGCTCGATACCACCATAGGTCCACTGCAGGCATATCCCAACACCCATTACCTTTACATTATCCATAGTTCACCGACATATTCTCGTTACATAATTAATTCCCCTCGCAAGATCAGATTTAAATGTTTTCCTCTTGTTGTAATTAGTTTTAAGTTATTTTGTTACTGAACAACGGCTCGTCCCCACACACAGGATGTCCTATGTGGGAACTAATTTCCATTTATTTATATGGCATATTATTGTAATAATTGGTTGGAAATAAAATAATTTGAATTTGAATTTGAACTCAAACTTTGGACGTCGGGTTTATGGCTAATTTATCCAAATGCAAATACGTTTAAAATGATGTTTAATGTGACAGAGGCTAAGGAAGTTAAAATTTAATCATCCTCTATGGGACGACCCCGATGAGAGTCTTACAGAAATATGCTTTAGCTTTTTTGGACTAATTAGCCACAAACCCGGCTTCAAAACATTGAGCATTAAGAAAGTTATTGTATGTTTAATTTTTACTTATATGATTTTTATGGAAACTTTGAACGCCTACCATTTTCGTATGGGTCAACCATTTTAAGTTTAGTTTGCAGCATTGTACTCTGCCAAGTAAAACCTTTAATTTGATGTACATATCAACCCATAATTACATTTAAAATTTTATTCTGACTCCTCGTGGGCTGTCCCCCTTACATGACTACAAATATTTAATAGCGTCAAAAGGTACTTTGTGTTAAGTTACTATCACCCCCCATACGATATTTGTTTATCTCAAGAAATAAAAAAAATAAAAGGGGGGTCGGACTTTTTTACACATGCTATGCGCTAACACACTTTGTTAAGAGTCATTTTGGGTCAGTAGATCATTGTTGCGCAGTCGGCAATGTTAACCATACGGCTTGTAATGCAAAACATCGTATTTTATTCCTTTGTTTCGGGCGCCATTTTCAACCGATTTTCTATAAACTTGGTAAGTGTTTATATTAAATTGAAGTGTTTATATAACTTGAATAGTTATTTATTAGGCCCTTATACCTCAAAATTTTGAAAATTTCACAAATATTACTAAGGAAAATCAATCAGTATGTACCTTGATCACATTATGAGTGGCATTTCATATATATGAAATAAGTGACACTTTTCTTCCCTGAAGTTAGTACAATGCACCGGTCTAGTTAGATTTCTGGTGGCTTATAAATTAACCATACATTTTTTAAGGCCAAAGTGAGATCCGGTGTGTATGGTGACAGTGAGATCCACTTTGAACTTAACCATACACACCTAAACTAACCATGGTCACACTGAGATCCGTCTACAAAGGCCCAATTATTGTTCGACCGCCTCGCTGGTGTTTACACACACTCTATCTAGTTGCGGTCGAAGTGAGATCCTTTCTGGCTTGCATGATATTTAATATACTGAACGAACAAATTTTAATACAATGGGATTTTCGTTTTGCAGATTAACGGATTTTGTTTCTCTGTTAAGAAACCAAAGGCACACTGTTTTCGTACACCTTATAGTGTACCGAAATGAAAAAAAAACGAATGCGTGTAGGTGTTTGTGTCTTGAAAGGGTGCGAACATCACTCCAACAATCGAGCTAATATTTTGTCCAACTATACTTTATTTACCAAGGAGAAAGATCGGAAAAATTCCAATCATTTCAAGATTTAAGTATCATTGGAAATGACACTCTCCTAAGCCGAAACACATTGTTAAGATAAGTTTTCACGCGTTAAAACCAACATTAATGATAAAAAAACGTGATCCTGTAAGCGTGAATAATGAAAACACTCAAGAAATTGGAAAAGTGAAAACTGCTTCAATCGTAAATAGTTCGACCTCCACGCAAACATAAGCTTGATGAGCTTGAAGGCAATATTCTTACATGACCGTTTTGCCTTTACATGTATGTTTCTATTGATTTCAAAGCATGAAAACTCATCATAACAATGTGTTTTAGCTTATGAGAGGTTATTAGACTTGCTGCGAGTGATCGTAGCGAACAACCGCATTTAGGCCTACTTGAAGGGTAAAAAATCCTCAGGTTGGCATTGCAAAGCAATCCGGATAACAGCTTGTATACCCAAAATTTCATCAATATTTTCTACCATAAGAAAAGTTCAAAAGTGTTAACTCCTTTTAGTTAAATTTTTGATAAATTTTAAATTATAAATGTATCCATTTTTTAATTTAAGAAGGAATAAAAATTTAAATTATGTGTCTGTTTAATTACCAACCATTTTAAGAGTTAAAAATCATACAACTGATGGGAACTGTGAACTATTAGTTGAAAAATAATTAAAGTTGACAGCAGAACAAACAGTTCAATGTGACTATGGCCCTAGTACTACATAAATACTTATGTCACTTATACTTATTAAAATGTATGTAGAATGTTAGGAAGAAGTTTCAAGTTATTGAATGTAGTATAAATGTTTTTTGAAAGTACGAATAAGGCACTCTTTCTTATTCCTCTTCTTTAATTCAATGTTGAGCACATGCAACTAGTTGGCCGGTAGAAGAAAGAAATGTAGAATAAGCTGCTGCCATTTATTTTCCGGACTTGACTATACAAAGCCCCATGACTTGATATTTTCAGGTGGTGTTGTTGTTGTTGGTTTTCCATTTGTATACCATCAACGATTATTCTACATTTCTGTATCAACAACACTGGTTGGCGGCCACTAGCCGCCAGTTTTTTCCATTAATTTTTCTTTTCGTATAGGATGGTTATATTAGGTTCATATTTTGCATGAATCTTTATAACACAAATGTTAATTTCCAGGGAAAAAGTTTTTCCCCATGTGTATTTTATAAATTGGCGGTCAATTTAAATTTTCAAACTGAAATATTCCAAAATCAGAAACTTTTATCCACATTTTACGAGGTGCGAAAAATTTTCAAATCTAAAAAAATATATATCTAAACAATTATACCAGTTTTTTTTAAAGATTTCACAACAAATAATGGAGTTACTGCATTTCTTTCTATAAATAAAATAAATCTGCATTAGTTATAACGTAAAATCAATGGTTTTCTGAAGAAAACGTGAAGTAACTCTAATATTTGTGGACACATCTTTACAAACATGGTATCATTGTTTGGATAATTTAATTCACCAATTTTTTATCTTCTAAAATTTTGATAAAATATACCGCTTTGGAGGTATTTTAGTTAAACAATTAAAATGGCCACCTGATGTGATATTTTAACATATGTTTTTCAATTTTAAATAATTTATCATATGTACGAGCATGTTATAGATGGCTCGTATAATTTATTGTTTGTTTACTTTATCTTTGTTCTGTAACTTGAATTAAGAGATTATTAAAACCTATCCTTAGGTAATTTAATTTCGAGTTTTATTTGCATATCAATTTAATAATCTCTTATCTTTAATAAATATCTTTGATAATAATCTCTATCAAATATCATGGACAAACATGTAAACCCAAACAGATTTGATATTGATCCTGAAAATGACTGTGCAGAAGAAGAGTGGCTTCATTGATATCAGACTTTTACAAACTTTTTGGATGTGTGTGATTCTCACGCTACAAATGAGAAGGTAAAACTACGATTACTTGTCAATCATGTCAGTCCGTCTGTTTTTAAATATATTTTTCTGGGGCTACAACATTTGATGAAGCTATTGCTACTTTAAAAGAAATGTATATTCGTCCTAAAAATGAAATATATTCTAGGCATTTGCTAGCTACCCGTTTTCAAATGTCAGGGGAATCAGTGGATCAATATTTACAAGCTCTGAAAGATTTAAGTAAACCTTGTAACTTTTATTCAGTCACTGCAGAACAAAATAAGAACGATTACATTCGTGATGCATTTATCAGGGGGCTACTTTCGCCAATCATTCGTCAAAGACTTTTGGAAAATAAAACACTATCACTTAATGAAGCTTTTGAAAAAGCTCGAGTTGTAGAATGAGCTCAAAATCAATCAGAGTCTTATGTTAAGCAACAGTTAGTTTTAAATTCCTTGCAAAATTCTGAAGCTACTGAGCAAAATCCAGCACAGTGTAATCTTTCCTCTAGCAAAGAGGAGGAAACTTTTATATCAGCTACATCCTGGAAATGTTATTTTTGTGGTTCCAGTAAAAAACTCAACCGGAATGATTGTCCAGCGGCTAATCATTCTTGCCATATTTGTGGTAAGAAAGGACATTTTATGAAGGTTTGCCGATCACAAAATAAATCATCAACATCTACCAAGTTTGTCACTAAAAAATCTCCCAGTAAAAAATCAGCTCATTGCGCAGCAGCTCCAGAATCGTTGTCTAAGTCAATTATTAAAATTAAAGTTAATGGAATCGAAACTGATGCACTTGTTGATACTGGAAACTCTGGAACTTTTATAAGTAAATCTCTTGTAGCTAAGAGAGGGTTAGCTGTGTTTCCAAGTACCATTAGTGTTTCTATGGCATCAACTTGTTATCAACCTCAAACTACTGGTTTTTGTCTTGTTGATATGGCAATTCAGGATCATATTTACTATAAAGCAAAATAACTCGTTCTAGACGGACTATGTGCTGACGTTGTGTTGGGACATGACATTTTCAAAGAACATTCAACTGTAGAAGTTACATTCGGGGGTAAGAAACCTCCACTGAAAGTATGTGGCCTTTCGGCAGCTAAAGTTACTCCTGTCAGTTTGTTCACAAATTTAACTCTTGACTGTAGACCTATTGCTGTAAAATCACGGCGTTACTCAGATGAAGATTCAATTTTCATAAGAGAAGAAACAGAACGTTTATTAAAAGAAGGAATCATCGAACCGAGCTCTTCTCCTTGGCGGGCCCAAGTACTAATCGTTAAAGGCGAAACAAAGAAAAAACGGATGTGCATTACTCCCAGACAATAAATCGATTTACCCAGCTTGACGCCTATCCACTTCCAAGAGTCGAAGATGTAGTAAACAAGGTCTCCAAGTTCAATGTGTTTAGCACAATAGAC
Organism: Neoaliturus tenellus; assembly: GCA_030545055.2. NCBI lineage: Eukaryota > Metazoa > Arthropoda > Insecta > Hemiptera > Cicadellidae > Neoaliturus > Neoaliturus tenellus. The sequence continues at coordinate 8,582,395 of CM061533.1, forward strand.
CTCAAGAGTGCTTACCATCAGATACCCATTTTAGAGGAAGAGCGAATTTATACTGCTTTTGAAGCTTGCGGCCGCCTTTATCAATTTTGCAGAATCCCTTTTGGTGTTACCAACGGCGTCTCCTGTTTTCAGAGAAAAATTGATTCTATAATTCAAGCAGAAGGCCTTGAGTGTACTATAGCTTACTTGGACGATGTGACGATTGGGGGAAAAGATAAAGCTGAACATGACAAGAATTTGAAAATGTTTTTTTGATGTGGCAAAGAAGTATAATTTAACATTAATCATGGAAAAATGCAAATTTTCTCAAGATAAAATTAGTCTACTGGGATACGTTATCACAAATAACGAAATACGTCCCGATCCAGATCGGCTTCAGCCTCTCCTAAAACTCCCACTCCCAAATGATGTCCAGTCACTGCGCAGAACTCTAGGGATGTTTGCACACTACTCTGATTTCATCAAGAACTTTTTCGGAAAAAATACAGCCTTTATCGTCGACTAAAAGCTTCCCATTATCAAAAGAAGCTGTTATTCATTCAATCAGTTGAAAAATGATATAGCATCGGCAACTAAAGCGCCAATCCAGGATGGCATACCATTCACAGTGGAGACTGATGCATCTGAGTTTGCGATTGGCTCCACTTTATCTCAAGCTGGTCGACCTGTAGCTTTTTATTCAAAAACATTGTCAAAGTCGGAAAGAGTTCACTCATCTGTTGAGAAAGAAGCTCAAGCGATTGTCGAATCTCTAAAGAAGTGGAGACACTACCTAATAGGACGGCCGTTCCAGCTTATTACCGACCAAAGGTCAGTTTCTTTTATGTTTGACAAAAAAAGGTTTGGGAAATTAAAAAAAGAGAAGATTCAGCGTTGGCGTTTAGAGTTATCTTGCTTCAAGTATGATATTGTATATCGTCCGGACAAAGAAAATGGAATAGCAGATACAATGTCACGGTTATGTGGATCCATTAGTGGTCGCCCAAATTTAGATGAAATTCACGAAGTTTGGGTCATCCAGGAGTCACACGATTCTACCACTGGATTAGAACCAAAAACTTACCGTTTTCGTTGGATGAAGTTCGTCGCACTATAAGCCAATGTCGAGTCTGCGCTGAACTGAAACCGAGGTTTTGCAAGTATCAAGGGACTCTGATCAAAGCTACTGCACCTTTTGAACGCTTAAATTTAGATTTCAAAGGCCCTATTCCAAGTGCAAGTCACAATAAGTATTTATTAACAATTGTAGATGAATACTCGCGTTACCCTTTTGCTTACCCATGCCGAGACATGACTTCGGGCACAGCAATCGAAAAATTAAAAGTACTTTTTTCACTTTTTGGTATGCCTTCATTTATACATTCTGACAGGGGGACCTCATTAATGTCAGAAGAACTAAGATCTTTCCTACTTGCTCATGGCATTGCATCTAGCAATTCCTCTGCATATAATCCTCGAGGATATGGACAAGTGGAAAAGTTCAATGGAACTATTTGGAAAACTGTCACTCTTGCTCTGAGAACTCAAGATCTGCCAATGAGACAGTGGGAGGCTGTTCTATCAGAGGCACTCCATTCAATAAGATCCCTGCTATGTGTATCAACCAATGCAACACCACATGAATTAATGTTCAAGCATCCTAGGAGATCACATTATGGAGGTTCTGTTCCAAGTTGGTTGTCTCAACCAGGTCCGGTGTTGCTTCGAAATCATAATAGATCAAGCAAATATGATTCTCTTGTGGAGGAAGTTGAACTAATACACGCCAACCCTGGTTATGCTCATGTTAGATTTCAAGATGGACGGGAGAAGACTGTATCTGTAAGAGACTTAGCCCCAGCACCAGAACAGAAAGATCAAGAAGTTTATAACACTCCAGATGATAACAAAGAAACTACAGAGGCTAGATTACCAGTTCAGCAAGATCCTACTGAAGAGATTCCAATCTTTAACAATACAAATGACAATTATGAAGAGCAAATTAATGAAGAGCCAGTTCACCAAGATGCAAATGCAGTTAAAACACCTATCTCAACTCCATCCACCTCTCGTCCTCAACGATGCAAGAAAAAGCCAAACTATCTCAAGGACTACGTCACATCTTGAGGTGGGAAGAATGATGTGATATTTTAACAAATGTTTTTCAATTTTAAATAATTTATCATATGTATAATTTATTGTTTGTTTACTTTATCTTTGTTCTGTAACTTGAATTAAGAGATTATTATTAAAACCTATCCTTAGGTAATTAAATTTCGAGTTTTATTTGCATATCACCGCCATGTTAAAAATACACTTTGGGAAAATTTGTATTTTTAGGAAAATGAACATTGGTGTGATATAGGTTGATGACAAATATAATAAAAAGGTTCGGCTTTGGTTTCCTTATCCACCAATAACAACAACATGATTGAACCATCCAATAAAGATTTATTAAGTACAAAATACAAAATAACGGCTAGCGGTTAACGAAGCGTTTTAGGTCATATGTTTACGGAACCATTGTCTCGTATTTTAATGTGTAGAAAATAATCGCCTGACTTTTTTTATAACTGTATACTTTTAGGTGTAAACACTGTATAAGTGTAGTTTGAGGTTACATAAATTTTAATTCAATTCGACAGTCATGAAAAAACAACTTACTTATTACTTTCTGACTATTCTTTGTACAGTAATTAAACCTTTGTGTCAGATTATTAATTTTTATCTAATTTAAAAACACTTTATTCGAATCAGGTTTGATTCTTTCTTCCTGCTTATTGTTTAGTTAAGTGAAATGAAATTAAGTTGCAAAAAATTAATTACATTGGAGTTAAAGTTAAATGACTTTAACTTTATCAAAATTGTAATGAAATTTAAGGACAAATAATAGGAAGGTAATATTGCATTCGAAAATATTTTTTTCTACTAATAATAAGTATATATAATTATATACATTATATTTCCCTCGCACATTAATTTCTTTTCCCGTGCGGATTTGCCAAAATAAATTATGAACTGTAAATAAAATGTATTTGTTAAAAAATACTTGGTTTTTAATAACATACTAGAAAAATAATATCTTTTACATTACTCACTAGGTATTAAATACATTTAAAATATTTTCTTAAAATAACCCTACAGAACAAATTAATCCAACTACAACCAATGTTTTGTTTTTTAATAATAATTAAAGCAGATATAATTTTGTTTAAATACATAGCTAAGTTTGACCGAAGGCCAGCATGATTTCTTCCTTGTTTCAAGCTATAGGCCGACAAACACTTCTGCTTTATTTACGGATTTTTTTAATCTTCACTTTTATCTACATTTTGAGATAACAGCACTTAGATTAAATAGTATATAGATAAATTTGACTTCTGAAACTAATCTTAAAGTACTGTCCACTGATTCTGAAGGTATTATAAAAGACAAGTAAATAGTTTTAATCCACATTCCTCCAGAGGGTTCCGCCCCAACATTTCTTCAAAGTTAATATTTTTAACTTATGGAATTATGGAATCAACATTTTTGAATTGGAACACCTATTATTTCTATTGTAAATATTATTGCTGGGTAACGTTTAAGCCCTATCATATAATTGAAACATAAACGTTTTAATTCAATCAACAAATAAAACGTATCTCAATAAGTTGTTTTGATATTTTTGGGCGTCATTTTGATGAATTATAGAGACGGTACCTAGTCCTTGTCCACTAATAAAACTTAAATGAATAATCCCATTAATAAAACTAATTAGTCAATTGATAAAAATTAAATAAAATGTTTACACGTAATTTAGGTAAAGAAAAGGAAAAGTAGCTATTGATAAAAAAAATTATATATATGATGGAATTAATATAGGTAGGCCTACTATATATAGGCTATATATTGTATGTACTGTAATTTGAGTTTAAAGCCAAGACCAAAATTTAAATAAGGCATTAAGTAATCTGAAAGTTACATTCATCCAAAAAATTAACTTAGTGGGCTTAATAAAAGGTAAATCAAAACGTTAGTAAAATGGAGGCAGCCGAGTGAACCTACCAGGCTGACTCCGATCGCCCGCCACCGCGCCGTTAAAAACCGGATCTCAGAGTGACCGTAGTTTGTAAATGCGTGTGTATCCATACACACGGTCACAGTGAGATCCGGATCTCGGTGTGACCGTAGATTGTAAATGCGTGTGTATCCATACACACGGTCACAGTGAGATCCGTTTGTGTATAGTCGACGCTAGCGCGACGTGGTGTCGTTTCATGGAAGCTTATACACACGCACACTATAGAAAAATCCATCAAAGTGAGATCCGATTGCTGTCGGCTTGTTTCGAGCTGTTTCGACTATTTCCGTGATCCTGACGACCTCAGGAGAACGAATCAGAGGCTTTGGCGCAACGAGATCCGGGGGGGTGGATCTCACTGCGCAAACGGATCTCACTGTGCCGGTGTGCATCCATATGCCGGATCTCACTCCGGCTTATTTGTCAGAACACACACACACACACACACACACACACACACGCACACACACACACACAAAACATGGTCCTGGGCTTAAGTCTTACCAACGCTACCACCGTAATAGCGTATTCCCTATAGGGAAATTCGCTAAAAATAATAAAGATAGAGCTACAAAACTAGGAACAAAGTTACTGGCCATAAAAAACTATTTCATCACATATTCAGTAATCCAATACTGAATAATGTCCCTCTTCAGAGGGACAGCCAACCAGTAGTCGGAAGAAAATCTTAAATGTAAGCATAGGCCTAGGTAGTAGATATGTACATCAAATTAACTCTCAGATTAGAGAACAATGCCGCAAAACCGACCACAAAAGGATGACTCAGTAAAAAATGGCATCAGGTGATCAAACTTTGCATTAAAATAATATTGCTGGAAAAAAAAATTGCTATAACTCCCGTTACACTCGGCCTATTGAGATCGGGTTAGTAGCAAATTGCTCAGAATGCAAAGCCCTTTAAAATGATGTATCATATATGACGTAGGCCAATGCGGTCCCTGACGACTTCCACCAGGGTGTCATACCTAAAGGAAGTCTTGTTATAATAGTCTAATAATAATAATAATAATAATTATTATTATTATTATTATTTTTATTATTATTAGACTATAATGTATTATTACTTTTTTGACTTTTTTAAAAATAATAATAATAATCATTATTATTATTATTATTCTGACTCCTGGTGGGCAGCCCCCCTGAAGAGGTGTTGGATCACTGAATTTGTGATGAAATATTTTTTCATTCCCAGTAACTTTGTTCCAAGTTTTGTTGAGCAACCTTATTTATTTTTCAAAATACTGTCCTGGGACTTTACTTCCAAAAGTAATCCTCTCACTTCCTGTGGTATATGTTTTTTAGTTAAAAAACAAATTTTGTTCCAGCAGATTAGCCCTACTTCTGAAATGTTGTTGATTATGCTTCTCGTTTGCAACGTACCAAATGTACATAAAGGATTAACAAATTAAAAAAAAATAGTATAAGCAGCAAAAAATCAATCAATTTTATAACTGACCACAATCAGCTGTTTCTAGAGTTTCTTTAAAAAATTAAATGCAATATATTAAATAAATATAAAAGAACATCTATGTTAATTTAATAAAAAAATACCTATATTTAAATAAGAATTTTAATGTTAATTATGATTATTGGATTTTAAATGAATGTGGACAATTTATTTCAAAATTTAAATGAACATCTTCAAAATTTCATATAGTGATTAGTGAAGTGATGTGTTGTGAAGTGTGGATCAAGTTAGCAAGACAATAACAATAGAAATAAAAACACATGTTTGGAGCTATGAAGAAGGAGATGATCACAAAAGTAGTAAAAATAAAAATACATAAATATTAGTGAGAAAAATCAAGATTAAATGAAAACAAAGCAAGATTTAATTACAATACCAAATAGAAAGAAGAAAGAAGCCGTCCAAAGGAAGGTATAATCCAAATATTCATGAAACTGAAAACTTTTATAAACTTTCCTTTTTTTTAGATAAGTGAGGCTGAGAGTTGCCTGTCATTGCCGTTTATTATCAATTGGTGTCTATTGAACTTAACTGTTTTTTCTGGACGATCTTGTTAACGTTGTTTACTTGTTTTCATTTGTTTATTTTAATTTTATTTTTTTTGTTCCTCAATTGCCGGCACGACAACCCCGACCCGAGATATTGAGTTGTTGTTGGATTGAAAATAAAACAAACTGTTTATTTTGTTAATATTTATTTACAGGACTTGTCATTTATTAATTTTTTTAGAACATTATCAGCAACAGAGTTCGTTGCAAAAAAGTGGCGCCCAACGTGGGGCGTATTTATTGAGGAACTCTATTACCAATAATCATAATTAACCTAAACTTGAGACAGCATTATAGAATATTAAGAGTAATCTAAAACACTATTTCCCAGTAGTAATGATTTATGCAATCTAATAAATATAATTTAAGAACCAACCCCAAACAAACTTATAAATTTAAAAACTATAGGATGTCTCTGTCAGCAAAATCCAAAGAAGACGTGAACGCGGTATCTGATCAGCAGATACAGGGCACTGCGCTGGAAGGGCCTGAGAGTAGGAGGGTCCAATACAACCGGGAAGAAGACGTGAACGCGAGGGACCGGTTAGAGGGGGATGAAGAGCTAGGGATTCCGCCTCGAAACGATCTAAGCGAAAATGAGAAAGAAGAGGAACTTGATGAAATGCTGACAGACAATGAAAGTAATTTAAGTAATGTTAGTGTAACAAATCATGTTTCCCCTGTCAACGACCACAAAAGTAGTTTTAAGGAGGTAAACTTAAGTGTAAGTAGGGAAAATAAAATGAATGAAGTAGGGAAAATAAACCAAAACCTTATCAGTCAAAATACCCAGTCTAAAAATTTTGAGTTAGGTAGGAATGTCCCACCAAGATAGATAGAGGATAACAATGATGGCCCAAAAGATGCGGATACTTTGTCACAAATATTGCTAATGCTCAAACAATCCCAACAAACCCAAATCGAGATGAAAAAGACCCAAATGGAGATGAAAAAAGAAATTATTGAAACTCAGCAGCACTTACTAGGAGAACTCGAAGAGCGAATAAGCTACAGAATCAATGAAATGCAAAAACACTTCACTGAAAAGGTACAAAATCTGGAAAAATCACAATTTGAGACAAATCAAGAGATTGAAAATGTAAAGATCGAAGTGAAGAAGAACAGGGAAAATATTGAACAGGTAGAAGAAAGAATAAAGAAGAAAACGGATGAGGCAATTCGTAACACACTTCTAGACGTCGACGATAAACTGACACGACAAACTGAAACCACTACGAATGAGTTGAAAACCATCACATCAACTAATGAGAAAGAAATAATACAATGTAAAGTAAGTATGAAAATGATTGAGAATAAAGTTATTGAAAACCAAGAATGTATCCAACGAATAAATGAAAAGTTTACTCAAATACCACTCCAGAATAACCCAGGAATATATGTAACTTGTGCAGGAAATAGCTTTGGAAGTTTAGGAACGAATAGTTTACCCCAGTTCAATGGAAGATCACACAACCCCAAAGAATACCTCAACAAAATTAAGAAATTCTATCTGCGCAACAAGAATAGACAAATGAATCACAACAATTCCACTGATGACTACCTTCAGGAGCTACTTGACAACAGCCTCACTAATCATGCTGCTAGATGGTGGGAACTGGTAAGGGACGAAATCGAGACATGGGATGAGTTCGAAAAGATTTTCTTAGAAAAATATTGGTCAAAAGAAGTTCAAAAAGGAATACGACAGCGAATTGAAAAGGAATCGTATAAGGAAGATGGAAAACTTACTAGGGCAGAGTACTTCATCGAACGAGTAATCAGTCTTAAATCGATGACAGCAGGAATAAGTGAAGAAGAAATCATAGACATATTGAAAACTCACTTCAATCAAATAATTCAAGACTCAGTTAAAGTCCAAAATATATGCACTATCAAACAATTTGAAGCTTTATTACAGAAAGAAGACATCCAGACAAATCACACAAAACTTAGAAAGACAGACCGTTTCTCATATTCAGATGATTACGTAAACTTTCCTAACCAAGACAACAATCATGACAGAAAACCAAATACTTATCATGAACTCAACCAAAGAAGCCCAAAATATTTCCAAAGCAATGCCCGAAATTTTCAACCAAAACAAGATGGCAATGCATGCCATAACAGGAATTTTAATCAGAATCAACGAAACCACACTGATCGAACTCAATATTACTACAGAAACAACAAAGATAGTGATCTTCAGAACAAAAGAGAAAAGGATACTTTCCATCCCAATCACAAGGACAAATTTGCCTACCCCTCATCTGAACAAATGAAGGTTTGTCAAATAATTGCTTCAAACGATCAATCAGAACAATCAAATGCTCAGAATGTTTCAGCTAGTCAAGAAGATGATCCGTCTTTAAACGGGTGGACACTGGTGAAGTGAATGTAGGCCAAATTTCACCAGTGACAAATAATTCTAGTCATAGGTCTACACCAAAACTTAATTTTAGAATAGATTCTGTAATATCACTAACTGTAGGAAATATTTACTGTGATAGGGAATTCCTGTTAAGTGAAACCCCTAGGGATACTAATGAAACTATTAAATTTAATTGCCCTGAAATCACCATATATATTAATGACTTAGAAATTAAATGTTTAATTGACAGTGGGTCTAATGTTACTTGCTTATCACAGGAATGGTTTGCTATCAATAAAGGTAAATTAGGACATTTTGAAGAATTACCCTTAACAAACATCCACGTAAAAACAGCTCTAGGAAATAAGTCACGCCGCATTTCTTATATAATCTTATTAGAAGCACACATCCAGCAAAAGAAGTTCACTATGCAATGCTTACTTATACCTAATCTTATTAAACCAATAATTATTGGTATGGATGTCATAAACCAACTAGAAATGACTTTAGATTTTAAGAACAAACAAGTCACCATGGTAATTGATAATGATATAATTAAGTCAAACATTGTAGATACACTTAAAAATGGAGTACTGTGTAATATAGTTGAATATAGTAATACCACTGACAATTGTAACGTTACTAAACAAACAAAGGGGAAAAATACTAAATTAAATAAAAATATTATTCATGAAACTTTACAACATAATAATAAGTTGAACGATATCCAAAAGTTACAATTAACAGACCTCATCATGGAATATGAACACATATTTTCTGATGAACCTGGTCGTTGCAATAAGTATGAACACTCCATATCAGTAAAAGATCCACAAAGTTTTAAACAACATACTTATCCTGTACCTATACAGTATCAAGAAGCCATTCATGAAGAAATCACTCGTATGGAACAAGAAAACATAATAGAAAGAAGTTTTAGTCCCTATATAAATCCTATAATTCCAGTCATTAAGAAAACAGGTGAAATAAGACTTTGTTTAGATGCTCGAAAAGTAAATGAAATTATTGTACCCGATTATGAGTGCAACAGAAGTGTAAATGAATTATTAGCTAATGGTAGGAATGTAAAGTATCTTAGTACCATCGATTTAACCGCTTCATACTGGCAAATCGGCCTCACACCAGAATCCAGACCATTCACTGCTTTCCAATTTAGAGGAAAGACTTGGCATTATGTTGTTACACCTTTTGGACTCTCAACCTCGCAAGCCGCTTTAGTACGCGCACTTGATCGAGTTTTCGGGGAAGAAATTGAAGATTTTTGTTTAATTTACGTGGACGATATTTGTGTCATGTCTCATAATTTTGAAGACCACCTTGAACATCTAAGATATATTTTTAGTAAGCTTTCCGACGCAAATATGACTGTAAAATTTAAGAAATCTATTTTTTGTCGTGATAATGTACCTTTTCTAGGGTATACGTTAACTACTTCAGGGCTTGTCATGGATAAGAGTCGTGTTCAGGCTATACTTGATTACCCGATTCCAAAGAACCGCAAACAATTAAAAGCTTTTTTAGGCTGCATTAACTATTATAATAAATTTGTTAATAAGTATGCACAAGCTATCCAACCACTATTACGCTTTACTTCACGCAAAGTAGCTTTTAACTGGACGCCCCAAGATACAAAGATTTTTAATGATGTGAAATCTTTATTTTTACATACAAACTTCTTACAATACCCCGACCCAAATAGGGAGTATTTCTTAGAAACCGATGCTTCAGATGTAGCTATAGCAGGGCATTTATACCAATACAATGATAAGGGAGAAAAATGTGCCATAGTTTTCCTATCACGCATTTTACAGCCTGCAGAGAGAAGATTTACCACAACAGAAAAAGAGTTATTAGCGGTCATTTACTGTCTTCAAAAGTTACGCTACATTGTTTTGGGAGCCAAACTTATAGTAATAACTGACAATCATGCAATAACTTTCCTGAAAACTTGTAAATTGTTGAATGCCCGCCTAACAAGATGGATCTTGGCCATACAAGATTATAATTTTGAAATTGTACATTGTAAGGGCTCTGAAAATATTGTTGCAGATGCTCTTAGCCGCATCGAAATTGATAAATCATGTCTAGAGAAACCAGACTCGCATGAGCTTATGACCTCATACATTCAACAAATACATGACCCTCAACTTAAACATGAACTAAGAAACATAGATTTCCACCAAAAGGAGGATTCCCATTTAAAAGAAATATACCATATGTTAGAACAACAGCCAAACACTTTGAATAATCAACATGTTAGGGAAGTTTACAAGTTGCACCAGTCTATAATATACAAAAAGTATAATGACAGATGGCTCATAATAATACCTGAAGGTCTTATAACTAGAATGATTTGGGAGTGCCACTACTACTACTTGCATTGTGGGGCAAGAAAATGTCTCATGTTATTAAGGGAGAGTTTCATATTCAAAAACATGGGACGGCGAATAAGAACTACAATTGCCTGTTGTGATACATGTCAAAGGTGCAAAGTGGATACTCACCCTTCAATACCTCCAGCCATAGGCATCACTTGTGTAGAGAAAAATAATCAGCTTGCAGTCGACATCATAGGACCTTTACCAACGGGCCCAGGAAACGTCAAGTACATCTTGATAGTTTTAGACATATTTACTAAGTTCGTCAAATTGTATCCAATGAGGAGAGCTACTACGAGAACCATCTTAAATAAACTTTTCGGTTTACACTTCCCTGAGCATGGTCTACCGAAAAGAATACAGAGTGACAATGGAACTCAGTTCCGAAGTGAAGCTTGGATAAAAAAACTCGAAGAAAATCAAATAACACCAATTTTTAGTCCCCTATATTATCCAAAATCAAATCTTGCAGAACGACCTATAAGAGAAGTCAAGCGGTGTTTAAGAACTTACTGTGCAGGAAATCATCGAAACTGGCCTAAATGGCTACCACAGATAAACCGATTCTTAAATGAAGTTCACCATGACACTACGGAATTTACCCCAAACGAATTGCAATATGGACAAAAGGATACCCGGTTTTGGGAAGAAGTATTAATTAATCAATTTATTCCGGAGACGAATACCGAGATGAGATTACAACTTGCAAAGGAAAGGATAAGAAGAAAACAAAAGAAGAGAGCAGAAAACTTAAATAAAGGAAAGAAATTTATATCTTTTGAAGTGGGAGATATAGTTTTAATTAAAAACCATCCTGTATCCAATCAAGTTTACGGAGAAACTGCTAAGTTATTTGAGATTTATCAAGGTCCATTTAAGATTAGTAGGAAAATAGGATCAGCCACCTACTTTGTGTCCTCTTTTCAGAACAACAGTGAATACGGTCCCTTACATGTATCTGCCATTAAGAAATACCTAACTGAATCAAAACAATAATTTAAAAGTACAAAAATTAAAATATCCATTCATAAACCACATTTCTAAAAAAAGTTTTATAAAAAAAATAAGGTCACATTTGTCCCGTTAAATCAGATTTCATTTTTTATAAATAAAATATTCAATCTTAAGGGGGATAATGCAACGTACCAAATGTACATAAAGGATTAACAAATTAAAAAAAAATAGTATAAGCAGCAAAAAATCAATCAATTTTATAACTGACCACAATCAGCTGTTTCTAGAGTTTCTTTAAAAAATTAAATGCAATATATTAAACTAGGTATACAATGCAGTTGTCTGCTTGCAATATTGAGCGGAGCGACTATTTTTTTAAATCAATAATAGCAAATTCTTTATTGGTAATTCAAGTGAGCTCGTTCGCTGCGCTCACTCGCCATTCGGATCAGCTCGTTTGCTACGCTCACTCGCCGTCAATTTAGTTCGTTCGCTGCGCTCACTCATCTTTTGAGTCGGCTCATTCGCTGCACACACTCGTCGCCAGATTTAGATTGTTCGCTGCGCTTACTCGCCACAAGTCTGCAATCCTCTAATAATTTTTGATTACGCAGGTTTGCTGCAACGGGGTACTATATGTTTACAAGATATTAAATGGTGCGTCGTCCAAGATTTTGCACTTCCTCTCCGTAAACGTGGCATTTCATTCACTTACAAAGGTAAACAAACCACTATAATAAACAAAACAACAATTTCACATAAAACTACTGTATTCACAAACAGCTGATAGTAACAGTCTGCTGTTAAATCTGATCCTAATGACAGCTGTATAATCAACACACAGTAAACAAACCAAATAAAATATTTTTCCTATTGAAATAACATGGTGACTTTAAAGGGCCGTAGGGCAGAACCCTTATGTCCGATTTGGACCATTTCAGATTTATACCTTCCCATAGATGGTTACTATGACCGAGCAAAATTTCGTGAGGATCACTCTAGCCGTTCAGGAGGAGTACTTGTAAATAAAAAGCCAGAGTGTAGTATAGGAGCTTCGCTCGCTTCGCTCGCTCCGCTCAATAAATATAAAAGAACATCTATGTTAATTTAATAAAAAAATACCTATATTTAAATAAGAATTTTAATGTTAATTATGATTATTGGATTTTAAATGAATGTGGACAATTTATTTCAAAATTTAAATGAACATCTTCAAAATTTCATATAGTGATTAGTGAAGTGATGTGTTGTGAAGTGTGGATCAAGTTAGCAAGACAATAACAATAGAAATAAAAAACACATGTTTGGAGCTATGAAGAAGGAGATGATCACAAAAGTAGTAAAAATAAAAATACATAAATATTAGTGAGAAAAATCAAGATTAAATTAAAACAAAGCAAGATTTAATTACAATACCAAATAGAAAGAAGAAAGAAGCCGTCCAAAGGAAGGTATAATCCAAATATTCATGAAACTGAAAACTTTTATAAACTTTCCTTTTTTTTAGATAAGTGAGGCTGAGAGTTGCCTGTCATTGCCGTTTATTATCAATTGGTGTCTATTGAACTTAACTGTTTTTTCTGGACGATCTTGTTAACGTTGTTTACTTGTTTTCATTTGTTTATTTTAATTTTATTTTTTTTGTTCCTCAATTGCCGGCACGACAACCCCGACCCGAGATATTGAGTTGTTGTTGGATTGAAAATAAAACAAACTGTTTATTTTGTTAATATTTATTTACAGGACTTGTCATTTATTAATTTTTTTAGAACATTATCAGCAACAGAGTTCGTTGCACGTTGAAAAATTAATAGTCATCAACTTTCGCTCATCCAAACTTGATGTATGGCATCGACGTTTCGAAACACATTAAACTCCTCTCGTCATCAAGTGTTTCACCACGGTTGCATGCATCACTGCATCCTATGGACATCAGCATTGTCATGTGTCGAAGGCCTTCATTTCAACAACACTCAGCCTCCTACGCCCCCTGCTTTCTGCTTTCACAGTCTTTTGTTAGCGTGAAAGCTGCATTGCGTCACTTTCTTTTCATCCGAACTTCGTGTTGTGGGTGGAAACGACCGTAACCTGGATTTTACTCCAGTCGCTGAACTGTCAAGGTTACGCTTACAAGGAAATTACGTTTTAAGGAGTGCAATAGTTTGAATGTTAAACAAAGAAAATGTATGTTAGTTATTTCATCGTACTGCACGCAGAACAGACGTTTTATGGCCTGTTATTGGTCCTCAAAGTCGGTGTTTTCTATGGCCTTTTAAAAGTGCATAGAAAAACAACTGCTCATTTTCCGTGCGCTAACCTCAAAAGTTTGTTTTTATCATTCTACACGAAATCCACATTTTTCATTACTCTACACACGAAAGTACACTTTCTAAACTTAAAATGGACTAAGAAAATAGTAGTCTAGTAAAATTAGCTCCAAAAAAATGCTAAACCCGGAAGTTATTGCAAACTTAATGATTTTGATCGATTCTTATGTAAAATCACCCGAGAAAAACGATGGTGAAAAGTCTACCACTCTCCGAGGCTGCGTTCACCTGCTATGGCCGATTTTTCCAAATGACGGCTGTTCTTTTGTAAGTTTTTGTTAAATATCTCTCAAATCAATAAAAATAGCTTGAACGTGTAAATTAGTAAAATGTATACGATAAAATTGTGCACATTTTGGTATATAATATGTATTGGTAATTACATGCAACTCTCGTTAATTAGTTCTTTAAAGATAATTTTCTTTTTTCAAACTATAACAAATTTTTCCAATATAAAATGAGCTATTACTGTACTTGTAATGGTAAATCTAACCCCGACGGCATGATAACTTTTTACTTTAAGGACCTTAGAACTCGAAAATGGTTTTAAAAAATTTATATAAATGTATGCATGTAATTATGTATGTATATATATTTATATACATACAATCTTTTTAAATCTAAGAACTTTTTCCCAAAATATCCGATTTTGATAAAATTTGGTAGAGAGGTGTAAAATAAGGTATATTTGTAGGATTTGGCAAACCAGGACGGTTGGACTATGGGAACTGGGTTTTATGGGGGGTTTTTATGGTTTAAAAAACAGTTTTTCGTTTTTTTCACCTAAATTTTATTAAAATGTACTATTTTGGTTGATACTATCCAAAAGAGCATAAAAACAAACAATTTAGTATCTTGAATCATTACCGTAGCTTTACCGTCTGCTGAGAAAATTTAAAATAAACATTTTCATACATCCGCCCATATTATTCTTATGGGAACTGAACAAAGCTTCATATTTTCATTACTATCAACATATTGTGATACAACCTTCAACCAATTAATAATTATTATTTTTTCGGGGTTCCCAAAGGGGAAAAATTGTTTTCTATCAATGCATATATATCGATAAAAATCCATCTTACAAAAGGAGCGGTAAAGTTAATTTTGATTAAAATTCAATTTATTCCAAATTAATCAGACATAACGTCACTTTAACGCACGAGAAAACCTCGTTCCACGTACACAAATACCAATCAGAAACCTAGCCTTTCCTGCCACCAAGCAATTCAGTCAGAAAAGGAGTGCTACACATATCTGTTAAATTTAATTGCCACTTGCTGGTAAGAAGCGACGCTCAGGTGGTAAAAGTGGCAGGCCTTGTAGTACCGGTTACTCTACTTTCTTCTCTACAGCTCCACTTCTTACCAACATATCGTATATCATCCGCCTGTACTAGGATCCTACACCAAGATCTGGACCACTGCCAGGACTTTCGCTGGCTGTAATAATCATTACATATTATTGAGATTAAAAGTAATAGGCTACTGGTGAAATGGTTTTGCAAACTAAGTTTCTTCGATGTACTCTCAAACTTTGAGATAAGTAAATTTAAAGAACCTTAAAAAAATAAATTATGATTTGTAACATTCAATTCGGTCGTAATTAAATGTTTACCTTTTTACACCTTAGTCTACATTTAATAATATTTAGGGGATCAGGAGTTGATGAAAACGTAATGTATCGACTCACCACAGAAAAAGGATATTTTTCTTTAATTTCAATTGTTTTGCCCCTCTTTAATAAACGGTATCAGTTAACTGACACATACTTTCTCCCAACAATATAAAAACAGGTGTTAAAAGCTTCAAACATTAATGTCTTGGTGACTCAGTCGGATAGCTACCAGCTGAGCAGCGCTCGTTTGACCCTTCGCGCGTCTGTGACTTTTAACAACGTACTACGTTTACCGCTAAACGAAAAATTGAATTTTCTCCGCAACCACTTTACGTAGAGCAATAATTTAAAATACTGGATTATTTAGTTTTATGAAATTTATTTAATGGTGATAAGTAAAATTTATTTTGAGACAACAGCTAATTTGAAAATACAAAAAATTTATTTTTGAAACACTTTTTACTCCATAACTTTTGAACGCGCATTTTCTCGGAGATGCGGGTGGTGTCATTTTATTCACCATTTTAAGCTTAATAAACCATAAAATTTTAATCAAAATCGTTAGAGCCGTTTTTGAGAAATTTTGATTTTTGACGATTTTTGAGGGTTTTTGGGGGCAAACAACCCTTAAAAATCAAAAATTCAAAAAATGGAAAAAAAATGCCTGGAATTATTGTGAGTTTGGACCTACATACCAAATTTCACCAAAATCGGACCATGGGGGCATTCTCTAGCTCTGTTTACATCCAGACACACGGACACACACACACACACACACACACACACACACACACACACACACACACACACACACACACACCCCCACACACACACACACACACACACACACACACACACACACACAGACATCACTCTGAAAACCACTTTTATGGACTCAGGGGGCGCCAAAATGGATAAATCCACAAACAACTCAAATTCGAAAACAATACTTTCTCCGTATACTATGGTATAGGGGGAGAAAGTAAAAAGGGATCTTCAGCGTAAACGTCCACAAGGCGAAAACATGTTTTAAGTTCAACCCATTCTTACTGCTGATGATCTAATTCAACTTTTTTTACCAAAGTTAGCCTAATTTATTTGCAACAAATGATTTTTAAAGCTGTGCTTCTGTCGAGTTGCCCATCAGAAAGATATATGTTATTCCTATCATCTTGCAAGCATCGCATAGATGAAATGTTGGTTTGAGTTGTCCGGTTTTTTTGAATTTTCCGGCTGTCTACTGTATGTTATTTTTATCATATTTTTATCTTTGTTGTGGATTACCATATTAAGATTTTTATGATTTTTTATACGGTGCGGTGCGGTTAAATTACTGTGGTTGTAGCCACTTCTCTATCAGCTTCGACTTGTGATGGTCCTCTTTAATAATTTTGTTGCATAATTCAACATGAACATTCGTATAGTGATTGATTTTATAGTTTTGTAAGTACACCGTTTTATTACGAATAGAAGGTTAAAGAAAACTCAGACTCGTTAACAATGTTTTAGTAATAAAACCTTGATGCATATGACGATAGTTATACAAATTCCAATATACCCCACCCTTGTATTTATTGTTCTACCTTTAAAAAACATGTACAAACATGGAAAATATTTTTTCCAAATTAAGAATTAGTTAAAATTCGAATACCTAACCCAAGTAAAACAACGCAAAACCTGTCATTAATGTAGGCACCTCAACATTGTAGATGTTATTTTTAAGTAGATATTAAGTCATTTATTACTTAATTCAAGTTTTTTCGTCTTTAGGTTTACTATTTTACTTAAACACATGTATTGCCAATATAAACTAAATAAGTAGGGAAATCCCATGTTAATTAAAAAATTTTAGTTTTAGAGAGAGAGAAAGAGAGAGAGAGCATTGTTTAATCACAGATATGCTCAGTAACACATAGTCAACAGTTGATATAAACTAGGTATACAATGCAGTTGTCTGCTTGCAATATTGAGCGGAGCGACTATTTTTTAAATCAATAATAGCAAATGTTTTATTAGTAATTCAAGTGAGCTCGTTCGCTGCGCTCACTCGCCATTTGGATCAGCTCGTTCGCTACGCTCCCTCGCCGTCAATTTAGTTCGTTCGCTGCGCTCACTCACCTTTTGGGTCGGCTCATTCGCTGCACACACTCGTCGCCAGATTTAGGTTGTTCGCTGCGCTTACTCGCCACAAGTCTGCAATACTCTAATAATTTTTGATTACGCAGGTTTGCTGCAACGGGGTATTATATGTTTACAAGATATTAAATGGTGCGTCGTCCAAGATTTTGCACTTCCTCTCCGTAAACGTGGCATTTCATTCACTTACAAAGGTAAACAAACCACTAAAATAAACAAAACAACAATTTCACATAAAGCTACTGTATTCACAAACAGCTGATAGTAACAGTCTGCTGTCTGATCCTAATGACAGCTGTATAATCAACACACAGTAAATAAACCAAATAAAATATTTTTCCTATTGAAATAACATGGTAACTTTAAAGGGCCGTAGGGCAGAACCCTTATGTCCGATTTGGACCATTTCAGATTTATACCTTCCCATAGATGGTTACTATGACCGAGCAAAATTTCGTGAGGATCACTCCAGCCGTTCAGGAGGAGTACTTGTAAATAAAAAGCCAGAGTGTAGTATAGGAGCTTCGCTCGCTCCGCTCAAAAAGAGATTTACAATAATTTTACTTGTGGAGATTTTATAGTAAAAACTGTGTACCCTACCCTATGTAATACCCTATGTAATAAAACCAATTAACTGGTATGTAAGTAATTCCGTACTTTATTTATTTTCAATCTCAACTTTGTCCCATAACTTATAGGCACACGTATTTTATTATTGATTCACTGCAACAGCTCTGATGTAATATGAGAGTCACAGTTGCATCAACACAATTTACTTGATGCAATATTTTACCTTTCATATACTTTATTTGAGATTTGATTTCACCTAATCCAAAATTTTATTGTGATACACCATTGTTTACAAATACAATGAAGACATTAAACAGTCCTCTTGCAGAATTGTAGTGAAAGTGAAACGAACTTATTCCGGAACCATGACTGCTCGTATCGACCACTTTTCATTTCTGCGAGGAGTGAGTCAAGGTTGCGGCTGGGAGAGAGTGTCGGGAAAGTCGACTGTTTGAACCGTTACCCGGCATGAGTCATGGCCGGCAAGGTGATAAGAGCAACGATCTTTTCAGTGGGCACACAACTCCCGTAACCTCAGGAATACGTATGTTGATAGTGTATTGGATAATATCTGGAGTTGATAAAGCTTTGAGTTGTTTTGTTGATAATGTCTGGAGCAACGTAATTATCAGTGGGCACACAACTCCCGTAACCTCAGGAATAAGTATGTTGATAGTGTATTGGATAATATCTGGAGTTGATAAAGCTTTGAGTTGTCTTGTTGATAATGTCTGGAGCAACGTAATTATCAGTGGGCACACAACTCCCATAAAATCAGGAATAAAAGTATGTTGATGGTGTATTGGATAATATCTGGAGTTGATAAAGCTTTGAGTTGTCTTGTTGATAAAGTCTAGAGCAACGTCATTATCAGTGGGCACACAACTCCCGTAACCTCAGGAATAAGTATGTTGATAGTGTATTGGATAATATCTGGAGTTAATAATGCCTGGAGTTGTCTTGTTGATAATGTCTGGAGCAACGTCATTATCAGTGGGCACACAACTCCCGTAACCTCTGGAATAAGTGTGTTGATATTGTATTGGATAATATCTGGAGTTGATAATGCCTTGAATTGTCTTGTTGATAATGTCTGGAGCAACGCATTATCAGTGGGCACACAACTCCCATAACCTCAGGAATAAGTATGTTGATATGTATTGTATAATATCTGGAGTTGATAATGCCTGGAGTTGTTTTGTTTATAATGTCTGGAGCAACGTCATTATTAGTGGGCACACAACTCCCGTAACCTCAGGAATAAGTATGTTGATAGTGTATTGGATATTATCTGGAGTTGATAATGCCTGGAGTTGTCTTGTTGATAATGTCTGGAGCAACGTCATTATCAGTGGGCACACAACTCCCGTAACCTCAGGAATAAGTATGTTGGTAGTGTATTGGATAATATCTGGAGTTGATAATGCCTGGAGTTGTGTTGTTGATAATGTCTGGACAACGTCATTATCAGTGGGCACACAACTCCCGTAACCTCAGGAATAAGTATGTTGATATGTATTGGATAATATCTGGAGTTGATAATGCCTGGAGTTGTCTTGTTGATAATGTCTGGAGCAACGTCATAATCAGTGGGCACACAACTCCCGTAACCTCAGGAATAAGTATGTTGATAGTGTATTGGATAATATCTGGAGTTGATAATGCCTGGAGTTGTCTTGTTGATAATGTCTGGAGCAACGTCATTATCAGTGGGCACACAACTCCCGTAACCTCAGGAATAAGTATGTTGATATGTATTGGATAATATCTGGAGTTGATAATACCTAGAGCTGTCTTGTTGATAATGTCTGGAGCAACGTCATTATTAGTGGGCACACAACTCCCGTAACCTCAGGAATAAGTATGTTGATAGTGTATTGGATAATATCTGGAGTTGATAATGCCTGGAGTTGTCTTGTTGATAATGTCTGGACAACGTCATTATCAGTGGGCACACAACTCCCGTAACCTCAGGAATAAGTATGTTGATATGTATTGGATAATATCTGGAGTTGATAATACCTAGAGCTGTCTTGTTGATAATGTCTGGAGCAACGTCATTATTAGTGGGCACACAACTCCCGTAACCTCAGGAATAAGTATGTTGATAGTGTATTGGATAATATCTGGAGTTGATAATGCCTGGAGTTGTCTTGTTGATAATGTCTGGAGCAACGTCATTATCAGTGGGCACACAACTCCCGTAACCTCAGGAATAAGTATGTTGATATGTATTGGATAATATCTGGAGTTGATAATACCTAGAGCTGTCTTGTTGATAATGTCTGGAGCAACGTCATTATTAGTGGGCACACAACTCCCGTAACCTCAGGAATAAGTATGTTGATAGTGTATTGGATAATATCTGGAGTTGATAATGCCTGGAGTTGTCTTGTTGATAATGTCTGGACAACGTCATTATCAGTGGGCACACAACTCCCGTAACCTCAGGAATAAGTATGTTGATATGTATTGTATAATATCTGGAGTTGATAATGCCTGGAGTTGTCTTGTTGATAATGTCTAGAGCAACGTCATAATATCAGTGGGCACCTTATGCAGGTACTGTATACGCATCATATCGTAAGGTATATTGAGGGAATAAGAGCAACTTCCTTATCATTTGGTGTAAGACTTCCTTAACCTCGGTGTATATGAGTGAAAAAGAGTAACAACATTATCATTTGATGTATATTTACCGTATAACCTCGTAGTATATGAGTGAATAAGAGCAACAACTTTATCAGTGGACACACAACTCCTATAATGTCAGGTAAAATAGGGGCATAAGAGCAATCACCTTATCCTTTGGTTTAAAATTCACGTAACCTCGTTGTAGATGAGTTTAAATGAGCAAAGCCATTATCAGTATACACACAACTTGGATAAGTTCAAGTACAAATCAGTAGGAACACAATTCCCATATCGTCAGGTATAATGAGGTAATAAGAGCAACGATCTTATCATTTGGTGTACAGTTCCCGTAACCTCGTGGTATAATTTATTTATTTATTTAATACATGCTTCAATACAGGCTTTAAAACCCAATTACATGGAAGCAGTCCATTTTAAACATCTTGTGAGGCATAGTCCTTCTTAACACTAACACTTACATATTGACTGATTCAACGTTACATAACAATAACTTAAATACTATTTGTTTTGGCTTCATAACATAAATTAATAAATAACACTTCAATAAATAACAGTGATAACAAGCAAACAATAAATAAAATTCAACAAATAATTTACCTAAGGAACATTGGATAATATTAACAATAAATAAATAAATTAAGTAATATAAATTAACAGCCTTTGAACTTATATTTAAATAATGAATAAATATCACAGTTGGCAATGGCAGACATAAGTTAATAAATACATGCAATCTATGTAGGCCTATATGAGTTTATTGTATAGCGTACACATTTTCTTTTATATTCCCCTTGTGAATTATGGAATATATCCACATCCTCAGAAGAAGCAACCATTGCATTATAAGTCCTCATCACCCGGAGCAGAGGCGAATTAGCATGAGCTTGTGTGTTGTGATGAGGTAATGAAAAAGAGATTCTACTCCTGCTATTGAAGGCCGGCACACGAAAGCAGAGAGACGCCAAGCATGCGGCGTCATCCACCCCACCCCAAACCAGTTTATATAAAAACATTAATTCTGATAATTTTCTCCTTGAGGCTAGACTCACGAACCCAAACATATCAAGTAGCTCTTTATAAGGTATTAAATATTTATAAAAATTGAAACATTTATAATAAAGATACCTTAGGAATCTTTTCTGCAATTTCTCCAGATCTTTTTCATAAGTAATATGAGATGGATTGCAGATTATTGCATTACATTCAAGCCGTGACCTGACCAAGGCGATATACAAAGAGACCAAAGTGGCCAAACCAACCCCTTGCCTGATAATGAAGCCTAGCATTTTACTAGATGATGCAATACACTTTTCGATGTGAATTGAAAAAGACATGCTAGAATCAACTGTTACTCCCAAATCTTTAATTTGTTCTAGCCTACTAATCTTAACGCCATTTAAAAAATAATCATTTCGCAGCCAATTGCTGGATCTTCTAAAAGTTAACAAGAAACATTTTCCCACATTAAAATCCATTTTATTGTCAACACTCCATTTCAAAACATTATTGATATCATTTTGTAATTTAAGAGAATCCTCTTCATTACTAATATGAAGAAATAATTTAAGATCGTCTGCAAAAAGAAGGGTGTTGGCTGTCTCTACGCAACTGCAAAGGTCATTTATCATAATTGTGAACAGACAAGGTCCAAGGTTTGAGCCTTGTGGGACACCTGATTGGACAGTAAATGTTTTTGAACTAAACCCCTTATAGTAAACAAATTGTCTTCTGTTGACAATATAAGATGTAAATAATTTAATAAAATTTAAGGAAAGCCCATAGAAGTTTAGTTTTTTCAATAATATCATGTGGTCAACCCTATCAAAAGCCTTGGCCAGGTCAAGGTAAATCGAATCAGTCTGTGTCCGCGAGTCGAGCCCCAAGGAAACGTAATTGAAAAAATTGAGCAAGTTTGAACTGACAGAACGTCCCGGCATAAAACCATGTTGATTGGGACAAATGTATTTTTTTACATGAGAAAACAAATATTTGTGAATAATAATTTCAAATATTTTTGCAGGAACACACAATATAGCCACAGGTCTATGATTGACTATGAGAGATTCTTTACCATTTTTGAAAATTGGACAGACTTTAGTAATCTTCCACTGGTCAGGAAAAACACTGGTTTTTAAACTTAAATTAAACAAAAAAGTCAATGGAGTAGTTAATAATTCTGAACATCCTTTAAATAAAAACTGAGCAAGAAATAATGAGGTAATAAGAGCAACGATCTTATCATTTTGTGTACAGTTATTTTGTGTGTCTATCTACGCCAGTGGCATTTTTAACGTTATGACGGGGAACGGTCCAAACCCCAGTCTTGTTACTATCTAACATCGACCAGTTGTTAGAAAGCATCATTAATTAATAGCCCAATGACAAATGGCAAATGGGTCTGGAATCGAACCTTTAAAAAGCTACTAACTTTTCTTAGGATCGAACCGGCAACCTTTGGATTCAAATTCGAGCACTGTAACCACTCAGCTACCCAGCCAGACCTACAGCTACAGTTCCCGTAACCTCGTGGTATATGAGTGAAAAGAGCAACGACCTTATCATTTGGTGTACAATTACCGTATAAACTCGTTGTATATGAGTTGATAAGAGTAACAGTGGGCACACAACTCCCATATCGTCAGGTATAATGAGGTAATAAGAGCAACGATCTTATCATTTGGTGTACAACTCCAGTAACCTCGTGGTTTATGAGTTATTAAGGGCAATGACTTTAACAAACAGTGAACACGCAACTCCCATATCGTCAGGTATAATGAGGTAATAAGAGCAACGATCTTATCATTTGGTGTACAACTCCTGTAACCTCGTGGTTTATTTGTTATTAAGAGCAATGACTTTAACAGTGGACACGTAGCTCCCATATCGTCAGGTATAATGAGGTAATAAGAGCAACGATCTTATCATTTGGTGTACAACTCCAGTAACCTCGTGGTTTATGAGTTATTAAGAGCAATGACTTTAACAGTGGACACGTAGCTCCCATTTCGTCAGGTATAATGAGGTAATTCTTATTTCACTGTGAATGACTATGACGTAATTCATAGTCTTAGTCATTGTCCACTGGCAAAGGCCTTATCAGTTGGCGCACAACTCCCGTAACCTCATGGTATAATAAGGTGATAAGAGTCAATACCTTTTCCACACAACTCCTATAACCTATTGGTATATGAGGTGTTAAAGTAAACGAGGTCATCAGTGGAGCATCCAAGTCCCGTAAACTCAGGAACTCATGATATACTAAGTTGATAAAAGTAAAGACTTTACTTGGAACATACAAGTCCCGCAAGCTTATGGTTTACTAAGTTGATAAAAGTAAATACCTTATCAGTTAGTACGCAACTTCCATAACCTCTTGGTATATTGAGGTGATAAGAGCAACGACCTTATCAGTGGAGCATCCAAGCCCCACAACTTTATAGTTTACTAAGTTGATAAGAGTAAATACCTTATCAGTTAGTACGCAACTCCCATAACCTCTTGGTATATTGAGGTGATAAGAGCAACGACCTTATCAGTGGAGCATCCAAGCCTCACAACTTTATAGTTTATTAAGTTGATAAAGTAAATACCTTATCAGTTAGTACGCAACTCCCATAACCTCTTGGTATATTGAGGTGATAAGAGCAACGACCTTATCAGTGGAGCATCCAAGCCTCACAACTTTATAGTTTATTAAGTTGATAAAGTAAATACCTTATCAGTTAGTACGCAACTCCTATAACCTCTTGGTATATTGAGGTGATAAGAGCAACGACCTTATCAGTGGAGCATCCAAGCCCCACAACTTTATAGTTTACTAAGTTGATAAGAGTAAATACCTTATCAGTTAGTACGCAACTCCCATAACCTCTTGGCACTGAGGTGATCAAGGAAATAAATGAGGTTACTAGTGGAGGACATAAGTCACGTGACGCTTAGGCCAGGCCTATATTTAGAATTAATAAGAGCAACAGCTTTATGAGTGGCACTCTTAACTCACAACTCTTATATACCTATGGTATCCTAAGTTGGTAAGGACAACGACCTTATTAGTGGAGAATGCAACAAAACTCCCATAACCCTTCTGGTTTGTAACAATGTTCACACCATTGTTAGTTTGGATCACAGTCCATAACTGGCAATAATGACCTGGGTGAACGCTCGGTTGAGGATCAAATTTACACATCGTTAAACTAATTAAAAATGCAATAAATTGACGGCATTGCATAACTAGTTATTTATGCTCAGTGCACAAGTATAATTTATAGGGTTTCTTAAAGTGTAAAAAAATACTTTAAAGAAATTTAAGCGGTATCTTAAGGCAAAAAAAAAAAAAAAAAAAAAAAAATAGATAGCGTTTTATTGTAATGTTTTGATGAAAAAAATCCATGGCAATTTATTCTTTTCTATATAATTAATTGTAAACCTCTTATTGTAAAATATTATTGTTATTTCAAGGTTTTATTTTGATTGGACGTTTAGGAAATCACATAAAATAAATTGAATCAACGAAAAAATTAAAAATCAATATAAGTAATAGAGGAAAGACAGAATAAATCATTAAAAATACAAACATACAATTAAATATGACTGAAAATTTTTAATCAGTTTAAAACGTTATACTTTGAACAAATAAAACATACAGATAGTTAGAATGTCTTAAATCTATGGATAAAAATAGGAAAAGAATTTTAGAAAAATTAAGTAAGTTACTGAGATGTTAATTTTTTAAATTAAGATTGAGTATTATCAGTGGCGGATCCAGGGAGGGGCTAGGGGGGGCTATAGCCCCCCCCCCCCTTGGGTATCCTATTTACACTACATAAAATGGGTAATTTGTTTTGTTGTGATGCCGAACGTGAAAGGAATCCGTGGGCACCGCGGCACCAGAGGGCCGGATTTAGGTATGGGCCACATGGGTTAATTTTAAGGGGCGATTAATTTTTTTGGGATTAGATTAAATTAGTCTAAAATATCAAGAGTGGTACATGAATATTATTTGGTTTCACTATGGTTTACACTGAGTAAAACTGCGAGGGCGCGAGCCGCGACTACATAGCTAATTATTCGGCATCATTAGACTGGTCGTCTTGCCCCTTAAATCAAAATCCCGGTGGTCCCGGTTTCCGGACTAAATTTCCCATTTCATTCCATTTATTGTATAAACATAACGGTTTATCCCAACGCTTGTGATTTGAGATGTTTGATCTTTAAACCCCCAGCAATAAGTTATCTCTTGCTAATTTTCATTTTGGATTTTCTGACCCAATTTCAAAACAAAGATCCACTGATGGTCATGACACAATTTTTTCGACTATACAATTGCCGCGTCCAAAACGCTCTCTGGGATTCTATGTTTTTTTTTCTTTGTAGCTGATTTTGGTGATTTTATTTTGCCGTCTGCTTATGAATCAATTTATGGGTTGTGAAGATTAGCTGTTGTTTAGACGCAATATAAATTAATTTAAGTCCTTATGTAGTTTTATTATTTATACAGAAATAATATTTTCTGTATTGGTAGTAGACAAATGTACGACCGAGAAAAATTTTTAACGTGGAGGGGGTTTTAAACTTTCATTAGCAATCAAGTCACAAAAATTTTACTTTGAATAACCGTTTATTTTTCTTCTTTTTCATTGTACTACTTTATTAAGATTTACCTGGACCATTAAACAGATAAATAATAAAAGCGATAACCTGAAAAGGAATAAAAAATATTATAAATTATCTGTTCATCCCAAATAATAACATGCAGTCTTAATAGCATTCGACCTAGACCCAGATAGTGAGGTTAGGGCCTATAGCTTATGAAAAAATTATGTTATTATGTGAGGATATGGTTCTACAGTAGCATATGCATTAAAATAAAAAGTACCATATTGAAATTGCAATATTTGATATACTTAGTTTCACCAACATATAAACGTAGGTTAAAACTCAATTAATAACATACTTGAGGCAACACTCGTATTACCGTTCTTGAAGGTTTTGTATATCATTATGGTAAAGATGGCTGATCAATTTCAGTGCTGTTTATTTTGGCGCATATTGTACAATGAATATTGTTTTGGAATATAAAAACTTACCATAGGATAAAATTACAAAAAATGTCACGGCCATCTCTAGTACATCTAATCTACTAGAGATGGCAGTGAAAATGTACATCAATATTTGCTTTAAAAACTTAATCACTTGAAAAAATAGTGATATCACTCAACTGCATTAAAGTAGTATTTTAAGCCCTGGAACATTGTCCCAGGGCGGGAACCCCAGATCCCTCCCTCTTGTTGTTGATGGGAGTTACCCCCAGACCTACAACTAGCCCCCCCCCCCCCCTTTGGCCTATCCTGGATCCGCCACTGAGTATTATGGAGGTATAAAATAAATCAAATGTCCTACATTCCTTGAGTAAGCGATATGTGCATACAGAGACATCTTTTGCATCGGGGTGATCACCTTGCGACAAATTTATAAGAAAACTATAGGCCTATTATGAATCAGCGTCAGTACACACGTAATTTGATCATTTTTATGAACCTATACCCACGGGGGATTCTAGATGAAAGTTACGACTGCAACAGCATAGGATAGCTTAAGAAACCTGAACTGGTTGTATGCTCATAGATAGTGAAAACCTGATAAAATTCACTTTCCCTTACTCTATTTTTCTGATTATCAAAATGGCTTACTTATTCATGAACGTAATTTGAAATTAAACAAAAAATTTAACACCATTATAAACAAACTATAGGGTTAACAACAATTACATGTGCCAAGACTATGGTAACTATTTTTTTCCAGAAATGAACACATAAAATTGTTGCCACAATTTAAAACAAAGAACCAAAGAACTTCAAATAACAAGACAAACGATTAAAAAAAAAATTAATAATAAAAATGAGTAGTTATGTTTATTAACTGGGTAGATGGCAGCGGAAATGGCTCAGTGGTAGAGCTCTGGGTTATCACCCAGCGGGCCCGGGTTCAAATCCCGGCTCGGGGACAAATAGATCGTTAGGCTGCTCCCGTGGTTCGGAAGTCACGTTAAGCCGTTGGTCCACCTGCATAGAAAACAAAAAAGTGCAGGAATTCCAGGCGAGGAGAACTATCAGTTAATTGCTGATCTCCCTCCACTAAAAGCCATACGATAATAATAATTATTGGGTAGATAATTTATTGAACAAGGGTAAATTCTATAGAATAACAAAAATATTATAAATACATTATATTAATAATAATATTTTTAAGCAAAAAACTTCACTCAAGTCAATTTCCCTGCAGTACTGGGACATACCTGAGATGCCGGCCTGGGCGTGGGCTCCAGCGGCGAGGGTCATCACCGCCCCTAGGACAAGGACTCCGGTAGACACCATGGCGGGACGGACGACGGCGGACTACTGCAGTGCTGCGGACCGCCTCCAACCGGGCCACTGGGTCACCGACGCCGCGCCGTGGGGGGGGGGGGGGGGGGGGGCGGTCTGCTTTCCTTCAGTCCGGTAGCGTCACCTGTGTCAACCTCGGCGGTCCTCCGAGGGTCCCGGGTCGGGCATGGACTGCATGCTGATGTGACGTCAGCAGGTGTAGATTCGATATTGGGTTTTGGATTTTTTGTTGATTAGGAAAAATTTTGTTATTTATCAGTGACCTTTCTATCTTCCTATGGTTTTAGCGAATTTCCCTATAGGGAATACGCTATTACGGTAGTAGTCAAAATATATATATATATATATATATTTATTTATTTATATATATATATACATACAGGGTTAGGCAAAAGTCTGGACACCCCCAGTTAACTTTTTAACGCGTTGCAGTAGGAAAACCAAACTCGGCACATGTTTACAACATCAAAAACTGCACTTTTTCATCAACTACACAACTTTGCCCCTGCCCCCAAAGTGGGGTATTTGGGGGCAGCTTCAAATTTTCCTATGTAAACCCCTATTGAGTGACCCCTCATTTTAAACGGTTTATCAAGAGAAATTGAATGGCACAAACCGGATGTCGATATCTCATCTCTAACCGTTCTTAAAACATCAATTAAAGACATTTTTATTCTTGGGTATTTTTTATTTTAATCAATGGTTTCGGTGATATGGGCTGATAAAATGTGCCCTATGTTATTCTTATGGAACTAAAAATTAACTTTAATTGACTCTAGCTCCCTAACCTTTAGGTTTAGAGAAAAGTGGCAAAGAATAAAAAAGTCTTAAAATCACATGGAAATTTCAAAAACAACATAAAATGTAGGGTGTTCTATAAGAAATTTTTAAGTTGGCCGCCATTTTGGAAAAATGGCGGGAAATTTTGAAAATTGAAATACATACTTGAAAGTAAAATAAAAAAATAAAGGGGGTCCCCCATAAGAAGTTTACTGTCAGATAACATATAAAAAAGTTAGCTATTATTGGATCACTTTAACAAAAGCCGAAGCATATCTCTGTAAGACTTCATTGGGGGACGTCCCATAGAGGATGTTTAAATTAAAAATTCCTTAGCCTCTGTCACATCATACATCATTTTAAACGTCTTTGCATTAGGAGTTATTAGCCGACGACAAAAGGTTGAGTATTAAGAAAGTTATTGCATTTTTAATTTTTACCCATATGATTTTAATGGGAATTTTGAACGCCTACCATTTCTGTCCGGGTCATCCTTTTTAAGTCTAGTTTGCGGCATTGTACTCTGCTAAGTGAGACCTTTAATTTGATGTACATATCAACCTATGCTTCCATTTAAGATTTTCTTCTGACTCCTGGTGGGCGGTCCCCCTGGCAAGACTAAAAATTATTGATAACGTCAAAAGGTACTTTGTGTTAAGTTACCATCACCCCCCAAACGATATTTGTTTATCTCAACAGATAAAAAAATTAAAGGGGGGGGGACAGACTTTTTTTACACCCTGTATATATCTATGTGTCCGTGAACACGATAACTTTTGAATGGAACCTCCGATTTTAATGAGATTTGGTACAGGGGTGTAAGCCAGCGCCTACTAGGTTGAGTTCGCGAACCAGAATGATCGGACCATGGGAACGGGGTTTTATGGGGTTTCAAAGGGGTCAAAAATGGGTTTTTGGAATTTTTGGACCTTAATTTTTAAAATTTATCAATTTTAACTGAAACCATTTAAAAGAGCTTAAAAAACAAACAATTTGGTATTTTGAATTTTTATCATAGCATAACTGGTTACGGGGAAAATCCAAAAATGTGTTTTCCATGTTATTCTTATGGGAAATCAAGAAACCATGTATCTTGCTTATTTATTGACATAACTTAATCAAATTTGGTTGATAATCTATATAAGGTTTAACTTATACTTGCTTACAAAACCCATATGGCGTCAAACCTACATACTCACCCCCATGGGGTTTATGGGAAAAATAAAAAATTCCCAGAGTTTGATACAATTTTGTGTTTACATTCACCAATTATTGATTAACTTAGATTTTCCAACAGCACCCAATGGCAGCAAACCTACATACTCAATGCTATGGTGTTTTTTTATGGGGAAAGTAAATAATCTGAAATTCCATTGGAAATTCGCTGAGTACGCAGGTCTGCTGCGACGGGGGTATTATATACTTTTATTTAAAAAATTCAACACTTTTAACTTAAACCACTTAAAAGAGCTTAAAAAACAAACAATCTAGTACTTTGAATTTTTACCTAGCTTATGGAGAAAATCCAAAAAGTATGTTTTCTTTGTTATTCTTATGGGAAATCAACAAAACCTTCTATCTTGCTTATTTATTGACATATCTTGATAAACTTTGGTATGTACATTCATTAGGATGCGTTTAACTTATATTTTCTTAGAAAACCCATATGGCGGCAAACTTACGTACCCACTCCCATAGGGTTTATGGGGAAAATAAAAAGAACACCATAGCCTTATAAAATTTGGTATGTACAATCACTAGGTAGGGCTTAACTTATATTTACCTACAAAACCCATATGGCGGCAAACCTACATACTCTCATCCCCATGGATTTTATGGGGAAATAGAAAATATACCAAAACTCCATTGGAAATTCGCTGAGGACGCAGATCTGCTACGACGGGGGTATTTATTTGCGGACACTCCATTAGGACTTTTGTCATTTGGACACATTCAATAGATAAAATGGTTTCCCCTTAACCACTAGACTAAATTTTACCAGGTTATTAAGGGGACTAAAACAAGCATTGTTCAACATGGATAAAATCTAGATTAGTTTTCCATCTGCCTTTATGTAGGGCCTTTGCAAATTTAAATTAATCCAACCCACAGAATCTTACTGACGATTTGTGTTACAGAATTGAATCTTGCTATAACCAGTGTATGGTGAGACTCGAATTTGGATAAATTTTGACAACGATAAGTTAACCTATATAATTTTAAATGGTAACAACTTTAATTTTTTTGACAGATCATCATAAAAACTATATATATACAGGGTGTCCAGCTTCAACCTTTACAAACTTTTCCAGGTTATTGCCCATGCCAAAATAAGCAAAAAAAGTTCCTGTAAACATATGTCCTAAAATGCTTCGTTAACCCGCTAGCCGCCATTTTGTTTTTTACACTAAATAATTTTTATTTCTATAACGGATCATTGTATTAAGTTAATATTTGGCATGAACCTTCACTATAATAATACCCATTTTCAGTAAAAAATTATTTTTTTTTTTCAATGTGTATTTTCAAAATGGCGGCCATTTTAAAATTTTTAACTCAAATATCTTAAAAACGGTAAATTTTATAAAAGTGTTACAAGAGACAAAAAAGTTGACAAATTAAATTATCTAAACAGTGACACCAAGTTTGTAAGGATACAACAACAAATAACGGAGTTATTGTGGTTTTCTTGCAGAAAAACACTGATTTTGCACTATAATTAATGCCAATTTAGGTTATTTTCAGAGAAAAATCTCAATAACTCCGTTATTTGTTGTCAGATCTTTATAAACTTGGTATCATTGTTTAGACAATTAAATTTGTCAACTTTTTGTCTCTTGTAACATTTTTATAAAATTTATCATTTTTGAGATCTTTGAGTTTAAAATCTTTAAATGGCCGCCATTTTGAAAATACACATTAGAAAAAAATAAATTTTTTACTGAAAATGGATATTGTTATAGTGAAGGTTCATGCCAAATGTTAACTTAATACAATGATCCGTTACGGAAATAAAAATTAATTAGTGTAAAAAACAAAATGGCGGCTAGCGGGTTAACGAAGCATTTTAGGACATGTTTATAGGAATTTTTTTGCTTATTTTGATGTGGGCAATAACCTCCTGAATTCCTGAAACGGTTTTTCCAAACACCCTGTATATATATAACTATATATATATATAGTTATATATATACAGGGTGTTTGGAAAAACTGTTTCAGGAATTCATATATATATGAATATTATATATATATATATATATATATATATATATATATATATATATATAGCTGTATATATATATATAAATATAAATAAAATAGTCAATTAATTTAATTAATTAAAAGGTGTTCGTTATTGGGACTGGATAAAAATTTGCCAATGGAGTCGAAGAACAGATACAGATTCTCCAACTCCCAAACAAATAGAATATCAGTTCCGTAAAAATATACAAATTTGCTAATTACAAAAATCCACCTTCGCCGATTAAGCATTAATTTTATACAACTATTTTAATTTGTAAACAAAATGTGTGAGGATTCAGCTAGATTAACAGTGCTGCAAAAATACTTTACCAAAAACAACTGCCATGATCTTAAATGATCTAATAACAAAAATAAGGGGAAACACTAGAAATAGGCTTTTTATCAATGGGCCCACTAAAACTTACAAATTTGCATCATTATGTTGACTTGCAAAAAGAGCGTTATCTTGCTCTGAAGGACATTTTTTTATTGTGTGTTTAATATTTAAACCCAATTATTGGGCACTACCCACCTTCAGGTTTATAGCGTTCGTTTGCAGAAAAGCAAAGATGATATCCTCTTGTTCGAAAAATAAAAATTTCTTTACACACAACACAAAACATAAACACAATACGAAAATTGACATAAACACATGATGATTACCCTTCAGTCGTGGTCCGCGCTCGGCTATAGGATACGGAACAACCGTGACTTATTAATTTCTCTAGTTAACTCTAGATAACGGAAAACATTGTGCGGTTTCCTGAAACGTCGGGTTGTTATTTGTGTGGCGTCAAATGTCGTGTGTTTACGTTTTGTGTTGTGTGTAAAGAAATTTTTATTTTTCTGACAAGAGGTGGTCATCTTTGCTCTTCTACTGACAAACGCCATAAGCCTGAAGGTGGGTAGTGCACGATAATTGAGTTTAAAGAATGTTTTTATAAACAAAAATGTATATCTTCGATCTATTTTATTAAATCTTAATGATCTTAGAGGTTTTCGTTAGATGGTTTCATTTTGTATATTTTTATATTGAGAAAATATTTTTTAAATTAGGCCTACTAGAGTACAAATTTGAAGAATGTAAAAGGGATTAATTGTTAATTGAAATTTACATATATGTAGACAGACGGAAAACCGATCATAATTCAACTGATATTACAGTTCTTTGGTTGTTTTGCACGCCGAATGTGCTGGTAAAGTTTGGCCAAATGGTTGAAGGACACAACGTATTTGAGCGAATTCCCCTATAAAAAAAACTTTATGCATTTCTCCATTATATTAACTTTATATTTTATCATCTATTTCACGTGGAAAAACAATTTATTTTAGTGTTCTTGACATTTTTCACATAATTATTTTACATTGTGTGTTATGTAAACTGGGGGCCGGGATTTACATTCTCGAAGTCGTCAATGAAAAGGTGTGTTGTCATTGAAACTTACATTAATGTCCTCCCCCCCACAAGTATGTTGTTTGAAACATGCAACAACATGTATGATGCTCAGAAGTCCCAAGAACTTTTGCTCATTTAACGCAGGGCTGCGGTGAAGAAGCAAGACAATCAGTTTATCTTCCCCCCACTTAAACATGACTTCAGTGGTTTCAAAATCCTTCTCAACTGAAATATCAGAGCAAATTTCTAAATATTCTAGTTTTTAAGAATTTAAGTTTTCTCTCTATAAAATTTAATCATAATCATATCTTTATTGCACAAACCGTATACAGTATGTACAGAGTACAAAATACAGGTGCATGGTCAAATTTATTATTAGTCTACATAAGTAAAAAAATTAAATCTCTCATATAATTAAATAAATTTACAATAGTTCATTTACACAAGTTTCTCCCAGCTATCCGAAAAGAACTCTTTTAAGTTATAATATGCTTTTTCCAATAAAATTTGTTTAACCTTTAAAAGGAGTTGTTTTGTGCTAAGACTGGATATATTTAGCGGAAGTTTATTGTATATTTTAATTGCCATATACACTGGACTACTTGTAAATAATTTTGATTTGTGATTAGGAAAAGAAATCGAATTGTTTCTTGTGTTATAAAAGTGGCTGAACTGGTATTTATCAAATAAATCTGGGTGTACTTTAAACATTTTTTGTGTTTCTAAAATATACAAACTGAAAATGGTGAGAATTTGAAGCTGTTTGAAAAATGGTCTACATGTTGTCCTTCTATTTTTTTGGACTAATGCTCTTATGATACTTTTCTTTGCAACAAAAACCCTTTCAATTTTCTTTTGGGACCCCATAAAAAATCCATATCTTAAAATTGACTCTATGTAGGAATAATATACAATTTTACAGGTTTCAATAGATGTCGATTTCATTAAAACACTTAGAGCATACCTAAAACTGTGCAACTTATTAGCTATAAAATTAATATGAAAATCCCAGTTGAGAAATTGGTCAAAATGTATGCCCAAAAATCTATGTAAAGAGACAAAATGTAAATTATTGAGATTTATATAGTCTAAAGAGTTGCTACGGTAGTTACTTATTTCTACTCTTCCCTTTTTAAAAATATATGTGCAGAAAAAATTACTTAGTTCATACCCGCAGAAACTCAATACATCCATATTTTTGGTCCTCAAGGCTGTTCCATATAAGAAAAATTTGGGATTTTCTTTATTATTTAAATTTAAGTGAACCAATATTCTCCGTCCATTTGTCAAATTTAAGCGAAAAAATACTTACTTTTACAGAATTTCCTTTGTGCTCAAAACCATCCTATTGGTTATTTCCCTCAAAAAAGTTCAGACCAGTATAACTGTTTGGATATAACTTGATTCATCCGAAGTTAGTGCTCTGGGGATTAAAATAATATTAACAATTTGTGATGCAATATTTTTTTAATCAGAAAAAATGATTGCTAAATATTGCTCTACTACTTACGCTTGAAATAAATGTTGATATTTTGGCTGATAAAATTATCAATAAGTAAGAATGATTTCAAGAATAGTTTTTTACCAGAAGGAAATAACCTTTATTTTATTATCTTTATAAAATATTAGTTTTGAGCAAGTGTCATCATGAGCAATACAACCTTCTATCGTATCTAGAACTTTTTTCCTTGCGTTAAAGTCCCACATCTCTGTTCCTGACATTGTATATATCATAATTAGACTGGTAAGGGATGCTATGTATAGTATATCCATCCATTCAACTGCAAATGCTCTGTCTAGAAGAACTTCCCAAACAATCTGCAACGATTTCAGATCCATAACTTGAAACCCAACTTCTGATGACTTAACCAAATATCCAGGAACTAGTTTAACATCTTCAACTATTTCATAACTTAAATCAGATTTTTTAACCACAAGAGTAGATTTTTTATAGTCAAAAACAAGCACTGAACAGGTCATATACCGGTAATCAGTGATAAAAAAAACTACATGATCACTGTCAATAGCCCCAATTATTTTATTAGCCCTTTCGAAATCTCTTTTGCAGCTATCCGGTTTGAAAGGAGAAATATGTTTTAAATTGACATCGTAAACACACACATATGGTTCGCATAGTTCAAATATGCCTACACCCACTGAAAACAGCACCAACTGTTCATTCTGAGAGTAACTAAGAACATGGAAATTTACAGGGCTATCTTCAGAGAGGATATCACTGCATTGGCTAACGTCGGACAGGTCCCACACGTGCACACCGGTGTAGATTTGAACAAATAAAAAATTACCCATTATCAATATCTCACCAAGCGGATTCTCATTAATCGAGTACAATATATCCAGGGACTCTGGCAGTTTGATATCATAAATGTCGAACCTATCATCTCTTCGCACAACCAGTTTATTGCCCACAACGTGTACCCACATAATATGAGTACGAGTGTCGTCCAAACGCTTTTCAAGGATAACAGTCCGTAACAGTGTCGGTGAATTTTCAATATTAAATATATCTACTCCTTCACCATCATCTTCTTGATGTGCTACAAACAAAAACTTACCACCATAAGTTATTTTGTGTTTATCTAATAGTCTTGAGAAAAATGGTCCACTCCTTATGCGATAGGGAAACTCAATAGCATGTTCTACGAATCTACCTTCCCGCAGATTATTCAATAATCTGCTTTGCTTTCAGAAATGAATTCGGTGTTCACAAAGAGGTTCCAAACTCGTAGAGTGGGGAATCTCAAATTTCGGTGTTACCAAACTCACAGTAGTGTCAAGTCCTCGGCTAATTCGGCCTCCTTCTGAGTATTTTTGCCATAGTGAGTTGGCATTGAAAACCGATCGGAGATGTCGGCAGACTCTTGACATTGCCACCAGCTCACGTGGTGAGAGATAGTTTACGATTAAGCGCACAACTTCTTCTGGCAGGGACAACAGACTAGGTACTGGTTCGTCATTCGTCTATAAAAGAACAATGTAAAATTAATTATAATAAAATAGGTCAACACAGAGTAGATAGTAAAATATAAATATTTTGTGTGTCAGCTGTCATAGATGGGGGATCACTCAAAGTGTGGTTTGGCTGCCAGGGATTACATTCAGCTTCAGAGGAGTGTATAGTTGCCGCAAACAATTTCACTGAGTGCATTTCCTAACAATTGTTAGATTTGGATAAGGTAACACAAATTAAGTATTAAAATATACATTTTGTGAGACAGCCCGCATAGCTGAGAGATCAGTCATATGATGGTTCAACCACCAATATTGTACGTATAGCACCACCAATATATTAACGTTAATTTATTGCTTAGTTTACAAACGCGATGGAGTTTAAAGATTGTGTTGCACTAATCATGTTACTGCTATCTCTTGTTACAAAAGTTACATTATAGCTCCCAATTGTTAGAATACAAT
Organism: Neoaliturus tenellus; assembly: GCA_030545055.2. NCBI lineage: Eukaryota > Metazoa > Arthropoda > Insecta > Hemiptera > Cicadellidae > Neoaliturus > Neoaliturus tenellus. The sequence continues at coordinate 8,619,736 of CM061533.1, forward strand.
TATTATAACGTTTAAATAACTCATTTGAGTTACGAGACAGTAAATGCCTAACGTTACTTCTTCGTCTTTGAAATCAACAGCACTAAAATAGTTACAAAGTTTATAATCCTCACATATTTCGTTTACAAATTAAAATAGTTGTATAAAATTAATGCTTAGTCGGTGAAGGTGGATTCCTGGAATTAGCAAATTTGTATGTTTTTACTAAACTGATATTCTATTTGGGAGTTGGAGAATCTGTCTCTGTTCTTCGACTCCATTGGCGAATTTTTATCCAGCCGCGATAACGAGTAATTTTTAACTTCCTAAACAACAATAACAATAAACTTCTCATTAAACAAAATAAATAACAGTACCAGGGGGGCGAGTTTATTTTTGGTAAATAATGAATCATCACGTTTAAGACAAAGACCGTTCCCACCGCTCACTCGCCCTCTAATTTGTTGGGACGAGCTCATTCGCTTCGCTCACTCGCCATACCAGAGGGGCTGCACTATGGTATAATTTTGTTAAACCACATGTTAAAGATGTGACACATTGGATAATTTCTATAGTTATAAGCTGATTGTTGTTCAATTCATTAGCAAAAATAATCTCCATAAGGATAACATGAAAACTTTAAAAGGTTTTAGGATAGAACCCGGATTTTTTCCAGCCAAGGGACCAACTCCAATCGATTCCTGATGGCCAAAACCCACATATTCAACTAAAAAATTAAAAACCCTTGGACGGAAAAAATCTCTGCTCGTATAAACAGTACTTGTTTTAGAGTAGAAGATTGGGAAAGCCTATTATGTGTTAGAGCTATGGGTATTAGAAACTAATAACATACATAAACTATGTGTTATCTCTGAAGAACTCGGTTGTTGAATAGTATACATATGCCTGACTAATAGTTTCTCTTTGATTTGGATTTTAAGGCTGTTTCTTCTGAGATATTTGTACGAGTTTTGAATTTTTATTTTATTATAATATATAATACTTTAGACCGAAGTAACTTCTCATACAATGCAGCTGATGTTGGTCTATTACCGTAGCGGTTATAATCGAACAGCTCAAACATGTATGAGCTTCAATTCTCAATTGTCTTGGAGGATTTAAATACATAGGATCTAGACTTTTATCTTGAGAAATTCCCACGAAGTAATTTAATTTAAAAATACGAGAATGATACCTTATACTCTGTTTCCATTTCGTCCTCATGGTCCATGTCACTCTCGCCTTCGTCTGTCTCCTGTTTCGCTTCCTTGTACACGGGCATGTTAGGATCACAGATTTCTGTAGCTGAAGTGCCTAGTGGTATGACCTGTATAGAACATTTATCCAGTGCTTTCACTAGGAGGTTCCTGTAACAGATAAAATTAACATATAATAACATCATGGAAAACGTTACAGATCTACTTATAATACAACAACAAGTGGGTGGTTATTTTATTTTAAAATTTATTTGATTACTTCTTTTCTTTTTGAAATACACTGTGCAATTGTTGTTACCAGTTTAAGGGGTAATTTATTTTTCATGGCTTCTTATAGAAATGAACTATTTCCGATGACATATATTACCAAAGAAAACAACTTTTTCAAAACTCTATTTTAAAGCAAAAGTGGAGTAATTTTTTTTTAACCGGGCTGGATAGTGAAAAACTTTCTGGACAGCAAATTTTGCTGAAATATGTTCTGTCATCCCCGACCTCCCTTAGAAAAGTTCCCAGAAATACCTCAAAGTCCTGAAATTTAACAGAATTTGGCAAAAAAACGAATAAATTACTCAGAAATTAATCTGTATAATAAATTGCAAAACATATTCAAAACAATCATAGACATGAGCAAGTTTATGAAAATAGTAAAAAACTGGGTATTTTATAAATGTTTCTATAGTGTCAAATAATATTTGAATGAGTAAAACCAAGATGATTTTGAAACAATTAAAATTAAGAAGAAAGAAAAAGAAAATGGAAAACCTCTTATATTTTATTAATGTTATCAAAGGTAGACCTAATTTGTAATTCAAGTGTAATTTAAGACTAGGAGTACGCTCGTACCTCCCGTTTAAGCGTCTATTCGAAGAAGAAATTTAAACTTTTGCATTAGTGACTGTCACATCCAAAAAATTAGATCCCACTTTGTACTGTAATGGTTTTAAAATCAACTAAAATCACTCGTAGTAAAAATAAATATATAAAAAACTCTCACTTTTCTTACATAAAGACTTTTATTACTTAGTGGTTAATTACTTTTAATTCAATAGGTTTGTGTCATATAATTTTTAATTCGTTTACTGTGATTAGTAATAAAAATTTTTACAGTATTTTAGTTAGGATAGTAGAATAAGCTTGCTTACCCCATGTACACAAAAAAATAATTTATTTGAATTATTACAGTAGGTACAACTGGCTGTCCTTACCTTACCCATATTGCTGTTAATTAGTGTTAAGCTTCAAACTTTATATCTTTCAATACGGTTTTTTAACATAAAAATATGGTAAACTAAGCCCATTTTTAGAAAATGAAAAATCATCCTGATTAGGCCTACCACTCCATAGAACATTCAAGAACATTCACAAAAAAAAGTTTTTTATCCTAAAGATGTAAATTTTCACTACTTGTGATTGGTTTCAGGTCATTCACTATCCATCTTTATTCACAAAATCCCTATCTTTTATACAGTATTATAATGTATGGATATTTATGCCCTTGCTTGGTTGTTGTACGCACGGTTGATGTGGTGACGATATTATTAATAAACACACCTGTCGCAACAGACCCGCGTACTCAGTGAATTTCCATTGGAATTCAGTTTTTTCCCCAATAGACACCATAAGCAACAGGATGTAGGTTTGCTACCATGGGCGTGTTGTCCGCTAATCTACTATATTTGTCAAATACCACTCACTCATGTATCAGAAAATCTCAATAACCATAGGGTATAGAGGATTGAAATTTGGCATGAACGTTGCTCTTTACTAATAGGTACTCACTAAAAAACGGTTTTGCAAAATTCCATCAGGGCTTCGCAGCACAGGTATTGATTTTGATCAAATGTTATTCGTATGGGGAATTTTAAATCTGAATCTAGGAAACAACGAATCTGAAAAAACCAGATGACCTAGAGGTTGACTTTGGTAATGGGAGATCCACTTTGCCCATAGGTGGTCACTAAGAAATACTTTTAGGAAGTTTCTTAAGGGCTCCACCCCACAGGGCTTCAAACTTACTTTGAGGCCAATGGGGTTGAAATTTGGAATGGACGCTCTCCTTTGTTCATAGGTCTTTACTAAGAAACACTTATGAAAAATTCCTTAAAGGCTCCGCCCTACAGGCCTGCAAAATGTACATCAAAATTACTATACATCATACGGGGTTGAAATTTGGCATGGGCCAAATAGTGTGTTCTTTGGAAATGGCCATCCTTTGCTAATAGGTGTTCACTAAAAAAGGTTTTCAAAATATATGTTTTTAAGTTCTTTAGAGCTCCACCCCAAAGAGCTTAAAAATATGTAGTTATCCTTGTAGCCAATTTTAAATGTGAATCGAGGAATCAAAAACTCATAAGACTGTAGTGCCTGCGGCCCTACATGTTTAAAATTTGTAATGGACTTTCTATTTTCTCATTGGTGCTCATTATGAAACGGTTTTGCAAATTTTAAGGGCTCCACCCCACGGAACCTAAAAATTGCCTAGATCCTACGGGATTGAAATTTAAAGTTGACATTTATCTTTGCTAATAGGTATTCACTAAGGAAAGATAAATCTCTTCAGGGCTTTGCCAACACTGTCAATGTTTCAATAGGATTCTTAAGGAAAAAGACTTTGTAACCCTTTAAAGATATTTAATTTATATATAAAATAAATTTAATCACGGGCGAAGCTGTGACAGATAGTATAGGATAACCCCCTACCATTACAGGTACATACTGAATTTGATTAAGTTTTGGTATTTATTTTATTTTCCCCATAACAGCGTGCGGGTAGGTAGGTAAATTTGCTAACAAATGGGTGTTGTAAGCAAATATAGGTTAAGCACAGATGCCTATGGGTTTTCTGTGGTTAAACCCTACCTACCACCTAGTGAATAAACATACAGTACAAAATTTTAAGAGGTTAAGTTATGTCAATAAGAAAGTGAGTTACAGTTTTGAGTTTATTTACTATAAGAATAACACGGTAAAAATATTTAGTGGTTTCTCCGTAATCAATTATGCGAAGTTTAAAAAGTTCAAAATCATTATTTGTTTATTTTCAAGCTCTTTTAAATAGTTTAATGGTCAATTGTTAAAACTGATGGTTTTGTGATGCCTTTAGTTCACTATCACCAAATTGTTCGGGTATATGCTGGGGCAAAAGTTTGCTTTAACTCGCTCAGCGGACTCACCACATACGTATTTAAAAAATAAGGTTACAATACCTTGTGCCGTCGTCAATCCCTCATTTAGACTAGATGACTAGTTTTGGAGCATTCGCTCCATTTTCAAATCTTCATACAGTCACAGTTAGTTAAAATAGTTCGAACACAAAGTCGTTGTCAAAATTGAAAATTACATAACACATGTAATTTGTAGTTGTATGTGTTATGTAATTTTAAATTTTTAGGATTTAGGAATACTAACGAATTTAGGATACTAAATTTCGTTCCTACTAAAGGCATCACAAAACCATCAGTTTTAACAAGTGACCATTAAACTATTTAAAAGAGCTTGAAAATAAACAAATAATGATTTTTAACTTTTTAAACTTCACATAATTGATTACGGAGAATCCACTAAATACTTTTACCGTGTTATTCTTATAGAAAATAAACTCAAAACTGTAACTCACTCTTATTGACATAACTTAAAACCTCTTAAAATTTTGTACTGTATGTTTATTCACTAGGTAGGGTTTAACCACAGAAAACCCAGAGATATCTGTGGTTTAATCTATATTTGCTTACAACACCCATATGTTAGCAAATTTACCTACCTACCCGCACGCTGTTATGGGGAAAATAAAATAAATACCAAAACTTGATCAAATTCAGTATGTACCTGTAATGGTAGGGGGTTATCCTATACTATCTGTCACAGCTTCGCCCGTGATTAAATTTATTTTATATATAAATTAAATATCTTTAAAGGGTTACAAAGTCTTTTTCCTCAAGAATCCTATTGAAACATTGACAGTGTTGGCGAAGCCCTGAAGAGATTTATCTTTCCTTAGTGAATACCTATTAGCAAAGATAAATGTCAACTTTAAATTTCAATCCCGTAGGATCTAGGCAATTTTTAGGTTCCGTGGGGTGGAGCCCTTAAAATTTGCAAAACCATTACAAATTTTAAACATGTAGGGCCGCAGGCACTACAGTCTTATGAGTTTTTGATTCCTCGATTCACATTTAAAATTGGCTACAAGGATAACTACATATTTTTAAGCTCTTTGGGGTGGAGCTCTAAAGAACTTAAAAACATATATTTTGAAAACCTTTTTTAGTGAACACCTATTAGCAAAGGATGGCCATTTCCAAAGAACACACTATTTGGCCCATGCCAAATTTCAACCCCGTATGATGTATAGTAATTTTGATGTACATTTTGCAGGCTTGTAGGGCGGAGCCTTTAAGGAATTTTTCATAAGTGTTTCTTAGTGAAGACCTATGAACAAAGGAGAGCGTCCATTCCAAATTTCAACCCCATTGGCCTCAAAGTAAGTCAAAGTGAAGTCTTGTGGGGTGTAGCCCAAGAAACTTCCTAAAAATGTTTCTTAGTGACCACCTATGGGCAAAGTGGATCTCCCATTACCAAAGTCAACCTCTAGGTCATCTGGTTTTTTCAGATTCGTTGTTTCCTAGATTCAGATTTAAAATTCCCCATACGAATGACATTTGATCAAAATCAATACCTGTGCTGCGAAGCCCTGATGGAATTTTGCAAAACCATTTCTTGAGTACCTATTAGTAATGAGCAACGTTCATGCCAAATTTCAATTCTCTATACCCTATGGTTATTGAGATTTTCTGATACATGAGTGAGTGGTATTTGACAAATATAGTAGATTAGCGGACAACACGCCCATGGTAGCAAACCTACATCCTGTTGCTTATGGTGTCTATTGGGGAAAAAACTGAATTCCAATGGAAATTCACTGAGTACGCGGGTCTGTTGCGACAGGTGTGTTTATTAATAATATCGTCACCACATCAACCGTGCGTACAACAACCAAGCAAGGGGCATAAATATCCATTCATTATAATACTGTATAAAAGATAGGGATTTTGTGAATAAAGATGGATAGTGAATGACCTGAAACCAATCACAAGTAGTGAAAATTTACATCTTTAGGATAAACAAAACATTTTTTGTGAATGTTCTCTGGAGTGGTAGGCCTAGTCAGGATGATTTTTCATTTTCTAAAAATGGGCTTAGTTTACCATATTTTTATGTTAAAAACCGTATTGAAAGATATAAAGTTTGAAGCTCAAGACTTAACAGCAATATGGGTAAGGTAAGGACAGCCAGTTGTACTGTAATAATTCAAATAAATTATTTTTTTGTGTACATGGGGCAAGCAAGCTTATTCTACTATCCTAACTGAAATACTGTAAAAATTTTTATTACTAATCACAGTAAACGAATATTAAAAATTATATGACACAAACCTATTGAATTAAAAGTAATTAACCACTAAGTAATAAAAGTCTTTATGTAAGAAAAGTGAGAGTTTTTTATATATTTATTTTTACTACGAGTGATTTTAGTTGATTTTAAAACCATTACAGTACAAAGTGGGATCTAATTTTTTGGATGTGACAGTCACTAGGCCTAATGCAAAAGTTTAAATTTCTTCTTCGAATAGACGCTTAAACGGGAGGTACGAGCGTACTCCTAGTCTTAAATTACACTTGAATTACAAATTAGGTCTACCTTTGATAACATTAATAAAATATAAGAGGTTTTCCATTTTCTTTTTCTTTCTTCTTAATTTTAATTGTTTCAAAATCATCTTGGTTTTACTCATTCAAATATTATTTGACACTATAAAAACATTTATAAAATACCCAGTTTTTTACTATTTTCATAAACTTGCTCATGTCTATGATTGTTTTGAATATATTTTGCAACTTATTATACAGATTAAATGCTGAGTAATTTATTAGTTTTTTTACCAAATTCAGTTGAATTTCAGGACTTTAATATATTTCAGCAAAATTTGCTGTCCAAAAAGTTTTTCACTATCCAGCCCGGTTAAAAAAAAAAAAAAAAAAAAAAAAAAAAAAAAAAAAAATTACCCTACTTTTGCTTTAAAATAGAGTTTTGAAAAGATTGTTTTCTTTGGTAAAATATGTCATAGAAAATAGTTCATTTCTATAAGAAGGCATGAAAAATTTAGAACAACACTGAATCATGGTAATAAAATCAAAATTGTATCGTACAATTGCACTATTAATTAAATAGTAATATTATCACAATTTTGAAATTCCAACCATTGATAGAAACTATGAAGTAGGATAATGAACTTTCACTAATCTACCTAGGCCTATCTCTATCCCCTCAAATATATCTTAAAATTCTCATTTAGCCTTAGGAATAACCTATAGTAATTGGCAGAGATCCTCAACAAGTCTCTGTATAAGCTACCTATTCAACTATGGTACATGTCAAGTAATCTCTGCTTTTCACACCACACATTAGTAACTTATGCCTCAAGTCCTTTAACCAACGCCCATAACAAGTTGCCTTCCATAATACAGTAGACCTACTACCAAGTTGACCCAACCGGGTCATCTCTTGGTTACTTTGGTTACATCTCTGGTCATCTCTTGGTTACTTTGCAAAGAGCAAAATAGGCCTATGTTCAATTAAATTACCGTAATTTAAATTATAGGCCTATGAATATAATTGTACAGTTATTGGTTTGGTTAACTATTGGCAGGTTCACAATTGTCAATTAGCAATTCTGAATTGCTTTAAAAAGTGAATTAGGCCTATAGTGTGGAAGTTACAGGAATGATATTTACATAGCCTTTATGGTATTCTTCTGTAATTCATGACTTAAAGCATGATTCAAAGATTCAAAGATTTCATTTGGCCATTAAGTTTGTACAACAATAGGCTATGTCTTAATCTAAATTAGTCTAAAAATAATTTATCAAGAGCCATGCAAATCAAATAAAAAACAGCACAGCAAGCCTACCAAAAGTTGTTATCGTTAAGAAAAAAACAATCTACTAACTGGTCAAATTTTACTTTACCAATAAACCTTTGTATTCGTCAATTTGACAATGACAAATAACCATTTAACCTCCAACTTCAGAATCAGAACAGAACAGATAAACAGAACTTTGTTTTATGTTTTGGCGATTGATGCGACTACTTCGCTCCGCTCCCGTTCTGGATCCAATAATTTGGACTTTGGACTGGACTGGAATTGAGCCGGTCAATAAAACAATCAAAACGTCTCAGCATTGACTTTAGATACTATATTATCAATAGTCATCAATAGTCGTGGTAGATATTCCAATAGAATTTTGACAGCCCATGCCATCTTAAATTCCTTGGTAGCTCAAAGGAAACTGTAGGGGGTTTATAAATTTTGTTGTACAGATGTAAACAAATAAAAAAAAAAATTAAAAAAAACTGATAACAAATAATTAAATAACCTTGTTAGAATGAATTAAATTGAAAACAAACAGACACTGTTTTCCATCTTTTCCTTCACAAGTAAAATTCTTAACAGTTTTATTTGTCTTGCCATTTAAGTTTATGTTAGTGAAGTGTAGTCAAAAATAGATTCAAGATTCAAGATTCAAGATTCTTTGTCATTAAACACATATACAGTGTATGGACAAGCGTCAATTTATACAAATAAAAATCTAGCCTAAACATAATATAGGTACATTACAAGCAAAGACAACATTAAAATAAAAGTCACAATACAGTAAAAAAATTACAAATAAAATATAGACATTGAATAACATTAAAATTGTAGCACAATATATTACTCAATATATAGCTAATATAGCTATATCACAGTAGGTGGTAAACACTAAAATATTAAAACAAAAATAGGACAAATTGATTATAGGTAGTGACCCCATTGTATATCAAAAAATTCATCAGCTTTGTATAAACATTCATCAATAAGTATGTTTTTAATTTTCTCTTTAAATTTACGATGGGGCAGGGATTTTATTGAAGTAGGCAAATAATTATAAAACTTAATTGAAATATAAAACCAATTTTTTTGTGAGCTACTATACTTATATTGTTGAACTCTTAAACAGTCTTTATTTCTGGTATAATAGGAATGAAAATCAGCATTAATACTAATAAGTTCAAGGTTACTGTGAACAAAACAGAGCAAGAGGAATATATACAGTGAATAAAGTGTAAGCACACGAAGTTGTACAAACAATGGTTTACAAGATGTTAAAATTGGGACATTACATAACAATCTTATTGCTCTTTTTTGCAGAATGAAAAGTTTCTTACAGTTACTACTGGATCCCCAAAGAACAATAACATAAGTTAAAATACTCTGTATATATGAAAAATAAACAGTCAGTAAGATATATTTATCCACAGTATTTCTCAACCTCCTAAGCATATATAAACCTTTGGCCATTTTCCCACAAACAAAATCCACATGAGAATTCCATGTCAATCTAGGGTCTAACAAGAGTCCTAAAAACTTTAAATTACTATTATTTGAAGGGTCTAAGACATTATGGCTGTAACTAAAAGATAAATCACTTATTTTTTCAATATTTAGCGACAAGTTATTAGCAGCACACCAGTCCTTAAGTAATGCAAAACTAGAATCTAATTTTTCAGCGATTACATATTTACTGTGGTTACTAACTGTTAGACCTAGATCATCTGCAAATAAAAATCCACTGACTCCCACATTCTCAATATTAATCAGTAAATCATTATTATAAATATTGAACAAGATTGGCCCAATAGCCTTGAGGCATACCATATTCAACCTTCCTACCTTTAGAAAAACATCCATCTTTAAAAACAAATTGAGTTCTATTTGACAAATATGAAAATATTAGATCAACTGAATTTGCATCAAAACCATAAAAAGATAGTTTTTTACATAAAGTACTGTGTTGTACTGTGTCAAATGCCTTTGACATGTCATATGACCTAAAAGTGACCATATTATCCTTTTCTAAATCACAAATCACACCATTAACTAATTTGACCGCAGCGTTACAAGTACTTCTATTTTGTCCATAGCCATACTGATTATCAGTTAAAATATTGAATTTTTCAAAGTGATCAGATATTTGTTTTTTAAGCAAGGATTCAAACACCTTTGATACAACCGGAACAATTGATATAGGTCTGTAATTATTTTCTACATTCCTGTCACCCTTTTTATGAACAGGAACAACCTTGATGTTTTTTAACTGGTGCGGGAAAACACATCCTCTTATCAAACATTCGTTAAAAAGATGAGTCAAAACTTCACATATGTAAATACCAGAAATCTTTAGGATATTAGAATTCAAGCCATAAATGTCCAAACATTTACTATTACTTAAACCACTGATAGTCTCAAACATATCTTCTACAGTGACTTGCACAAATTGAAAATTATTCATAGGTTTAGAATATTTTTGAACATAAACATAACTATCATTAACACAAACAGGAACACTATCACTAACCTTCTTAACGTTATCAATAAAAAAATTGTTAAATTTGCAGTGGCGGCCGGTGGTTAGGGACGGTGGAGGGGCTCTTATCATTATTTTATTTGAAAGTGAAGATAAGTAATGTCTCTTCTTCAGGAAAAATGGTTATCACTTGTGTCATAAATAATATTTACTCCATCAAACAGGTATAATTCGATCAAAAAGGTGAATTAAATTGCAATATAGCCTAAAAATCTTAATACCTGTATCACAATTGCTGACGAAAAGTTATCACCCTGCAGTTATCAGTTATGTACAACAGAGATGACATTTTTAGGCCAATTAGACCTAAAACCAGAGCCGGCCTTAGCCTGTGCGGGGCCCAGTGCAAACCTCCTGTGCGGGGCTCCCCAAAATAACCTCCTCCCCTCACACACAAACTTTTTTCTATCTCTTCAAAGCCCCAAACGTAATATATAATTTATAATTTAAATGTTGTTGGCAACAATTATAAGGCTTATAATAATGAAGATTGTGACTAAAAACTTACCAATTTTTAAGATTTCGTTTATTAACTTGTAGCACAAGATGAAAACATAATTTTTAATTGTATCAAATTATTGTTCAGAAGAACAATTGAATTTGAATATAGCAAAAGAACAATAGTATATTTTGAAGTTTGTTTTATATGTAAAAAAATTGGAATCTTCTTTTGCAAAATCCCAAAAACGCCTCGATAAAACCTTGTGTATGATTTATATAACATTTTGTTAGGTACCTATATAAATATTATAGGATAGACAATTTTGTTGTTTGCACAAAAAATATAATATTTTTTTAGCTATCATGTACGAGTTTATGGAAAATTGAAAAATTTGTAAATTGTAACATATAAGATTATTTTGGAAACAAGCAATAAAAATGAAGTTTTTACTAGCAATGAATTCCTATAGGCCTATTATTGTCATTAGCAGTTCAAATCAAATAAATTTAAGAAATGGATTAAATTATAAAAACTTTACAAAGGCTATAAACTGTATAAAAATTTTTGAAATTTGTAACGCTGTCAACACGAAGTTGTATCGGAAATGCAAGGAGCGCGAAGGAAGAACGATAGAATGTTATAAACAACATGTAGCCTAAAAGCCTAATGCACACCATGCGATCATCAGTACTACCGTGTAAACCTATAAGCTACATAAATCTACATTTATTCCTCTTCAAAATTACATTTCATTCGACTAGACGACTAGTAATAATGACGGACATTATATAAAATAACAATTTAGCAAATGGCCGTCTGCCAGGAGTTTGGCATTTGTTATACAGTTCGAAAATATTTTATATTGTAACCTATGAGACCTTACAAAGTATAAATTGATTGATACTAAGAATAATATGAACTCTTTGTATTGACCAACAAATGGTGCCAAATGAAAATTTATACAATAAAATCTATCTGATCAGGTAAGTTAAAAATGTCATGTTTTGACGTTTCAAACCTGTTGGCTACTTTGATTGATGTCGTGCTAAAATTTACGAATATTCTGAGAGCTATTTCGTTGTAACACAAACACTTAACAGTTATCTCTTCCTATAATAAGAAATTCAGAATGTTATCTTTCGAATGACATATAATGTAACCACGTTTTAAGATATTTTTCACCGGTTATTTTTACCAGTATAAAACGTTTAGGCCCAGACGTCCGTCTCCCGGCCGCAGCCACTTTAAGGCATAGCAATAAACGAGAAAATGGCCGTCTCTCACTGCTATGGTTAAATTTTGTAATTGTGTAATTTTTTCGTTTTTTTCCTTGATCAACTTTGTAAGCGCGGGGCCTTTACAAGCGCGGGGCCCGGTGCGGCCGCACCGCTCGCACCGCCCTAAGGCCGGCTCTGCCTAAAACAAGCATTGGTTTTCTGTCATTTTATTCATTGATATAAATACGTTTAAATGCATGGGCCTACTTCTTTTTTGTTACATTTGTTTTTGAATTGAGGAAACAAATCAGACTGAAATAGTTTTGCCGCGGACAGGTGTTTTCTAAGAATTGAAAGCGGTCCGCTACGTACCCCGGAAGTTAAGATGTCACATTCCTTTGCGACAATACATTTCCCGTCTTCAAACCATGATTACGTCTGGGTTCAGTTACGCTATTGTTCACACACTGGACTAATCCAGTTCAGGGGAGTTTCTTATTTTTTGTACTTAAGATTTAAATTCTTTATCGTACCTGAAAGCCTTAACACAATCAATTGTTTTATTGACTTTAAAGGACACATCACATTTTGGGATTATTTTGCAATTGACTATGATTACATAGTCAATGATTTTGCTAAACGAAATCCAGACCAAAAAATAAATAAATAAATATAGATAAAAAAATCTGCATTTCTCAAGACATTTTGTAGGCCTATAGTTTTATTTAATGATGCAAATCTAATGTCAATCCTTCCAAATACTTAATCAAATTCTATACACGCATTGCTGTGTTTGTCACTCGTTTTATATTTCTTAACTTTTTAGTTCAAATGTTTAATCTCTGAAATACCACCAACAGTTAAGTCAAGATCCTGAATCTCTATAATCAAGCAAGTGTTACAGAAAAACGAGTTTGTAATTTTACAGCCACAGAGCCAACTGGCCTAATTGTATAAACTTCTAAAACACTTTTGATTAAAACTATTTTTTTCTCTTTGTTCAATTTTGCATTTGATTAAAACTAAATTGGGCCTTGGAATCCCCAGGTTCTTCAAAATAATTCTAATATTCAATGTTTTTCCCCCATTCTATTTCCTATTATACGATTTACCTGGTGTAAATGTTGCTCATCTCCAACGTCACCCATTTCACTATCATCCATTTACATTTCCTCACAAATCTATATAATTCACTATTTCAACACAACATACAACATTACGCTCAAAAGAACCCAGACGGACGACTGAAACGCGAGGGAACTGACAGTCACATTTTTCGCACTGCTCGGTTGGTAGCAGTGGCTGGAGCAGTGGCGCGCGCAGCCTAGGGCACCGGGCAGATCGTTGCATTAAGCAGCCGTTGTGTGTGCCTGTGTGAGTGAGGTGCGCGTATGCGCGTCTACATTTGAATTTACAAGAGCGCTAGGACGCCGTGGCCGGCGTCCGGCGGCCGTCGCTCCGGCCCGAGCCGTTCGCGATAGAATTAGAGCCACAATCGTCGTCGATTTTTATTTATTTCGGTACGATCTGTTTCTTTCTTCAACTTATGACCTATACAATTGTCATTCTGTTAAATATTCTTATAATGATATTTTTGTTAATTTATTTATTTTGGTTTTTTAATAAATTCTTTGGGGGGGCGGCGTCCGGGAGTCCTTATGGGCGAGCCGCCACTGTAAATTTGTCAACTGTAATATCAACTTGAGTCGGAGAAAATTTACTATTAATATTAGTTAGGCTATTAGTAACTTGCCATAACTTTTTACTCTTGTTTTGAGCATTTTGGACCAAATTATTGAAGTATTTTATTTTAGCATTTTTAACTGCAAACTTGTATTGCTTCTTAAAAAATATATACCTATCCTTTAAAACTTGGCTATTATAAACTTTACTTAAACTATATAACATACCACAGTGATCTTTCATTTTTTGTAATTCATTATTGTACCGCTTGTTGTCGGGCTTGGGGTTCTTATTTGATGAGCTTATCAATGTGAAAGCTCCATTCACCGCCCATAAAAACAGATCATGAAATATCTTAAACTTAACATTGATATTGTCATTACTATAAACATCAATCCAATTGATTTGTCTGAGATTTTGAATAAACATTTGCACACTAAAATCATTAACTAACCTAACTAAATTTTTGGGTTTACTAATGAAAGACATATAGGTATCAGTAATTAAATTAAAAACAATGGCATTATGATCTGAAACCACAGTGTGAACAACAGTTGAAGACCATTTGTTGTTGTGTATGTTAGTTACAACATTGTCTATACATCTTCCAGAGGCAGATCTAGTAATGTCAGTGGTAGTAATTTCAAGTCCAAAGCACAAAAACAAGTTTAAGAGATCATGTTTAAAATTATTATCGGAATTGAAATCTACATTAAAATCGCCACATACAACTAGACTACAGCTAGGCTTAAATGATAAACAGAAAATGTCATACAAACAGTTTAAAAAATTATTGAAGAACAAAGTATCATTGTTATAAGGCCTATAAACAGAAATAATAACCATTTTTTCTTTGATAAGCTCTACAGCTGTTGCCTCACAAACCATTTCCATAGAAGCATTGAATATCCACAGAAGCACAGAATATGTTTATTTATACGTAGAAAACACATGTAGACAATTGAGATGTGTTCAGTTACAAAACAATAGTATATTTCATAACAAGAGTGGAAAGTGTCTTTTCCGGGCCGAGATCGAGTTTACGTAATTCAAGGCAAGGAATTTCGATCAAGACACGGAATAACACTTTCTACTCGAGTTATGAACGATATTTTTCATCACACTGTAGATAATTAATAATAGTAATTAATTAAATAATGCAAGTTTAAGAAACCACCTATGGATGCTCAATTGATTTCCGCAGTACAATGAAAACAGTGATTCTGTTTTACACAGCCGATTACATTATTGAGAACAGCTGATTTAGGGAATAATATACTCTTAGCACTGCTAGCGCTACTTGTGTCAGTAATCATAACTAATTACTAGTGTGGGAAAATCAACAGCTGATTTTCCCTCTCTAGAGAGGGAAAACGGTTTTTCTACACTCTCAGCTGGTGATGAATATAGCTGTTTCCCGTACAGTGTGATGAAAAACGCATTTCTGGTTTAATTACAATGTTTGACTTAAAAAAGTAAGTAGATAATTTAATCTTGACAATCCGAAAAGTCTCTGACGCAGCATCAATAAGCCTGGCCAGTGGCCAGTCCTGGCAATCCGTTTAAAATTTCAAAATTAATTTAAAATTGGCGTTCCACCAAACCTTTTAGTGTTTTTTCTGTTTTGTGGATTGAGGAAGTGCATTTAAAAGTTGAATATTATTGAAAAGAAGATGGATGATTGAAATGAAGAGGGAAAAGGTGTTTTTGTGCTTTGGTGTTGGTATGTTATTAGGAAATGTTTTTATTTATCCTGTTTATTGAGTTCCTTTGATATTATCACACGAAAAAAATTAAAGAGTTATTATTTAAATACAAATAAAATTTTTATGTGGCTAGGAATAATTGTATATAACCTTAGTCATTCGATTTCGTAAATCTACGATTTCGGACATTATTACAACTCCTTCAACAACTGGCGGGCAATACTTCTATCAACTAAGATGTGAAATAGCTCTTCTTACTTTGAAGGGGAATTATTGCTAAAAAATATTCTAGTTCTTTAGCTTTCATACAATTTTGAAGAATAATACCACGTTGTAGAGTTTTTGTAAAAAGCTGATTATTTTCAAACATTAAAAGGCAGTGTTTTCTACTTTAATGTTTAGGGTAGTTGTAAAAAGTTTTCAAAGTTATGATCAACATTGAACATCGTTACAACAGTACATCGTTAGGTATAATAATTCTCTATTCACGTTTTAATAGAACTTAAAAACCCTTTTTCTAATTTGTTTTTTATGTTTTAACTTTTTTTGTATTTTTTCGTTAACCTATTGATTTAAGATATTAAACGCCTTTCTGGTACTAACCACATTTGGTTCAATTACAAACACTGCATTATTGTGTTGCACATCTTTTAGGTTGTGCAACATATTTTGCTCTGAACGTATTAAGGTAATGCCCTTATAAAACTTTATATTTCTAGTATCATTTGAAAATAGTTGATCTTTTAGGAACATTTTTTCTTATACAGGGTGAATCTCGTAAGGTGTCCTAAATGGATTACAGACAAACGCTTTGCCATACATCCTTCAAACAAAATTATTTCCCACTAAATTGACCCCAAGGAATAATTTAAAAATATTTTTAACGTTGTATAAATACAGGGTGTACCAGAAACTGGGGGTCACAGGTTCGAATCTTGGAAATTTCAAATACAAACATATGTCATATTATACACCATTAGAAAGGTCTATTTATTAGAAACATTTTGGTGAAAACAGAATTTAGTCATCTTTATTTGATTCAAAATGGCGTCCATTTTTGTAGCCAAAATCAAAATTTACGGAATACCCTGTAATTTTTTTATGTTTAGTCATAAATGACTTCTGATTCAAAATACTTATTTGAAATAAGCTTAGCTTTACAATGATATGCCACAAGATCACATTTATTTAAAAACTAAAATTTCCAAAATTTTATATTTTTGAAAATGTTTACATAAACAAAACTCAAAAATTTCAAATGCTAACCCATGTCATTTTGTATATAATCTTATAGCTCTCGTTGAACTGAGCAACTTTTTAATTTACACTAATGCCGTATCTCTTTTGGTTTTGTAGTAATAACGGAAAAACGTTATTTTCCCATATAACTTGCATGTTAATTTAATGGTATGGCAACAATGGACGAAGGACTGCCATACTATCATGTCCTGATTAATTAACATGCAAATCATATGGAAAAATGACAATTTCACGCTATTACTACAAAACCAAAAGAGATACGGCATTAGTGTAAATAACAAAGTTGCTCAGTTCAACGAGAGCTTCAAGATGATATACAAAATGACATGGGTTAGCATTTGAAATTTTCGAGTTATGTTTATGTAAGCATTTTCAAAAATATAAAATTTTGGAAACTTTAGTTTTTAAATAAATGTGATCTTGTGGCATATCATTGTAAGGCTTAGCTTATTTCAAATAAGTATTTTGAATCAGAAGTAATTTATGACTAAAAATAAAAGAATTACAGGGTATTCCGTAAATTTTGATTTAGGCTACAAAATGGACGCCATTTTGAAACGAATAAAGATAACTAAATTCTGTTTTCACCAAAATGTTTCTATTAAATAGACCTTTCTAATGATGTATAATATGACATATGTTTGTATTTGAAATTTCCAAGATTCGAACCTGTGACCCCCAGTTTTTGGTACACCCTGTATATATACAACGTTAAAAATATTTTAAAATTATTCCTTGGGGTCAATTTAGTGGGAAATAGTTTTGTTTGAAGGATGTAGGGCAAAGCGTTTGTCTGTAATCCATTTAGGACACCTTACGAGATTCACCCTGTATATAAAATTCTTAATCAAATTATTTTAAAGAAATATCTTGAGCTATGAAAATATTAAACCGTTAATTTTAAAGCTTTCAAAGGACCAAAGTCGAGCGGCCCTATAATAGACATGTAAATACCACATCGCCGCAGCAGATCGCCGTAATAGCGAATTCCCAACAGATCTTTTTGTTTCACCAACAAAATATTTTGTGTAACCTGTAAACACCTTGTAAGAAAAAAAAAATATTTTTCATTGAAGTATATTTTCACATTGTTTAACGACAGTTATTGTTGAAAAAAAAAATTAGAAATGATTATTTAAGAAACAGTACTAACATTGCATCGTAAAAGCTGTCATCCAAAGTGAATGCTGCATTACACATCTGTACCAAATTTCATCAAAATCAGACGAGGATCCCTTCAAAAGTTGTCGTTTTAAGGGACACACAAACACTTGTATATTTTAATTTATTCTATTATAAATATACGTGTATGAATTTGAACGAAAAAGTAACATGGTTCTGGGCTTAGGTTTTACCGTAATTCGTAATAATGTATTTACTTTAGGGAAATTCGCTAAACTTGCCTATGCTCTTTCAACTAATGAAATACAACTTAGAATATTAAAAGTGCTTTGCTTGTCAGCCTAGAGGACTATCAAACTAAGGAAAAACGAATACGCAGAGGATAAAATATTTTTTTAATGTAGCTCAAAATCGGGGTTTAAGCTTATATTAGACAAATAATTTGAAGACAAATATATATCACTCTTTTCCATATTCTGATAGCCTACTCTAAATCGACATGATTAATAAAAATACCTCCTCTCATTTCTTTATCAAGTTTAATAAAAATCAGAAGTTTCATTAATAGGTTTAGGCCTACTGGCTTCATGGAATGTACTTACTACATAGGCTACTTTTCTAGACTTATATATATATATATATATATATATATGTATGTATGTATGTATATATATATATGTATAATAGATACATAATATATATAATATAGTATAATATATTATATATTAAAATAATAACAATAATAATATTTATCCCACCGAAAATATTTTACATTATTAAAGATTTTACGTATAAGTCTTTTTATATGTTTCACAAATTATGAGTTCACAGTTCCGGATTTCTTATCAAGATCATTGTTAATTTATTTAATACCCTAAAAACTTTTTCCAGTCTTTTCAATTATTTTTTTTCATAGTTTTTATTCTTTCTCCTTCTTACTTCATTCTTCCGTCTTCTTTCTTCCTTATTATTAAATCATTTTTCTATCATCTCAATTGAAAGATACTATGGTAACATTTAAAATTACATCGAGTTTGAAATCTTCCGACGATAATCAAATTCACAGTAATGTTTTGAATTTAACATTATTCTTATTGGACGAAATACCAAAATGGTGGAGGTTACTGCAGACTCTTAAGTGCATGGCATGTCTCCTTGAATTAATCACTCTTCTTTGTAGTCTATAATTAGCTTGTTGCTAGGCCTTTCTGCAATTTTAAGGAATTGTGGATTTTCTTGGTATTTAAATATAGTTTTTCTCAGTTTTTTTTTCACAGTGTTAAAAGTTTGTTGAATTTTCGTCTCGATTTTAACCTTATCAAAGCTTATTTATTTCGTTAAGCTTTCATGTATTGTTGATTGTAGGTTCACACAATTGTTATATTGTTATTTATTTGCCTTTTTTTATATTTAGGAGCAAATAATTCATTAATAAAAACCCTTTCATAGATTCTAGTCACTGCTTGACAGATATTTATTATAACTTATCAACAGTTGTCTGTAACTGGGGGCATGCTGGCCCCATCGACTTAATTTTATTTATTTGCTTGTTTACTTGACTAGTTGAGTGCCATTACTTGACTTTCATCACTGCATATTTTGTACTGTTTTCAGATGAACAAAAATTTCTAATTTCTGATAGCTGGGTTTTTTCACCCCTATAAAAACACCAAACACATCCCTCAGTCAACAACAAATTCCACCCATATTTCGGATGGCATTTTTTAATTTATTGTAAAAAATGTGTTTTTTAGATTAATGTCCAATTATTAAGTTTTTAGAAAATTGGTTTAAAAACTAGAACGGAGTCCAGAACATGGGAATAAAATACCATTTTCTGTAATAAAGTTTATTTATTTTGTAAACTATTTTTAAATATACAACTTGTTATTTGATAGATCCTTCATTTTACACTACGCTAAACCGTACAGTCCTACAATTATTGCCAGTTTTCAAACTGAAGGCGTACAAGAATAATCAGTAAGTTAGTCTATTAAACACTAAATTAGACTAAATATATGGAACTAATTATTAGATATAAACATCAAATTTGTAGATATTTGACAAAATATGTAAAGTGGTGTAAACTCATTAATTTAATTTTAAGCGTAGAACTCATATCCACCTAACTCCTAACATGTTTTAATACTGATAGGACTTGTGGTTTTGGACTCCTAATTTAGCAAAAATGTTTAAATAGGGTAGGATTACCGTAACTCTCTGCACAACGGTATATAGCGTTATTGGTTAGGTGAAGAAAAACACATTTCACCATAGGAACATGGGTCTCTTTGGCTAGATAAAGATGAGTTAAAGTCGTTTGTATTTTCAACTCCAAAACGGGTTGATGTTCAGTTTTTGCATTTTGCACAAATTTTTGTGTGTTCAAGATCTATCTTTGTGCAAAATCACCTTAAATATCATAAGGCTTTTTAAAATGGCAGCCATTTAAAGTATTTGGTGCCAAATTCTATGAAAACCATTACTAAATTTACAAATAAAATTACCAATGACATAAAAGTTGATCCATTTTATGTAGACTTCAATGACACCTTATTTGTTAAGAAATGATAAAAATAACATAAAAGCTAATTCTTTTCGCAATGCATGGCCACTTTTCTCTATTTAGACAATGTAAAAGAAGTAATAGCATTGTTTGGATTGAGAAAAATGCTACTCGATGAAAACCGTTAACTTAAATAATTGCAAAAGCCATAATAGGTAGCCCATTTTATATTCACTTCAATGGCACCTTATTGTTAATATTTGATGAAGGATATTACAAAATTAATTTTTCGTAATCCATGTCCACTTTACTCCATTTAAACAACCCCCTTAACTTTGTGTAGTAGCCTTTTGTTTTGAGGCTTTAAACTTTGTCTTTGTCATATAACCCCACAAGAAAAATCGCAGGACCATAAAGCAACTAGGTCGTGGTGTCGTGATGCTAGAGCCCAAAGCTGCGACCAGACTAGTCAACAAGTGAGGGCTAAAGAGTAGGGTGACCAAACGTCCCGGAAAACCGGGATTGTCCCGGTTTTTCATCATGTCATGCAATGTCCCGAAAAATTGTCTCGGGACGCCCAAAAGTCCCGGAATCCGGTTTTAAACTGATTAAAAAATATTGAGACATAAATAAAAGCCTATTCAAATGTAAGAAATAATCAATTTCTTCCAATTTCTATCCCTTCTCAAAATAGGTTTAGAGTGAATCTTCTATTGCTGTTGCGAAGTTTAGCTCTGTCCTGTATATCAGCAATTATTAAGAACCAGAATCAACCGACAAACGGAACCGAATGGAAGTGGACTTGCTGTGGAAGCTATACTCCAGATTATTTATACATGTTGGTTACAACTGTGAATGAGTGCAATTTTATAGCTGTTTCAAATAACAAAGACATGATCAAGAAAGCCGGATCAATGACAAATATCCTTTTCTGCAAGGCGATCCCATAACCAGTACTGAATGATATAAAATGTAATATATTTAATCATTTTAACTCTATTATTTAGGTATTTTACCATAAACTTATACATTATATAGTATATATTATATGTAGTCATGATGTTATGAATTACAATATTTATCATTCAATGACAAGTTAAATTTGGAACAATCCTACATTAACATTAAGTACTATGGGTTAAAGTTAAGAAAATTTACGAAACTAAATTTTTGTGTTAATCTGTAGCCTGTAATTAAAAACATATACTATGAATCTATCAGTACTTATTAAACTTAATTTTTATCCAAGGAACATTGGATCAGTTGGTTAGTTTGATAGGGTTATTTAGTTGGTTGGGGGGGGGGGGGAAGGGTACGGTACATATTTGGAGCTGTCCCGGTTTTTTCTGTGAATGATTTGGTCACCCTACTAAAGAGGCCCTCCCGGAACGTCGTGCCTTGCCAAGGTCTGTAGAAGGAAAAGCATAACTGCTTCCAAGGTCTGCCGAATAGCTATTTTTTGTGTTCAGAATATGAAGCGTCAAAATAGGTTGCCTACCTCGAATTTGGACAGTCTAACTGAAAACAAAGTTTGCAGCAATAAGCCAGTCTGAAATCAAGAGGAATGATAAGTAGTGTCAAATTGTTGGTGCTGGCTCAGTTCAAGGTCACCTGAGGGATGACGTCATCGAGGTCAATGACCTCACCGATGACGTCATCGATGACGTCATCGATTGCGTCATCGATGACGTCATCACCAATGACGTCATTTCTATGACGTCACACCCATGACGTCACAGAAATGACGTGCTGATGACGTCATCACCCCTTACGTCATCAAAATGACGTCACCGACGCCACTGAGGTCAAGGTCACGCCGAAACTTAAAATTTTTTGGCACTTTTGCCGTTTCTCGCACTACGCTCCGAGTTTCAGTCAGAGTCCCCGTGACCTTGACCACTTGGAGCGAATTTTCGACGAGAAACGGCAAAAGTGCCAAGTTAAACTCGAGTTTCTGACATGACCCTGCCTAAATGGGCAATCGGTTATCCCTCAGGTGACCTTGAACCAGCACAACACCAACAATTTGATATTACTGTGACCTTGAAAACCTAACAACGGAGCGCCGACACCGATGCGCACCCCACGACAGCCACCGAGTTACTGACTGCCAGGCTCTGTGTACTCTAGGTATATGGGGAAGTGGAGGGGGAAATCTCAAGGTCATCCAAATGGAGTTTTAAAAAAGTTGAAGAGTAGAAAGACTACTCTTGTGCTTCCTGGGCGACCTCATCAATCTCTAATGGATCTGTAAACCAATCCGATCTGTAGCGGCAGGAGTCCAGAAAACAGGTGCACCACCCATCAGGTTGTCCGTAGCATTTCCGACAATTGGTAAGATTGGAGAAGTGAAATTTAATACACCGCTGCGGACAACAAGTATAAAAGTATTTGGATTTGTAGATTTTGAAAGTTTGTAGTACCGGCGGTGGCAGCTGTTGGTTCTTGCATCTACACCTGCAACATCCGAAGCATTCACATTGCCGGCAGGCCAGCCCATCCACTTGCCACTTTGGTAAGAGGAAACACTTATCCTCACAGCAATAGGTTGTCCCCGTCTCTTCCTCCCAACGCTTCTTTGCACAATATGTGACGCCTTGTATCTCCAAACACCTATGCTCGCAACATGAGATGCGCTTACTTTCCATAGTTGATGTTGCTTTGACGAGGGAGCACGATGAAGTGATGCTGTGGTCAGTGGGAATGGGGTTTATATAAACTAAGGTGAGTGGAGGGGGAAAGGTCAAGGCCATCCAAATGGAGTTTTAAAAAAAAGAAAAGAGTAGAAAGACTACTCTTGTGTATGTATAGCGATTTCATTGATAGTGAGTGCTTCTGTATGCCAAGTTGATCTGTACTGACAGGCTCCTAAATAATGTTTGCAAAAACCTGCAAAATGATTGTTGCACAATTTGCAGCCAGTTAGCTGTTTTAATGTGAATTCAATGCAACGTTCAGGGCAACAAGTGTACTTATGCCCTCTCATCTGGTACACATGGAATGTCTTCAACTCCGGTTTCGGCTTCTTCCAAGACTTGCACTTACACATGCATTGACCAAAAGCTTCACATTTTCTACACGCCAGGCCATCCGCAACATCAATGTCATTCGGCCATGAAAAACATTTCCGTTCGCAACAGTAGTTGAGTTGACTCTCCATGTTGCTGTGGTGAAGGTGCGCGATGAAATGATGCTGCAGTCATTGAGAGTGCACCTTAAATAAACTCAGTGGAGGGGGAAAGGTCAAGGCCATCCAAACGGAGTTTTAAAAAAGATAACTAGTCGTCCTCTTCCTCCTCCTCATCCGTTGTACTTAGAGAGCTGTCAGACGAAGAGCCCCGTGCAGGTGCTCCCCAGATGAAAAACAAATCAATCTTAAAACGAAGACCAGGATCTTGCATCATCAATTCCTTTAATTTGTCACATACTAAGTCGACCTTGTGTAAGGTGTCAACAACAAGCTTCCAATTCGTTGGTTCAATATAACTTGTAGTAGAGTCTGCCTCGCTGATAACCACATCCTCCGGCCGTATTGGAGTGTAAAGATGTGTAAAGTTCTTCGGCTGTAGCTGAGGTTCAGGCTGGCTGGAAGTAGAAGGTTGAGTGTGGACCCCTGTCGCATCGAAATCCATAGTCATTCTACATTCAATGTTGGGGTTTTCGTTTAATACATACACCAATTTCTCATGCAACATATCCACTTCTGCCGAGTCTTGCAGATGAACATTCCAGGAAAATGACCATTCTTCATCCGTAGTGGAGTCAACTTGAGAAAGAGTGCTGTCCGCCATGATAGCTAAGCAAGGAATGATGTGAGCTACAGACTGTGGTAACAGTATTGAAAAGTAGAGGGGGTAAACCAAAAGTATGTGGAGGGGGTATTTTCAAGGTCATTTAATTTGGGTTTTAAAAAAAGGAAATAGTGGAGGGGGAATTCTCAAGGTCATCCAATTTAGGTTTTAAAAAAAAAGGAATGAAGCTTACTCCTCTTCAGCCTCGTTGTCCCCTGCATCTTCATCAGCCTCATCTTCATCGACGTCAGACTCGCCGTAAGGATAGATCGGGGACATGGGCGAATATTGTGGAGATTGTTGACCGTTGTTGTCGTCCCCTTGCATTCTAACTTGGGACCAATCATAATTTAAATTCATTTGTATTATGATCCCAGGGTTGTCCCGCAGTATTTCCTTCATACGTTCGCAAATTGACTCCAAATAGTGTACACTATCGATCGACAGTGTCCAACCCGTACTTGTACCGACATCAGTAGTGGAGTCAGCTTGGCTGATGGTGTTGTTGTCTGCCATGGTTGCTTGTCGGACAAGGAATGACGGTTGATGTGATGCTCATGCAGGAACATGGTGAAGTGGTGGGGGGTGTGGTGGAGTAGTGGGGGAATTTTCAAGGTCATCCAAACGGAGTTTTAAAAAAAGGAAAACTTACAAAGTAACATTGAAACTTTCCAATTGATGGTGGCGAGCGTTTTCTTCTGCAACCTTGCCGACACATGTGACTATGCCATACAGTATGAAAAGTACAACCATAATAAGGCCGAACAATAAAAGATAGCCGTTGACTATCATGATATTTTCTGAGTGGATCTGTTTTCTTCTTATCGCCCTCTCCTGCATCCTCTTCTCCAACTCGTGGACGAAGTCACAACATGCGTGAGGACATCTTTCATCTGTTGGTAGGTTTGCCATTGTTGATGTTGTCGGTGTGGCTGTTAAAGATGGAATGAGGTTTCCAATTGCGATGTGCCATGTACACCAATAGTCAAGTGGTGGGGGTAACAAAGCAGTGGAGGGGGAAGTTTCAAGGTCATCCAAATTGTGTTTTAAAAAAACCTATCTTGTTACTGAGCTTATATGTCAGTAACAAGATAGGTGTTTTTGCTCTTTTACTTCTTTAATATAATGAAAAAATATACATATTCTACAATGGTTAGGACAAGAAATACAACTGCTAGTCAGCTGAAGTAGTCCAAGTTGTCTGGCTCGGTCTTCATGGACGCTGGTGAGGAAGCCGTCGAGGAGTGTCCAGGCTCTTCCTTTGACTGCCGGGTGTTCCGTATATTGCAAGCGTAAACTTGCACATTTATACGGTAGCCTCGTGCCACCATCAGCTGCAACTCCTTGTATAAGTCGTTTAGCTCCTGCTGAGTCTTGATGCTCACCTCCTCGTAACTTGCGCAACTGACGTTGAGGGACATCCTGATGTTGCTAGGTTGGCTGCTGGAGTAGAAATGAAGCCGAGGCACAGCGTTTGGAGGTACATGGAAAAGTGGTGGGGGTGATGGTGGTGGGGGTATGGAAGATGCAATTAAACACTTCTAAACTTTTTCCATTGATACAAAGGGATGGAACAAATAGCACAGGTGTCCTTGTAGTTTTCAAATCTAAACATTGGTGCTAGAAATCCAAACTGTTTTCTACCACCTTCCTGTACGAACCGTCGAAGGTCTCTGACGGCGGCATTGCCACAAGGCCTACAAAACTTTTCCCCGTCTTGGAACCTATACCAGGAGTATCCCGAATACCCTCTATTATCTTTCTTGTACTCCTCGATATCCTGCTTTACTGTTATAGGGATATTATCTCGTAAAGCCGTCTGGAATAAAGATGCGTCAGTTATAACTCGTTGTAAGCAAAGCTCGTACAAGGTGCTCATCGTTTGCTAGTTGGCAACAGACTGACCGTTCTTTGCATCCAAGCAGGTTTGAATCCTAGTGCGGTAGTGGGGGTAATTACGGTAGTGGGGGTAATTGTGAAATGCAAAGGTCAAAGGTCAAGGTCACCCGCGAAGTTTAAAAAAAATGCAACATATCAATACGTGAAGTCTGTCACATATTGATATGTTGCATTTTTTGTTTTTTTTTATTTTTTTTGTCTTTTATGATTCGTTTATTTATAAAACATTACAACAACAACATATGTACAACATTAAAACTTAAATCTAACACTGCTGCTTGTCAGCGATGTGGATGGTCAACTCTGTAGAATTGCTACCCGTGCAGCCGTGGGACACCAGGTATAGACACCCGGGTTGAATAGAGCGAAGATCCTCGTTTTGTAGAAGATGGACGAATCTCTTGGGCAGGTACACCTGGAACTTTGGTTCATCCCCCGGAGTAAACGGTGCCTCGCTGAGACTGCAGCAGATGGCCTCCCCAACTGTAGTCTCCATCTTCTTCATAGCATGGATTATGTAGTGCTTCTCGTCTTTTAGTTCCGAGCACTTCTTTACAGGTAATATTGTTGACTTGGAGTGAGCATTGAACTGCTCGACCAAAGTCTGAAGGAACTGGTGAGATGCCATGGTCAGGTTACAGATCGTCTTCTTGCTCGGAGATGTTGTCGTCTCGGAATCTCGAGTAATACTCATGCCAGGTCCCTGTCTGCTCCCCACTTATATACTCTCCGTTACCCCCACCACTCCCCAATTCCCCACTTTGAAGGTAAGAGGCGAGTTTATAGGCATTTTTCAAAGCGCAATGTCTATCTTTATCATGTTCTGGGCTTTTTGTACAAATACATATGGTTTCCAGCATGTATTGATAATTCTTATCCAATTCCACATCATTAACCGGAACATGAGTAAATCCTTCGATCCATCTTTTCTTTTCCAGCCCCTTTGTGTAAATATTGGTAAACTTGTCTGAAAAGTGATGCATAATGTGATACAAGTCCGTGTAACTTGTAAAACCATCATACCAATCGATATGATGGAAGTGTTTTGAAATCCATCTGTTGGTAGTAGCGGCTTTACTAGTTAAAGACGAATAAGAACATGGTGGTTTAAATAAAAACGAATAAGGAACACTTGTATTCATGTCCAAAAACACAAGTTCTTTTATAATGAATCTATCATCATTACCACGAAACGCTTGAAACTCAATAATACCAGGCTTGGACTTTACTTGTTGTTCTTCTCCCTTGTCCATTTTGAAGGTCACACGTCTGCTCATTACGAAGTCAGGAGGTCAACTGATTTCCACACCACGGTAGGTACTACTTTTATACCAGGCCGTACAGTTGTTGGCGCGTTGGTGTATATTTAACGTGGGCACCGTCCCCAATAGGCCTAACCCCACAAAATGTTGGTTATTGTTTTAAAAACTAACCATTGTCATTTAAGTTTCCATCTTTATATTTTCCTTATTTTCATTTTCATCACTAACACTTGATTCTTCTCCTCCATCTTCCTCTTCTTCCTGTTTTACTGATTTCTTATGTAGTTGAGCGTACTTTTCCAATTGTCTCCACATCTGTACTTCATGAGGAACTCTATTAAATATAGAAGTATCCACAGGTCCGTATAATATAGGTGCGTCCGGTTGTTTGTCCAAAGTGTCTTCCAGATAATCTTTAATAATCGAACTTGAAAACACCAGTTGTCTCAAGTATCTTGTTATAGGTTCAGTAGCACAAGTTAAAATGAAAAACTCCTCTCGATTAAGTTGAATTTTGTTATCATGTCTTGTTGTGTCTCTAAACCGTAGCTGATGATCACCACGTTGTTTAATGATATCAATTTCCACATTTGAATCCAAAAGTCCTACTCTTGTCTTTCTTCCAAACATGTTACTACTTAAATAGCATTCTAGTAGATGCAAATGTTTCATAAACGATTCCCAAGCACTGTCCGTAAACAAAATCATTTTGGGTCCATGAGTTAAAATTACAGTAGGGGAATAATCTGTAGATTTCATAACACCGATTAAAACACTTTTATCCAAACTGGAAGAGATTGGGTAAAATATTCGCAAAAATACCTCACTCAATATGTTTGGAGAAATATTATCTTCAATATCCCTTTTTCTCTTTTGTATAGTCTTTCTTCTTTTACCTTTTTCTTCAACATTATTACTGGCGTGAAGTTGTCCGCAAACGTTTTGTTCACCTCCTTCCTGGTGACCTTGAGGATCTAAAAACTCAGATATCTCCTTCTCAATATCTACCACATTTTCAGGTGTACCACTAGGAGAAGCCATATTGAATACGATGCTACCCATACAACAGTAGGCAACAAACTGATGAGGGGCGGTCTGTACGCTCTGCTTTTATACTCGCGGAATGAAACAAAACCGGTTCTTACAATACATTTTTAACAATTCCAGTTAAAGGTGTGTATGTTACGATTTTATCATGTAGAATTAAACAGTATGCAGTTGTATTAGCCGGTATAGCATCGTTGAATTCCATTTCTATTTTTATATCCACACTTGAAGACTTTACTGATTCATTTTGTTTAGAACAATCGATTACAACTATTGGGTAGGCATCGAAATATTTGTCAGGTGGTAATAAAGGTGTATTTGTTTTACCGTAATATGAACTTTGGAATCTCGCGTACATATCGTACAATATACTGTATTTCTTCTTAGTGAATGACACATTTAAATTGTCGTATGGAAAGAATTGTGAATTTAAATAAACTTTAATATTTTTCAAGTCACAATGATCAAATTGTCCTGCATGTTTAGTAATGGCGTCTCTTCTACCTGTTTGTAAACCAAATATAATATACCTGGCTCGTTCTACATAATTCGATGTTTTAACAGTCCAAGTGTGTCGATCCGTAGTAGGTAAACTGGGATGCTCATGAAATTCCCAACTTCTAAATGGAATAACAATATCACGATCGGCTTTTAATTTTCTTAAAAGTAGCATTCTATGCTCGTCAGCCAATTTAACATGTGGAACTCTCCATACAATTTTGTCTAATTTTAATTTCCATTCTAAAGTCGCATCTGTAGTAGCATCTGCAGCTTTAATAATGTCTTTATCGTTAGAAGATCTCAACAAAACTAATTCTTGTTTAACGTTTAATATTATTTTCCTATAATCTTCAGCAAAACCAAGCAGCAAACGTAATGGAATATGAAAATCAAAATATCCATTTGGATTTGGAGTGATCGTGTCAATCGTAGGTAATACCCATCCGGCAGGTTTAAGTAAATTGGTTTCATTGGGTGTTATAGATGTTAATCCTTTTAAAGTTGTCGTAATACCTACTTTTTTAGTGGAATCAACTGTTACACCTGATATTTCATATCTAATTTCATCAAATAGGAAAGCCATAGGATTATTTATAAATGGAACTGTTGTACCAACAGTAGTACCGTCCTTTTTAGTAACTTGTCCTTCAATATACAAGTAACTTTCACATGGTAGCGTGTAAATGTCTTGATTTTGTATGGGAATACGAATTTCATCGTTATTGTTTAATTTCGATGAAGTGTAAGGGTTGTGGGTGTGATATTCTTTTTCCCATAGGGTTTCGTCGAATGTTGGACCCTGCGCTATATCCAGTATATCCATACTCGGTTAATTTTAATCCAATTCTCTCTAAGAAACGAATGTTCTCGCGTGTTAACTCCTCCACAGCTGAAGAGCTACTAATGCGGTTTCCCATAGGTTGTTCGCTTTTAAATGTTAAACCCATGGTTTTGTATTAAAGTGTCGATTTTAAATGTAATCTAATCGTAATAGGCTCTTCTCTGAAGTCTACCAAGTTACCGTCTTGATCCAATACGCTCAACACGATGTCTGAAATGAAAGTGGTGTTCAACGGTAGATATACCAGGTTTTGTGGCTTTTCAACAATTTTAAATCCAGGTGGTACACTTGGGTAAAAAGTATGTATGATGTGGGTGTTAGCCCCATCCCTGTAAGCACCTTGTATAATGTTACAAGTTATGTCTATACTATTGACTTTTAATATTGTTACTGTTTTCTTACCGGAATGTGTTACATCTGGTTCTAATACAGGCCCATCGTTGGAAAATCCTAATAAATCACCAATTGAGTTTGGTTGAGTGAAATCTATATAATATTTGGAAGTAATTTCAGCTTTCATCGTATTATTATTACCTTTTAATGTTATATTGTCTTTTCCCATTTTAGTTTGCAAAAATTCATTTATATGATCAATTTCATAAGAACCTGTGGGTAACCTGCACTCTTGTAAGTCTGTAAATTTTCCACTGGCATCCTTTCCCTTATAATAATGCAATATGTTATTTTTACCTTCCGTAACATTGGGAATAGAGTTGTACGTTGTAAAATCCAATAGTGCCGCCTCCCAAAACCTTCCTTTTTGCAAGCGTAACGCTGGAAAAAGGATACTTCGTAAAGTGGACGATTTTCCTGTTAATGATACCGTATAGGAAGACATCTCAATAGTGACTGATACTTTTAGCTAGAAATTCCAAACATAAATGGCCGCATATTGAAGTATTATCAGGTTGTTCTCTTTTATAGTTATAATATATGTTTTTAGCAGATTTAAAGTAATTTTGAAGTTCTTTTGGTGGTGGCAAATTACCGAAACTATCAAAATAATATACATTGTTATTTAGTTTCTTATAACAAACCCAATGGGTGCCAGGCCCTTCAGTATTATCCAAATTTACAATTCCAGTCTCATTTTGCCACATTTTCTTTGGTAAACTGTCTTTCATGAATACACCGCGGAAAAATGGTATTTTTAAACAGGAAATATATTTAAATAATTCAACATTGGTTAATGCTTTATGTGGTATGACCAATTGATTTCTTTCATTTAATATGCACGATAAGGTCTTAGGTAAAGTCCTGCCCCGTTTTTTACCATTGACCACACGGTGGGCTTCTTCTTGCCTTTTCTTGTAGATCGCCATCTTCTTTTTATATTTCCTCCATGTTTTCTTGTGGTTGACCTCCTTTTTACTCTCCTTCTCCTCCTTCTTCCACCTCCTACTGCTGTTTTAGCCTTCATACCTGCTGTTACTGCTAAAGCTGCTGCTTTTTCTGCTATGCTAGCGTCACTTGATTTTACTCGTTGCCAAGCTATGTCCGCAAGCTTTTTGTCAGCTATTGATCTATTTTTTGAATCGGCAAACGTGGAATATGCGATATCGTGTTCTTTACAAGCCTGATCTAACTTGTTTATGCCAGGATCGCCTCTTTCCAGTCGTTTTTTTCAATTTAGTTCCTGGTCCGCAATACTGATAACCTCCTGGTATATGAAATTCGTATGGTAATGCGTCTATTGCTCTATTTACTATGGATCCTACTGGAATTTGTTTTAAAGCTTTACTTAACAGAGAAACCGCTGTGGACGTGATCCCACCTCCTTTTCTTGCAGTGTCTCGATATGGACTGATGTATTTGAACGTCATTATTGTCCTTTTATAATGGCAATGTGCAACTCATGTGTTAACTCTATGACAGGTTGCACATAAATGAAGTCATTTATTAAGTTATTTACTTAAATATCAATATCACCCCAATCTGATGATCTAAACTGTTTCGTTTTAGGGTTAACAAAGTATGTATTATAAATTTCTCGTTTAATATACTCACCTCTCATGGATTCATCATAAGTATTATGACCTGATTTTCCTTGAAGAATATCTGGTGTAAAATGATTGTGTAAATCAAATATCGCATTACCTAAAACTTTTACAAGAAAATTAACAGTGACAGCATTATCTACATGTTCAGGGTCTTTAAGGTTTGTTATACGTTTATTATTACAATTATACACTTTACTATCCTTTAATGATGTTGTAATGGTCTGTCCTACAGTTGCAGCATCATTTGCTTCTCTTCCTTGTCCCAAGTCTCTTATCACTCTATTATTACATGTAAACCATCTAAAATATTTATCTGGATCTAGATGTACGGTTTGTGATAAAGCAGCTGCATCATGTTTTTCATAACCCCATCCCATATTTGATAACTTTTTATCCATGCAATCCCAAGCATCATTTTTGTATGTTAATAAATTAAATTTTTCATTACCTTGAATAAATTCATCCCCTTGCTTCGATACTACTTGATCTTGTTTTACAAAAGAGGTTGTTTCTTGTTTTAAGGTTTCCATCATTTGACCCACTGTTGCACCATCTGATGGCGCCGAACCATCTTTAACATTTGCTAAACAATTATTAAAACAATCTATAACCCCTACATCACGTATGATGCAATGATCTTTAATATATTTTAGATTTACAGCATCGTTTTCAGTTTTTGGATAGCCTATATCATTAATAACAAATTTATAAAAAGAAAATCCATCTTTTGTCTTTTCAGGTATCAAAGAATGTAAATAGCGTCTATTTACGCTGTCTTTTGCATCTTTAGGGTCATCTACGTTGGATATACGTTTATTGTTAGCACTATACGTTTTCCCATTGAATTTTAACGTATTTTTTAATTCAGATGACAAATAACCTTTGTTTATTGCATCACCGTTTTGATTTGGTTTACCAACGTTGATGATTCTATGATCTTCTGCGTCATATGTGTTATTTTGTAGTCTTAATGTTGGCGATATCTTTTCCTTTAATATTTTTAGATTTATTGCATCGTTTTCATCCGTAGGATCTTTTATGTTTTTTAACCTTTTATTACTCATATCATAATCTCCATCAGGTGTTTGTGGTAAACCAGCACTTCTTTTTAAACTATTGGCATAATATAACCCATCCGAGGAGTAACGTCCGAACTTGTCGACACTCATGGTGCAACTGAATAGTATTCTAGGGAGTAACGCATTTTTATGAGATTACCCCACGGTTTCGGAGTTCATCCACTAAAGCCACCCATTCGTTTTCCAATCCAGTATGACCCGCTTCTTTAGCTTCATGTATTAGTTTCATTCTATCCACCAATTTATTGATATTATTGTAATAAATCACATTTGTGTTATATAGTTCCTTCATTAAACCTGTACCCGTAACGGACTTACTTCTTTTTCTTCGTTCCTGAGCACTTACATCCAAAGTGGACGCCATAAATCTTCGTTTTACAGGTTTTCTTTGTGTTAACGGCATTGTTTGTCTTCTAGTTGGTATTAACTTGGATACAAATTCTTTATATTTTAAAGACTTAGATCTAAAAGGAGGCTGGTCAGGTAAATACTTTCTTCTATATGCATTTGTCTGTTCCAAAATATTTTTATATGCTTCCATGTCTTTTTCTTTCACTACCGATACTGAAGGCTTATTTTCAAATAATAATTCAAATAATCCTTTTGTGCCCTTATACCTTTGATCACCAATGACAATATTATCATGTTCGTCAACGTTTAACGGGCTATTACCTATCATTAAACCGTCTTTTGTTAATCTCGCTCCATAACTATGGTAATTCTTATTAGGAATTGTTCCGAGTAACATTTTTACCATGTATTTCCTTCCTAAAGGTCCTTTGTTATGAATGTTTTCACCCAACAAGCTTATGTTTGACGGACCTTCCCTTTTCTCTTCTTCTTTTTCCTCTTCACTAGCAGTTGATACAACTTCATGTCCTCTTTTGGCTTTTACTTCATATAATTCTTTTATTCCACTATAGTCCGGTGATTCTAGCTCTCTTTCGGGTTCTCCACCGGTAAAACCACTATACGTAGAGGATTCCAGGTCTTCATCACTAAAATCTTCTGATTTTACATTTTCTCTTTCAAACTTCGTAATAGGTGCAATCGCATCTCCTTCCAATACAGGTTTAGCAAATTTTTTGTTTAATTGTTTCAAGGGTTCAGTAATAGGTTTAAAAGTAGATTCAAGGAATTTCTCCCTCTCGCTAATACCTAGTTTCAATGCTCTGTTTTTAGCCCGAATAGAATCACTAAGTGATTTTATTTCTTTTACTAATTTTTCTTGGTTAACCATGTTTGTAGCAAGACGTGTTGTACAACAATGAATGTGTTATACCACGTTTAATGTATTAATATAAATTTATCAAATCCTATCCTGTATCGACCATTGTTTAGCGGTTGTTCCTTCATAATTGTTAGGAACCCATACTTTTCAGCCCAAGCCTTTCCACACAACTCTTTAAATCGTTCAAATGTCATATCCGCATTTACATGATCAAAATATATATGTTTTAGGTTGGTTTCGTCCTGTTTAAATACAATTAACATGTTTGCATTGTCTCTAATGAGTTGTTTAGGTATTTTGCTGTAAGTTTGGCCAATATAAATGCTATCTATGTTGTTATGTCGACCCATAGCGAAGTAATTCCTTATTGTGTTTTGGTTTTCACAAGATACATCGTCGAATATAAACACGGAGAATGGTTTAGCTTCTTGTGGCTGCATGACACTCTCGCTTGCATTAAACTTTAAATATTTAACTTCAGGCACATTAGTCAGTATCTTTTCCAATAATTGATACTTTGGTTGTTGTAGTGATTTTGAAAATACATATAGATTGTTAAATCGTAATCCTTTAGGGTTTGTAATCAAATTGAATACTACATTAGTTTTTCCACAGTTGGAAGGTCCGGTAACCAGACAACGAACGGTGTTTGGTAACAAATTGCCATGTTTCCCACTATTGAATTCTGAATTATCCACTGTGAGTTCATCTATATTATTAATAGTAAAACTCTCTTTTTGTGGTACTATCTCCATCCTTTGTAATGGTTCAACCTAAAATGATTCTCTATCGTTATATCAAATCCTTTTTAGGTATCCAAGAATCTTCCGTCTTATTAAATCCTAACCATCGTACTTTGACCTTATCTTTTTTCCGTTGCAACACCTTTTCAACTAAATATACATCGCCTACTGTTGATTTTAACATTTCATGTCCATAAAACCCTCCTTCAAGCAATTGTCCTTTATTATCTTTTAAAATATATGTCTCAGGTACTGTAGGTTGTACTTTGAATACAGTAAAAACCTCATTGGTCCAATTTGGCAGGTATCTTTTACTGAATACACCTTTATATTTACTTATTCGCACTTTATCACCCACATTAAATTTTTTAGGCTTTAGTTTTTCAACTTTTGGTTTAGTATTCGTTTTTATACGTTTTAATACAAGGTTTTCATTTTTACTAGTTACTTGGTTTGGTTTCATCCCGATAGTCCTATGAAATTTGTTATTGTAATCGTTTATAAGTTTTGGTAACATATCAATCCATATGTGCGATCCTCTGTTGGAAAACATTTTATACATTGCACTTTTTAAAGTTCTGTTGAATCTTTCGATTATTGAAGCTTTTACCTCTGAATTGGTTGAGTAATGGTTTATATTGTGTTTTTTCATTAAATTTGCAAATTCCTTATTAAAATATTCTTTTCCATCATCTGTTTGTAAATGTTTAATAGTATGTTTGTCTCTTTGTATAGCTGTTTCCATTGCTTTTGTAACACTTTTGCCACTTTTATCTTTTAGTGGTAAAGCATCTGCCATTTTTGAAAAACAGTTAATAACAGTCAATATGTATTTATATCCTTTATTTTGTTTGCTATAAGGAATCATTTCGATTAAATCCGCTTGATATAAATCATTAATTCCTTTTATCACCGTATTTCTTCGTGGAAACTTTCTTCTTGCAGGTTTATGAAGTTCGTTGACAATTTGTTGCTTCAAGTCCTTCATATTGCAGGTTTCAATGTTTGTTGTATCACATGTATAATCACAATGAATGTTGTTTTAAATATTCACATCATTTATATGGGTCAAGGTCATCCAAACTTGTGTAAAAAAATGGGGAACACGGCGTTGGACTTGCCGTGTTCCCCATTTTTTTACGGAAGGAGAAAGGAATAAGGTCGTAGTTTTAGAAGGACGAAGAATAGGTTACTAGTTGATAGGGTTTAGAGAGTAGTGGCCAAAAGGAAGAGTGTGGATTTTGTCGGGCATAATGTATCTTTTATCATCCCGAGCTGACAACGCTTTTTTAATTTCGGTGACACTGTAGACTTGATGCTTGAAGCTTCGGATATTGTTGAATGTTGCTGATATCGTAGTATCTTCAAACAAACAAGTCTTGTAGTGGTCAAATGTCACGTGTTTTTTCAAATAAGATGTCTTCACTCCTTTTGCTTTCTTCACTGTCGGTGTGTTGTTCTCGTGGTACATCTTAAATGAATACAATTTCGCCATCAGCGCCACTATTTCTTCTAAAGGCATTCCATTTGCTTCATCTTTGAATTTTCCAATTACTTTTTTATATTTTTCATTAAAATTTGGATGGTTCTTCGGATAGTCAGAAAAATCGAAATCTTCTTTGTATGGAAAAGTCCTTAGGTCTTCATACATGTCCAAAGTCTTTATCCAGTAGATAAACGCGTCCGTATCCATGTATGCGACTCCAATGTTTTCCCTTCCGTAATGTTTAACCATTTTGTTATAATGGAAATCATACATCAGGGTTTTACTTATATCCAAAATCGACATACCTATGTATAACGGACGGTCCATGACTATTGTTGTTTTCTTCATACTGACAGCGACTAGATTTTCGTTTATAATCATGGATGTTCCGAAATTTGGTTTTTGCACTATTTTTTCCAATTTTCTAGGATCACTCACTAATTTTACATTTTTATGTTTTCTTTTGTTCTCCAAGGTCTTCCCAAAGATGGCGTTGTTCATTAATTTATAGAAGTCCTTTTCAAATGCTGTTGTTGCTGCAGCTCTTCTTGTAGTGTTGGAATCAATGTATGGTTTCAACCAACAAGACTGGGTGAATTCAATTGCTCTATGAATTCTCACTATACGTAGACCCAATTCAAGAGCCTGTTGAACTACCCAGTAGTGAGCCACATAGCGATCTTTATTCTCCAAGGTCATCATCAATTTTGGCCATCTTCCTGTCGGTGAAACTTCAGTCTTGGCTAGGAGAGGCAAGTCGTAGTGATGGTCATGAAGGTGCTCCGGGTATTCAAAATCACAGTCCAAAATATAGCCTTTTGGACCATCCTTTGGAATCTGTGAGATGTCTCCGATGGTGGCCGGGTCGATCCACTTGAAGTCAGCGTAGGGAAGCGGATTTGACATTGCCCAACCATAAAGGTTGTTTGCATCAAAATAGCCAAGGTAGACCGATGGTTGTTGCTCGTCGAAGCCGGGGATGTACTTGTTGTTGGCTTTGACATGACGTGTTACAGCTTGTGTCAAACCGCCCCGTACACCAGATTCCATCATGAGCACCATATCAATATCCGTTAGAAGTTCCAGTCGACAGTTGGTTGACTTTAGCATAGCTTGCCATGCTAATCCTGGAGATGTGTACGAGTGTAGAGGGTCCAGTCCATAGGCGGAGAAGCAGGTGTTTCTGAATTCTTCCATCACATCGCACAGCAGAGTTACGTCCAATTTTATATAAAAGTCAGAATATTCCCCTAAGGTTTGAATGTTTAGTTGGTTCCAAACATTACATGCATGATTGTAGTCTTCAACGGAGATTTCACTTTCGTTTAATTTGCTGTTGAAGGCTTCAATCGGCGGTAGACTGGTTTCTTCAAATTTTTCTGTAGAAGTTATGTAATCGTAGGGGAACACTCCTTTCCGTAATACTAGGTCTAATTTATCTTCAGGTACAATTTTTCTGGTTTCTTTTAGGTCTTCTCTTCTTAGGTTCTCTGACAATTTGGCTAAACTAGATGCCATAAATCTGTAAGAGTCTACGAAGCGAAGTTTAATTTTACCTACTGTTTTTGAAAAGCTGATGTACTTTTCCAATGTTGTAGCAAGAACATCAATTTTACCGTCATC
This sequence comes from Neoaliturus tenellus, assembly GCA_030545055.2. Lineage (NCBI taxonomy): Eukaryota > Metazoa > Arthropoda > Insecta > Hemiptera > Cicadellidae > Neoaliturus > Neoaliturus tenellus. The sequence goes on from CM061533.1 coordinate 8,657,838, forward strand.
TCTTCCTAACTCCGGGATAATAAAGTGGGAGTCGTAGCCGCTAAGATTGTGTAAAACGACAGGAATAAAGTTTGGCAGTTTGTAATTTATATTGCATGAATTACAAGCAGCTCCTCTGTATAACCCTGTCAGGTGATCGTGATCTCTTACTTTTGGATTTTCTTCACTGAACATCTTCTTGCATAAATAGCATCTTGTCGCTAAGTTGTATTCTTCTTGTTGATTTTGGTTTAAAGGTTCCATAGGTACAATATTACCGAACAAGCGTTGAACCTTTCCAGCAATATCGTACAGTTGGTCTACAAAATACTTAGCGGCTTCTTCACCACGGTAGAGTATTGGAGTGGATGTTAAACCATAGTCTTGCAATTGGTTTTCAGACAAGGTTGATTTAACTAGTAAACAAAAACTGTTGGGCTGATGCAACTGATATTTTGTTCTTCTAGTCACTTCGCCGTCCGGCAGCTCCTGTGGTACTAACGTTGATTCAAAATCTGCATAGACCACTAGTGGAATTCGGTATTGGTGAACTGTCTTGTTAAATTGTATTGAAGCTCGGGTAGGCGGTGGAAGACTTATCTTTACTTCATAGTTCTCGTTGCAAAGTCTTTTATGTTCCAATAACCAGTCCAATCCTCCACGTCTTGAATCTTTCCAAGAAAAGCAGAAACATCTCTTGCAAACTGTAATCCTATTTACTCTTTTGGTCAATTGTTTTACAACTAACGCTTCAAAGTCTTTTATCCATACATAATGGGAAATTTCACCCTTGGTTATCAATAGCAAATCCGTATGGTTTCTTTGCTCAACCTTTACTACCCGCAAAGGATAAACGTTGTTGGAATCATCCAGACCAAAAACATTGACTGAAACGCCAGGATTTTTCTTTTCAAATTTGTCAATATCTTTTAAAGTAACTGGGTAAGTAAGACCTTGAAAGTTGTAGCGGTGTTCATTTTCGTAGTATTCTCTACCAACTCTACAAGGATTGTTTTTAACATACTTGGTTAACATTGCATACTTGAAACATTCATTACCCTCATTTTGAACATTTCTACACGAGTTAGTGTTTTGGATTTTCTTTGGTAGAGGGATAAAACTACTACCTCTTAAACCATATCCATGTTTATGAACCCTAACATCCATACCTTCGATTGATGACAAAGTCCATCCAGATCCTCTTCCTTCATGTTCTTGGAGTTTGGTTATAAGTTCCTCCAAGCATTCTTCAATAATATCATCAATGTCGGAGGTGAAGGTAAGGGTTCGATTTTTGGTAATGAATGCTCTCAATGCTGTTTCACCATCAGTATTGTTGAACATAGCCTCTAACACCATTCCAAATTTAATAAAATTTAGCCTTTGTAATTCTTCCCTCAACGTTTGACCAACAAGTTCCTTAGCCTGGGTTATGAATGTTTCCAATTCCAATTGAACGTTATTAATTTTGAAATGTGTTACAACTCGTCCTGGCAAGGCCGTGGTGCGCAGTTGTCTTACATCTTCCAGTTCTTCTTCTTCCATATCCTCTTCTTCGGTGTCCTCTTCTTCGGTATCCTCTTCTTCAATAGGTCTTGTAGCAGTAGATGGTCCAGCACCAGCAAATTGGATCACACTAGGTCTTCTTCTTTGCATTTGCTGTAGATAGCTGTCCCAGTAGTCCGTCTGCTTCTGGTGCTCTTCCAAAAACCGGTCAATTGAGTCTAAGTCTATTTCATCCATGGTAATATCTTCTTTTCTATCTTCGTCTTCATGTAATTCTCTGTGTATGGTGAAAAGATCTTCGTCTTGAAAGATTTCCCCACAAATGTCGCAAAGAGCCATTTCAAACAGTTTGGCTTTGAATGCACACTCTGTGAATGTCCACGCAATAATGAGCAGCGCACTCCACCGGGACCCTTTATATCCGAGGCAGATAGGTGGGGAAAGTGACGTCATATGGAAACAGGTTATCACTCATGTGCTAAATTTAGCCTTTACACAACCGTTTGTAATACATTTATCAGTAGGCTTGATAAATTGATGATATTTGGTCTAGATTCAATAATTTGTACAAGTTTTTTCAAAGACGTCTGTTTGAGCAAGTTTATGTAGGTCAAGGTCATTTGGAATTATTATTTTGAGCGGGGGATAGAGCACTAAGCAGCATCATTTACTACAAAGTGCTCTATCCCCCGCTCACATTCTTTTTTAACTTTTTGTTTAAACTTTTTACAAGGGTGAAACATCACCATCAGAGTCGGAATCATCCTCATCACGGAATAGGCAGCGATGACAATACATAATTCTTCTGGCAACTAACATCCTATCCATTGGACGATGGGGAGTGTCTTGTTCTTGTTCTTCTTCTTCGATTTCCAATTGGAATTCCATTTCCGACTCAGATGACGACTCTAATGTTTCGTAGGCGTGCAAGTCCACCTCATTGTCCGTTGAACCAGCTTCGTCAGAGTCCGTTTCAATATCCATTATCTCTTCCTCCTCCTCTTCTTGATCAACCGCAGGTAGTTGGTCCTCTACTTCTATAATTTCTAGAGGTATTACCTCCAGAATAGAGACAATTCTGTTGCGATGGAACACGGTGTTGTCAAGTGGAGCCATGGTATGGAAGTGTTGTATCCATCCAATTTGCTTACCCTTTTTATACCCCCACCAACTATACAATTTATGTGGGTCAAGGTCACGTAAAGATACCCTTTGAGCGGGGGATAGACCACTAAGCAGCATGCTAGTCCATTGCCGCAAAGTGATCTATCCCCCGCTCTATTCCGCAGACCACACTCAAGTCCAAGTCCACATCCAAGTCCACATCCATATGTTACATTTTATTATTACTGCCACCAAGTAATTGTCACTCGCACATTTACTTGGTTTTGATAAAGGTACTGCACAAACTCCATATTGGTTGTTTGTTCGTTATACAAATGCATCATGAAATATGCAATCTTATCGATTGCGGCATTGTCCAACGGTTCGCAATTCACAAGTTCCAATGTGCCCTGGCTGGTCTTATCCTCTATAAGTTCCACCACTTCGTTGATGTCTTCTTCCAAGAGGATGAACTCAACACTGAAGCTCTCCATTGTTGTTGTTGATAGTGTCTAGACAAATGCTTGACTAAATGCTTTATTCATCAGTCCTACATATATACCAATTTCCCCCTCCTATTACCCATTCCCCCTCTACCTTTATATAGGTCAAGGCCATCCAATAATACCCTTTGAGCGGGGGATAGACCACTAAGCAGCATGCTAGTCCATTGCCGCAAAGTAGTCTATCCCCCGCTCTGTATTCTACACACACACACACACACACACACATGTCCCTGTCTTTTCATTACATACCTAATATATATTCACTACCTTCATCGTCACTATCACTCATCACCGTTTCTACAAACTCCACCGGATTAAAGTTAAATTGTTTCAATTGTTCTTTGAAGTTTTCAATTTGTTGGTCTTTTACTTCTAAAACACTGTGAAGGTGTGATATGTAGTCCGCTGCCTCGTTGATGCTTGCCACTCTGGGATCGCCTAACTTCAAGCTGGGGACTACAGCCTGCAGCTTGAAGTACGCCATACGCCTTTCTTGCTCCTGCCGTTGACCAGGACTGAGCAAGCCTTGCCCGTCTTGGCTCACCTCCAGCAAGGTCCGTAGCATTGGAGCTTTGCAGGCATTTGCCCGAGCAACAGTTATGCTGTGGAATGGTCGAGCAGGTCCACGAGTAGCAGGCAGCACGTTGGCAGCACGCCTTCTTGAAGAAGAAGAGGAAGCCCGAGAAGTTTTGGAGTTGGACGCCATGTTACAGTGCGGTATTCAGCTAAGCGGTACAAAGCAGAATAACCAAACTGCACATTAATACCCGTATATATACACATATCAGTGGTGGGGGTACTAGTTAACCTTGTAAAGTGGGTCAAGGCCATCCAAAAACATTACCAGAACGGGGGATAGATCACTAAGTGGCATGTTAGTCCATTGCCACAGAGTGATCTATCCCCCGCTCTGTATTTCACATTCACGCACACATTCATACATACACACAAGTCCCAGTCCAAGTCTTTACCCACACACCTATCCACTCTCATCCTCACTATCATCACTGTCCAACAGGCTTTCACACTTCCTAATTAGTTTTTCCCATTTACTCCGGATATGAAGTAGCTCCCTGCGAGTATTCTCTAGCATTCTGTCCCTTTGCTCTATCACTTCGTCGTACCACTCGATGATGTTTGGTGGAGTCTGAGTTGATGCGTCCATCGTGGTTGGTTGAGACGCTCCGCTGCTCCGCAACTCCTTCCTCACAGGACCAAAGCCGGAGAATCGGACACGACTTCTTGACGAAGGCCCCGATCGGATTGGTCCAATGCTCGGGCTGGAGTTGGAGGCGACCGGGCCAGAGGTAGAGGCTGGGACGTTCATAGCAGACATGGTGGTGTTCAGCTTAACGGTGTAAAGCAGAATGAGAGGACGGTTGATCACCACTCCTATATATACCCATTTTTAGTGGTGGGGATAACACTGGGGGGGGGGTTAAAAGAAATTTTGCTTAGTCTTCCCGGTCATCAGTTTTACATACCTTTAGCACACCCATTATTTTGGTTTCTTCAATAACTTTACACACCTCAAACACCCAAGCAAACAGCTCATCTATGTTGTTATAATTAATTTTTGTCCAGTGTTCATACTTATGAGTTTGGTTGTTTATAATACATAGATAAAATGTAGACCCGTCTTGTCTTATACAATACTCAACTTCCATTCTATGCTGGTTTAGCACTTCCCAAGCATTGTGTTGATCTATCAAGAAGTCACCACCTTTGTAATTGTACCGTGACATGTTTACCACGGAGCACAGAAACAGACTGAAGCAAATGAACGGCTCATACAAGCTTAGTAAGAGCGTTAGAGTGGGGGTATCACGTGATACACAACATTAGTTGTAAGGTTAGCACTTTACTTTAAACAGTAATTTATATGGGTCAAGGTCATTCAAACTTTGAAAAATTTTTACCTCCAAACACTTGTAGCAAGCTACAAGTGTTTGGAGGTAAGTTTTTATTTGTTAATGATTTATTTGTAACTTAGTCTTCACCCTCAAGGACACGGTTTGAGATTGTCCCAGTGACTTTACATCACCGCCAGGTTAAAGTATTATACAAGTCAAGTATTTTTTTTTTTTTTTTTATTAGTTGACTTGTATAATACCCCTCTCCCTTACTTTAAGAGGGTTAAGACTAAATTTGGAAAAATAATTTGGAAAAAGACTTTTAAATATTGTCCAACACAACCTAACAATTTTGGCTTTTTCTTTTTTAGTGAGCCCATGTCCTAATCCATTTCCCAAACAGATCGGCATCCTTTTCTTCGAATTAAATAAGCCCCGGGGACAAAAAATTCTCTTTGTACCATCGCAGGTGGTACTTTCATTCTATGAAGGCGGCCATCACCTTTTAGAATGATTTGCACATTTATGTTAAATGCTCCATAAGCTTGAACAATGAAATAATATTTTTTGTCCCTCTTGAGCCTATTAATTTTCAGCTTCTGCGGACTGTTGGGGTGTTTGAACTTGGACTTTTCAGGCATAATATTAAGGCTATAGGGCTTTGGTGTCGGAATTTTGATTTTCTTATTCAAGTGTCGTTGGCAACGATCTTTTTCTGGAAGAGCAAAACTCGGACAACAAAGAACCACAGCCTCTCTGCTAAACCAAACATAATCGCATTTATCACGCTTGCCAGCAGGGCATTTAACACGATTACGTTTCTTTTGTGTTGGACTCTTAGTGTTTTGGAGCTTCTCCGAATTAGGCTGGCTAGAAGAAATAGGGGTGGAAGGGGGTGGAAGAGGCAAAGATTGGTCAAAAGGAATGGAGCAAACAATTTTGGGTGGGGTAGGAGAGCGTGTTAGGTCTATGGAGGGAAGTTCAGGGGAAAAGATGGATTTACGGGATGCTTTGGTTGGTGTGGATGGCATGGGGGATATGAGTGAGGGACATTGTGATTTGGTATAGGATAGGATTTTTAGGTTCTGCTGTAGGGGGTTATCCTCGACCTGGACGTCTCTTCGAAGACTGCAGACTCCGATCCTGAGTCCGATAGCAGCGAGAGTGCTGGAGAGGCTACCGGGACTCGACCGCTGAGTTTTCCTGACGATGGTGGAGGTGCACCGGCCTCTTCCACTGTCGGCGGCAGTGGCGACAGGCTGGGCATGGAGGCGGGCTGTGGTGGCGGCGGCGGCGGTGGTGGCATCGTCAGGCAGCTCAAGATGTTTGCAGTCATCAGATATTCCAGGATCGAGGCGGAGGATGATGGAGGTTGAGTCGTGTCGGTTGAGGTTGAAGCTGGCGGGTAGTTTTTGAGTTTAAGGCCCATTTTACCCATTGTAATAAATGGACTTAATGAAAAGAATAGATGAGAATAAAAAAGTGAAGTTATTATAAATAATCTCAAGAACAAGAGAGAACCTGTCCGTACGGGAGCTTGGACGGGAATGAGAAGTGCATGCAGCCGGGCCGCCTTATATCCCCACCGGGGCTGCCACGCCCAGGATATCAGGGGTGGGGGAGGGGGTGGGGGTGGGGGTGGGGGAGGGGGTGGGGGTGGGGGTGGGGGAGGGGGTGGGGGGTGGGGGTGGGGGAGGGGGTGGGGGTGGGGGTGGGGGTGGGGGTGGGGGTGGGGGTGGGGGTGGGGGTGGGGGTGGGGGTGGGGGTGGGGGGGGGGGGCTCACACTTTTTCAAAAAAAAGAAGCCCCACTTGGGGCATTTATGTTGCCATCGCTGAAGCCTCCCAAGAGACCCAACTATAAACAACTACACACTTGTGTGTTACTAATACCTAACTGTTAACTTTTAAAAGACCTCTATATATAAACTGTGTTGATAAGATCTGACTGTTAAAGATTTTGAAAACTTTTATATTTAGGTCAAGGTCACGAAAAAACTTTTAAAAATTAAGCCCCACACCCCCATAGGGGGTGTGGGGCACTTGGGTTGTCATCGCTGTAGCCTCCGAAGAGACCCAACTATGACAACAAGGCAACATCCAATGTCGTGTACCCTTCGCCACGCGAGACTTGTAAACATTTACTGCATTTCTAACTAATAACTTTTCCAATAGCTAACAAAATGTCATTTACATAATTTTGAAAGAAACTGAGGACGCCCTAGTGGCTTACGTCCTCGGTCCGAGTGCAGAGGCCATCGGCTCATTACCCCCGTATAAGCGTACAAACGGACCACCTCCTATTTCTCAGCCGCATTGAAGCATGCATGAGAGGAGCCTAACAATTATAAATAAAGTGGCTTTACACGGGGGCCTACTCCCGTAACCCTATCTTTAATATTTTTTTTTTTTTAATTTAGCAATGCAGTAAATTTTTACAAATCCTATGTGGGTCAAGGCCACACGGACATTAAAAAATTTTGGCCCCCGTACATCCATGGCGAACCACGAATGTTCGGGGGCCTTGGGGACAAAAAAACACAAATAGCTAACAAAGTTTCATTTACATAATTTTGAGTTTCCAGAAGGGAAACTAACTGAGGACACCCTAGTGGCTTACGTCCTCGGTCCGAGTGCAGAGGCCATCGGCTTATTACCCCCATATAGGCGTACAAACGGACGCTCCTATTTCTCAGCCGCATTAAAGCATGCATGAGAGGAGCCTAACAATTATACAAAAGTAACTTTACACGGGGGCCTACTCCCGTTCCCTGTCTTTACGATTTACTTTGAGCATTGCAAAAGCTCAAGGGGGAAATGCTACAACAAGCGTATACACTTTAGAAAAATATAACACACTTACAACACACAATTGAGCTCAACGTAGTCAATGCTGGAACAAGCACATACACGTTAAACACATATAACAAACAAGACACAAAGAATAAAAGACACACAGGAGACATAAGGTACAAGTAAAACACTCTCATATAAAACAATTCGCAATACCCAAACGCAAGCGCAATATCTTACAACTAATACAAGTCTTAAAGTTAGAGTAGACTTCGCTAAACACTGAAGGCGCCATTCAATGTTTAGTGATGCCTATGGCGGTCCGTCCCGATCGTTCACGTTCAACGCGCGGGAGCGGACTGCGAGCCAGCTCTGGCTGGGCCCCCTTATATCCCCACCGGGGCTGCCACGCCCAGGATATCAGGGGTGGGGGATGGGGGGGGGGTGGGGGTGGGGGTGGGGGTGGGGGGGGTGGGGGGGGGTTCGCAATTTTGTCGGGGGTGGGGGTGGGGGTGGGGGGGGGTTCGCACTTTTTGTCGGGGGGGGGGTTCGCACTTTTTGTCGGGGGGGGGGGGGGTTCGCACTTTTTGTCGGGGGGGGGGGGGTCAGGTAAGTTAAGTGGGTCAAGGTCACCCACAACACTTGTACTCTAAGTGTTGGCTATACCCCCACCACAACTGGGTCCCTAGGCTGCACAACACCGCTTCACCAGTATGTCTCCGGCTTCCATGCGGTGCGTCTCGCTGTTCTCTAGCTCTCTATATGTAAGTAAATTTACAAGTTCTGAATGTAGGTCACTACACTTTAACTCTGGGACGATATCGACTTGTAGTATTTCAGTGTTTTGACTCAAGGTCATCACACTTTAACTCTAGCACATCGGTTATCGTACCAGAGGTGCTCAATAACCTAACTTGTAATGTTTAGGGTGGCGTTTGCACGCCACGTGGTATCGCCATGAGTGTCCAGTCCAAGTTTTAAGTTAAATTAATTTTACTGTAATCTTTTCCATTTCTGCTTCGTTTTGCCAAAGTATAAGGTGTCGCTTAATAAAGTGGTATTTCTCTAAAGTTATAGGAGATTGCAAGGATACAATTAGTTTATTTATGAGACTCTTCATCTTGGAGTTTAACACAATTTCCACTTTGACTTTGCTTCCTCGGCTCTCACAGCCTAAGCTGTACAGAAATGTTTCTTCTAGTGCCAACTCGGGCCAAGAGAACAGTGTGTTGACTGTAGGACAGCTCATGGTGAAGTGATGCGATACTCCAGCGTACCACCTCACCTTCCCCCGCCACTGTGACCTTCCCCCACTCCTGCTGTTTCCCCCACCTCTTTTCCCTTGACTCATGCGCTACAAGCAGTCTCTCAGTATTGTGCGGACTTTTGTGAGGTGAAGCCATGTCGCAGGACACTTTAGGTAAGAAACTTAGCCGTGTTAAGACTTTATTAGTTGCTCACTGTCCACCACTCAAAGTTAAGAGAGTTTCAACTTTAGCTAAGTGGCGCAAACTGTTGCGCGGACACCCTAAGTTTTATACAAAACAGACTAATGTCAGTTTTACTGATGAGGATTTGTTTAAAATATTGGATGAAATGACTTTTCCTTGCAAAATTCAGTTAGTTACTCCCATTCCTGACAGTTTAGAGTCTTAGTCTCTCAAGCCGATATACCTAGCATACACAGAGCCTGACAGTCAGTCACTCGGTGGCTGTCGTGGGGTGCGCATCGGTGTCGGCGCTCCGTTGTTAGGTTTTCAAGGTCACAGTAATATCAAATTGTTGGTGTTGTGCTGGTTCAAGGTCACCTGAGGGATAACCGATTGCCCATTTAGGCAGGGTCATGTCAGAAACTCGAGTTTAACTTGGCACTTTTGCCGTTTCTCGTCGAAAATTCGCTCCAAGTGGTCAAGGTCACGGGGACTCTGACTGAAACTCGGAGCGTAGTGCGAGAAACGGCAAAAGTGCCAAAAAATTTTAAGTTTCGGCGTGACCTTGACCTCAGTGGCGTCGGTGACGTCATTTTGATGACGTAAGGGGTGATGACGTCATCAGCACGTCATTTCTGTGACGTCATGGGTGTGACGTCATAGAAATGACGTCATTGGTGATGACGTCATCGATGACGCAATCGATGACGTCATCGATGACGTCATCGGTGAGGTCATTGACCTCGATGACGTCATCCCTCAGGTGACCTTGAACTGAGCCAGCACCAACAATTTGACACTACTATGATAATCAAACCGATCCCTCGAAACTATGTATGTCTGAATTGTTAAAAAATAATATAAGTATTAAAGTGTAGTACCTGAGGGTGACCGAGCATTTGCTCGGTAAACTAATACAATTATTTTGTAGCGACAATATTAGTCACAGATGCTGCGTGCACTGGAAAAATAAAAAAACCTTTTTTCTTTAAAAAAAAAAAACTAGATGAGGTAAAGGGAGTAGAATTTACAAATGTAGTTAACTCTGAAGTACCTACCGGCTGCCTTGGATTTTTATTTACATAAGACTAATGTTAAATCTCAAACATCCGCTATGCCTTTATTATTGGCCGAAAAAGATTCACCTTTGTGTAATTTTAAAGAAATATAAAAGTTGTATATTATTATTTTACATAAAAAAACAAAGTTTTAACATTTTTTGCTCGAAGATGGAAGCATTTTTTCGGAATTTTAATCATATAGTTTAGTAAAATTAAGCCAAAATATGGCTGGAAAATGAAATAATTTTTGGACAGAAAATTTTTGCTGAAATGTGTTCTATGCCATCCCCTGACCTCCCTCAGAAAAGTCCCCTGAAATCCCCAGTGGGCAACATGCCTAAAAATGATGGGATGGCCCACGTGGAGTCAGAAATAAATATTTCTTCGACCAATGGGTTTATGTACATCAAATTAAAGCTCTTAAGTATTAGTATTTAATGCTGCAAACCCCATCTCAAAAGGATGCCTGAGTCGAAAACGGCAGCCTGTCAGACTTTGAATAAAAATCAAATTTTAACCTAAACGCTTAAAAAATGTAATAATTTTCGAAATACTTGAACTTTCGAGGTGCGGTTTGCGGCAAACGTTTGCTTTTACAATTACCTTTGAAAACGCGGATAGCTAGTCGTATTCTTATCAAACTACCCTTGAACCACCCTCCACATGGACGTCCCAAAGAGGAAGTTAAAAAAAATTTTTTTAGTCCATAGCCATGCTATACATAATTTTAAAGGTCATAGTAAGGAGAGTACATAGCCGAAAACCAGACCTCAAAAGGTCAAATATGTCGGAAGTTATTGTATTTCAAAGTTTTGATAATATTATTTTATTCTAAACTTTAAACGCCTGCCATTTCACTCCCGACAGTTATATTGAGGTCCGGTTTACGGCATTGTATTCTACATTTTAAGACCTTTAATTTGATATATATAAACCTTCTGGAATGTATTTAATTTTAGTATGCTTAGTATCAATTTTTAATGTAACTCCTTATGGGCCAACCCCTCATTTTTAAGCGTGATGCCCATATGGGATTTCTGGGGACTTTTCGGAGGAAGGTCAGTGGACGCCATAGAACACATTTCAAAAGAAATTGGCTTTCCAAAAATTATTTCATTTTCCCCGACTAATTTTACTACACTAATATAAATCGCTCTATAATCGTGATTTTTATATCTCAGAGTCCTTTCCTTTAAAATGACATAGGCCTAGGCCTAAAGATGAATCTTCTTCGACCAATATTAAAGGCGTAGAGAATGTTTGAATGTTAAAATTAGTCTTAAGAGTCGTCTTCACCTTTGGGCAAGTAGCCCATCGTTGCGCAGTCGGCAATGATAACCAAACGCCTTTTATGCAAATCATGGTATTTCATTCCCCTGTTTCGGACGCTGTTTTTCAACCGATTTACTTTAAAATTGGTAAGGTGAATAGTTATATTAGGTCCCTCATACCTCAAAATCTTGAAAACTTAACAAAAATTACACTCAGTGACCTCGCAAAATATGATATCACACTATGACTTAGCGTGTCCAAAGGTCAAAATTATAATAAGGAAAATCATAACAGTTGTCTAAGGAAAAATGGGTTACAAAAGGCATTCTCATATCAAAGAATAAATTAAGACCAATGAGTTTCTTATATAAAACTTCAACAGATGAACATTTTAAGAATTATTACAAAAAATACAAAAAAATGTACAGGGCCGTTTTAAAAGCTGCAAAAACCTCCTACTTTGAAAAGTTAATGCTCAATTCAAACAACAAAAACAAAACAGCGTGGAAACTTAATGAAGAACAAAATAAAATATGTGAAAGACAACAGATTACAAAAATTAAAGTGGATAATAATTTAATTACAAACCCTTTACAAATAGCCAATATTTTTAATAAACACTATTGTGACGTAGGTAAAAAATTATCACTGGAAAACCAAAACATTTCTGGAAAGTCCGATTCAACATTTTTAAACAACCCAGTTTTATCAAATTCTTTCTTTTTTAGGAATGTTTCAGAAATAGAGGTAATTGCAGAAATCGATAGCTTAAAAAATAAATACTCCACAGGGTTTGATGACGTTCCTGATGCTGTTTTGAAACAGTGTGGATCAGAAATAATCACCCCTCTTACTCATGTTATTAACCGTTCGATCAGTGATGGTAATTTTCCAACCAAACTTAAAATCACTAAGGTTAAACTACAAAAAAAAAAAAAAAAAAAAAAAAAAAAAAAAACAATCCGCAGGAGGTTGTTAACTATCGTGCTGTAGCTCTTCTATATGTCTTTTCAAAGATTTTTGAAAAAATAGTTCTTTATCAAATACTTTCTTTTTTTGAAAAATTTAATTTACTTGACAAAACACAATTTGGTTTTCAAAAAGGTAAATCTACAGTGGATGCTCTGAATGAAGTAATTTCTAAAGTGGTGTCTGGGCTTGAGACTAAAAGTTGCCCTGTCGCTATTTGTTTGGACTTAAGTAAAGCATTCGATAGTGTGGATATAAAATTCTTTTGAATAAACTTTTTGATTATGGAATTCGAGGACCTGCTTTGGATTGGTTTGAATCTTATTTATTTGATCGTACGCAATTTGTGGAATTAGAATCAACCTAAAAAAATATCGCTTTACAAATCAAATCACCGATATTAAACTTGACTATGGAGTACCCCAAGGGTCAATTTTGGGGCCTTTTCTATTTTTGATTTATATAAATGATGTTGCTAAAGTATAAAAACTCTCCACTTCAACATTATATGCGGATGACATTACACTCTGTTTTGTAAAGCAGGGAAACATGGATTTTTCAACTTATGAACAAAAAATCTTCTTTGAGGTAGACAATCTGGTTCAATACTTGGCTTCAATTAATCTCTCCCTTAGTATTTCCAAAACAAAAGCCTTATTTTTTCATACTTTGCAATCTAGAAATCTTATTGATCTAAAAATAGTAGTTGATGAAAGGGAGGTTGAAGAGGTTTCTGAGGTAAAATTTTTAGGACTCAATATTGACTTCAACCTCACATGGAATGGTCACACTGATTTTATTTGCTCAAAATTGAACTCAGCAAAATTTCTTTTATGGAGACTTTCACAAATATGTAATATAAAGATTTACTGTCCGTTTACTATGCCTACTGTTACAGTCACCTTTCATATGGTGTAGAGTTATGGGGAAACTCTTCTAAAAAAAAAACCAATTAAAAATTCTCAAAATTCAAAAAAAATTGTTCGAATTATAGCTAAACTAAAACAGAGAGATTCTTGTAAATTGGCTTTCCCAGAACTTAAAATTTTGACTTTTCCTTGTATATACATTTACCGCACTGTTTTATATTATAAGCAGCATCAGTCACACTCAACCATCACACCCCACCATTCCTACAACACATAAGACAAGGTTTTCAAAATTTCGTTATTGATAGATTAGTAATTCAGGAAAAGTTACCTTTATCGGCTGGAAGAAAGTTATTTGACTTTCTGCCAGATGACATAAAAAATATTAACATAATTAAAAAATTCAAATTAAAACTTAAATATTACTTGGTTGAGAATGCCTTCTACTCAATCCAGGAATTTAGTGGGGTCTCATAGATTGTTGGAATGATTATTATTTATGGTGAGGGTTTTATTGTACTTATTTCAGCAGTGTTTTACTTTTATTGTTTGTACTTTTATTTGTTTGTTTATCATAGCAGTTTATCGTATCAGTTTTTATTTTTTATTGTACTCCTCTCAGAAAACTTATTTGATTCAATTTTGTAAATCTTTGTATATTAGCTTAATTGTAGAATATTTATTTCTCTATATAAAATACTTTTACTATTCTGTAATTGACGCAATCCAATGCTTATTCCTGTAAGTTTATGGAAATAAAGGAGTTTTTGAATTTGAATTTGAATTTAGTTATTTAAGCATAATTCAGACTTCGTAAGGGTAAAACTGTTACAGGTACATATATTGCATTTTCTCAGTGTATAAGTTTATGAAGGCAAATTCTCAGTGTAAGTTTATTTATACAGGCAAACACTTACGAATCATTTTAAAATCCATGTTTTAGGCCATGAGCTGTGTGATTATTTAATATTTCTCACTGCAAGTCCGTTAATTAACTCCAAAAAGTTTCTTCAACGGTTCTCCAATTTTAGATTTAGGCAAATGTTCGTTTGAACTAATTGTCATTTTATACAGTATATCCGAAACAAACCTAAGAAAGCCTAAGACTTAATAATATTAGTAATCGCAGTTATGCACTTAAATCTTTATGAATTAATTATTAGCCTATTTTCAAATAAGCATGTGATAGGCATCCAAAGAATAACTCTATCATCTATCACTAAGATAATATTTTTTATTCTTTTTAAAAACTGATTCTTGTTCGTATAGTCAATGGATAGTTTAAGCAATTATAGCTATATCGTTATGTTCACTCACCCATATACGTGGTCAACTGCTCGAAAAATTCCTTCGATTTACATCAACTGCGCGAAAATCGAAAAGGGTCCCCCTAAATGTGCATCAACTGCGCGAAGCCCGAGCCAGGTATACGGTAGTTGGCGGCGGAAGAAATCTCCTAGTTTACAGGTGCATCCCAACCTCCCATATCACAAAGTGTGGTCAAACTCTTGGCTTTGGCACTAGTATTCGTAAATATTCAAGTGATTTTCTTAACTTCACTCCCCATGTTATTTTATTGGTTATTTTGGTCCGTTACGGTGTAGTTTTTAAGGCACATCACCCACGTTGCCTTGGATTTTCGTAAATAGCATATATGTTTTTTTAAGTGTGCGAACAGTAAATATTTGTTGTTTGCTTTTTAAAAGTAGGCTCACTTATATTTGTTGTTAAAAGTAGAGGAATAATTTTGGATGTATATTTTTCATGGATAAATTTATCAGTGAAAGAGCATTTAATAGTTAAGGCCGGATACAGGTTACAAAGAGTTTGAAAATAGTCAGAGCATGATAATATATCGTCCTCATGGGAACTAGATTTAAATTCAAATACAAAAATTTATCCACCCGTTATGGAAATGAACATAGGCCTAACCATGAAGCTACTCCACTTCATCAGGTGAACAGATTTCCCATTAATAAATTTATCCATAGCCTCAAGTACAAGGCAGTTCGTATTGACAAGCGCAGCCTACTATACTTTTCAACCAGGAAATAAGTCGACAAAAAGAAAAGTAATAAACATATTTTACTTTTTCGTTTAATTTTAATGTAAAATTATCTTATTTGCAAATATTAAAACCCTATGTTGTCTTATGATATGACACTGAAATAGACCCACCACTTCGCGCAGTTAATGCACGTCTGTGATCGTCCCTTGGAGTGTTTCGCGCAGTTGATGCATCCCTAGCTACCTGGCTCAGGTCAATTCGCGCAGTTGATGCATCCCTAGCTACCTGGCTCAGGTCAATTCGCGCAGTTGATGCATCCCTAGCTACCTGGCTCAGGTCAATTCGCGCAGTTGATGCATCCCTAGCTACCTGGCTCAGGTCAATTCGCGCAGTTGATGCATCCCTAGCTACCTGGCTCAGGTCAATTCGCGCAGTTGATGCATCCCTAGCTACCTGGCTCAGGTCAATTCGCGCAGTTGATGCATCCCTAGCTACCTGGCTCAGGTCAATTCGCGCAGTTGATGCATCCCTAGCTACCTGGCTCAGGTCAATTCGCGCAGTTGATGCATCCCTAGCTACCTGGCTCAGGTCAATTCGCGCAGTTGATGCATCCCTAGCTACCTGGCTCAGGTCAATTCGCGCAGTTGATGCATCCCTAGCTACCTGGCTCAGGTCAATTCGCGCAGTTGATGCATCCCTAGCTACCTGGCTCAGGTCAATTCGCGCAGTTGATGCATCCCTAGCTACCTGGCTCAGGTCAATTCGCGCAGTTGATGCATCCCTAGCTACCTGGCTCAGGTCAATTCGCGCAGTTGATGCTGCACGCCCTGGTTCTTTCTTCATTGAATTTATTTATGCAACTCTTAGAAATTGCACAGCTGTATTAATTAGTTTTTCTTTCAGCATTAAAACATTTTTACTGTATAATTTGGTATTTCGGAAATTTGTTTAATTTGGTATGTCAATGTCACTTTGTGTTATGGAGCTGACTCATAAATAATTACTGCATTTTTGTGACTATAATCTATGCGTTTTACAGAAATCTCGAATAGCTTTAAAACCTATCTTTATCATCTGTGGGCCAAATTAATATTTGTTGGCAGTTTGTATCAAACTGCCAACAATTTGTATAGGCCTATTTGTAACAAAGAACAACAAGACTCGAAGTTAAAATTCTAATTTGGAAATTCTTTAAGTTGTAACATAAAAACCAATTGCAAAAAAGGTATATGGTTAACATTAGTACGGTATTGAATCATCAAAATAATTGGGCTATTATTTTTAGTTATTTTTAATCATATTAATTTTCATCTAAAAAATCCACTTACAGTTCTTATAAAGTTAATTTTCAGAAAAACTTGTGAGTAGTTTATAAATTAATTATAAACCCTTTTTTATTCGATGTTCCAGGAAGAGACAAATATTTGTAAATTTATAATTAAACATTGCTAAAAAGAGTTATATGTGATAAAGTTTGGTACATTATATTATACATAAATTTTTAGGTTTCATAACAAATAACAAATGGCTTTATTAACAACCAACCAGATTATACTGTTGATATTAAGATTAATAGAATGTTTAATAATTATAAGAACAAATATTTTTCTCTATAGCATAATTAGATGTAGGGCTTACAGGAAAATAAAAATGTTAATAATGAAATTACAAAGTTTTAAGTTGAATGCTTTGCGTTCACAGACCTTTGTACACATTTATTGAATGCCGCTATTGAGGACAGAAAAGGTACGTAGCCTATCGCTACTCCCAGTTTATTTTCAATGCATTGCATTGCCTTTTTCTGCTGTTTTCTTCGAGATTGTGAAAGTTGAGCACTGTAGTCTGAGTATAAGTATTGAAGTTGAGCTTCTCCGACTCGTTTTGAAGAGAAACCAGAGTCAGCTTCTCTACAAAGTTTGACAACCATCAGAATCAGAATCATCATTTATTATCAATTGACATTTTTACAATGCATGTGATATGGTCATATGAGGTGAGCATGCTGAGCAGTTGTCGGAAAACAAGAAAAAAAATATAAATATCAACGTTCATGTATTTTCTTCGGGCTCTGGCAAAATGAGCTAATCCACCTGCGCCGCATTCCAAACACATCCAAAATGAGCTAGAGGCTTAAGACTGGCCCCCCAGACCACATCCAAAAAGAGCTAGCTATTCAACCCTTGAAACCACTGAAGCAGAAGTTTACTAGCCTATTCCACATTTACTGTGTTTGATTTTATATTGAATGTTATCGTCACTAAGTTTAATATATAACGAATCTAATGTTGCACTATAAATAATAATATTGAGAACTATATTTTAACAATACGGAATATTTAGTTCAAGATAGAACTAAATATTCCGAATAGACAAGAAGTTAAAATATTCAGGATTTTAAAAATTTGACTAATTTTTAGTACCAATAGTGATAAGTAGACAATATAATAAGAATAATACGGAATAAGTTGAACATTTCATTCAACCAATCAGCATGATCCTTGAATAAAAATTACGTCTTGGTGGTGCTATCTGTGTTCAGGGGGCGGCGTTCTCACTTCCCTACGTATTCGGTTCTATGTATACAATGGTAATACTGATTTATCTATGCCACTTGTACTTCATGTACGCCGCAGAAGATCGCACCACCGGCAATAGGTTTAAAACTCGACTATACTATGAGAATTTACCTTAGTGTATAGGCCTATAGACAAAGCTGAAAGTATGGGTCTAAGACCTGAAGAGTAGTTTAATATTACATGGGTTTTGTGGTAAATCGACAAATGAAAATATCTGAATCTGATCTGAGTCTTGATCTGAGACGTGATCTGAGACATGATAGGAATCTTGGATATGATCTTTTGATATGATCTTTTTTTGCATTTCATCATTAGACTAGTCTGGTGATTGAATGAGGGGGGGTTTTGTGGTAAATATTTGAATCTGATCTGAGTCTGGATCATGAGAATGGAACAAAAATATGATCAGAGTCTTGATCTGAGTCGTGATTTTTGTCTGGTACATTTTTTTGCATTTTATCATCAGTCTAGTCTGGTGATTGAATGAGGGGGGTTTGGATGAGAGAGTGATTTGTTGAGTATACTTTATTTTTTTACAGGGATAGTGAACCATTCCATATAAGTTCTGATGCAGGAAATATTTAGAGGGTTGTCCGCTTTAAATGTAACAAGTCTGCACCTTGCAGCGGATTGAATTTGTGTGAAATGGTTTTGGAAACTGATTAACTGATATTGTGTTCGTGTGGTCCAGCAAGTGGAGAGTAAAATTCACCACATACTTCACAGAGGTCCATTGAAATGGACGATTCCTCTAAATGTCTGACAATTTATAGCTTTCGATTTCTTTTTTGAAATCCTCAATTAATTGTTTCGCGTCAACATAATTGACTTTTTGTAGTTTTCTTTTTTTATTTTTATAATGAGTATCAATTATGCTGGGATATGACGGTTTATCGGAATTTTCCGTAATGTATAATGTGATATCTGCTTTTGGAAATTTATTTAGCATCAGTAGTAAGGAGGGGCCGATTCTGGAACATGAGGGGGTATGAGGAGTATGAATTCCATAACAGTCCTGCAGACCTATTTTTAACCGGTTTTTGATGATTTTTTGCCTACATTTTGGCAATTTTACAGCGTTTTTGGCAATTTTACAGCGTTTTTGGCAATTTTACAGCGTTTTTGGCAATTTTACAGCGTTTTCCAGGATTTCCGAGGCATAAAAAATTGATAGAGAAGAGTAAGGGGTATGAATTTCTTAACAGTCCTGTGGACCTATTTTTAACCGGTTTTCAGTGGTTTTTGCCTATATTCTGGCAATTTTACAGCTTTTTCAGGATTTTCGAGGCATAATTGATAGAGGAGGGTGACTGCGCCATGAGGGGGTATGAATTTCCTAACAGTCCTACGTAAGGAATAGTCCCGTGTAAGGACTATTGTATTTAGATAGTCCCGCGTGAGGACTAGTCCCGCCTGGGGACTATTGTATTCAGATAGTCCCGTGTAAGGACTATTGTATTTAGATAGTCCCGCGTGAGGACTAGTCCCGCGTAAGGACTATTGTATTTAGATAGTCCCGCATGAGGACTAGTCCTGTGCAAGGACTATTGAATTTAAATAGTCCGGGGTGGGGACTATTGTATTTAAATAGTCCGGTGTGGGGACTATTGTATTTAGATATCCCGGCGTATGGACTATTAAGGATTATTATATTTTTAGTGCAGTGTGTGGGTTTTCACCGTACAAAAGCAATAAAAAAATTTAAAAAAATAATAGCGATTAGAACAAATAAGTTTTCAACCATCGTCTTCTTCATCAGAATACTGTAAGTACCCCAGCTGATCTAAAATTCCCACATGACCTGGATAGTCTTGAAAGGGTATCTCAGACAATATACAAACATTTTCGTCACCATCCGACATTTCATCTTCTTAATCGGGATCCGCCAACAGATCACGTCCGCATCTTGTGACTTTAAATGCTGACTTGTGACATAGGAAACAAAGCGATTTAAAACACTTATCAGGTAACTCAACAGCTTCATCATTTGCTTCTAGTTGAACTATGCGATCAAACCCACAATCATAGCAGTATATTATCTTGGCATCCTCCATTTCTCGAACCGCAAACTTTTCTTTAGCTGTTAGCGATCTAAATTCTTTAGGCTTGTAAACAATAGCTTTTGGAACGTAACCCAGCTTGCTATGTATTATTTTCCATTTCACCGCTTTAGGTAGACCCCTCATCCAGCGTTCCAGTTTTCCAGGTTTGCAATTTTTTAAAACGGATATCACGTATTTATCTTCATCAGTGAACCAATCTCTATTTTTCAAATCCATGATGTTTACAACTACTATATGTTTAATCAACTTTTGATTTCAACAAATTATTAGGGGGTCAGAAAAAATAAATTTCAAACACATTTCCAAGATATTAATGATTAACATTTAAATAGAGAAGATAACGTACAACATGATATTTATTAATTAATCCCAGTGCTTCCGAATCCGCCGTCTTTGCGCTCAGTCTGTTCGACTTTGTCCAATCTGATACAGTTTGGTTTTTTATACATCTCGCAGATGATCTGCGCAATCCTATCTCCACGACGCACATGAAAATCGGTATCGGAATTGTTCATCAAGATAACACCGACATTCCCAGTATAGTCCCGGTCTATGACACCGGCATTTACACTTATAGAATGTTTTAAAGCCAAGCCAGATCTTGGCGCTATCCTCCCGTAGCACCCATCTGGGAATTTGAAAGTCAAGTCAGTTTTTATCAACTGTTGACCGCGTTTTGGTACAACATAATCATATGCGCTTCTCAGATCAAGACCGGCTGCATCCGGTGACCCGTTGTACGGTTCAAATGCTTTTTCAGTCAAGCAATAATAACCGTAGCTTTCAGCCATTATTGATTCCTAATGTATGCATAACGGATTTCCACAACAAATAAATTAAACGGGGCATTTTCAAAAATATATTTAAATTATGTTTTTTAAAAACTATTTTTATTCGTCAACCTTAAACTCGATACTGTGCTTGAATTTATTATCTGAAAGTGTTATTTTACCGTTGTACAGCACAAAGAGTTTCCCCTTATAATTCAACAGTTGTTTGATATAGTTATTCGTCAACCTGTCATTCCAGCTTTCGGGAAGATAGAATTTCACATCATCGCATGTGACTAATATTCTCATACCGTATGATGAAGAGATTTTATCCATATTTTCCACAAAATATTTTTTACCGACTTCCAGGTCACCCACCCTGATGTAAGACTTTCCATTGATTTCTTTCAGTAAATCATTAAAGTTAGGACCGTTCATTTTTACCTATACAAGTAATAACGTTTTGCGGCGTCAAATAAAAAATAGAAACAGCCGATTTTCAATAAATTAAAAAATACTACACCCGAATCAACTCCAAATAAATATGCACATTCGAATCGAACATCTGCAATAAATTATTATTTTGGTCTGTAATGTAAATGTTGATTTGTTGGATTTTATTCAATCCTTTTTTCAACGATACGTAAAGCGGCGGCCGCGGCATCACAGCAATTTTATTACCAAATTCACCATACGGAAAGAAACTATACAACACCGAAGACTCTTTGTGTTTGTGCCAATGTTCATCATGATTGACAAAACAATTTTCCACGATATCACAGTGGACTTCAATCAAGTCCCATGGTCTTATGTTGTGCGGTTTTTTCGCATTGTACGTGTCCAAGTATTCGGGGGCATCAATTTCATCGAAACCCAGCAAACGCCGCAGCGGATTTTCCATGTGAAATTTTATAGGTGAAGTGAATTTCACCCGGTACCCCGTAGTTTTAAGTATTGAAACGACCGTGACTTTATTCTTTTTATCATCTGTTTTACCGCGTCACAGCGGATCCACACCTTTTTGTATGTGTTTCTGTATGGCATCAAATGTCCAAAAACCTTTACCGAAACCGATTTTCGTTCCACCGTCAAACAAAACACTACAACCCTCAAATAGATTATAAAAGTTGTATTCGCAGAAAAGTCCGGTGAGTGCCAGCTTGTACTCAGCATCCAAGTGAATGGGATGTTCCAAGTTCAAGGTCAGTTGTGAAGTCGTACCTGATAGTCTAAAAGTCGTCATTTCTATGTTAGGAAAAATGTTTTGCATCATAATGGTTTTATATAAAAAAAATAAACAGCAACTAGTTTTTATTCATCCCGCAAATATTAAATACCATTTATTCAAACCGGTTGATCCACGCGAATTCGGGTTTTTATTTTAAACATCTCTGAGCCACTCAACTAGGATTCATCAAAATACATTTTGTGTTCGTCCAAAAATCTGCTAGATACATTTTGATACAACAACACGTAATTCCAATCGATTTTACCTGCGAAATCGTGAATAAACTTTTCAGACAGCGTTTGATATTTACACAGGATACCCCAACATTCATCGAAATGGGGGACCATCTCTCTTAGGAATTCTTCCGAAAATTTAATACGCCTCAACAACTTGGCCCAATTCACTCTGTGCGGGTACATCCGCAACATCTCGATTGGAAAATCATAATGGGAAGAGAGCAGATCCCAGTTCAAATACCGATCGAACCTCATGATGAATTTGTCAGTCAAAACCCCTTTGGGTTCTCTGGGCTCCATGGAAAGCAGGTTCCATGCTTCTGACTGGTTAGTTTGACTTGGTGATCTTAACGTCGACATTTCTATATTAGGAAAACAGATTTTCGGGTGGTAATAAATTATTAAAAAAATAAAAATGGTATAAACAATTTATTGACGGGGGCATCGTAAAAAAGTGTCGAACCACCCGAGCCAAGCGTATTTATTTTTATTTAAAATGTCTTTGACTTCATCATATGTTTTTCCATTTGAAAACTGTCTTAAAACTTCTAAACAAAGATGCCCGCAGATTGGCGGATCGCCATAATCTTGAAATCGGTCCGAATTATAGCGAATGTCAAAACTTTTCATGTACTTGTCCAATTCCAAAGGTGGTGGGGCATTTCCATAAGAATCGAAATAAATTACATTTTTACCATTTTTATAATAACACGTCCAATGTGTTCCGGGTGTGTCCAGATCACCGAGATTGATTATACCGCACTCGTTTTTCCAACATACGTCAGGTAAAAGCTCTCGTCTGAAAACACCGCGAAAATTCTTCAATTTCAATTTATTGGCCCACACCTCCAGATCGCTCAACGTCAACGGAATTAATTTTTTTTTACCCGTACATCGTTCAAAGCCGCATTGAGTCGGTTGTTTATCATTTGTCTTAATCCGGCACCTGAAGGGTCTTTTTCTATAATTGTATCCAACTCGTCGTCGATCATCTTTTTCAGCCACGGAACGAATTTATCTTTTATAGCTGGTGCGACTTTGTCTTTGATCAGGGGTGAAGCGAATTTCTTGAAATAGGGGATACTCGTTTCCGCCAACTCCAGAATCTCTTTCAGTAGACCCCCTTCGATGTTGTTCTTCAACTGCGAATGGCTCAATATCAATCTCAAGCCTTTATTGTGTTTTATGGCTCTCAACACTTGTTTATGTTGTTCGTCCGTCAACATCACCTCGACGTTTCCGTTCGTCAACTGATCTCTGTTCAAAGTTAAAATAGCGAGTTTCTGCTTTTTATAAGCGATACGCAACTTATTCTTTTGACCCTTGGTCAACTGGATTTTATGTCTATGCTGCATCTCGTTTCTTATCCTATACATATAACACACAATCTAAGCAAATGTGCAATTTATTTAAACGGCTTTGCATTTGCAAATATTTTATTTCACTTCAAAAGTAGCAGCGCATTATTAGACATGGAATTGCATTGCAGAAAGTGTAAAACAAACACACCATCCACGGATGTCAAAACTGTCAAAACGAGAAATAAAAGGTGGCTTGCGACATCAAATTGTGCGATATGCGGCAGTAAGAGAAATTCGTTTATCAAAGACCCGCCGGAAGTTTTGGAAGCTAAAGAGTTGCACAGACCCGTCGTGAAAAAGTTTATAAAACGCCGAATCGTCACGAAAGGTATCGATGATTTGTGGGCGGCCGATCTGTTGATTTTGAAAGAATATGCTAGGGAAAACAAGTGGTATAGATATATTTTAAATGTGATCGACACGTTCAGTAAGTTCGTTTGGTCAGAACCGTTGAAGAAAAAAGATGGTCCGGATGTGTCATCAGCTTTTGAAAAAATAATTGCCCGGGCCAAAAATGACGGTCATTCACCACCTAAACTCTTACACACCGATAAAGGGACAGAGTTTAAAAATACACATTTTAACAAGTTGTTGAAAAACACAACATTAAATTGTACCACACCGAGAGCGAGGAGAAATCCGCCATATTCGAAAGATATTACAGAACGTTAAATGAGAAGTTGAAAGTGAAATTCCAAGTTAGAAATTCCCACAAGTGGCACGACATATTGCAAGAATTGACCGACGAATACAACAAACACGATTTCCACCATACTATAAAAATGAGGCCCGCGGATGTGAACAAAGGCAACGAGCAGGCATTATTGAAAATGTACAACGAATTGGAAAATAGAATACCCCGTAAAAAGGCGAAATTCGATGTGGGAGACAGAGTCCGCATTACGGCGAAAAAAGATGTTTTCGCGAATAAATACAAACAGAACTGGACGTCCGAGATTTTTGTAATCAAGCAAGTTTTAAACACGAGACCCACGACTTATAAGATTGCGGATGAAACTGGTGAAGATATAATTGGAGGGTTCTACGAGAAAGAATTACAACGTACAATGTTTTAGGTATTATTCAGATAGTTCTATGCTGGGACTATTGTTTTTATTTTTCAGATAGTCCGGCATGGGGACTATCGAATTTCAGATAGTCCGGCAAGGGGACTATTGAATTTCAGATAGTCCTGAGTGGGGACTATTGAATATCAGATAGTCCTGCATGGGGACTATTGAATTTCAGATAGTCCTGCATGGGGACTATTGTATTTCAGATAGTCCTGCATGGGGACTATTGTATGAGATAGTCCCGCGTGGGGACTATTGAATTTCAGATAGTCCTGCGTGGGGACTATTGAATTTCAGATAGTCCTGCATGGGGACTATTGTATGAGATAGTCCCGCGTGGGGACTATTGAATTTCAGATAGTCCTGAGTGGGGACTATTGAATATCAGATAGTCCTGCATGGGGACTATTGTATTTCAGATAGTCCTGCATGGGGACTATTGTATTTCAGATAGTCCTGCGTGGGGACTATTGTATTTAGATAGTCCGGCATGAGGACTATTGAATTTAGATAGTCCGGAGTGGGGACTATTGGATTGCATTTTTTATTTAGATAGTCCGGCGTGGGGACTATTAATGGTAAATTTAAATATGCAAAATAATAATGGTAAATACATTTTTTCACCATCTTTTCAACAATAAAAAACAACATTAAAAATGTCAATTTATATATTAGACAAAATGAATAATGAAATAGACATTGTGAATAATAGTTTTAGTTTTGGAAAAGATGAAATTACCATTATATTCGATGCTGATAATAAATTCTGGTTTAGAGGAAATGATGTATCTAAAATACTTGGATATAGGAGACCTAGGAAAGCCATTTATGACAATATTAGCAAAAAGCATATTATTAAATATTTAGAGTTAAAAGAACACGACAACTTTCTCCGTTTCGCCGATGAACATCCTGATACTGCATATATAGACGACTCGGGTGTTTGTTCTCTATTGGGAGCGAGTAAAAATAAAAATGAAGAATTTAAAGAATGGATGTTAGAGGAACTGTTACCAACGTTACGAAAAGATCATTATGGATTACAAAATCTGATAGACGATAATAAGAGGTTGAAAGCGCTGGTAAAGAGTAATAGAATCCATCACGTGTTGTCTATTCTCAAAGCACGTAAAAACGAAGACGACGTAAAGCAATACAAGTACATTGATATACAAAGTAAAAATTTTGATAAGGAGCAAATTGTGACTGGCGAGTTCGATTATTGTTATGAAGTCGAATATATCCCCGACGGTAACTTGATTAACAAGATTTTAAAAATGATGGATGAAGTGGACGTCCGATATGATCACGACCGAAAAACGAATTGTATATCGGTTTACGGTGATTTCGATTTTATCAGAGCTATAAAAAATGCAATGAAAGACATGTGTGTTTTGTGAATAATTCCAATGTCGTTAATTTAAAAAAGAATTAAATTTTGAAATCATTTCTCCGTTTTCATTTTTTACTGAATGTCAAGAGGTCATTTCACCCACATAGTGATGGATATAGTTTCATATTACAAAGAGGCATTCGAAGACAACCTGTTGCCCAGCCCATTGCGATGTCTCATAGTGGGTTCTTCAGGCAGCGGCAAAACCAATTTACTGCTCAATTTCATTTACAATAAAAACGGTATTATATTTAAAAACCTTTACGTATTCAGTAAATCCATAGAACAGCCGGCTTATGTGGAGCTGAGAAAAACCTATGCGGACGCGGAGAAAAAGTATAAAAAGAGAATCGCGTATTTCTTCAACAATTGCGATGAACTGCCGGCGGTGGACGAGTGCAAGAATAACTCACTTGTGATATTCGACGATTGTCTGATGGAAGAGCAAAAAGGTATTAAAGACTATTTCATCAGAGGCAGGCATAAAAAGATTTCATGCGTCTACCTGAGCCAGAGTTACGGCAAAGTGGACATGCAAGTCATACGGAATAATATAAATTTCCTTTGTGTCTTTAAACAGAATAAACATTACACCAAACGGATCTACGACGATTTCGTGGGATCGGACATGACTTTTGGTGAATTTGAAAATATATGCAACAAGTGTTGGAATGAACCTTATGGGTTTCTCTCCGTAAATATGATGAAAAAAGCGCGGTGTGGAAAATACATGTGCAATATGAAAAATGTTTTTAATAAATAACGTCCGCGAACGTTTTTCAAAAATCGATGTCTAGACGCTGTTTTTAATAAATAACGTCCGCGAACGTTTTTCAAAATCGATTTCTATACGCTGTTTTTAATAACTAACGTCTGCGAACGTTTTTCGAAAATCGATTTCTAAACGCTGTTTTTAATAAATAACGTCCCCGAACGTTTTCCAAAATCGATGTCTAGACGCTGTTTTTAATAAATAACGTCCGCGAACGTTTTTCAAAATCGATGTGTAAATGTTATTTTTTTAATAAAAACGTTGTCGGACGTTTTTTTATTCGATTCCAAATTTTTGTGAAAATTGTTGTCACTTTTGTATTTCGATTATCAAACATAAAATTTACTACTAAAAACCCAACTACCTATATTAGTACGATGAAGAGGAAAAGCGATAAAGAGATTGTCAAGACGTTAGTTAAAAAACACAAGTTGGCCGACAAAATGTGGCCCGACGAAATGACTGCGGAGGAGGGTAAAAAAATTGAAAAACTACAAGATAAATGGGTCGCGGAAAATGAGGAAATCCGAAAAGAACAAGTGAAAGAGCGAGCGGAATTGTTTCGTAAACATCCGCCGATACGTGAGCAATATGCACCCAAAATTCCTTTCATACCGATATCTGCACATAAGCCTTTAACTGTGCAGGAGGCTAAAAAATTGGATAAATTGCAAAACCAATTGGTCAGTGAATCCCAAGCAGTAAAGATTCGTGAAGTTGAAGAAAAACGTGAGATTGAAAAGCGACAGGAACCGGTCGTCAAAGCGATCAAGGAGCAAAGTTCCGATAAAAAGACCCCATCACCACAGCAACGTCTGTCCGTGTCTAAAACTATACAACGAAAAAAAGACATTTTTAGACCCCGCGCTTTCAGTACACCGGGTCGAGAATTGATGGCGGCGCGTAAGGTGCCTTTACCTCGTGAAGATGAAGATGTGCTCGAACCTCCTCCGCCCGGAGAATCACCTCCACCCGGAGAATCACCTCCACCCGGAGAATCACCTCCACCCGGAGAATCCGCTCCTTTACCGTCGGAAATAGAATCGCCAGATGAAGGCAGGATAAACCGTTCGATCCGCGAATTCACTGAAAGACAAGATATTGGTGATATCGCCAAACAACATCTCGCTACTAGCAACGATAGATCGTTCGGTATTCGCTACGATTTCAACTTGAACAAACTGGCCATCGGATCGAAGACTATTACGATTGAAAATGATGATATCATATTAGACAGCACCGGAGATAAATATACCGGCACACCGGGATTGTGGAGTCTGTTGACGAAAGCGGAAATCAGAGTATCGTCTCCGGGCGAGGGTACGACGCGAGAAAAACTAATAAGTGCGGGCGCTTTCACAGCTCAGGACTTTAATAATTACAAGGATATACTGATAAAATCCGATGCGATTTTTCAGAACAACGATCCAAAGTTGAAACGCCCCAGGTCCAGTCAGTCTTGGAAATGGGTGAATTTGATCGGTGAGATCTGGAAAGAATTTAAACAGTCATCGGGCAGCGGATTGATGATAGATTCACACGCCCCCGTCGAGTACAAATACATCGATGATGATGATAAATTGATTGAAAGATTAAAGTTTATACGCGCCGAAGAGGAGGCCGGCAATAACGCTTTTCACAATGAAAAAATCGCCATCGTAAAGTTCATACACGATAAGATGGAAAAACTGATTTCTCAGCCGCGGGGTCTCGACTACGTAGAGCGATGTTTGGATGTAATAAAAAATATTGAAGATAAAAGGGTTTTTCGAAATCTCGGGTTGAGACGTTTGAACATGTACAAAAACGTAAAATTGTTCAAGTAGTCGATTTTATTAAGTGATCAGGAATTCGGTGTTTTTTATTTTTTATTGCTTTCCACAACAGTTTTCTCATTTTTCATTGGAATTCGGAAAACCTAAAACCTATATTAGGAATGGAGAAATATTACGAAGAGGCATCGGATAAGATAGCGAGATGCGAATACGTCACGGTCCTACCGGTATCGGACTTGCACTTTAATTCACCCAATAATTTCACCACATTCAAACTGGACCACGGGGATTCGTTTTACAACAACAGGATATTGTTTCACATCCAAGGGGAGGTTGTCAAGAAATCCACTGGTGCTAGTTACGCCAGCACGGACCCCATCAAACTTGTGGACAATTTTGCGGCTTATTTGTTCAAGAGTATCGAATTGAAAAAACACAACCAAGTCATCGATTCCGTGGATAAAGTCGGAATCACGAGCACCATCAAAGGGTTGACCACGTACAGCAGATCGGAGGAAAACACGTACTACAGCAGCGGATTCAAATCGGTTTACGATAAGGGCGGCGGCAAGTTCGAAGCACTGGGAACGCTGGCCCACCTGGGTCTGGGCTTCTTTGACAGTCTAAAGTATCCCATGTACAAGGGTGGATTTGAAATAACGTTCACCCGCGCGGAAGACGATGATGCCATCTACCGCTGGACTGAAGGTTCCGGTGCCAATGCTGTTGACGCAGCGGAGGGGAAAATAAAAATTACCAGTTTCGTGTTGAAAGTCCCCCTCGTGGATTACGACCCCTCCAAGAAAGCCGTGCTCATCGATGGGCTTAAAAAATTGAGCGAGAAAGGCGAATTGGTATATGAATATTTCCGCTGGGATTGTATTGAAAAATTCGGTGTGATAGGCTCCAATTACACGTTCGACATAACGAATCTCTACCGGAACATACTCAATCCGGTTTTTGTGATAATCGGTTTACAGACGAGTCGTAAGAACGATCAGACCAAAGACCCCGGTCAGTTCGACAGTGTAAACATAAAGAATTTCCACGTGAAAATAAACGGACAACGGTACCCGCAGGAGCAGCAAAATTTGAATATCACGGATAAAAAGTACAGGCTGCTATACGACAGCTACTGTTCGATGAGACAAGTCATGTTCAAAAACGATGATGTATATCTCAATATAAACAATTTCATCAACAAATACCCGGTGATGGTGATAGACACACATCTCCATCCGTTTTCGACCGAGAGAAAAAGAAACGATATCCAAATCGAATTGGATTTTACAAACGCCGTTTCCGGTCCGGTAGCTGATAAAGGCACTACGGCCTACGTCATCGTGGTATCACAGACCATGTTCACTTATGACGTTAAAAAGGAATATGTACAGATGATGATTTAGTTTTTCTAATACATTTCTACAATTCTAGTAAATGAAAATATTGACGGGGTTTACGCTTGTATAATTCGTACGATCAAAATCCGAGGGGGATCGGATAACATATTGGTGACGGTGGATATTGGTTACAAAGCTCTGTTACTACGTCAAAGTTCCCACCTTCAACAGAGTACTTTTTGAGGCATAAAAAGTCCCAATTGGAGGTAGACACCAATCACTCCAATGGGCGAAAACCAGGAGATTAAAAATTTTGATCAATATTAAATTTTGATGTAATCATCAGTTGTGATGCAATTTCCATCACAGCTGATTAAAAAAATATTAAATTTTGATGTAATCATCAGTTGTGATGCAATTTCCATCACAGCTGATTTTAAAAATTGTATTAAATTTTGATGTAATCATCAGTTGTGATGCAATTTCCATCACAGCTGATTTACAAAAATAAATGAGTTTTGAATTTTATTTTTTATAGTTGAGAAAAACAATTAAACACACTTATTTAAGACACTTTTAAAACACACTATTTTAATCAATGAAAGAGGTCTTTAAAAAATCCGTTGAAATCAGTCCAGATCGAAATCTTCATCAACATCCATACTGACGGGTATCCGAAAATGTCCCCAGGGCAGTGTCGTCAGTCCGTCTTCACAGATGTACCTCTTGTCATCCTTGGCGGAAAGCGCTTTTTTATGTTGTGATATGGAATAAATGTTGTGCCCCTTGCTCCGGATGGTGTTCATCGTCTTGTATTCTTCCGTTTCGTTGAACAAACACGATTTGTAGTCTTCAAGCTTCAACTCTTTCTTGACAACGGATTTCGTCACACCTTTCGCCTTTTTGCCAGATTTATTTCCTTCCGAGTCGTATGCGTACATCTTCGATCGCAGCCCGACAAACTCCCTCATGACATCTCCAGCCAGTTCATCTTTCCATTTTCCGATGACTTTCTTGTTGACCCGCGGCATGCCGTAAACGTTATCCGCTTTGTAATCACTGGTGTCAAAATAGTCGATCATGCTTTTCATGTCCTCGTATACATCTTCAGTCCTCACGCCATAGACCAGTGAGTCGGTATCTCCGTAGTGGACTCTGATGTTGTTCCCATACTTTGGTTTCATGACGTTGTAATGGAAATCGTATATCGCTATTTTGGAGATGTCCAAAATGCTCATACCGACATAAATGGGTTTGTTGAAATACAAATAGGTCTTTTCCATATGGACAGCAGTCAAGTGCTCGGAGAATATTGTCAAGGATTTAAAATTGGGTTTCGCCACTAGCTTTTGCAACTGCTGTTCGTGAGTGGCAAGTTTGATATTGACGTGTTTTCTGATATTCTCCATCGTCTTGCCGAACACCGAGTTGTTCATCAACTTGTAGAAATCTTTTTCAAAGTCGTTCGTCGCTTTGGTTCTCATGTCCGTGTTTAATTTAATATATTCACTCAACCACGCTGACTGTTGGAATTTTATGGCCCTATATATTTTCTTCAGAACCATTCCTAAAGACAGATAGAGTTGGAGATTCCTGTAGTGTACGATGTATTTCTCTTTGTTGTACAGCGTTGTTAAGAGCTTCCTCTGATTGGATCCCGGCGGGCATTGGTTCTCCGGTGCTAGAGGTAGGTCTCTATGGTGGTCGTGCAGATGTTGAGGATATTCGAGGTCTACTTCGAGGATGTAACCGGTGTCGGACTTGTTACTGATGAATTGTCCGTTTGTGAGTTTACACATTATCTGGGCCAGTTCAGAGTCTGTGCACCACTCGAATTGTCTCTGGGGTTGGTACTCCATCATCGCCCAACCGTAGAGGTTGTTTACATCCAGATAGATAAGATAATCATTCGGTTTTCCAGCGTCATAATCGTGCATGTACGGGTTATTGGCTTTGGCGTATCTGTGGCAGCACTGAGAGATACCACCGCGAATGCCTTTCGAGATCATCAGTTCCATGTCGGTGTCCGTCAGCATATCGAGACTTACTTCAGTTTTCTTCAACATGGCGTCCCAGGCCAGACCGGGTGAGGTGTAATACCACGCTGGATCCAGTTTATACGTTTTCAAACACACTTTACGGAAATTTTCCATTACGTCCGCCAGCAGTAGGGTGTCTGTTTTATTGTACAGCAGAGTGTACTCCCCCATCGTTTGGATGGAAAACTTTTCCCATACATCACACGCGTGTTTGTAATCTTCATCGCTGACGTTTGAATTGTTCAATTTGTTGTAGAACGATTCTTTTGAAGGCAAAGACGTCTCTCCAAATCTCTCCATACCATCCATATAATCATACGGGTAAATACCCTTGCGAATAACCAGATCCAGTTTGTCATCCGAGAAGAATTTCGAAGTGTGTTTGAATTGATGTTTGGCGAGATTTTTGGCCAGACTGTCTAAACTGGAAGCCATGAATCTGAAGGAGTCCAAGAATCTCAAGTTCACCCCGTTTTCAATTTTCACTTCGAAAGATATGTAACGTTCTTCGGTGGTGGCCAAGACAACGATATCTTTCTTATCAGCTCCAAGCATTTTTATAAATAAATGGGCGTCATAATTGCTCAGGTTATGGATGAAGACCGGCAGGAAATGGGGCTTTTTGAAATTCAAATTGCATGAATTGTGGGCTACCCCTCTGAATTTCCCAGTCAAATGATCGTGATCGAGAACGGCTTTTCCAGTTTTTTCATCAAACACTTTTCCACAAATGTGGCAAACCGAAGTAAACCTGGCTTCCGCCTTTTCGGCAGCAGTCAAAGTCATGGGCTTCGCTGCTTCACGACTGTAGAGTTGAGCTATTTTCTTTGAAACATCTACGAGTCCATCTATGAAGACCTGTGCAGCATCGGCGCCCAAATATTCATAATACAAATCGAAGGGAATGTCATAGTCGTCTGACGCATTCACGACGTACAATGCAAAACTGACCGCTTGATGGGCTTGATATTTCTTGGTGTTGATCCCCCGCTGGTCGTCCACTGGTGTCAAGATGCATTCGAAATCAGCATACGCTACGTAGGGCACTTTCATTTTTCTGTATTTGTACTTGAACTGTATTGTGGGGCTGATGTAATCATCTTTAATTTTAATCGCCTTAGGCATGACGATTCTAACAGCATCGTGTTGATTGCAATATTCCCTGTGTTTTTCCAATTTCAATTCATCATCGAATCCGTTGAGACATCTGTTGCATATAAAGATTGTATCCAAATCATCAACATCCTGTTGTTCTGGCTCGTTGCAGGTTTCTTTGTGGGTTTTTAACAAGGCTTCAGTTCCAAAATATTGGAGACAACGATTGCAGTGGAATGTTTTATGACCTTTCTTTGTCAGTTGCTTACCAATTAATCTACTCATGCTTTTTATCCAACAATAATGTGAATTGCCGTTTTCATTTTTCAAATACAGCAGATTGACATGTCTGTTGGGTATTTCATTTTTCGTTACATACAAAACGTAGATGTCACTTTTCTTAGCATTTTTAGATTTTTTTCCTGCACCGGGATAGTCCTCAAACTTATCATAATTTTCAGAGTCTTTAGTTAAATCACAAGCATATATATTTACTGACACGCCAGACCGTTTTTCAAATTTCATTATAATATTTTTCTGAACTTGTACTGGAAACGTTATGTCTTTAAAAGCTTCATCAAACTCGTGTTCATACTGTTTGTAGTTGCTGACTCTATGTGGGTTATCGGCAACTGGGTGTAATGCAGATAAAATTGACCAGAGAAAACATTTTTCATCATCATTTTTTACATTGACAATAGCTTTTCTATCCGCTATATCTTTAGGTAGAGGAATATAACTGGATACTCTGAGGGGGTTATAGCGGCATACTTGAATTTCCAAATCGCTTATACTGAATAAAGACCAACCGGATCCTTTCGCTTGAAATTCTTCCATTTCGTTGAGTAACTTTTCCTTAGCAAAATCATAGAAACCCGAAATATCGGTACTCAAATCGATCACAGAATATTTCGTTTTAAAGTTGAATTCCTCTACTTGTTCTTTCCTCTTGAAATCAATTCGGAAGTTAAATCGGACCTTCAATTCAAATTCACCTAACCATTCCTTTATCTTCCTGATGATAATATTTCTATATGCGTCCAAAAATATGATCGGGTCTTTGATAGCGTGAATGTTTTCAATGCAATAAAAGTTGACGACTCCCCCGAAAGCCGATCTCACTAATTCGACTTCGGAATCTTTCGGTGTAAACGTATTGCCACCACCGATAGGCCCTTTAACCAAATTGCAAATTGTCGCCATCGTTAAAAATATAACCCCCTGCAAAGTTTCAAAAACAGATTTATTTTTAACATCTTTTTCATCCAGACGAGGTCTTTTTGCCGGAGTGGGTCCATCAACGATTCCACCACGGCTAACCAAAGCTGATTCTTCGTGTGTTTTTAAATGGTAACTCATATTAGATTTTCTTACAAGTTTTTCACATTTCGGACATTTAGCTTTGTACTCATGACTTGCTTTCTTCTGGACCCGGGGTTTTGAATTTTGAGCTCCACTGGTGCTGGGTGTTGGTTGTGGTTCATTATTTTGAGGTGTTGAAGTGGAAGGCTGATTGGTAGTAGATTGACATGTTTTGTAATGTCTACTAAAATGATTACTTGTAATACATTTTCCACATTTATCACAAGACTTTTTCATGTAACGGGAGCTCAAGTCCTTATTTGGGTTTTTAGGACACACTTTGACATGATATGTCATATTTGATTTTGATATAAGCTTGCCGCAGAAATTGCAATTAATTTTAATTGCCATCTTCTTATGCGATCTATAAGAGAAAAATAAAAAACTGATCAGAATAAAAAATTTAATGGGTACTAGTGAAAAATATTATATTATGGTTTTTAATAAACAGCTATAAATAAAAAATTGACAAAACAGCTAAACTCCAAATATTTAAAATATATATTAAACTAATTGATTTTAAGTGAAAATCATACAAGTCGATGAAACAACAACGATTTGGATTGAGTGAAAATAATCAACCAGCATACAAACATGACATTTGGGTCAGGCGGTTTGATAAGATAACTCAAAACGCTTATCTTATTCTTATTGTATGAAAATATTCTATGATAGTTTTGAGTATTAATTTAATAACTAATAGTGGTATTATCTTAAATATCACTCACCCTGATTGAGATAGATCTCGAAGCAAACTGAATATTACTTGAAAACCAACCTCCTTTTATACTTAAAATTCTATAGCTTCAGGCAAAGTACAAATTGCATCATCCTGTTAAAACAAAACAAGCTTGATAAGCGATATAATTAACAGACATCATTAAAACTGTTATCACCAATGACGCAGTCAGCGGACGTCGGCCTCTTATCGGCAACCTAATTAGCGGACATTTTCACTAAAACTTTTATCGCCAATCTCGAGGTCAGCCCTCATCGGTCTGTTATCTCTTATCTCTTTCCTCTTTAGCTGAATCACCCGCTAAACAAAAAGTGTGTGGTGTTGTATATTAGTGGAAATTTCTTTTGTGAGGTGAAAATCTCCACAACGGACTATAAATATAATGGTACTTATGTTGGACTAGTCCCTACACCGGACTATCTAAATTCAATAGCATGCAGGACCATTTAAATATAATAATCCTTGCGCAGGGCCATTAAAATAAAATAGTCCCCAACCCGGACTATTTAAATTCAATAGTCCTTGCACAAGACTAGTCCTCATGCGGGACTATCTAAATACAATAGTCCTTACGCGGGACTATCTGAATACAATAGTCCCCAGGCGGGACTAGTCCTCACGCGGGACTATCTAAATACAATAGTCCTTGCGCGGGACTATCTGAATACAATAGTCCCCAGGCGGGACTAGTCCTCACGCGGGACTATCTAAATACAATAGTCCTTACACGGGACTATTCCTTACGTAGGACTGTTAGGAAATTCATACCCCCTCATGGCGCAGTCACCCTCCTCTATCAATTATGCCTCGAAAATCCTGAAAAAGCTGTAAAATTGCCAGAATATAGGCAAAAATCACTGAAAACCGGTTAAAAATAGGTCCACAGGACTGTTAAGAAATTCATACCCCTTACTCTTCTCTATCAATTTTTTATGCCTCGGAAATCCTGGAAAACGCTGTAAAATTGCCAAAAACGCTGTAAAATTGCCAAAATGTAGGCAAAAAATCATCAAAAACCGGTTAAAAATAGGTCTGCAGGACTGTTATGGAATTCATACTCCTCATACCCCCTCATGTTCCAGAATCGGCCCCTCCTTACTACTAGCATCACTAACACGTGGGCATATGTCACTGTATAACCATTTTCTATATGAATATCTTTAACATTTAAATTTGGGTTGGTATAAATTAGTGTGTGATTGATTTCATCTGTTTTTTCTTGAATACTCCTTACGATATCCATATCGTATACATCTAAAATATCTTCGAGTTTAGTTGTATCAGGTGGTAGATTTTGAACAAATCTTGCGTATACCCTATCTAACAGTTTAGTCAACATGAAGAACTGCGATGATCAGCTCAGAGAATTTATAGCGAATAAAACTAAAGAAACGATACAACTGTATATAATTGCTTTTCATTTGAATAATGTGGAATGTCTGGGATGTTTGAGAGTGAATAAAAATATTCAAAAACTTTTCGATTTAAAAAATAACAAAACTTACGATATATACTTAAAATTAAACAATCAACTTTCAGATTGTAACACCCGTCTCATTTTAACAAAGATTACCAGTGACAACTATTGATATGTGTGGGTAATTCATTAATAAAAAATGGAAATTGTTGAAGTGGATGAGCGAATAAATCGAAAATACAAAATGTATTTTTAACGAGGTTAAAAGAATTCATACAAAATGTTCATCCTCAAAGAGTTGAAAATGAATTACAAAACACTTCTTCATTATTCGTAGTTTCATCACTCGGAGTTATTTTTACTATAATATTTTCAATATGTATTGCGAAAATTGGATTAATAAATACATTATTGATTCTACTGTTTCTCCTTTCCCTTTTAATTTTGATTTCCAACAAGTATTACAAATGAAAAAATTAATTTACTATAAGTTTTAAAATCCAGTTACAGTTTTTACAAAATTTAAATGAATCTTTAGAAATGTACTTTCATGCAAGAGTGTCTTTTAATGTTTTAAAATTTAATAGTTTTAAAAAACTCTTCGAGATAAGAAAAAAATATATTCTTTAAAATTGAAATGGAATTTAATTCAATAGATCATATTCTACACAAAACACTACGGATTTCATTTTTAAATTTTTATCACTTCTAGAATAATGAATATTTAAAACTTTAATCTTATTTTTTATTTTGTCCTCTATAAATTGAATGATTAGTTCTGGATACTGTTCAAAGATTATTGCCTTCTCCAAACTCATAATACATTTGAATTCCATTTAATTGTGTCTTGGAAGAATTGTTATATTAGTACCAAGAGATGTAACAAAGGGTGAACCAGAATAAGAGAGTGGGTTTGCTGAAGTTTTGGCACTGGTATTTCTACTCTCTCCTGCTTTTTCATCATCTGCTATTTTTTTGAATTCGGGAATTTCCAATTGTTCAATTGCACAGTCCCATGGGGATTTTGAATGAGGTGTATGAATTTGATCTATTTCCAAACTGTTGCCATCAAATATCAAAGGGTCTCCCTCGCATATTCTTCTTGTTGCAACTACTCCGATGGGAGTAATTTTACAATTGGGAGTAAAAGATGATATGACATCACTTTTAAATTTCAACTCTTTAGGGTAGGTATTTTTAATGAATTTATACCAATACGATTTTTGGTTGTCATCAAAACAATCTGGAATTTTAAAATTTTCATCAGGTCTAATGTCAGAATATTCTTCTCTAATTTTTGAGATATGAGATGCTTCATATTGTTGGATGAAATTATGGAACCCATCACGATTATTTTTACAAACATCCGAATTTTCACATTCTGGAAATATGATAGCATTCTTAGGAACATTGCCAGTGTATTTATAAGGTTGGCCTATATCATTATCATCCTTTTCGGCCCAAGTTTCTATATTATCACAAAAGGATTTTGGAACTCCAATATTTAATACATCTTCCTTACAACAAATACTTTCTCTTGTACCTGGTGGATATTGCAATAAACGTTTTGCTTCAACCGGTATAACAGATAAAGCACCAATAGATTGGGAATAAAGCAAATTCATTTTATGTAACATGAAATATTGTTCATCCAAATTCCTTCCTTCGGTATCTATACAACGATATGCTTTTATTCTTGTATAAATGTATGGATTTAATGTCACATAGTACAAGGTAGGTTTACCAGCTGCATCTGTATGTTTTTCAATATTTGTTATTTTTAAATGTTCCTTATGAGTTTTGAATTCCTCACCAATATTAGATATCATGGAAACTTTGTCACCATCATCAACTTTTTGAATGACAATTTTAAAACTGTTTGGATCGTTATTTACACCAATTTTATCGCCTGGTATTCCTAAAAGTGACCACATGATTTCACCTCTTGGTATAATTAAAGTATTTTTTTCAAATACAATATTATCAGGACAAGATGTTTCTGATGTGCTTTTGATTTTATACGGTCTACTAGCAACAAGAAATGATATTACACTATCTCTACCTTGATAACATGATATTGTACTAAACAGAGTTTTAACATATTCATCCCTCTGGGTTAATCCATATTGCGTGAATAAATCACTTATGCATACACCAGAGATAGCTGAACTTATTTTATTGCCATATTTATTATACATATTTATTTCACGTTCAAATATTGTATTTATAATAAAATTTTTAAAAAGTTCTTCTGATTCTCCTCCCGTTTTTTTGTAGTGTGGAACAACACAATTTTTTATTCGAGTTGTATAAATTCCAGTTGACATTCTTTTTATTTATTAAAAAATATTTTATCAAATTTATCATCGCTTTTAAAAATTATATAATTTTCTTATCAGGAAAATTATCCTCATTTAAAAAAATTAATTTTATCAAATTTACCATTGCTTTTTGACAATTTTATATTTTAATTTTCTTAGCAGGTGGTTCTTCCTCATTTTTAAAAACTGAAGCAATGTAGGGTGAAAATATTTTCTTTGTTAATGTAAGGCTAATCAATAAGGATATATTTTGCAGACTTGATTTTAGAGCTTTCATTGAAGGAGAATCATTATCTTGAACTGATCTAAGAATTTCATCAACATCTTTTGCTGCTAATATTCTTGCGATAATATTTGATCCTGAATCATTTAATATTGTTATTTTATCTTTTTGTAAGGATGTTGAAAATACTTCAATATATTTTTGAATTTCTGGAGGTGTAAATTTTTTAGCTTCAGTTAGTAAGACCTCAAAAAATGTAAATACATAATTAGCCATGTTTTTATCTGAACTGTTTTTTCCTAAAACTGAATCAATTATAAGGCCAATCTTGAACTTTTTGTAAAGTAAATTATCATTTACAGTATCAATGTCTTCTAATTTTGAGAAACAACTTTGCAGATAAGCACATGATCCAGTATTATATAAGTATTTTATAATATCTTTTTTCAATGAATCATTGGAAAATGATGGTTGGATAGGTGGTAGTATTTGTGATTGGGGTGGTAGTATTTGAGATTGGAAATTGTTGTTGAAATTCTCAATATTATTAATCTGATCACTATTGCTGTTTATATTAGTATTTCCCTCCCTGTTACTGTTGGTATTAGTATTTCCCTCCCTATTGCTGTTAGTATTAATATTTTCCTCCATCAAATTTAAATCACTAAATATATCTAATGTTTCCGGATTGGGAACAAAATTATCTCTTTGTAAAATAAAATCTTCAGCATTTAAAAATGTGGGAGGATTGCTTAAAAGAGTATTCATTTTTTATAAAGAAAAAAATGATTTTTAAGCAATGTTTTGTGTTTGATTTAGATGAAACTTTAGTTTATGTGCGTGGAAAGGATATTTATGTTAGACCATATTCCCAATCGGTTTTACAAGCACTTAACAATATTAAAAGTAATATTTTAATACTATGGTCATCAGCAGACTTTACATATGTTCAAAATGTACTTATTTGTCTCAATTGGGGTCATTATTTTAATAAAATTCTTACCAGAGATGAATGTGAAATTTCTTTTAAATTGTTTAGTGAAAATAAATCCTGTTCCTTTATAAAAAAAATATTGAAAATGGAAAATGAGATTTACAATATAAAATATATTTTGATTGATGATTTAGCATTAAAAAATGAAACAAAAAATAGTTATGATTTAAAAATAAATATTGTACCTTATCAAAATCCTAATTCCAGTCCTGATCTACATTTATATAATGCTATTAAATGTTTTCTATAAACTTTGGTATTAACTTCTTTAATATAATAGGTTTATCATGTTTATCTGCAATAATAATTGTTGATAAATACTTAATCATAAATAATAATCTATCATTATTTTTAAATTTTATTAAAAGTAATAATACAATAAAAAATAACATTAAAAATGAAAATAGAATTTTCATATTATTATATTTTTATAATATTTTTGATAGTAACAATCTTTAAGCATTTTAACAGAAATTTTGAAATATTTAAATATAATGATGACTATGTATATTTTAGAGAATTGCCAATTGGAGTTTCTGGTGTCATTTATAATAAAATCGCATACATATATGATAGAGATTCGTTGACAGAATGTGGTGGAGGGTATGATTCAGTATTTGAAATAAAAAGTGGCAATAAATTTGTCTCTAAATGTTTTATCTCAGAGAAAATAATAAAAAGTATTTTTGAAAATGTTCCACCGTTCTTAGGCAATATTAATTTCAATTTCCCCAATATTGTTGATCATTATTAATTTCTTATCAGGTATATAATGATAGTTAGTGTCCTTCAAAAAGTTTTTTGGTCTAGAATAAAGTAAATCTAGGAACCATATTAAATTTTCTTTATTGTTAACTATAAAATTTGAAATGGGAAAAAGTAAAATATTAAGTTTCTTGATACTTTTATGTTTTTCTAAAAATAATAGTAAGTTGTTAATGCTAAAGTTGTTGTTTGCATGAGTTGAACGTCCACAATTTGATACATCTATTACAGTCTGGTAAGAATTTTTCATATCCCTGGAATCCCAAAAATGGATGCTATACTCTGATAATTGTCTGAACAAGTCATCATAATAGAAAATTATATTTTTGTTAAATTTTGGCATCCAAATATGTACTTTGAATGGTAAAGAAAAACTTTCAATTTCTTTGTTTTTCATTGAATCTAAAAAAATTAAAAACTTATTTGTTTTTAAAATATATTTTTCCAAAGTGGATATAAAACTAAATACTTTTTTAATAACTTCTGTTTTATCAATTGGCAAACCAATTTTAGTGATTCTTTCATAAAACTCTACAGAATCTCGTTTTTTTCTATTATTATTTTTATAAAATTTATCAAAAATAGGTAATACATATGATAATAAAATTTCACCATTAGATAAAAAATTTTCATCAACACCAAGTATATATCGTCTATAGCTACAAGTGGCATTCAGAGAATTTAAATTTTCATATTCATAGTAAGGTTTGGAATTAAAAACAAACGCATAATCATTATCTGATGTGTTCTGTAAGACATAACTGAAAAAAGTATTGATAAAATCATTAAAATGTTCAATGAATACACCTCTATTTTCATAATAATTTTCAATTAATTCTAAAAATTGCTGAAAAAACATTTCAATAAAAAGTTTAAATTTTGGATTTATCCTCTTAGCAATGCCAGTAATTTTAATTCCTCCATTTGT
This sequence comes from Neoaliturus tenellus, assembly GCA_030545055.2. NCBI lineage: Eukaryota > Metazoa > Arthropoda > Insecta > Hemiptera > Cicadellidae > Neoaliturus > Neoaliturus tenellus. The sequence continues at coordinate 8,699,656 of CM061533.1, forward strand.
AAGTTTCATTATGTAATTTTTCTTTTCAGCCAAAAAAAATATTGTAGTTGCTTCGTAATCCAAAGTTAAAGATATGGTCTCTAGATTTAACTTTTCTTTTATGTAGTTATTTAAAATATTTGCTATATCATTATTAAAATTTGGTTGTAAAATAAATAATGAGTCTGTATCCCCATAAATTACATTCATGTTTAGTTTTTTTTCTACAAAAGATTTGATTAAAGAATGAATTTTTCTTCCGTATGAAGTTACAAGTGCTGCACATGGGAGATCTCGCATCCGTCCTTTTGATGCCAATAGACCATAAATTGAATTAGCTATAAGCTTGTAAGCTTTGTTCAAATAAATATTTTTAGTTTTTTTTTCTTTGTTTTATTAAATATTCTACTAAAACGGACAAAGGTGTTTTTAAAAACTCCTTTTTCAAAGTATAAAAATTTTCCATTTTATTAGTTCGTTTTAAAAATTCTTTAGCCAAAGGAGAACTGAAATTAAAATTATTAATTATATAATTAGAGCTTATGTTAAATTCTTGGATAATACTTGGATATAAAAATGTAAAGTCAACTACAGAAATTGATTTATTTACAAATATTGTTCTTTGAGCTTTTAGGACAGTTGCACCCCGGTATTGTTTTTTAACAACAGAATCAAACATATCACCCGAAAATATTTTATGTTGATCAACTTTAGAAGGAATACACATACCCTGTGAGGGGTACATAACAGACGTGAATTTGCTTATAACTTTTGATGTGGCTTTACTCATGTAATCTACAGTATCACAAAAACATACACTTACCAGAGGCATTAAATGGTGGATGATTCCTTTTTTTGCATATACTTCAACTGTTAATTCAGAATCAAATGTAACATAATCACATAATTGTTTTAGAAATTCTATATCAACATATTCATTTTCTGCATAGCATTGATTTAATTTCATAAATGATAAATCTAATTTGTTTTTGTTTAGTTCCACCTTAGCTACATTTTTTAATGAAAATGAATTATATTCATTTGAATGCATCCGTTTAAGATATATCATAACATCAATTATTTGAAAACGTTCACAACACACTAAAGGTGTTTTTATTCCCATTAACATTTTATTTATTTCTTCTGCAGTATAATAGTTAAGTGCTAATCCCAAAATGATCATTCTATTCAAAATAACAGGAAAATCAAATTCTAAAATATTATAACCGATTATGAATGATACATTTAACTCAATTTTAAAGAAATTGCATACTGCCTCTATTAGTTTCTTTTCTTCAAAATAAAATTTATAAATCCTTTTTTTATTTGTGTGATCTATACTTATATTTGAATTTGGTAATAGTAAGTAAACAATTTCTAATTCCTTTTCAAATACCCTATCACAAACAGTGCCTATAACAAAAGATATAGATACAATTTTTTCATCAGGAGCTGCTCCATTGGGTATAATATTAAACTCTCTATTTTTTACAACCTCTATATCGAATGAACAAACTCTATGTTTGGGTAAAATATCAAATCCGTGTAACTCTTGTAAATCTTTCTTGAAGATTCCATAATAGAGAAAATCTTTGTTTTTACGCTTTTCATTTTCAAAATATCGTTGTAAAGAAGAGTTTGTAAAATTTATTTCAAATATATTAAATAACGATTTATTGAATGATAAAAACTTTTCTATGCCTGAAAGTTTATATTCATTACCAACATGAATGAATGCGGATAAACCTTTAAGACGATCAGTAAAAACTACATCTTCAATGGTAATTTGATGTTGTGTTCTTAAATTTGCCAAATTGTCATTATATGTAATTTTATATATGAATTGTCCTAGAAAATTATATACTTTTTCTTCAAAATCTATTTGTAAAATCAAAAAGGATATAACTAATTGCAAATCAAAACACTGGGAGTGTTAGTGTAGTTTCCTCTTTCTGGGTCTTATTGGCCTTATACAAACTGTGAGTGTCATTACAACAATTATCCAACCTGGAAAATGTGTTAAAACACAAGATTATGTAGAGTAAATTTGTACAAAAAGAATAAACATATTTCAATTTTTTCAAATTAATACACTTTAGATCAGAAATATGGGCCTAAAGAAGTTTATTTTATTATATTAGTAAAACTATTTTCAATTTTTAGTTAATTGACAAGGTGCTGCCCCAAAAAATTTGCCACTAAAAGCTTCAGCCTTTTCAGCCTATTTAGAAATATGGCCCTGACAGTATTCTTATAATAATTAAGTTTTGAAAATCTTGGCAACATTAATTCTGGAGTTCCACTGGACCAATTTTAATTTTTAAGATGTCGTTGGAAAGCTTTCATCCTCTATAATTGCCAAAAAATATGAAAGATTAATATTTTTTATCTGGAGTTCTACTGGACCAATTTTAATATTTAAGATGTCGTTGGAAAGCTTTCATCCTCTATAATTGCCAAAAAATATGAAAGGCGAAGGAAAATATGAAAGGAAATATGAAAATATATATTTTTTGTTTTTATTTTGAAAAAATAAAAAACACATTTTTCATAAAAAATACATTCAGAACAGGGTTTTACAAATTTCTTATTTGAAAACAATTTTTGGCAGCATTTATTGTAGTTTTTCAAGGAATGCTTAATAGTAATTTGTAGGAAATTTAATTCTCTTTCAAAAAATCACCTTCCACTTTGGAGATTTCCTCACCATTTATAAGTTATTTACCAAAAATAAAAGCTACTACCAATTTATTTGTGTTGAAAAGTCAATTTTGAAAATCTTGGGGAAATCAAATGTGGAGTTCTACTGGACCAATTTTAATTTTTAAAATGTTGCTAAAAAGCTCTAATCCTGTCCATTTGTCAAAAAATATTTAAAGTATTTATGGTGAACAAATAAAGAAACATATTTTTACCATTTTTTGCTGCTTTTATTGTGGTTATTCAAGAAATACTTACCCATAATTTGTAGGAAATTTAATTCTCTTTCAGAAAATTACCAAACACTTTGGACGATTTCCTCATAATTAAAAAGTTATTTACAGAAAACCAAAGCTACTACCAATTTGTTAGCGTTGAAAAAATACTGTAGTAGAGATATTTTTATTAAATTTTGTACAGCTAAATCTAGACTGATTTTAATAATCTTTTATGTGTTGTCTACAAGCTTCACCTATGTATATTTACTAAAAAATGTGAAAGTTTTATGTTTAAGCCATGTTTATATATGAAGGTTGATTTTAAGCCACCGACATATTTGGAAATAAGTTGGACATTACACACTCTCATTAATTTACCCAAAAGGCCATTTTATGTTCAAAAAACAGTTGTGGATTTTTTAAATTAAACTGTTCACAACCTAGTGGAAGAAACATCAGAAACATACTTAAGTTCTATTTAAGCTAATGATAGTTCACATGCAGACATAGAGTTTTTAAATCAACAATCACCATCAGGAATGGCAATACATCAATTAAATTTAAAGATTGAAACTGTTATAATATTTCTAAGAAATCCTAATACAAAAGGGGGGGTATTTAATGGCACATGATTAATTGTTAAAGACCTTAAACCGAATTTAATAATTAGGATCTTCAGAAGGTGAAATTGTGTTATTCCAAGGATTGATTTAGCACAAACGGACACATATTTAGCATTTGTTTTAAAAAGATTTACAATTAATAAAGCACAAGGAGAAAGTTGGTGTTTAACTATATGCACCAGTATTTAGCCATGGACAATTGTATGTTGCACTATCTAAGGTAAGAAGGTTTGATGATATTAAAATTATCCTTTGCAAAGATCAAGGAAGATTGTTAAAAAACTATGATAGAGTATTTACAAAGAAATATTGTGTAACTGTTGTGTTTGATTTTTTTATTTTATTTTTGTATCTAATAGAAAATAATAATTTTGCTCAAAAAGAATTTCAATATTAAAAACAAATACTACAAATTTTTTTTATTTATTTCATATAGCATATAGGTACAATTTTTCTAGAAACTTTTGTATTTAACCAAAATGGGCTTTGTTTCTAATAATTGAATAATCTTTCAGTTTCTACTACCTAAAGTTATTTATCTTTTTAGAGATTCTGAATATAACAACTAATTTACCAACATTTTCTATGAGAGAGTACAGGCTTTAATAGTGAAAATTCATTTGACCTTTATTTTAAACAAAAAAGGTTTACAAATTCACAAAACAAAATACCTCAACTTGAATCTTAAGTGTTATATAACAATTACTTCATTTCCAAATTATTTTTCTAAACTAAATAAATAAAATATCAGTACAAAATTCTTCCCTACCAAATGAAAAATTATTTAAAATGAACAATTATGATTCTTACTTTGAATATGTACAAATTTTTATTCACTTTAAATGTATTTTCTAAATATTAAAATATCCAAGACAATTCAAAAAACAATTCATTTTAAGGGGATCCGCCTCCTACAGCCCTTTTTTTAACTTTTTTGATAATATTACAATCATATATATTTTTTACCTTTCTACACAATAAACTAGATAATTTATAGAAAAAAAAATTTTTTAATTTTTTTTTTTTTTGCCAAAAAAAGGCAATTTTTCTGTTTTTTCGCGTGATTTTCGCGATATATTAAATTTTGAATAACTTTTTTATTTTTCAACTAATACAAATAATTTTTGTTTTGTATTATTCTGCATGAAATAAAGCAACTTTTGGCGCATGGAAACTATTCTAGCTCATATACAAAAATTACCCAACCGTTAGAAAAAAATTGTTTTTTTAAAAGTTTCAAAAAAAATTCTAAAATTAATAAAAAAATTATTTTTGCTTGTAGGGGGGTTTTCATGCGTGAAAAGTTTATAAATATTATCAAGATAAAGTGGTAAAAATTTCAAGACTCTATCTAGTCTGGTTCAAAAGTTATTCAAACTTGTATGTAGTAAAACATGGAAAAATTAGTTTGCGGAAATTTGCGTTTAAAGTTTTTATTTACAAAATACACTTATTTTACCTATTTATTCACTTTTTATAAAATACACTTACTTTTTTTTATAAAATATACTTTTATAAAATAAAATTTTATTTTATTAAATATTTTTTAAATATATTAAAAATTTATATATATTATATATATTATTATATATATATTCGCGAAGCGCGCGGTTCTATAAAAACATAAAAAAATGTTAGAAATAATGCTCGGAATGGCTTGATATTTTGCAGACACACTACTGAGAATATGTACAATTTATTGGAACCAAAAACAAAAAATCACCAAAAATTCACAAAATTGACTTTGGAGGAGGCGGATCCCCTTAACTAAACATATTTCCTCCCAACTGAATATATTTGTCAACGCCTGCTGATAAAACTATACTAAACGCTTCACATTCATAACGTGTGAGTAGATTGTTCCGATTCGAAGGCGTATAAAAACTCTTACTCAACCTTAGATGTCAATTTTAAAGAATATATTTGAACTTACCTCGAAGACATTAAAATGAAAAAGTGTGTCTCTGTAAACATATTTTAAAACATTACAAGACACTCTTGCATGAAAGTACATTTCTAAAGATTCATTTAAATTTTGTAAAAACTGTAACTGGATTTTAAAACTTATAGTAAATTAATTTTTTCATTTGTAATACTTGTTGGAAATCAAAATTAAAAGGGAAAGGAGAAACAGTAGAATCAATAATGTATTTATTAATCCAATTTTCGCAATACATATTGAAAATATTATAGTAAAAATAACTCCGAGTGATGAAACTACGAATAATGAAGAAGTGTTTTGTAATTCATTTTCAACTCTTTGAGGATGAACATTTTGTATGAATTCTTTTAACCTCGTTAAAAATACATTTTGTATTTTCGATTTTATTCGCTCATCCACTTCAACAATTTCCATTTTTTATTAATGAATTACCCACACATATCAATAGTTGTCACTGGTAATCTTTGTTAAAATGAGACGGGTGTTACAATCTGAAAGTTGATTGTTTAATTTTAAGTATATATCGTAAGTTTTGTTATTTTTTAAATCGAAAAGTTTTTGAATATTTTTATTCACTCTCAAACATCCCAGACATTCCACATTATTCAAATGAAAAGCAATTATATACAGTTGTATCGTTTCTTTAGTTTTATTCGCTATAAATTCTCTGAGCTGATCATCGCAGTTCTTCATGTTGACTAAACTGTTAGATAGGGTATACGCAAGATTTGTTCAAAATCTACCACCTGATACAACTAAACTCGAAGATATTTTAGATGTATACGATATGGATATCGTAAGGAGTATTCAAGAAAAAGCAGATGAAATCAATCATACACTAATTTATACCAACCCAAATTTAAATGTTAAAGATATTCACATAGAAAATGGTTATACGGTGACATATGCCCACGTGTTAGTGATGCTAAATAAATTTCCAAAAGCAGATATCACATTATACATTATGGAAAATTCCGATAAACCGTCATATCCCAGCATAATTGATACTCATTATAAAAATAAAAAAAGAAAACTACAAAAAGTCAATTATGTTGACGCGAAACAATTAATTGAGGATTTCAAAAAAGAAATCGAAAGCTATAAATTGTCAGACATTTAGAGGAATCGTCCATTTCAATGGACCTCTGTGAAGTATGTGGTGAATTTTACTCTCCACTTGCTGGACCACACGAACACAATATCAGTTTCCAAAACCATTTCACACAAATTCAATCCGCTGCAAGGTGCAGACTTGTTACATTTAAAGCGGACAACCCTCTAAATATTTCCTGCATCAGAACTTATATGGAATGGTTGAGAGATAATGTCGTCTACCTGTTGAAACACTACCAACAAAGGCATGATAGTATAAAATATAATATGTTATTGGAATGTAAATTTTCAAAGTCCAACGATGAATTACAAATAAAAAGTTTTAAAACTCAAAATATAATGGTTTTTAATTTGACCGATTTAGACGAACAATACACGCTGAATATAGAAAAATTATTATTAGAAAAGTCCGATTTAGAAATGAGAGGTTCAGGTTGGGCCATCCATGCTATAGTCAAATTGGAATTAAGAATCAACAGATACGAACCCATATGGGGTTCCTCCTCCAGATTCAAACTCCCATCTTTCATAAGAGGTAAAAAGTCTATAGTAAACCCGTTTCGCGGTAAAACAAACTGTTGTAACAATTTATGTTTCAAAATTGCCATAATGGGAAAACTATTAGCTGATTCCCGAAAAAATTATCACAACATCCTCAACTACTTTAAATATGTTCATTTGAATAATAAATATAAATGGTGTATCCCATTCCCAGTTAGACTTGATGAAGTGAGTACATTTGAAAATACGAATAACATGTCTATAAACATATACACAATCAGTGGTAAAAAGATCGTTCCCCTCAAAGTTACATCGAAAAGAAAACCAGATCATAGGGATATACTGTTTTACAAAAACCACTACATGTGGATAAAAAACTTCGAAGCTTTCATCGGTAAACAGTTGGTAAACTCTGCACCCAGACTCTTTATTTGTCGCCAGTGTCTAACATACTTTTACAAAAAAGAACAACTTCTCAACCACGAACCCTCTTGTGCTAATGATCCGACTACTGTCACTATCCCTGTAAAAAATAAAGTATACTCACTAAAACACTCTCTCATTCAAACCCCCCTCATTCAATCACCAGACTAGGATAAAATGCAAAAAATCTACCAGACAAAAATCACGACTCAGATTCCACTCATGTCTCATCTCAGGATCAAGACTCAGATCAAATTCAAATATTTTCATATGTCGATTTACCACAAAACCCCCCTCATTCAATCACCAGACTAGTCTAATGATGAAATGCAAAAAAAAGATCATATCCAAGATTCCTCTCATGTCTCAGATCACGTCTCAGATCACGACTCAGATCAGATTCAGATATTTTCATTTGTCGATTTACCACAAAACCCATGTATTATTAAACTACTCTGAAGGATTAGCTCTTTTTGGATGTGCCCTTTTCTTCTTGCACTTCTTAATTATGTTTTATGCTAGAGATTGCAATGATTACAATAATGTTGATTCTATTAATAGTAGACATATCAAGACAGCAATATGATAAATCATGCCAAGTGTGGGAGGGGGGGGGGAGGACAATAAATATGGTGGAAAATTCAGTTTATAAGCCTAAAACAATTATAGGAAAATCAAGGAAATCATTCACATTGTACATTGGGTTCATGACCAGCCATTGATAAATCTGATACTTAAAACTATTATATGGGAGACACAGTCCATTTGGAGTTACTTTATTAAGGAATTTTTTACCCATAATGACATGGTCTTTTTTACTTTTTTCCAGCCTTATCAATTTTTCCTCTATATCTGGTGTTGAAGTTGTGATATTCTCCTCTTAATTTAAACAAGTGGTAGTCTTTAAAGCTTTCTAACACAGTATTATAAATATACAAGTTCACAACTGTTAGGATGCCCATGTCAACAAAAAGTGGTTTGCAGTGTGCAATGGGATCTGCATTGGCTAGGATTCTAATTACCTTTTTCTGCAGTAGCAGGACATCAGTGACATGTGAAAACTATTTCCCCATAGGGTGATACCATAACAATGGATTGGAAAAGGGCAAAATACACATTTGTAAGATATGGCAAGGGTAGTTCATTCTTTAGTTTACGGAACAGGAAGATACGTCTACTTAGCCTAGTACATATGTGATGTATATGAGGAACCCAAGACAACTGTTGATCAACAAACACACCTAGTAATTTTACACTTGGGCAGACACTGATTGTTTCGGGAATTTTTTTTAGGCTGAAAATCAGGGATTGAGTTTTCTCATCGTTAACAAGAAACCCGTTGGCCTTGAACCAGTCATTCATTTTTCATAGACTATTTTCAACCTTGGTCTCTAATTCTAGAATATCACAATTGGTATTCAAAATAATTGTGTCATGCGCATAAAGATATGTATGTCTATCTACATTGTGGGGAAGATCATTGATGGCAATGAGGAAAAGGAGAGGGCCCAGGACAGAGCCCTGGGGAACCCCACAGTTGATGGTAAGTGTGGAGGACCATTCCCCATTGATGCATACTGCCTGTCTCCTATCTGACAGGTAGGTCCTGAAAATGTTCAGCGCTCGACCATGGATGCCATAGTATTGCAACTTCTGAAGGAGAATGCCATGATCAACGCAATCAAATGCCTTACTCAGGTCAATAAAGGAGACCCAGGCCGAGGATCGATCCTCAAAAATGTTGAGAATCTTACGGACCATGGCATCAATGGCACCAATGGTCGAGCGGCCAGACCGAAAACCAAATTGATTTTCACTGAAAAGAGCGTTTGCTTCAAAAAAGTGACTTACCTACTTGTAAATAACATGCTCAAACACCTCACCCAACACTGGAACCAAACTGATAGGCCGATAGTTGCCCAAATTGGTTTTCTCCCCTTTTTTGAATTTTGGAATGACTTTTGAAAATTTCAGGGGTTCTGGGAAAATACCTTCGACGAGACAGGCATTTATGCAATGGGTGAGGGGTATAATGATGAGCGATTTCTTTTATGAGCCAGTTGGAATGGTCATATACATCATTGGTCTTAGAATTTTTCATTTTAGTGATAACCGCTAATACCTCATCATATGTAACATGACTGAAACTAAAGTTTAAATTGTTCTCAGCGACATTGGAGAGATAAAAGTCAAAAGTCTGTCTAGGCCAGCTATCCTAGATCTAATATTAGTTACAGAGTCCAAGAGCAAATTATTTAGGTCATTTGGGTTGATGGGAAATTCATCTTTATTTTTGTTACACTGGGAGCTTTCTTTTACAATAAGCCATCACCATGGGCCAACTTGGAGGGAGTAGAGACTTCGGACACTTTTCTCTTGGACACAAGGAGATCACAATTTACAACATTAATTGTATTTAGGCCTATTAGAGCTACGTAGGTACACTTTACAATGCATTTAAATAATTATTTTAATTTAATTGGTAAACATAATCCGTTCTAAAATCCTGCACGTTCTTCTGAAACCTGTACTGTGGATTACCATACTTAGCCTATACTACTCGTGACCCAGGATATCTTTCATATCCCCAGATAACCGTGTTATTATAATATTATCATCTTGTAAACTAAACTGCAAGTAATTCAACAATAAATATGTATCGATAAGGTGTCGGTGCCCGGGGGATCGGCTATAAACTGTCGGCGTCCATAGGAGGAGGCCGCCGCCGCCGCGCCCATCACAGATCGCCGTAGATATCGGCTGACGAGCCAATCTTCGGTTGTCTCCGACCATCGCCGGTCTGATTGAATCAATAAGTCAGCTGTTTAATGGCGACCGGGCCCTCGGGTGAAACACTAATTACCTCTCTTCCTATTCCAAAATCCGCTACGCTCCTCCATGCATATTCCCGAGTTAATTCCTCCGAACATTTATCGATTTGATTTATTTATCGTGAGGGCCGGAGCGGTTTCATTACCCTTTGTCGACGGCGGTGTCGATTCATCAAAGAAATCTCTCTTCCAATTGTGCCTAACTTATTGGGCACCGCCCGCGGAGCATCGATCTTTCCGGGGAGCGGAATGTAAACAAAAACCGCTCGTTTAATGGAATAACAAGAGTATAAACTCGGGGCCGACCAATGGGAGAGCAGAACGGTGTAGCCGAAGCCCCGCCCCTCGCCCCGCCCCCCGCCGCGGTTGGAGCGACTCGCTGCTCCAATAGTGGATAGCGGCGCAGCGAGGTGTCAACTCTCACACCTCAGACCAGTTCTGAGCGCGAGCCCATCTCAGCACCTTCTCTGTTTGTTCTTCCCGTGTTTGTGTGTTTTGTGCTACAGAGTGACCGTATGCTTGGCGGAATGGTAAGTTTTTCAAGCAAAGACTTTGTTCTGTGACATCGAAGACTCTCTCGATAGCCGTTTTCCGAGAAACTAGTGTACGAGTCACGATGCCGCGCCCGTGCCGCGAGTCCTACGGCGACCAGAAGCCGCCCTTCTCATACATCTCGCTGACAGCGATGGCCATCTGGAGCTCGCCGGAGAAGATGCTGCCGCTGTCAGATATCTACCGCTTCATCAGCGAGCGGTTCCCCTACTATCGGCACAACACCCAGCGGTGGCAGAACTCGCTGCGGCACAACCTCAGCTTCAACGACTGCTTCGTCAAGATCCCGCGCCGCCCGGACCGTCCGGGCAAGGGCGCCTACTGGGCGCTGCACCCCGCCGCCCTCGACATGTTCGAGAACGGGTCACTTCTCCGGAGGAGGAAGAGGTTCAAGCTGCTCAAATCCGACAAAGACAGGTTAGAAAACGAACTGGCCGCTTTGGCGAACATGAATAGATTCCTATTTGCACCTCAGCCCGCACCGCCTCCGCAGGCTCTGCCGCCGCCTCCGCCACCGGCTCCGACCATCCCCATGGAGACGCTGCCTCCAGTGACCTCCCTGCCTCCAGTGGCGACCCTGACGTCACTACCTCCGGTTACCACTGCCTCCGAGCCCGCTCCCAGACCCAAGAGGCCGTTCACGATAGAGAGCCTCATATCTCCGGACAAGCCCAGGAGTCCTCCGCCCCCGGTGGTGTCCGTTCCCGCCCCCCAGGCGCCGTGCTACCCTCCACCGATGCACCATCATCAGCTGGTCCTGCTGCCGCCCCCTCCATACTTCCACCCTCCTCAACATGTCTTCAGATTCAGCCCCACGCTACGGGCCGTCTGACAATAGGTTAAATCTTTGTAAGTATTGTATAATTTATTAGTAAATGTAGATTTAACTAAGAGTCTTCTATACCATTTTGTAAATATATAAATAAACATAATTTTTATTTGTAAATAGGCTATTGTTTGTTGAATTAATATATTTTATAAAGGTTAAAAAATCATTATATCTTTATTTCTTTTAAGTCTCCGTGGCCCAAAATTATATCAATTGTCAATTCGTGCTATCCAAAATAATTCTTTGAAAAATTAGGACCTCATAAGAATTTTTTAAAATCATTTATTTTGTAATTAGACTAAATGTAAAATTAGATAAAAGCTCTTTATATCTGCCTGACCGTTTTACTACTAGATTATAAACATTCCAATTTACGAGAGGATACTCTGGTGTATAGAGGACTCTTTTTATTCATAGGCTTTACATTTGAGACCTTCCTTTGTAATTTATTAATATAGGCCTAATATTTATGAAAAAATCTTACAAGTTACATTAAGTGCATTTATTTCAGCCTACATTAGGCTTAGATTAAAGGCTCAAAAACCTGTACACGGGTGTTTTGACTTTCTGTCTTTTCAAAATCGATCTTGCAGCTTTAATTTGAGGCTTAATTTAATTTAATTATTTGTAAATGCAAAGTTACAACTTTTTCTTAATTAGTTTAAATAGTTCAATGAATTAGATTAAAGCTTTGTTGAATACTGAAACACTATGTTAAGAGATATTTGTTTATTCCTTTATGATACTCTAGTGATCAGTTTTGCCTAACGTGAGTTTTAAAAACTCATTTTAACTTAGGCTACTTGTTCTTCAGATCAATAATTATTATTTAATGTTCAACCAAAATCCTTCTTTTTTATGAAAACATTGAAACTTTAAGAATCAATTAAGCAAACCACGTAGTTGGTAGGATATGTTATTTTGCATTAAAAATTAATTGTATGTTTTGCAAATGAAGCTTTAAACTTGGAACTCTGAATTTAGTAAGGGCCCGTTTATTTATGAATAATTTTTTCGTTCCTTTATGGGAATGAAGTTTTGTAAGTCTTAGGTAAAAAATATTTAATATTTACAAAGCTCGTTTTTCCGAAAATACCATAAATGTTTTAGAGTATTTTTTACAGTAGTATTGTTGTACTGTGCTCTGAAATTTTGAAACAATAATCTCTTTTTTCCAACTGAACAATTACATATATTTGCCTATATTTAAAACTGAAACCAAATTATTGAATCTTAAAGACTAATGTATTATTCCTGTATTATGAAATTAATTTTATGTTTTATTTATTTTTTTCTGAGCCATTATTAGGCTATAGGCCACAAAGGAATATTTATTTTAAGATAAGTTGTAACCTAAATTTTGTAAACAAAAAAAATTCTTAAGGTTGTATACAAACGTGAACAAACTTAACTAAAGCCATTCTAATAAAATTTAATTTTTCCTGGGTACAGTACCGGATTAGCCTATAATGTTTTATGCCAACTTTATATGTGATAAGTCTAATATAAAATTATCTTTGTACAGTAACATAACACATGTAGCCTATTGTTTAGCACCATTACATCCATTCATCAGATAATAAAAATATCAAAATCAAGATTGGTTTATATACTAACTTGGCATTGTTTGTTATAAATCACTTTCTTATTTTTTATGGACCTCCCCAAGAAATGATGAAGGACAGCAAAAAAATCTTACTACAAAAGACAAACGACCCGATGTCGACATTCGGGAGTAAAAGATGCAAATAACAAATATTTGTAAGGTTTAGGAAAACATTAGATAGGAAACAATTTATACAATAATTATTTAAACAATAATTATGTTTAGATAGGTAGATAGGAAAACAACATAACAAAATGGAAATAAAAAATTTCAACTTTTCAAAATGCATTACTACTGAAGTGCGCTTATTGCCACCCCCTTCATCCACCCTTGTGGTGATCCGACAGTAAACGAGGCCGTGGAAGAAGATACGGACAGCGATCGTTTCATCGCAGGCGCGTCCGATCCAAGATGGTATTTACCCTACGAGGCCGCAGCGCCCCTCGGATAAAAAAACTACCGCAATAATGACGGTTAATTTAATTCGGGAAAGGCCAAAACAAATGGTGCGGCTTCGCAGCTGGCCGGGCGGCTAATACTCGCACCTTAGGCCTAATTTACATGATTGGCCGCGGCCGACGAGCGGCGAGCGGCGCAGGAACCGCGGCGCGGCAAAAACTGTGTTTATGGTAATGGACAGCGGCGATGGCGCCCGGATTGTTTTAATTTGACAAACTAGGTCTTAAAAGAGGATAGACGCATTTACGCCAGGGGAATATTAATTTCTTCAAACGGCAGGAATAAGTTTATTTGAAATATTTTAGAAGATTGAGTTTATAAAGATTTTTTGGGATTTTGTTCATATATGTGATAAAATTTTGTACATTTTTATATTAGGACGAGGTGTCCCGTGCGCAAATTGCGTATTTTATTATTTTGTATGAGTGAAACTCACCTACAGTACTTGAATGTTGATTATGAAGTGACAGTGATCTATTTTTGTTTACTATCTGGCTTTTAAAATTCGTCTGAAGGTAATCAGCTGTTAAATTACAATTCACAATAAAGAACTTGCAATAAAAGTTGGTCAACATTTTAAAGCGCCCTCTAGAAATAAATCAAAGGCGAGGGGGGCGAAGCCCGAGACAATATGACCTTTTTAATTGCGATTCGTCACTGCGGTATATCGTAAGCTTTAAACTGACACATCAATCTTAAAAATCGGTTCAATAGGTCGAGAGAAAAAGGGACGTAATGACGAAACCCTTACAGAAATAAGAAGATAGATAGTAGTTTTGTTTTTGAAATGTATCATAGCTTCGTAATGTTTAGGCATACAGTTTTTCTATAAAATAGACTATGTTTCTTTTTATGTAATTCTTATGTTGAAAATCGTACTCTATAGGAGACGTATTTAAATAATATACTTGATGTACTTATCCTACTTGACACACAATATATCTTTAAAATGTACTATTTGAAAATTTATTAGGGTTAAATATAATAATTTATCAAACATTTACAAAATATACCTATACTTTTAAAATAAAAAAATCTCACTTAGTACACAGAGAAAAATGAAGTAGTTGTTCTAACCATTGTTTAATTAGTTACTGGAATTGGTAGGTTAAAAATGGTTATCGTAAACACAGTATGAGTTGCAATAACTATTCGTTACAGTTATTAAAAGAACCATAAATTAGTCATTTATGATTAGTTGTTGTTAACAGTCGTTAGGGATTGTTCTAACCCACGAGAAAGTGACTGGTTATAATAACTGATTGAAATGAGTTGTCACAACCAACTCCCATATTTTGCGCGCCATTTCCTTTTCTATTCCTGACCTTTCTTCTTCCTCCTCCAAATCTGAGATTGTGCGGATGAAAGTGGTGACGGTTAGTGAATTGCTTGAAGTGTGAGGATGGAAATATGAAGGTACTGTAAGTTTCAGTGATATACTTAAACCCTTTTCAATTATCATGTACCTAGTTTATTACGAGGAATAAATGTAGTCAAATATAATATTATACTAACAGTACTTATAAAAACCTTATTAGACCATATCATCAAGACACATGGTAACTTACGATCTCAACTGACAGTAGGTTGTATATTAAGTACCGTACTTAGCTGGTATAAAATATCTACTTTTAACCATACAAAATCAATTGAACTAAGCCCATTTCACAGAAAGTTTGGTTAAGGATCTTTCTCTTTGAGGTAGGCCTCCCTTGCCCTTGAGATGAGGTTAGGGCCTAAGTATTAATATGCTGTTCTAGGTTATAAACCTTGTAAATAATAAGTTGAAATAACGATTTTCGTAGTTAACTCAACTAATTTAATGGATTATTTAAACTTATAAACTATAAGTTGCAATAACCAATTTTGTTGTTAAACCAACTAATTCAATGGGTTGTTTCAACTTCATTACTATGGGTTGTAATAACTACTTTATTAGTTAAACCAACTAATTTATTGATTGATGGGTTATTTTAACAGTTACGTTAATTAGTTAAAGTAACCAATAAATGTGGTTCTTCCAACTTGTAAATTTTAACTAGTCAAACTAAGTTAAATTAATACACATTATTAGTTGTCCATATAATAACCCTTGATACTGGTTATAACAACTTATAAAAAAAGTTAGATCAACCAATCACTTTTCTCTGTGTACGGGATTACATAATTTTATGAATACAATATTGCGTACATAATTAAAACGACATGAACATGTCAAATTCTTTTCTTTTCTTTTCTTGGATATGACTTTACTGAGCACAACAGTAAATTTGGATTGATCTTGTAGATTTATTTGCAACTCATGAAATACAATAATGTAAATTTTAAATTAAACTCTCATATTTCCATAAAGTAAAATTTTATTAGGATGTGGCGTTTTGTATATTTAAAGAATACAACTAAAATAACATTGAAAAATCTGCAATAGGTAGCAAAACGTACTTTAGAAACTTGTTACTGTTTTTTTTATTAAATTAATTAAAGTAGTCAGTAGGCCTATTTAATAATCAATATTTTGATTTCCAGGAATCATTTGAAATGATAGGTGTATAATCAGATTAGTTAGGTACGTAGTTTCGTTTAAATCTTTTAATATCCATTTTAAATTCACAGTTAATAAATTTTGTAAACATAAAATAATATATAGGCCTATTGAAGTTCATGAAATTAATTGGAATCTTTTGCGGTACAAGCCTAGGGGACTTTTTATGATAATATTTTTACCACAAAATTGGAAATGATCAAACGTTAGGTCACTCATAATTAGGAGATATTTTATGTTTGTAAAAAATTTTTTTTAGTTGTTACTTTCCGAGTGTGTATTCTTGAATGCGGGAGGACTCGCCTCAATAGAAATCTTATTTATTGGAAATATGATATGTTAGTTTAACATTTATAAAATATTTCAGTAATAAAAGCCTGCATACAGAAATAAATACAAGTATATTTTTATAAGACGATTTTAACAATTTCGCATAGAAGCTGAGTTTTTCCACGACTTTCTTCTCCGGTATCCGTCACGGCAAATAATCTAAGACAATCCGGAGGCTGTTAACGAGACTTCTTAAAACGTTTCTTTCACGGCAAGATTATCCAGTAAGTTCCGGAACAAAGCCGTGAAACCGAAAACCCAGACGCCGCCGCCGCGGCGCCGGCGAATAGGCTACGGCTCACGAGGGGCTGGACCGGGCTAGCGCGGGGCAGAACGGATGGCAAGTACTCTAAAACACAACAATTACGATTTTAATTCATATTTACACATATTTTTACTCTCTACCACTCATTAATGCATCCTGATTAATTATTCTTTGGAAACTTCTGCAACAATTGTATTTTTATTGCAAATTGCTGAACCCTTTCCATTTTCTACCTAAACAGTTTTTAATATCTAGTCATATAGTATAGGATTTACTTCTGTTCATTAGCTTCTGTGGAACTACTTTTAAAATCTATGTAGTATTCTCATTCTCAATATAAAACAGTGAAACCATTTTAAGTTTTAAATTATTCTGATGAAGGAGGAGGTTTTTTCTTCTTTGAGGCCAATGAATACGCACTTTGAAATACAAACAATAAGAAGTTCTGAAAGCTTACAATATCTATAACATTAGGCTATATCTCAATTAAAACAGTTTTGAAACTAAATTTTAAACATCAGAATTATATTATTGTATGCATATTATTAAGAGTCAGTAACAATAATTTTTAAATGTTAGTTCATAAACCATATAAAAAACAAAATTCTGGACACTTTTTAAATATTCAGCTTTATATTATGACTACCTAAATATAAACGATTTTTAACAAGTCGGGCACTTTAGTGAAAACTACCAATATTTTTAAGTATTTGAGAAGAAGTGGATAATATTTTATGACAATAATTTATTTCACTTTTAATGCAACTGAGTTTTAATGCATGATGGTCGAATGTAAAGATCCAACTTTAATACTCTTGTAGTAACAGAGCAATAAATTAAATCATTTATAATCAAAGTTATAGTAAAAACTTCATCGAGCAGGTAATTTTCTATATTAGGTCTACTTTATTGCGTTTAATGATTAATAATTTTGAAAATAGTTGTCTTAGTATTTGGTAACAATTTAGTCATAACTATGAAACACAACTAGTAACATTGACCTTTCCAATATCAAATAAATCATCATATCTTTCTTAAAAACCTGCAACAAAAAAAAAGCTACAACCACCCTCACATAAATGATCATTTGATCGAGCCTTTTTCCCGTTTTATGGCTCCCAGTGGTGATCAACAGACAACAATTGCCCCATATTTTGACATTGTTGCGTGCACGGCGGGCAATAAGGGCTACTTTTGCAGCGAGGGTTAAATAATGGGGAGGCCCCTGATATATCGACCCTGCCTACAACCCTCGTTCTGGCAAATTAAAACTTCCTTGATGGGGCTACATCAACTTTCGTGTTACTGTACAAAGAAAATTTTGCTATACAGGTTTTGTAAGCGAGAACAAGATGCAACGGTAGTTAAAAGGTCAAGAAACTTTATTCTTTTCTTTCCATATTTGAAAAAAATTTATTCTTTATATAGAGGTTTTACTATATAAAAAAATAAACACGTATACAATTTTTAGTCCACAAAAATTAACTATTCAATTTGAATGTTTTGCTAGATATAATTTCTGGCATCTTTACAACCAATTCATTGTATAATGTTAAAATTCCAGCATAACTAAACGTAATAATCTATATATTAAATGTTTACTGCATACAACCTAACATTATACGTTTTCTATTTGTAATCATATCAAATTCTATATATACTTGTTATATACGAAATGAAGCTACATGGATTTATTTGATTTAAGGTTTGGTTTATTTTATAAATATTCCTGTTGTCGAATTTTGTTTGTAAAAAATATAATTTGAGTGGAAAATGTATTATGTGCTATACTTATTATCCTTTTTGTTACCGGATGCTTTGATTCATTTATTGTGCAGTTCAAAATTGAGATATGTTGTAACATTAGGTGTGAACATTTAAAACATTACGTCTGATTAGGCTATTCGAGACAACAATTTTAACATAAAGCACAAATAAATTTGTGACTTATTTATTTTGTATAACTGAAAAATGTATACTACTATAGATACATATTGTAAAACAAAAAAGTGCAATATTACAAAGATCTGTAAAAATGATTTGCAGCTTACTGTGTGAAAGTTTTAAGCGTTACAAAAACCTTTTTACAAAAGATTAAGTCGTTACTTTAATAATTACTTTTGTATTCCAATTAGTAAGTTCTACTAAATGTGTCGATAAGTATTTTCTATTAAATATTTTTTAATGATTTGCTACATAGCTGCACTTCCTTTCATTGTATGTATGATTTATGTGCTATACAGCTCATCACATCAGTGTATACTTGTTAGTTCCTAGGAGAGTTTGCGTCGCAAGGAGAGGTTTTGTGATACACCATGACAATGATATTGTATTTATTGTATATATAATGTAAATAAACTGTATTAATGTATCTACGTATCTATGTTTAGGCAGCCAAATGTTCCTCAGTGTATATTGATACTAGGAAATAAAAAACTCTTGTAATTGATTACATTTTTTTATTCCATTATCCTTTCACTGTTAAGTTGTTATTTGCCTGTAGGGCCTACAACTTAGTAGCTTTTTTATGAAACATCGAGTAGAAAGAATTGCTTAGGGGCCTACCTACATGATGGCTATAATAAAATCATATAAACTTTACAAACATATTATACAACAAAAACGTCAGAGTAAATCCTCGAAACTAAGTAATACTAAACTTCACTATAACATTCATCGAAGTCTATGGGTGCCTACACAGTTGTTTAAGTTTGAGTTTAAACGTGAAAATACACACTTAAATGGTAAAGGTGCGATAAAACTGATTTTAATACACAACTTCTCAATATTTTCATTAAAAAATAAAATAAAGTAAGAGAATGTTGAAGTCAAACTGCAAGATGGGGGTCGAGTGCAATGAACTGATTTTCCTGTTGATTGGAAATAACTATATGGAAATTCTCCATATGGATCAAAGGCCATAACTTCATAACTTCCATAACTTCAAGAAAATTTCCGATCCAATAAATCCTAGTTGCTTTATCCACTGGATCAAAGCCTATATCCATTAAACTTAAAAGAACTAGAACTAAACAGTATGTTAAATGCAACAAAATTCTTTGCTTGCTTTTGAAAATTGCAATTTGGCTAGGATAGGCCTATTCATTATGTTGTCGATATTAT
This sequence comes from Neoaliturus tenellus, assembly GCA_030545055.2. Classification (NCBI taxonomy): domain Eukaryota; kingdom Metazoa; phylum Arthropoda; class Insecta; order Hemiptera; family Cicadellidae; genus Neoaliturus; species Neoaliturus tenellus. Next base: position 8,719,692 of record CM061533.1, read on the forward strand.
CAAATTGTAAATTCAAACGCTTACAAAACTTTATTCTATTAAAATATTAAAAACAATGTTAACTAACAAATATCTTTATCTTCAATCTAGCTATACAAGTTTGTTGTTTGAACATAAAGAATGAATGTCGTAAAATAGCGTAGGCATACATACACCGCTTATTTTGCATCATTTGCATGAATATTACATGGTCTTAAACTTCATCTGATCAGAAATAAATTAATTATACTTGTTTAGTTTTACAAATCAAACACCACAAAGCTCTAATAGACTAAAAAAAACTCAAAGCTCACACAGAAAAAACAATCAATAGTCGTATAGCAACAATCGTAGATTACCACTTCAAACAGCTGATTAAACAGTATTGTTGGCGGCAAACTACAGACACTAAGTCAGCTGTTATTACTAATCAGCTGTGGCCTAACAAACAGCTGTTGTAGGAGGTACTCATGGCATTGTGCCGGCAAAACCGCTTGTCATTGGCCTGGCCGTCTCCCACGTAGAGAGGTCGGGGGTCGCCTGCCATGGAACCGACTGGGCAGTCGTTGGGAATCTCCTCCACCAATCTGTGGGAGACATGGAATTAGCTGACTAGTTGACTTAATTTGTGAAACAACAAACACACTACCTTTTATCTTGTTTCCTGCCATTTTAGTTGATTGAGGACATAATATGTCACTTGCACTTTAGAATTACACTTCATTGCATTATGAAAAGGTCTAGAAAATTATGTGGTTGATTAAATTATGAATGCATTTTTACAAAACTTATTAAAATATATAGGTCTAGTTTTTTTCAGATCTGAATAAAAATCAGTTATTGGTTATTGGAATTAGCATTTATAAGTTATGCAACGTTGGAACAACAAAAGAATAACCAAATTTAAGTACAAAGTAATCAATATACCAGTGACATACGATATTTTATGACAATTACAACAATGAATAAGTTTTCCAAGAAGATAAATTCAAATGCCTTATTGGTATATATAAGAAAACAAAAATATATTACTTCTTAAGTATTTATGACACAATTAATTTCATATTATATATTTTAAAGGAAGCAATTAAAAATACTGTAGCTTATACGTTGGAATAAAACATATATATTTAAGGTATCTTCAATTAACTTTATAAAACTTAAATTCTTACAGTTTTTATCGATTTATTTTTCGGCAATAAACTACTGATGAGAAAATATGTAAGATAATTTATTACCGTACGAATTGTTAAAAATAAAATTACTAAAATCTTTAATAAACGGGGTTTTTTCAACCTTAATCATTTTGCATATCATGCACATACACTGCAATAGAAACTATTGATTTTATAAAGGAACACAAGTCAACTCAATAAATTTTCATCAATGCAAATTAAAATTAATGAATCCGAGAGTAAAAAAGATAATTTGTTATACTGTAAAACCTTTTAGTGTGTTTTCGGATCAATGTTAGACTTTCAGAAAAGGATATCATAATATCTAAAGAAGTATACATTCAACAAACCAAATATAAAATAATTAAAACCAATTTAACAGTCATAAATTATTAAAACTCTTTAATATTTTACACAGTTCTGTTTTATTTTAGAGTATTCTCTGTGAATAATATAGAGAAACTAAGTACAGTATTGTATTTATTACATTACTTAAGGAATGAAACAAACCGACAAACTATAAAATGTCATTCATAGACCTGTTACTTGAAGTTGATATAACTTTAGTATTGTTGTCTATATATAATCCTTCTCTCAGTCCCAGTTTTATAGTCAATGACAAAAAAACAACATTTTTTTTTTAAATGAACTACTGACAAGCCAACATTGGCTTTTGTAGGTGCTATACAATAAGTTATTGTGGAATATATTTTTTATCTAGAATAAATTAAATTTAAATTGAGTTGACATCAAATAAATATGGGGGAATGAATGTATATTTTTAAGTATTTGATTTAGTTCATAAGGCAAAACATATCTCCACCAGATCATTACAGGATCATGACTCCGATACTCCAAGACCGGCGCGACGGCGGCGATGGCGGCGGCGGCAGTGCAGGGCCCAGGGAAGGGGCCCAGTCATGTGTAAACTGCAGAAATTCGCCGCCAATGTGAACTGGAATTCAAGGCTGTCTTTCCACACAGGCCAGTGTTTGGTTATCTGCAGTCCCGTCTAATAACATGTCTGGCGCAACGCGCTTCACATGCTACGGTGGAATTAATATAATTTAATTCCAACCCAGGCATTGTATGCGAAACTGCTTGCTTTGTAGCGGATTTGATACATGCAGGACGTAAAAGGATTTCTTCTATAGTTGATATGTACTAATAAACAACATAAATAATGAAATATTTAATATAAAAGTTTGCCTACTTCAAGGAATTTAAATTGAATTTTTATTGGGGAGTAAAAATGTAATAGAACTAAAGTTTTTGTTCTTGTTATTATCTTGTTTATATTTAATAAAATAAAGAACTATTGTTGTATAATTCCTAATCTTAAATAGTAAACAATATAAATAAAGAATTTTAAGCTAAAGTTTGATATTTCATATTCACAATAAATTAATCCATTCATAAACAATAGAGATTGGAACTAAACAAAATATTACTTTCAACAATGCACTTATATTTTAGGACTGGGCATCAATTAGTTATTGTAGACTTCAATGTTCATTAATCTCTTTAACTTTGAAGGTACCGTTTATTATAAAATTGTGATTTGAATATTTTAGTATTCAGGGACACATAGAACATTATTTTTAAAGCATGTAATGTAATACCTTACATGGATTGCCATAGAATACTTTGCTTCATTTAATTAATTAACAGACCTACAATGTAATAAAATAACTTTTCACATATAAATGAAGTTTTTATATGTATATAGGCTACAGTGAATGATGTAGGCCCTACATGTATGGAATAGTTTTGTGGAATGATAAAAAGCAAATTTTAGAGTTTCTGATCCTAAACTGAAATAAAATAGAGATAACGTATTTATTTATGAAGCAAAAACTTTTGATATTTTTACAGACTTACTTATTTTTTATTCTTATTATGTAGCCTAGGGCCTATAGTAAAAAATAACTAAGCCTAAAAATACAAAAATAGTTTTATTTAAATTATAGAGTTATCACATTATACTTAGTATTTTTATGACCTTTAGAAAAAAACCTTGGTGAAACCATTCTGGATTTTTTTATTTATTACTAAAGTGTTTCCAGGTTATACAGTGTGTTCAATTTTTTATGCTCACCATTGGGATCTCGCAAACTATGAAAGTTACAGCAGAGGTCAAATTAGCAAAGTAGTGCGGAATTATAAGCTGAACAAAATGATGTGTAAAAATCCCAGATATTTCCACTGGTTCGTTCGCTGTGCTCGAAAAACTGTTTTTTGCTCAAAACTTCTTTTGACTATAACTTTGTTATTTGTTGAAATACAAAAACACTTTTTAGATAAAAATTTACTGAAATTTTACGTATATTCTGAATATTAAAATTAAAATTTTTTACTTCAAACGGTTTTTGAGATATTTGAGACAAGTTGATTATTTGTAAAGCAAGTAAGTATATTTTTCATCATTATAAAAAAGAAATAATTTTTCTGATCACGAAAATACCAAATATGGCGTATTTATTTATCATAATAATAATTTAATTATAAAAAACGTGATTAATAAGCAACCCTGAAATGCTAATAATGAGGATGCTTCTAACATGCGGTGCAACAATGGTGTAAATCAGCTGTTTTTCATTTTGTGTTTCATATTTTGTTGCTTAGGCCTACATTGTTGATCAGCTGTTTACCGGCATCCGCGGTTCCCATAAAACAATGGCTGTTACGTGGGAACCGCGGATGCCGGTAAACAGCTGATCAACAATGTAAGCAACAAAATATGAAACACAAAATTAAAAACAGCTGATTTACACTATTGTTGCACCGCATGCTAGAAGCATCCTCATTATTAGCATTTCAGGGTTGCTTATTAATCACGTTTTTTTATAATAAAATAATTATTATGATAAATAAATATGCCATATTTGGTATTTTCGTGATCAGAAAAATTATTTCTTTTTTATGATGATGAAAAAATACATACTTGCTTTACAAATAATCAACTTGTCTAAAATATCTCAAAAACGTTTGAAAAAAAATTTTCAATTTTAATATTCATAATCTACATAAAATTTCAGTAAAGTTTTATCTAAAAAGTTTTTTTTGTATTTCAACAAATAACAAAGTTGTAGTCAAAAGAAGTTTTGAGAAAAAAACAGTTTTTTGAGCACAGCGAACGAACCAGTAGAAATATCGGGGATTTTTACACATCATTTTGTTCAGCTTATAATTCCGAACTACTTTGCTAATTTGACCTTTCCTGTAACTTTTATAGTTTGCGAGAACCCAATGGTGAGCATAAAAAAATGAACACACTGTATAGTCTAATAATTATTGTACATGTTAAAACATGTTTAATATTAATTATTTTAGAATTTTATAAATCATTCCACCCAAATTATTTACAACTTACAATAAAAATTATTTTTCAAATAACTAAAATTAAAAATTATAGTTTTAATATAACATGTTCACATTTGCCCATGTACTTTTTGTATACTACGGTATGTAGCAAATGCCAAAACAACTTTCGAAGGCCTCAGCTGTACGGAAAATAGCTACTTTCGAATACAGAGTGATGAAAAATATAATTATGCATATACTATTTGTGTAAGTTTACTCAAAGATATTTAATTCTTTGTTTCTCATATTTACCTTAAGGTAAGTACAGTAGTATATTTTAATACTTAAATACCAAGCAGTCCATTCCATAAGTTTTTCTCAACACAAATACTTTTGTAAAATCTCATACTGACTACAACATTGTTATTTTAAACAATAGGATCATTGCAAGGAGGTGTAAAAACATTTTAATTTGACATGCGTTAGGGTGAAAACGGGACGATCATTTACACTGATTAGGTATTCAGTTGGCTGACCTTGTGCCCTTGAACAAGAGATGAAATTAGCATACACCAAATTGGAGCTTCTAGCAGACTTTTCCATTATTCAGCTAAATTTTTACATTCAACTAAATTTTTACACAAATGTCCTATCTATTTATTTATAAATTGTTCTATGTTATTGGGGAAAAGATTTCTTCACTCACAGAGGTGAGAACAACTTGACACCTAGGCACGTGCAGCCTATAATCCCAGTTTTTTACCATGTCCCGGGTACCTGCCAATCCACCAATTTCCAACAGGCCATTGTTTTTACTAAGTAGCCCTCAGCGGCAGCTGCCCCAAAATGGCGCCCATTTTCCCGCACCTGCTGAGATTGTTCAGCCCTCTGGAGGGTCTTGTGGGGCCTCCGTATCTCTGATTGTTTGCTGATAACACTATCTGCTATCTGCTATCTGCTATCCACCTTAAACTTGTAACCCGCAGGTGAAGTGGTGGTTTGAAACCTGCGAAGAACATATTTACATAAACATGGAGAGCGAGAGATTTATGGAGGTAAACAGGAAGTGTATATATTGGAAGATGTTTGTTTGGTGTGAAAAGTGGGCCATTTACATTTAAAGAGAATCTGGTTGAAAGGTTAATTCATCACACAAAATAAAGTTTTTAAATTTAAGTTGAATTTATGAGTTTGTACCAAATAAAAGATACATAACTTTTCTAAACTATCATGATTTATTTACTTTTATGTTATTATAGATGATAAGGACACTCCGATATTTTCCCCGCATCACTGGGGCCAAAGAATTATATTTAGAAAATCGTCCTACAGCTTGTGAAACGCTCACAACTTCGTCAAAAACAATATCGCTTACAGAATAATTCTGTATACACAAATTTTGATATTTACTAACCTAACTGTGAAATTATAAAGGTTAAACTGATCGTTGCATATTTATTATTGTTTTTAATATGACACATAGAGTTTATGGAACATAAATCAATCTGTGACATAGTTCAATATAGACACCTACATACACGGTACACAGGCACGGTTCCGACTATTGAATTATTGAGGGGCAGCGGTTTTCGTTTGCCACCAATCTAGCAGCCTCGCCTTAAAGATTTTGTTAAATAATCTCTTATAATATTTATGATATTTGTAAGTTATGGATTTAAATGAGGTTTATCATAGCTATTAGGCCTATACCTAATCATTTTAATATGTTTTAATTTTTTACAAAAAACACTCACTGCTTAGCTTGTGAATAAGCAGGTATAACTTATTAGTAATGTTTACATTTTTGAGCAATAATTAGGTCTATTGAATTTTTTCGGTATACATATGTTAAGTATACAATTTGTGAACTCTAACCCATCGGCAATGAAATAAAAACAACACAATTCTAAATTCTAAGAAACGTTTATCTCATTCACCGATAATCTAAATTAATTAATCGACTACATAAGCTTCAGTCTGCACTGTAGTTACGACTCGCCGCTACAACTGTATAGCCAAAACTGCGACCATATCCTCAGCAGGGGGCTGCATTGTGGAGTGGTCTTCTGCTCTAGATATTCTCACAGACGCGACAATTTATCCAAATACAGTTACACGAGACGCTGGTGGACCTTCTCCCCTGGGAACACTTTGTCTCCCACAGGATGTACTTGATATGCCGAATCGCTCCAGGCGGCGGCGAGGAGGCATAGAGCACGTCGAATCGACGCACATCCCGGTGGTTCACGTCGGGGCTCCAGCAGAGACGGTCCCGTTGGCTCCAGCCCTCCAGGCGCTCCAGGAAATGTGAATATGAAGAATGGAACAATATTCATAACGGAAGCCGTTTCAGTATTTGGGACATCTGAAAAATAAGTTTGTAAGTTTAGCTGCAGAGACTCATTCTATATTTTGAGGAATGTAATTATACAGCGTAATGTTACGTGATATTTACTTGCTCACTTAAATACTTAGATTTTTCTTAGATTAGTTTTTAACGACCAAATTAATACGTAAGTTAGTAAACATCGCAATAGTTGAGCTAATGCATAACAGTTATAACACGTTCACTGCTGAAATACACGTAATTTATGTTGCTACATGCTGAATTTTCTTTCTTGTATTTTCGCTTACTAGCTATAAGAAGTAGGATATGGGTGAACTGAGGTCGTCCGACATACAAAACAGGGAGTTTCTGCCATTTTGAAAATGCGTTGAATAAAAACAACGCCAGCTCCTGGCGCTGATGGTCTTCCTCATCAGAAACGCACACAATATTCCTTCCAATTTTGCACCAGTCTCTAAGGCTCTAAAGTATTTATCGTAAAGATAATGAAAATTACAATATATTTTTTAATTATACTATTTACAACCACACCAACCTACCCAAATTTATGTTGTTCATTTATGCAATTTTTCAATCAAAATGGCATATCCATATATGTGTAAAAGTTTTATATTTCAATGATAGGACTATATTAAATAAGGTTAAGAACAATTAAAAAAATGGAACATGAAAATAAAAATATATAAAGTAATGTACAAATAAATACCTGTTCGCGTACTCAGCGAATTTCCAAATTATTAATATTAATTTTGACCAGATAAACCGGTAAACCAAATATGATCACACGCTCATATAAATAAGGAAATTATTGTCTATTCTCCTTATGATAAATATAGGGAATGAGTATGCAGGCATGGGGAACACCAAAAGTAGGGTTTTAGCATAATTTTTATTTTATTTTGACCATATGAAGCCATATACTAAGTTTCATCAATATCTGTCAATAAACAAAGAAGTTTGCCTATTCTCCATATGATTAACATGGGAAAAGAGTATGCAGGTTTGCTGCCATGATAAGCATAAAAAACAAGATTTTTTACTATAAATGGATGAATCTCAACAAAATGAAGCTGATTAGGCCCTACCAAGTTTCATCCAAAAATATTAGTTCATAAGTGAAATATTAACACATTCTTATTCTCCATAAGATTAACATTGGAGCCCCAAAATACAATGACTGTACTGTCTTTAGACTTTTTAATATCTCGGTAACCAATGGTGATAGAGCAAAGCTTCAAAATACTAAATTGTGTGTTTTTTGAGCTAAATCCAATGGTCAAAATTAAAAATTAAAAATTTTCAAATTTACATATGAAAAATGCAAAAAAACCATTTTTGGGGTACAAAACCCCCCAAAACTACCCCTTCCGGTAGGTTGATATGCCTGGTTTTCGAACTCATCCGAATAAACGTAGGATTACACATCTCTACCAAATTTGGGGTCGATCGGGCCATTTTTATGAGAGATATCGTGTCTAGGGACACACACACACACACACATATATATATATATATATATATATATATATATATATATATATATATATATTTTAATGACTATTATTTTTGGTCTCTGGGCACCTCAAAACGAAAAAGTAACATGGTCCCGGGCTTAGGTCTCACCATGAGACCAACGGTAATAGCTTATTCCCTGTGGGAAATTCGCTAAAATTACAAAAGTTGTGGAAGCCGGAAACTACTAGTGCAGAAAAATCATAAAATTTCTTCCCTAAGAGTGACACCTCATCAAGCACATCGCCCAACTGCTGGACCCATTATTGTTTCATTTGTCAACAATAACACAACGTTGTAATTTTACAACGCTAGCTCCTGGCCAGGGGTAGGCACGTTGTATAAATACAACGCTAGCAGCGAACGTTTAATCAACTATAAAGAAAATCACAAATGTTAAGTAAATAGACAAAATACTAATTTGGAAGGGTTGTAAATAATTTTATAAAAACATTTAATGTATTTTTTATAAATCAATTTGAAAAAAAAATATCAATACAACACATTTAATTTCACCAATAAAATGCAGTTCAGTTTCTAAATTACCTCCCTGATTAACGATTAATTCATTTTCTAAGCACCGTTAAGATTTATATTTTTCTCTTTACTCTTCATGAGTAGTTGATTAAATAACATACGATATTGTATGGAGTGAGCAAGTTTCGTGAGAAATTATTGAATTAAATTGAAGTTTAAGTTCTACATTTAAGTCTTAAGGGTGGCATCGCAAAGAGACAAATTTGTGGTAAATTTGTTGATTTTTGTTACGGATAGACCTACAAGAAAAAGTCCCATAGGCTATGCAATTATAAACGGAGAATAGATGACTAATATTGGATACGATTCTGTGGAAAAATGATAATTCTATTATTATCTGCAGGGATAAGGATTAAGGACTTTTGTACCTGAGTGAAAAGTATGAAATGAAACAATCAACAATTTTAAAAGAAAGAGAAAATATATGGGAACGTAATAACGCCGAATCGAATCCAATCTCTTATAACTCCGCAATAAAAGAGAGCGACAAACTATAAATGGCGTATCGATAGCTATTTATCGACACATTATATCGACAACTAAATATCGATACATTACATCGACGGAGCGGAATACGCTCGGGACGGCTTGGTAGTCAATAAGCAAGCGTGCGGAATGGATAAGAAACCCGTTCGAATAAATAATTCGCTCATTCAAACAAGCCTGCCCCGCGATTTCGATAAGTAGTCAGCAGATAAGTCCGGGGCGCAGTCCAGTAGTGGGTCATAAATAAGAGGTACCGTAAATGCCGAAACGCGGCCATATTGAAACGCTCGGCTGACCAATTAGATGATAATTAATGCGTTAACGATAATAGTCGCCTCTGGTGGGGGGGGGGAGGGGGGAGATGTAATCCGGACACTCCCCGCTTTGATATTCCGCCTGGTACATAACAGTGGTGAACATTTGGGGTGTAGAAACAGATAAGTGGTGTAGGTGCTTCTGTGTCGATTGGCGGAGATAGGCCTACCAGGGGAGATATTCAGTCATTGGAAGCATAATAAAAAAAAGTCTACCAAAACATCATCAAACAAAAAAAATCATTAAACCAAAAGTACAAAACAATAATACTATCTAAGATTGAACCTAGACCATCAGACGATCAATAGATGAATTCTTAAAATTATTCCAACTAAAGGGTTCACTATAACTCGAACGAAGAACATTTGCGTATGAAATAAAAGGATAAAAGCTACTGCACCTTTACGCATATTGTGTTAAGCCGTTAGTTTTTGAAATTTTACCTGATGAATATTATATATTGTTAATTTCAAGATTCTAATTCATGTATTGTTTAAATATCTTTCTCCAAAATTATTCTCAACCCAAAATATTTATTAATGCATATAATGAATAAATTGAAAGTTTTTGTCATCACCAAGTTGAAAATGTGTTTACAGTTTCCAAGCAATAACAAATTCTTTTGCAATATAAGGAGCATACAGTTAAAATTAACTTGTGACCTAGTATTAACTTTGTCAGTTGTGCTGTAATTCTATCAATGACTGCATGTTTTCATGTATCAAGGTTTGGACAGTCGTCTCATTTATACATGAGTGTTCCGTTAAGACAATATCTTTAATCACTTTAGACTACAATGTGCAAAATGTTTTCGTAGTCAAGATGAGATCAAAGTTTCGGAATGAGAATTCTGATTTTGTAACTACGTACGTCATTGTAAGGTACACTTTGCAGTTTACCTCTGAGGCAGCTTATCCCCACTTGACTCAAAACACAAAAATCGTTTTAAAACTTCCCGACAAAGAGATTTTTCTAAAGGGCCTTTGTTTCGCGGTGTCACTCCTCGATCTAATCCAACCTTTGTCCAACACAATGGCTGCTTGCGGGAGGGAGCAAGGGGTGAGGGGCGGGGGTGGGGAGGGCGCGGTTAGTTTTAATGCGCTCTTTCGATTTGATTTATTTCCTTTTTATGATTGTCTTTTTTCCCGAGTTGAAAAGGCTTTTTGCGCGACGTTCGAGGAGAATTGATAAGTGTTATTCGCCTGCCACAAAGAAAAGACAACTTTGCGGGGAAGAAATATAAAGACTTGAACCGTGTTAAAACGGATTCGTTTTCCCTTATTGTGGCCATAAAATCATCAGTGTTCAACGGCATTTAACTCGCTCTTTGAATGTAAATGTCTTGTTAAATTCGCAATGATTTACTAATGGCTGCAAATACGTTCGCGCTTTTTGGCAGAAGATATCAGTTGTGTGACAGAGACAGAAATAAAATAATTTAATTTTTTGTAACAAGTCATTGTGAAAATGAGTATAGGATAGCAAGAGCCCTCGACGACATTGCATTTTTATGTGTTCCACAAATAATAACTGATATTTTTTATCGTCCACTTTTTAGGTCGCAACATAATTCTAAAACACTATATGATTCAATGTAAATTCATTCCATTATATAGTAACAATTGCCTCATCATTTTGTTTTCGAGTTTAATTTTTCCAGTTATTTGAAAAATACTCTGATAATTCAGAATTGTTCACTAGTGAGTTCGCTAAAACCCAAATTGCGTTTAAAAAAACGTTTTGTTGGATGCAAAAAAGCTTTTTATTAAAAAAAATCTGCATTAGCAGTCAATGAGTGTTTTTGTTTGCTCCGCTCCCTCAACTCTACCTTTTCGTAATTTTTTTTATTAAATTAACATCTGTTTAGATGGTTTAAGTAATCATTTGTCTTCCAAACCTTGTTCGGATTATTTTGTTTGTATTATTTCAAGACTTTAGTGTAAATATTCAAAATGTTTTACGTAGGCCTAATTGTTAGTGAAACAATCAAATTTAAATATAACACCTACATAAAAAACTAAATCTCTTTTAGAATTTCCTACTTTTGTGCACAATATATTACTATTGAGCTCTGGTTTATAAGAAAAACAATTTTACTAGCACTTTTACGAGTACAGATGTCGTAGATAAATAAATACTTAGCATTTTACTGTAATGGGAATTTTTAAAATCTCATCTTTTGTAGCCTATATACTTTTAAGACAAAGTAAATGACTGATTTCCATGTTATCACCCTACTCCGTCCTTCTTGAGAATTCTCTGTGTAACAATTTAAATATTTGTATACTGGCTTCGAACACGAGGCGATGTACATATTTTAAGAGTAATTAAATAATTACCCGCCGCGCCGGCAGCCATGCGTGCGCTAGCCGTGTACCTCGGCTCGCTATTAAGCCATAACGTATGCGCCTTTAATTATAATATGTTTATGTTGCAACCCATCTAAATTATAATCTGGGAGTTGTTTTGAATTAGAATTCAATTGGAATTTTGTCTCCTGAATATCTAACTTTGGGTAAATATACAAGCATAAAGTAAGATTATATCTGGGTTGTTTAGTGATGAGCAAATTATGATGGAACAGCTTCCGGTGTTTGGAGTTATATATAAATTATATCAAATGTGTTGTATAATGTAGAGGATTTAACATGTTTAAGTTAGTGTTATACAAAGATTAGTTGGTTTTTTTTTTGTTTTTTTTTTATATATTTCAAAACCATCAGGACCAAGTTGGTTGGGGTTAATAGACATTTCACAAATTATTACAAATCTATCTTTGTCGTACTGCAACGAAATGTCTCTTTTCGATTCACTTGTGGCGGACGTAAAGTATTTTTTTTCGTGTTATGAAGAAAAATAATAAGCCTGAGCCGAAAATTAGTTGTTATTGTTATAACAAAATAAAAATAGCTGCTTAGCAGTAGCAGACCAGATTGTAGTTGAATGTTTTAATATCAACTACAAAATGGTTTTCCTCCTTGTGTCCAGGTTAACAACTTACGCAACTACAATATTATAAATAGGAATAATATTTAATTAAATTATAGATTCGAATCAGTTGTGTCGATTATATCACTTAGGCCGGTTCCTACGTATGGGCGACAGATGCGACGCTACAAGAGCGACAAAATTTCAAACAAATGTATAAGCATTGGAGCGTTCTTAGTGGGCGACAGCAGCGACAACAATTAATTTACAATGTATAACGTTATGGCAATGCAAGCTTGTCGCTGGTGTCCCTCCAGTCGCTCTCGTCGCGTCGCATCTGTCGCCCACGTAGGAACCGGCCTTAGCCTACCTGAAAACAAGATTCAAGATTCAATATTATTATTTCCAAAAATTTTCCACAGTAAATTACAACATTAAATAAAGATGTAAGAGTACAACAAACTATGAAGAACATAGTTAAATATTATACATGAAAAAATAACATAACTATAATCGTAATAAATCAAATGTTTATACATAATGTCTACAAACTATAATACATATAATATAAGGTTAATTAAAAGATAAATGGAAAAAATGTTAACATGAAAAAAATGTAAAAAACAAATTGGATATGAAACGTGTTGAGACACCATTTAACAGTTTTGACAATTTTTGGTACTATAGACAAGTTTGGGGAATAGTAAAAGTTTATGATGATTCTATAAATAAGGAGATTTTTATATGTATATATTTTTATACGTGCATTCGTCCACTTCTGATTCAGCATCAACTGACAGGCTGATCGACAAGGAAGGTTGTCCTGGTAGCTACGGCTACTCCTCAGTACTATAGTTAGGTTTCAATTATTTATTCGGGGATTTCGGGCCGCATTCTTGGGACATCCTGGGCCACTATCATCCGTATGTTGTCCCACTCGGAGACCGCCGCAGACTCTTCAAAGTTCGCAGACAGGCGGGCAACGAAGTGCCGGATGGTTGGGACAATGTAGTGTCCCGAATGACGGTGTTCCTGACGAACCACGGAGATCCAGTGGCACGGCGCAAACGCAGACTCCTCCTCCTCTGAACTGCTAGACGTCATGCAGGTGAGGTAATACCATAGGCAGGACTGGGGGTGGAGAAGGGCCGGCGGAGAAAGGCGGAGTCCTCGTATACGGAGCAAAGGGAGATCAGCGTCCCCTTGTCACTTCGCGCGGGTGGAGCAAATGGCTTCGCTCTTCGCAGCGTTGACCTTGATCTGCCTCTTAATCAGCTAAGGTTGTAGAATGTCCAGTTGCCGCTGCTCGTAGAGTCATTGCGTCGTCTATGCGAATAGGGAGATCTGGACTCTCGGTTCTGCATGCATGTCGCTTGCATACCACAGGTACAGTATCGGTGCGTACTGAACCCTGTGGCACACCGGACGAGACGGGATGAGGGGTGGATCTCGAGTTGGCAACGTTGACGAAGAAGCGACGACACTGGTGGAGGTAACTTCTCAGATGCTTCCAGGGCCCTCCAGGAAGAGGAGATGTAAATTGTGTAGAGGATAGTCTTAGAGATATTAGATTATTTACATTTTAATTTTTCGGAAATTGCATTCATAAGGTTAGAAATTGTTGTAAACATATTTCACAAATCTACTGAGAGCAAACGGTTGACAATTTAAAATCCAGTTAGGCCAACTAAAGCGTCAGAAAGTAAATGAAAAACACAAGCAAAAAGAAAATCAAAACCCCGCAACAAAATACGAAACAATAGCAGAAAAACTCGGAAATCGGGGCAGAAAATCGGCAAGACTGAAAACACGAAGAATGAAGTGTTTGTGCATAAAAATCGGCATAAAATTACAAATTCCATCAAAGGCTGGAAAGTTTAGCGGGCAAACAATGCAGAGCGGGCCGCAATCGTCGCGGGCACAATGGGATCACGAAACCATCCGCGTTTTTCAATTTGCCGGTTGTCATGTAAATGAGAGTGGCGAGTGGCGGCCACCTGGTCGGCCGTCTCACGTTCGAGTCCGAGTACGTGGCCAGCGACCGCCGCCTGCCGACGCTTCCTGGTACTCGCCGAGGACTGTGGAAACGAGGGGAGGTTTGGAATGAGAGTGTTGGGGGTTCGGGGAGGAATGATATGTTTTGGCTGAGTTTTCTAGAGAGAAAAGGATACTCTACAGTTCTGATGTTGGAAATTGCAGGCCGATTGTGATACTTCGAGTTTTTTTATAACGTTGGAAATATTTAAATGAATAAATATATAAATTGGATTAAAATATTTTTAGTCGTTTTCGGGGTTTTGACAAATTTTGACAATTTGTGTTGTAAATCATACAGTAGGTACATGTAAATCATACGGTTACTATCTCTGTTGAAAAGTCTAAAGTTGGGTCATCTTTGGGTAAGGGTGATTTTCTTAGACAGGCAATTAATTATTGTCCGACAATGGAATAGCTTAGAAATTTGATCGTAATTTGAAAACCTAATAAATAATTATTTGATTTCAATACTTTGGATTTATGGTTGTCATTACTTTTTGCACACACACGATGAAGCTAATTTATTTCCTTACGGTAGGTTTTGTTTGTGATGGCATATGAATCTATATTTTGGCTACTCATAACTATTAGTATACGAAAATCTTGACAATTTTTTTAATTTGATATGTTTGATGGTGTTGTTTGCTGATGGGCTTCTGACAAGAAGTTGAAATATACAGAAGTTTTAAAAATTGTCAAATTTTTCGTACTAATAGTGATGAGTAGCCAATATAAAAATATAGAAACTAATTTATGTAACTCACAATTTAAGGTTTTTCTGATATTAAAAGCCACGATTTTTTTAAAATTCGGTTTGAAATGTTTGGAACTGTAATGGTAAGGAAGCAGTTAGTTATTCCCTTATCTACACAGGAGCAATTTTACAGCAATCTCTAACACATGTGAGTTTGTGAGGTAAGCGGTCTATTATAAACAAAACAATGTCGAACACCTAAGACTTAGATTTGAGTCTTCGACAGTATTCTTCCAACCAAAAGCCGCTCCGCAAGCCAGTGTAGCCTCAACACAACCTATGAATAAAAATATCGCGGGTGATAAATGGTAGAAAAGTGCTGCGATGGATCAAAGCCGGGTAAAACGTTTGGACAAGGCGGCGCAGGGTAAATATATGCGAGAATCGGAACCGAGAGAGACAGAGGCGGAGGACGGCGCGGGAATAATTAAAGGAGATGGATATTTTGTAGTCAACCACTAGAGGTGTCATGATTTATAGGATCCCAGGTGTCCGCGGGAGAGTGGGGGAGGCGAGAGAGAGAGAGAGAGAGAGAGGCTGGGGGGAGGGAATACAGGTGTCCGGCAATTACCGTAGGAATGCCAGCCACCCCGGTCACCATGGTGATACCATTAGGATCCAATCGGACCTAGCGTTTTGGCCGATTATTGAAACACAACAGGTGCGGGCCGAAACTAGAAATTGATGGTGCGGCTAACCTTTCCTAACCTGCACTCGCTTTGTTTGAGGTGTGCCTTTGCGCGGTGCCGCCAAAGCCATTGTATGCTCATCTCGGATGATGACTGTTGCTTGATTCGAACGTGAAAGGTCGGTTTGATTCCGGCTCTCATTTCAGCACATTAGCGGCATAGCGGCATAGGAGGCTCGGGATCTGCCAGATTGCGGGAGACGGGGCGAGAGAGGAACTGACGGCGCGACCACCTCTACCTACACGGGACTTGTGAGCAGCGCGCGATCTAGTAGTATATATCGAGGGGCGCGACTTGGGGATGGACATTACAAAATTTATAGAAGAGATTTTTTATCGGGGGTTTTCGGGTGATTCATTCAAAATAGTTGAAAAGGCAAATGACGATAACCAAACTCTCGACATTATTTTAGAATTCTTTATAGCCTGCATTTTTTAACACCGATCACACGTGGAAGCTTTTAGATGGTGGAATCCAGGATTTTCTATTTTTGATTCCGAATGTGAATATTAAAAAATTGATTTTCGATTTTCAAATCTTTTGAATTTGTATGGCCTAACTAACACCCTAAAGTTTCATGATTGATAAAGAAAAAATAATCCATCTGGAGTAATCACAGATTATATCTTACAATTATTAACAACATTTCATATTTATTCACAGGCTTTTCCAGGTTCAAATAATTTTAAAAGGTCCTTAGCAATGAAGTAACGCATGTTTGAGTCAATAAATCATTACTGTACCAAGTGGTAAACAGAAATTACAAGTTTGAAAATATTTTTGCTAAATTTGATTTTTATTTTACAATTTAATTTCATATGAAAGTCGTAAATTACCAAATTGGCAATCTTAAGCCCGGTTTACACTATGTAGCAGAGCTATATAGCAGAGCTACATATAGCACAGCTATATAGCTCTGCTACAAGTTTAAAAAGTGCCACTTGAGATCTGCTATATAGCCCGGCTATATAGCAAATTTAAGCCATTTTTCTCTGCTATATAGCAGAAAACGTGCTATCCAAAAGTTTCGGTAAAGGCCGGTTTACACTATATAGCTGGAGAGCTATATAGCTCTGCTATATAGCAGAGCTATATAACAAATGAGCTATATATAGCTCCGTCAGCTACATGTAGCTCTGCTAGATGTAGCTCTGCTATAAGTAAAATTGAAGCTTTAAATTTCGTGTAGCAGAGCTACATATAGCTTGGGAGAAACCTGAGTGTAGTTTCCAGCTAGATACCGAGAAGAAGGTAGTTCTTGCAGCAGCTACTGTGATATTATCGAGACAAAGAAGGGAAAGAAGATACCAATATCCAAAGGCTTGATCCAAATCAAGCCTTTACTTCGTGCTAGGAAAAGATACAGTGGTAGTGACCTTTTGAAAGACCTTAACGAGGACGTATAGACAATTTGAATTATGAAATTCGTTGTGATTGAAGTTTTAAAAACATTCTCCGCATGGCAAGTGGTGATTTTGAACATTTGCTTATTGCTATTGGACACAAAATTTCTAAACAAGATACGTCTTTCAGAGATGCAATTCCGGCGGACTTTAGGGAGGGGGCAGCTACATATAGCTCTGCTACAATCAAAATGCATGTTTAGCAGAGCTATATGTAGCAGAGCTAGATATAGCTCAGTTTCCCTTTGATGTTTAAGCCCGGTTTACACTATGTAGCAGAGCTATATAGCAGAGCTACATATAGCACAGCTATATAGCTCTGCTACAAGTTTAAAAAGTGCCACTTGAGATCTGCTATATAGCCCGGCTATATAGCAAATTTAAGCCATTTTTCTCTGCTATATAGCAGAAAACGTGCTATCCAAAAGTTTCGGTAAAGGCCGGTTTACACTATATAGCTGGAGAGCTATATAGCTCTGCTATATAGCAGAGCTATATAACAAATGAGCTATATATAGCTCCGTCAGCTACATGTAGCTCTGCTAGATGTAGCTCTGCTATAAGTAAAATTGAAGCTTTAAATTTCGTGTAGCAGAGCTACATATAGCTTGGGAGAAACCTGAGTGTAGTTTCCAGCTAGATACCGAGAAGAAGGTAGTTCTTGCAGCAGCTACTGTGATATTATCGAGACAAAGAAGGGAAAGAAGATACCAATATCCAAAGGCTTGATCCAAATCAAGCCTTTACTTCGTGCTAGGAAAAGATACAGTGGTAGTGACCTTTTGAAAGACCTTAACGAGGACGTATAGACAATTTGAATTATGAAATTCGTTGTGATTGAAGTTTTAAAAACATTCTCCGCATGGCAAGTGGTGATTTTGAACATTTGCTTATTGCTATTGAACACAAAATTTCTAAACAAGATACGTCTTTCAGAGATGCAATTCCGGCGGACTTTAGGGAGGGGGCAGCTACATATAGCTCTGCTACAATCAAAATGCATGTTTAGCAGAGCTATATGTAGCAGAGCTAGATATAGCTCAGTTTCCCTTTGATGTTTACCGAAACTTTTGGATAGCACGTTTTCTGCTATATAGCAGAGAAAAATGGCTTAAATTTGCTATATAGCCGGGCTATATAGCAGATCTCAAGTGGCACTTTTTAAACTTGTAGCAGAGCTATATAGCTGTGCTATATGTAGCTCTGCTATATAGCTCTGCTACATAGTGTAAACCGGGCTTAAACATCAAAGGGAAACTGAGCTATATCTAGCTCTGCTACATATAGCTCTGCTAAACATGCATTTTGATTGTAGCAGAGCTATATGTAGCTGCCCCCTCCCTAAAGTCCGCCGGAATTGCATCTCTGAAAGACGTATCTTGTTTAGAAATTTTGTGTCCAATAGCAATAAGCAAATGTTCAAAATCACCACTTGCCATGCGGAGAATGTTTTTAAAACTTCAATCACAACGAATTTCATAATTCAAATTGTCTATACGTCCTCGTTAAGGTCTTTCAAAAGGTCACTACCACTGTATCTTTTCCTAGCACGAAGTAAAGGCTTGATTTGGATCAAGCCTTTGGATATTGGTATCTTCTTTCCCTTCTTTGTCTCGATAATATCACAGTAGCTGCTGCAAGAACTACCTTCTTCTCGGTATCTAGCTGGAAACTACACTCAGGTTTCTCCCAAGCTATATGTAGCTCTGCTACACGAAATTTAAAGCTTCAATTTTACTTATAGCAGAGCTACATCTAGCAGAGCTACATGTAGCTGACGGAGCTATATATAGCTCATTTGTTATATAGCTCTGCTATATAGCAGAGCTATATAGCTCTCCAGCTATATAGTGTAAACCGGCCTTTAGTAACTCACTGAACAATAAACGAAAGAGCTCGACTACAGTCATAGTGACAGTCCCGATATCGCAGACTACTGGTTTCGAACGGATCTTTATTGAGAGCTCACTAACATGCATATAAACTTAGTGGTTGGCGTACGACCTAAAGCCAACGCCATTTGATAATCACTGCACCACCAGAAACTCCATTCAAGTTCCATCTGCTTGAAATTCAAGTAAACTTTTGCGGTTTGATTCTATAACCGCTTGTTCTTCGACAGCATTATTAGTTTCTACGGCAAGTCAAATACACAGTAGATCATACATGAGTATTATGACTGAGTATAAACGTTTTTACTTTTATATACTTCACGTCACAAGTTTATATTGAGAATAGGCTCACGTCTCTTACTAAGTTTATTAAGAATAGGCCCCCATGTCAAGACGACATATTTTTCCTTTCTTATAAAATTTATTTAGGATCAGTCTATTTTATATGTCAACTGATATGCAACTGATGTGTACAAATTTATTGATTATTTTCAATACTAATAATTTACGGATGATCACTTTGAACGCCTGCTGGTTCTGGTTATGCTCTTACTAAATAATAATACAATGGATCTTCCGATCGAATATTTCGGATTCAAATGTAGATTATATTTAAATCGATTCTCGAATCCGAATCTTTGGTTAAGATTCGCCTTCGTCACATCACTAATAATCACTCATAATTACAGATATATCTGTGGACTCAGACTATCCGATACCTCTGTTGATAACTTCAATGAATCGCAGATTTTCAATGTACCAAAACTTTACATTTATTAATTCTGCATATTTAAGGGGAAAGTTGATTCAGTTTTACAATCATCATTATCTTACTAATATCTAAGTATTTTACATCCTTTTATTCAACATAACTAAACGATTTTTGAAACAAAACCTTCTGGTCCACAATATTTCTCTCAACTTTCTCCAAATATTAAAATAATGTATAAAAATTAAAAGTTTTCATATATTTTGAAAAAGTCTTATTGAAAAATATTAGGATAGGCTACTACACGATCTACATAAACAACTCTGAACTTAATTTCCATTATCACCACCTTTCTTTTTCACCTTATTGATATTAGGCTTATCAGAAGATGGCATACAAATAAATACTACTAGGGATACCTGTGCATCGCAATGCGCTGCATATTCCAGAGTGTTTGGTGATCAAACCTTGTTATATAGTATAATATACTTATTTTTTTGAATAAAATTTATATCATACTGTTAATTACTTTCCATCTTGACGGCGTTTCATCAATCAATGTTCATAACTTATTTTCCAACTTATTCCAGTGATATAGTGTTAAAATTTTGTGACTGTACCTTTTTGTCAACGTTTATTAGGAATATATATTTCTTATGCTGATCTGTCTTAGGGCGTCTGCCAAAAAACTCATATATCATAACTGGAATAGATACACAGATGCTGGGTTATCATACACGACTGCAGAGAAAAGTTAGACAACTACCCGGTCCTGTGTGAAAGTTATGGATCACTCACTCATTGTGACTGTTTTTGTAGTAGTGTATGGAAAAGTAGTCTTTGGCATAGTGAATGAGCTCACACTAATACTATTTATAAAAACTGGAATCCATCCAGTGGCACGGTAGTGTCACGTCGTCAAGTCCCACCCAACAAAACAGACGACGCGTGCCTATATAGACACGAAGCAGAATACGGCCAATTTTCACTTCTCAAAAGGACACAAAAAGGCCACGATTAACCCTATTTTCGTTTTACATTCATTTAACTGGGTCAATGAACACTAAAAATCGCCAAGCTTACTTTAAAAACTCTCAGTGAAGTAAAATATATGCGTTCAAAAGTAGCCTAAAAAAAGTTAGAAATGTGGTTTCCTACGCACAACAAACTTTTTTTTAATTTTTAAGCAAAGCTACAGCTTTTATTACTGATGGGAATCACACGAAACTTTGCAGAAATCTTCGGCTTTATACGTAGTACAAACCTTTGTGTACTAAGATAAAGTTTATTCACATTAAATATCACAAAATAAAACAAATATGAGATTTCTTGAAGCACTTTGTTTACATTTTGTAAATTTAAAAGGTAAACAAATATTTGACATTATGATTTCAATTCGTTAAAAAACCAAGTCAAAACATCTGCTATCATATTCATTGATTTGATCAGCTGACATTTATAGATTGTGTTATACAGAAAATTATTTTACTTAAAATATTGTTGGCTTTCGTCCAAGCCAGTAAATTGATTCATATTATCTGTATAACTGAATTTAAAAATTAAATGTTTTGATATTCAGAACTAAAGAATCTTCATTATGCTCACTGTTGTAAATTAGTTAATGTTACAACAGTGTAATTTTTGTGTTAAGTTACAACCCGAAAATTAACAACACACTCAATCAAAACTCACAAAACTAAACCAACTAGTAAAACTTTATCTTCAAAACATTGTTTTAAAGAAAATTTTCTTTGTAAATATTGTTAACTCTGCAATGCATAAAATAAAACAAAAACGTAAAGACATAAAACTTATCTAAACCAGTGACGTAGTGACTATACGGAGTCAAATAAGATTAAGTATCCTCCTCCACCTTTATATCAATAGGTACATTAATTTTTATGTTAACTTTTCAGTGACAATTGAACCGATCTTCAAGATGGATGGGTCAAATAAGGAATTGTTACATATGTCAAATCTTCATAAAATTAACAGTAGTAATTCCTCATAAGAGGATCTATTGCCCTTGGAATGTTTGGTTTGGACCAACGAATTTCTTGGACAGGAAATAATACCGATAGGGCTCCCTCCTATTGACAGTGTTGACGTACAAAGTTGTATTGCTTTATCTGCCTATTATTCCGAAAATGCATAGTAAGAATACTTATATTACTCCCTGAAAAATTCTGCAAGCGGAAATTTGAACTAGAAACTGTGGACGTTTCTTAAGGTGCTGCTACACATATATAGCAGGAAAGGAAACGGACGGGACAGTTTCTGATGTATGCTCCCTGTGTTATCCAATGGGAGTGGCTACACATGACAGGATAGGACACGGAAACGATACGGACAGGACATTCCCTGTATCGGATGGATCGTCATATGAACATTCATTCGCCAAATGTCGTATCCCGTCCTGGTATGTGTAGCCACCCCTTCCGACACTATCTGAAAATTCTGACGCTAGCTCTATGTAGTGAGTGAGTGAAGTTTGGCGGCCGGCGGGATGAACACTGAACAGTGTCGGACGGCTGCGCGCGCAACCTCCCGCCTCAGTAGTCCTGTCCGTATCCCGGTGTGTAGCCATCCTCATTAAAATTTTGTCCGTGTCCTGTCCGGTTCCTTTCCGTATCCTTTCCTGTTATGTTTAGCCGTACCTTTAATTGCAATGTACAGGCGTTGGTGCAGTGAGTTATAAAAAAAATTCCAATATGTTATCATTTCAATTTAATGGATTGTTTGGTGATTGACTTATATTAAATATGACCTAATCTTCAAAATAGAGTAATATTATGGTAATGGTACGATAAAAATCGTGTCCGTAGCAACATTCCTTTATCCATTCTTTTAATCAGATGAGCAATATTAAATCTTTATAGCTTGACTTCCGTTTTAACGCTTCACATACAGAACACAAAAAGGTTATGGAACAGAACCGTACCAGAAAAAAACTATTCCTAGGTTGTCTTTACTCAAAAGTAGCTCTATGTAGTCTGAACATTTTGCTTGCAGAGTTATTCAGCGAGTTAAAGTACCGCAAATTTTTTTGAACACTACAAATGAAGGAATGATACATCAACGCTGCACAAACTTATGCCTTTAACAATATTTGTTTTATATCTCGATCTTAAAGAGGAATTTGGAGACGGGGGTGAACAAGACTAAAGAGATCTTCAAATTAATACCTCCTGTCTCTTCCGTTACGGATCACGGGTATTCAACATGGGGCCATAAATTAGTATTTTAACCTCTTAAAGCAGCTAAGTATAGCTAAATTCTACCCTATAAACGACAGCAGTGTTCCTATGTATAAAAGCCAGAAAAAAGATTACAAATATACTGTTCCGTTTAACTTTAAAGCTTTTAATTAAAACTGTTTTTCTACTTAAAGCTTTTACTGTTAAAACCCAAATGGCCAAACAAGATAAAAAATATTGATATCATACCCAAAAACACAAAGTGTTGAGGGGTTGCCAAGTCCTAAAAATTCATGATATCAAAATTTGTTCCAAGTCAATGACATTGGTTTTAGAATAGTTTACTCGACAAATTGATTCGATCTTTTATTGCTTGGTAAACATTTTGTAAAATATTATTGTTTTATTTCAAAACCGCACTTGGCCAGCAGATGTATTAGCAAAGTTAGGCCTATTTACTAATAATAGGGATATACTCGATGAATGGGGAAATGTTGAATTTACGTATAGTTCAATAAAAATAAAATAAAAATAAAATATCATACACCTGATGGCCAAGTACGGTTTCGAAGTAAAACAATAATATTTTACAAAATGTTTACCAAGCAATAAAAGATCGAATCAATTTGTCGAGTAAACTATTCTAAAACCAATGTCATTGACTTGGAACAAATTTTGATATCATGAATTTTTAGGACTTGGCAACCCCTCAACACTTTGTGTTTTTGGGTATGATCTAAACTTAACTTCCTATGGCAAAACAGAATTTAAATAATGAAGAATCACAAAACTGAAGAGATGAACAATTTCTTTGTTGATATGGTTAATTTAATTTATATTTTGGCTAAAATTTATCTTCATAAAAACATTTTTGTGAGCTTATTATATACTGAAGGTAAAAAAGCACGTACAGATTTTTGAAAATTTTAACGGGTGTTTTAATATGTGAAAAAGGTGCAACAAATTTAAATTTCTTTTCACTTTTGTTATATGATAACAGTAAACAAATTTTTTATCTACACCAACAACCACCACTTTTCCTAATTCACAGCTACAGTATGTAGAATCTCATGCTCAAATTTAGAGTTTTGTTTAATTTTTGTAGGCTATGCTTTTTGTTGTTTTGATTCCATGGCAACCAATAAGAACTATGTTAAAATAATTTCAATTTTCAAATGTGTTTTTAGACTTGCGAGATAATTTTTGTGGGGTTGAGGCTGTTACTAAATTTATTTTTGTGTCCAAATACGCATGAATCCAAAGTTCAAGCTAACTCTATCATTATGTTTTAATGAAGAAGTGACATCTGCAAATACAGTCAAAAAATTATGAGGTCCAATATTTGAAATGTCATTGATTTTGGCTTTGAGGAACACAAGTTGTATTTACCGCTACATCATAAAAAAAGATTTTCTCTTGATCTGAGTTGGAATTGAAATAAACTTTTGTCCAAAATATGCTCAAATATGACGTTATCTACCTCAACATTATTTAGCACCCTTCCGGATCCGCTGTTTTAGCAAGAACCACGTGATCATTCTGTCAAAGACCCTGGAGAGGTCGATGAGCAATTATACGACACACAATGGACACACAATATGGGACAGTCGACCCTCAGTATAACACACCTTAGAGGCAGAAGCAATGTGCATACTAATTTTAATGAAGACCATTCTCCAGGCTGAGACACAAATATTGAATGCTGGTTCATGAAAAGCAATGTAATTATGACAAAATATTTGTACAAACCAAACAAAATCTCTACATAATTATTTATAAGGTAAGTTATGTTGTACCTTTGGAATTATATTCAGACGTTAAACCCCAGTCAAACAGATCGCAACAGTAGCCTCAATTAAAACCACCTTTTGTCTCTGAGGGCCGTTAAAATAAATAGCTGGTGCTGACTGAAGTAGTTGGCAATTAATCGCGAAAAGCTAAGTACTTCGGTCGGCCAATAAGTACAGAGGATGGTTTACGGAGTAATTAAGTACTGTACTGGAGTAGTGATTACAGCTTCCAATTAGACCCGGAGGGGAGGCACGGGAGATGTGAGAGCGAGAGAGAGAGAGAGAGAGAGAGAGAGAGAGAGAGAGAGAGAGAGAGAGAGAGAGAGAGAGAGAGAGAGAGAGAGAGAGAGAGAAGAGGGAGATGGAAGGACAGGAGGGGGGACCAAGGCCGTTGTAGAGCCAAGCAGTCTCGGAGAGCTTATTACTCCGACACCAGTTTAAATTGGCTTTTTAACCCCCTTTGGCATTCGGCCGGCGCGGCGAGGCTTTCATCTCCGACACCTCAGTGGGCATTCCTGCCCAGCTCCGGGCTGAAAACATCGGCCAGGTCACAGGTCGGCCAATACTAGCCGTTCCACTAACATTTGCTGTCAGAGCTCAATGTGGGTACAATGCAGTTTACTAAGGAAATTATATTTTTTATGCGAAAAAGTGTACAGTGCAATATTTAAACTTAGCCAAAGAGACGCAGGTACAATCTGATTCTGTTTTTAAAAATGGAAATATTTTGTATTCTCAGGTAAAAATTAATAACTAAAAAACATAAAGATAAATGGTACCGTATTGAATAAGTAATGGTAATTTGGTCAGCATTAAGTGTGTAGTGTCTTTGAATCCAAAGTTTGCCAGTTCGATCCTAAGAAAAGGAAACTTTTTGAAGATTAAATGATGGGCCCAGTTGTCATTGTGGTTTTAATCAATGGTGCAAAATAACAATAAGTCGACATTAAATGGTATAACAAGACCGGGGTATGGCACGTTCCCCAACAAAACGTGAAAAATCTCCATAGGTGTCGAAATACACAGAAAAAATTCAAATATAAATTTTCAATCGGCATAGAATTAGAAAGGCAAATGTATTACTGTAGTAGGCTATAAATTGTGTTTCTAGCACAGAAGACTATAAAAATGTATAATGTCTAATGGCATTTTACCTTACATAAAAATTTAACTGGCATGAGCATATGCAGCATGTAGGCTACAAGTAGGCCTAGATATCCTACGTAGTATTGTAATACACCATGAAGATGAAGCCAAGGTAACCTAGTAAACGTAAATAGGTATAATTCGAAGAGTGAAAAAATTGCCAAATTCTGTAGAAAAATGTATTTCGAAAATGTAAATAAAACCGTAAATAATCCCGTAAATAAAACATTTAAAACTATTTTCTCATCAAAAAGTTTTTTTGTTGTAAGGCGTGTAAGGTTTAGTTTGGGTGTTAGAAATACAGTAAATTAGTCAAAACGCCAGCAGTTTGTTGCAGTATGACTGTAATTACACGTTATATTTGTTTAAAACACGAACATAAAATACGACGTTTGGCTGACGGACGCGGACGGCACGCAACTCTCGCTGTTTGATAAGCAGCATGGCAGCACTAGCAACACTAGAAGCAGCAGCATTAGCAGCACTAGCAGCACTAGCGGCACTCGAGCTGGCTGATAAACCAAAATTAAGTTTTGGGGTCGTCCATAAATTACGTCATCTGAAAATGGGGGGGAGGGTCCAGATTGAAAATGACGGTAAGGTGATGTGCAAGGGGGGCCGGCTTTTATATGACATAATTTTAAATATGATGTTTTATATCAAATTTTAACAGTAAAACAATGATAAATTCTAACATAACTCAACTGCAGTACTGTATTAAAAAATAATTATCTATAAAATACTTTAGACTATTTTAAGGCGTTGTTTTATAGCTTATTCTTCCATTGAGAAAGTAATTTTGGCTTTATTTCTGAAGGTAAATTCAGATTTGATTGGTCAATTTTTTTAGTTTATCATGTAGCGTTTAAAAAGCATTATTTTTACTTAAAACGGAGGTTTGTTAAAAATGACGTCATTTTTCCGAGAGGGGGGGGGGTCAGACAAATTATGATGGTAGGATGATTGTAGGGAGGGGGATCCAAAAATGGCCAAAAAGCGATGACGTAATTTATGGACGGCCCCTTTACGTTGGAAAATAAATAAAATAATTAGTTACTTTTTATGTCATATACAGTTTTAATAGTAAATTTTTGTATTGTAGATGCTGTTATAGTTGCCACTATCAATACAATTGCCAGGCAGTGTAGAAAAAAATGTAACATAAAACCAACGTTGTAACGTTTTATTTCAATATAGGCCTATTTTTGTCCAAATATAAGGCTTTTGTAACATTTAATATCTTTTCAATTCAAACTTAACTTGAACTGTACCGAATTTTTAGGCTTACGGAATATAGTGTATGAATCAACGATCATTGGGACTTCTCATCTTACATTGCAACACTCAAATGATAAACTCATGTTGATTTAGTTAAATTTGAGTTTTACTTCTTGTTAATGCAGACTCTAATATGTCTTTTTGCTTTTTTAGCAATATTATTTCGAATTTAAGTTTTATAACACAATTAGTATAATTCTTTAGCTTGTTTCCATAAAATGTACAAATTGACGTACAGATGATTGATTAATTTAACCTAAATACAGACGATTAATGATTTAATGTAATTCAACTTAATCCATTTAAAAGTTAACGGGTTTTTATATCTATAACCTCTTATTCTGCATTTCAGTTATGTTTTGTTTCAGCAAAGGAAGAAGAGCTTTGTGAGAGTCTTCTTCAACCCTGTAAGAACACTGGAAACATGCCTAATTCCCTCGTTTCAAACTTTTTTTTATATATATATTTATCGTGAAAAACATTTTTTGTAGGTTAAGGTTGGATCTAGGTCCCTCAACCCTGATATAAAAGTAAAATTAAATCACATTGTTAAAAAAAACCTATAAAGTAAGGAAATTTTGACCTACTTTTCACGGCATCATTATTGAGAGTTGTATTTTGAAAATATATATAAGTTATGAGAGTCCTAATGTAAGTAGTCAACAACATTATTACCAAGTTCTAAGACAATCAGTTGAAAA
The DNA here is from genome assembly GCA_030545055.2 of Neoaliturus tenellus. Lineage (NCBI taxonomy): Eukaryota > Metazoa > Arthropoda > Insecta > Hemiptera > Cicadellidae > Neoaliturus > Neoaliturus tenellus. The sequence goes on from CM061533.1 coordinate 8,747,870, forward strand.
ACAGTGTTCGAAACAGGGAAATGAAATAACATGTTTTGTCCAAAGGCTGTAAGGTTATCTGGAGCGCTACTGTGGAAATGACTCAAGAGTCATTTCACCTTGGGCCATTGTTGCGCAGTCGGCAATGTTAATAAATAATATATCTTTACAATAATCATATCAGTCTTAAACATTTGTAATATGATTAATATTTGTAAAATATTAATCATATTTTGTTTTTATTTATGAAGAAAACTTTTCAAAGCTGTAATAAGTTATCATATTTGTGTGGAAAGCTTTGTAATCTGTGGACCACGAGGGAAAGCCCATTGCAAAAAAATCCAATAAAACCAGACATAGAGTAGCCACACACGAGCATCGGGGAAGACGGGCAACAATGGGAGTGACAATAACATCTGTGATAAAAAGAAGAACAAGAAGATTGGGGCATCGGTTGATTCGACCGCGTCCAATGCGGCAATGGTTGCAACAAGACAAATATTTCCACGTCCGGACGACAAAGCGAAGCAGTGACATTGAAAAGCTAACAAAAGCTTTAGTAATAACAATAATTGTCTTCTCTCCGATTCTCAACAGTGGGGTCGAAAACCAACTGTGACGACGCAGACGGCGGATATACTCAACGTGGCTATACTAGCCGAGGCGAAAATGTTGGCCTTGACCAAACCACCATGGTCCTACTCAATTGAGATGAGACGTTTTGAAAAAAAAGGGGAAGATAACTACTAATTTGCAAATTGCAGAGATCATTTATGTGTGAGGCTAGCTACAATTTTCTAACATATATTAGAAATTATTTCTCATATAAATAAACACCAATGGTCAACTGGAACACAAACTATTCTATAAATCAATATCATTTCAAAGGTAAAGTTATAAAGTATAAAAAAATTTGTTTTGATATGCAAGCTGTCAATTTAGAAAATTTGACTATCTCAAGCGTTAATGTTGATCAACAAGCAAAACATTTATATTTTTACTAAAATGATTAATACATTAAATAATAAACTAATTTTGATAAAAAAAATTAATTGTACAAACATTTTCTCCTATCGGTTACTACTCAAGTAATTAATATTTAGGGATTCCTCGTAGTAAAAATACAAGCAGATTTTAAATGGTGATTTTTATTTTATCGAATTCGCAACTCAATATTCATTTAAATATCTCGTAAATTTAATATTTGTTTGTTTTGTTTGAATTGTTTCAAAATACCGATTTCTTTTTGTAAATATTAGGCCCCAATGACTGTTAAAATGGAAAAAAAACTATACTTATTTAATATGCTAAGGGTTTTTTTTGTCTTGAGAACTTTTCCTACAATTTTCAATCGATTTTTAAGTTTTTGGTGTCGTTGGAAAGGGCTTGATCTGCAGTTGTTTCCGCTAAAAACTGATGAGAATCGGACTGAAAATAAAGGCGCTATCCACCATTGAAATCTCAAAATTCCCCATTTACATAACATTGGGATTAAATAAAGCATTTTTAACATCTGTTAATAATCAGCTGTAAATACGTGTAGTTTTGATGATTAAACATATTCACAATATTGGATTGGTCGGATGTCATTGATTTAAATCTAAAAGTAACATTTGTATTCTATTAAAATAAATTGCTTGATTTCGAGCAACACGTATACTAGTGTTAACTTAATGCAAATGTTTTAGTCATATCTAAACTAATGGTAGGCCTATTTAAGTTAAATAATAAAATTTTCAATTAAGTCTCAGATTGTACTTCCTTATCAGACAAAGTTTTTGACAAAGTTTGGACGATTGCCGGAAGGATTCTGTAAAATTTTACAAGGTAAAAAGTTAAGCCTATTTACAAAACATCAACACACACCTTATAGCTCTCTTTTTTGTGGACGTGTTTATTAAAAAAAGTTAATCCCTTAGTTAATCAAGAGGGTATAGAGAGGCCTATTTGACAGTCCATCTCTTTGAGAGACTTGGAGCTCCTTGGAGGTGACATATAGGTGACGTATAGCAGTTCCAATAGTAAAATTTGTGTATCAAACAACCTAAAATAAATCATTATTCTCATTAAATGTAAACGAGGAATATAAGCCATTTGGGGCAAAATGAATCCACCAAATTAGATCTATAAATAATTTGCCAATCATGTTAGTTTTTATTTAATGCAAAGGAATACCAACATTACCCGGTTTTTTCCTTTTATTCATAAAAATTCAAGATAGTTCTATTGAAGTAAAACGATACTGATGTACATCCAGCACTATTCCAAATGCACGCTATTGCGTATGGAATACAGCTCCCCTTGTGCTCAGGAGCACTTCTGTACTTCCACTTGTGTTCTCCACAGGCCCGGCTGGCCTTGGGTCCCACGATGACGATGGCCGATGTTTTCGTCTCCGAGTCGCTACAAGAGTACACAGGTTGATCTGAAGAAAACATTTGGACAATCGAATCCAGCAAACAATGGTGGAAGGGGACCCAGCCAGATCGAATGGATAATGGCAAGGCCGAAGTCGGTAGAGTATGGCCAAATATGTACTTAGATACCGTCATTTACATTTGGTCATGCCCACTTTTCAGCTAAAACACCAAGCGGGTGGGTTCAGTTTACACACGCATTTCGGGTGGGAAGTTTTGATTGGATGGTTTCAGATTGTTATGATAATCATACGGGTCGTTATAATATCTGGGCGAGAAAAATCTGTCGATTAGAGTGTAGAATGGACCCAAATCCAGTAAAGTGTTTGCCCATTATCTTTATTTTTAGTTTATTCAAGGAAATCTATTACTATTCTTAGACCAAGAATTATTTTTCCCCATCAGTAATGGCATTTCATGCTTGCTTATATATTGATCTTCATACAAATTTGTTAGACCATGATTTCCAAAGTACTTTTTAAAAGTAAACCATAAAATAAATTTGTATGATGTCATGACGTAATTTTTAATAAATCATATATGTTTCATATTTTAATATTTAAAGTTAATTATATAAAAGAACAATGTACTATAGTCCGTTTTTTTAAACCTGATCCTTCACGAGAATATTGGGGTGGGGGAGGGATTTGAACTGTAAACAAAAAAATTAAAATGTAAACAAAACGTTTAAACTCGTGACAAACATGTTCAAGTATCAGATTTCCTCAAATAACGTTTTAAATAAGTTTTAATGTCTTTCAGTAACTCCAAGTCAACTGTTATATTTTTAAGCCAAACCTATTCCTTGTTAAAAATTAACAGTTCTAAAATAAACTGGTTAAAAACAACTGCTATCAATAATATTGTAAAACTGATACGCAACATGTTGGAATGTCAAATTACCAGCTGGTATGCAACAGCGAAATAATAATAATAAAAAAAAAATAAAATAAAAAAAAAACAACAACAAAAACCAAAGGGCTCCAGCCAATGGGATATTAGCGAGGATAAACAAACCCTCACCACCATCTCTCCCTAGAAGGATCAGGTTTAAAAAAACGGACTATAGTTTACAATTTTCCAAATAAATAATGTTATTTAATGGGACATAGCTACTGATCAGATCTCATTGTGTATTCCTGGATTGTTTCTCAAAACATTGTGATGTTTTCATGCCTTCTAAACCTTCTTTTATCAAAGGCTTTGTGCAGCGACAAAGAAAAATCACCCAATTAAATTTCATGAAGTGATTAACGGGGGAAGGGTCGTTTTCAAATGCGCCATTTACCCAGACAAAGAGTCTTATTATTTGGGGGGCGCGAGCGATGAATTTAGTTTTCTGGTGGTTGCGCTTCACCATCGGCCGCCATTTTGTTTCATATTTCATGCAACATTGAGTTGGATTGTGTGCGGAATAGCGTTTACCCCTGCGTTTCGCGTCAACCCCCCTGACAACCCCTACCTTCTGCCTTTGTGACTTCAAATCTACAAAAAGCTATGTTCTTTTATAAACACTATAGTTTATACCAGTCCATTGCATATAGACATAAATATATTTTATAAACATTTAACTGAATGCAATGATTGCATTCAGAAATATGAATATTTAAACACAAAAATAACTGTGACTTTTAGTGAAAAAATCTCTGCCGCCTGCCACATGATTGTTTGCTGGTTCAATCTAAAAAATTAAAAAAAAAAAAAAAAAAAAACACACTTAAATTAGTTTTAAAAAATTACTTAATTAAACACTTTTGAAAACTGTAAAACACGATAATATGTGTGGACACGTAATGTATATAGATCGGTACAAGTCTTTTTAAATCGGTAATTGTTATTCAGTCCCAAATAGTAAGTAAGAGGGGTCAGATGATTTGAAATAAAAACAGGAGATCACCTGATACGACCATTTATTCAATTTATTACACTTGGAATATTTTGTAGTTTGTTTTGAACTATCAATCGATATATCTTCTATATATTAATACGCAAGCATGTTTCTTTTCCTCCTTTTTTCTCAGCTTGTGTGCATCATAGAAGAAATCCGAGCATATCGTTAAAAAGGTATTGTGCTGTAGATGTGCAGAATCGCGTTTTAATTAAACACTGGCCCATGGGGCTACGCCCTGCAGGCTCTCAAAGTTTCAATGTTAATCTTTTGAGAGAAGATAATTGACTTAATCATTAGGCAGCTGTTGTAATAACAAATGGTAACAAATCAGTAAGAACAGATGTTTCAGTTATAACATATTTTTTTAACCAACGAGGTTAAATAGATATCTATTTAACCTCGTTGGTTTTAACCAAGGCAAATAGGGGTTCTAACTGCCTTGGTTTTAACGAATTTGGTCCAAACAGTCCAGATGCACTGGAAAAATGGTGGTCGAATTTCAACCAGGAGGCGATCTCTAGTACTATTAAATAAAAAAGAACATATGTTTCGGTTATAAAAAAGTTTTAACTAATCTGGTTCATATCAACAAACATTATGGTCGAATTTCGACCAGTATTAGGTCGACCTCTGGTATACAATTAAAAATACCATATTAAAACACATCCTGGAGTGTGACTCAATACTTTAAATCAATTGAGAAGGATCTAAGAAAATAACATTAAATCATAAAATATAATAGAATCGGGAATACATAAATAAAAAATGTATGGAAATTTACAACTCTCTATAAACTAGGCTTGGAAATTTATGACATCGTGATATTAAAACAATGATGGGAGAAGTGAGAGAGAGCCAGGCTCGAGGAGCACTTGCATTACGTGTAAGTCTATAATATATACAGCCCCATGTGTAACTGACTGACTCACTCACTGATGATATTAAATTCCTGAAGCGACCGTTTAAGATAGAGACTTGAAATTTGGTATGGGCATTCTTTGAGATGTTTCAATTTAGGGAAAATCATAAAACTACAACTTTTTTACTTTTAAACTATAAAAAAAATTAAAAAATATAAATTTGTCGGTAACGTAGTTCATGCAGGTTTAGTTCTCGCTCGTTTTTAAATGATTTCTTTCAACTACACCCGTGTTTGATACGAATATTGTATACTGTTAAACCTTAACGTCTTGTGTAGACCACCGAGTTTCGATGCATAGAGAGCGGTTTATTTCACCAGGGCATTACTCGCTTTGATTAAAACAGTATAAATGCCCAAAAAACTACAAATTTTCAACTTTCTAACTATAAAAATTTCTAAAAAGACGAGGTGTCGGTAGGGAAGTACGTTGGTTCTTAAAGATGTCGCTTGGAGCGCTATTATAGTCGCTTAGTTCTCGCTTGTATTTAAATGATATCTTTTAACTACACCTCTTGCCTATATTTATTCTCAATTGCACGCATAGTTGTTTGCGTATGGTTTACAGTTAATTATTACCTTTTTGTTTTATTTATATTCAGTTTATATTATTTTTTCTTTTGCACACTTAAAATATGTTTTTGAGAATTTGGAAATAACTTTAAAACAAACCAACAGGCTGAAAGGTTAGTTTCTCGTTTCATTTTCAATTTATTTTCGATTACTTATTCAAATTCACCCCCGGTTTTGCCTTTGGCCTAATTTCGCATTAATGTACTGTGTAGCTTGTGCCGTGATCTTAACGTAATATACTTCGTTTACTTTGAACAATACTTAATAGACAGTTAATTATTATCTTTCTGTTTTATTTATATTCAGTGTTTTATATTATATTTTAATTAGTTCCTAAAGATGTCGCTTGGAGCGCTATTATAGTCGCTTAGTTCTCGCTTGTATTTAAATTATGTCTTTTAACTACACCTGCGTTCTTGATGTTAGTGATGTTTGACGTTAGTGAACCTCACTCTTAACTAACAAATCTCTCCCATCTAACTTATATAGAAATGAGATTGATGCATTGAAAGCGTGTTTCTTTTATTAATTTTACACACTTTATAAATTTGTTTTTGAGAATTTTTAAATAGCTATTGAATAAAACTTACAGATTCAAATGTTAGGTTCTCGTTTCGTTTTCAATTTATTTTAGATTACTTATTCAAATTCACACTAGGTTATCCTTTCGGCCGAATTTCGCATTAAACTAATTTACTGTAAAGCTTGAGCCGTGATCTTAACGTAACATACTTCGATTACTTTGTACAATACTTAATAGACAGTTTATTATTATCTTTCTGTTTGATTTATATTCAGTGTCTTATATTTGATTTTTTTACTCACTTAAAATATGTTTTTGTGAATGTTTAAATAAGTATTGAACAAAGAGAACAGATTTAAATGTTAGGTTCTCGTTTCATATTCAATTTATTTTTTTTTAGATTACTTATTCAAATTCACCCCAGGTTACGCCTTGGACGAATTTCGCATTTACTGAATTTACTGTGTAGCTCGTGCCCTGATCTTAATATACTTCAATTACTTTGTACGATACTTAAAAGGAAGTTAATTATTATCTTTCTATTTTATTTATGTTCAATGTTTTATATTATATTTTAGTTCACACCTTAAATATGTTTTTGGAGAATTTTTAAATGACTATTGAACCAAACTAACAGGTTTTTATGAATACAATTATTATTTCACAGGTCTCGATTTTTCTTATAATTAGTAGTTTGTAATAGTAGGGGGTTTGTGCGGATCTACACCGTTTTTATTCTTTCCTTTTTTCATATTATTTAATTATCGTTTTCACTCATTGATTTGAATGTTATTCGCTATTTCTAGGTTTAAACTTTTTCTTCTACTTCCTGAAATTTACAAGTTTTTATTTAAGTTGGGTATGGCAGGGGATTATGCAATTTTCCAAAAATTGTATATCTATTTATATATAAAATTAATATAAATTTAAAACTTTATATTTAGCTACCGAACAGAGAAATATTTGTTACCATAACTACTACTATTAAATATAATGATAGCAACAACAACAACAACTATAGCTCTTAATTGAAATTTCTTTTCATCTAACAAAGCAACAATCGTCTAATCTAAAGTATATATTTTTACCAGTACAACACCTAAAATATTGACATAAATAATTATAATTTCACAGCTCAAAACTTTTTAACGAATTCTAATTACGAATTGATTGTGTTTGTATCTATATTATATACAGCCCCATGTGTAACTCACTGACTGACTGACTCACTCATCTATACAAATTCTAAACCACTTCCTGGATAGTTGGAAACTTGATTTTTGGCATGCGGGTGGCTTAAGATCTGATGACCCCGGGAAAAGTCTGAAACCCGACAATTTTCCATTTCAACCCCAAAAAAAAATAACGAAGGGTGGAAACCGGTAACCCGAAAATGTAAGGTTTTACTATTTTCGCTGTAACTTTTGAACGAGAGGTCCTACCTCAAATCTGAGGGAAAATCGTCAGTTGGGAATTAAATTTTCTACAAGTTTGGTCCTATGATATTTTTCCGTATCTCATCTCCTTCACCCTTAAAAAGGGGCGTACTTTCAAAATTTCAAAAATTTTTTGCAAAAATAGAGCTATTTTTGATATTTTTATTTACTATTATGTAATATATATGCATGAATTTCTATTTATATTATGACCTCAACAGGTTCTTCCTATAGTAGTAGCTTTTTGCCATTTTAATTCGGAGTTTAGTCCAAAACAATTTTTAAAAACCAAAATGTGTTAACGTTTTTCTTGTGAAGTGTTTGTAATTCACTTTAACCTGGTGAATATACTGCTATATCGATATATGTTATGCAGTTACTGTATTCTATTATAGACGCTCTACAACTTTGGTTCTGTGACATTTTGGCGTATCTCACCCCCTTCACACTTAAAAATGGGTGTAATTTCAAAATTTCTAAATTCTTTCACAAAAAATTGCTGTTTTAATATTTTTTATTTACTATTATGGCACACAGATGCCTGAAACTTATTACATATTATAGACTTAATTAATTCTTACTATAGTAGCAGCCGTTGGCCAAATTTAATCAAAGTTAAGTCCAAAAAAATTGAAAATCCCAAATTTATTAACATTTTTTCATGTAAAGTGTTTGTAAATTACTTTAATCTGCGACATATACTGCAATATTGATAAATGTTTTTCCAATTTTATGTTTAATTTTAGACGCTCTACAAGTTCAATCCTGTAAAATTTTGACGTATCTCACCATCTTCAACCGTAAAAAGGGGCATACTTGCAAAATATCGATATTCTTTCGCAAAAATGCGTTACTTTAATGTTTTGTATTACTCCAATGGCACATGGATGCCTAAAATTTAGTACTTATACTCACCTTGACTAGGTCTTTATATAGTGTCAGCTATTGATCAATTTTTATTTAATTTTACCCCAAAAAGATTGTAAAAATAGAATTCTTAACATTTTTATGCGTCGTTTTTGTAATTCAGTAAAAGCTGGTAAATATGTTTGGTACAACGATATATGTTTGGTCAGTATAATATTCTGTTTTAGAAGCTCTATAAGTTCGGATGTATGCAATTTTGCTGTATGCCACTCCCTTCACCCTTAAAAGGGGCATACTTTAAAAAAATTGAATTTTTTCACAAAAATGGATGTATTTGAATATGTTATATTTACTATTATAGCATATAGATGCTTCAAATTTAGTATATATTATGCACTTATATAGGTCTTACTATAGGAACAGCCATTGGCCAATATCAATCTAAGATTGTAAAAAAAAATACCCCCGTCGCAGCAGACCTGCGTACTCAGCGAATTTCCAATGGAATTTTGGTATATTTTCTATTTCCCCATAAAATCCATAGGGATGAGAGTATGTAGGTTTGCCGCCATATGGGTTTTGTTGGTAAATGTAAGTTAAACCCTACCTAGTGAATGTACATACCAAATTTTATCAGGTTATGGTGTTCTTTTTATTTTCCCCATAAACCCCATAGGAGTGAGTATGTAGGTTTGCCGCCATATGGGTTTTCTAAGCAAATATACGTTAAACGCTTCCGAATGAATGAACTTACCAAATTTTATCAAGATATGTCAATAAATAAGCAAGATAGAAGGTTTTCTTGATTTCCCATAAGAATAACATGGAAAACATAGTTTTTGGATTTTCTCCATAACCATTTAAGCTAGGTAAAAAATTCAAAATACTAGATTGTTTAAGCTCTTTTAAATGGTTTAAGTTAAAATTGTTGAATTTCATAAATAAAAGTAAAAAAAGCCAAAAACCCATTTTTTACCCTTTTGAAACCCCATAAAACCCCGTTCCCATGGTCCGATCATTCTGGTTCGCGAACTCAATCTAGTAGATGCTGGCTTACACCCCTGTACCAAATTTCATCAAAATTGGAGGTTCCGTTCAAAAGTTATCGTGTTCACGGACACATACATATATATATATATATATATATATATATATATATATATATATATATATATATATATATATATATATATATATATATATATATCAATTTGAACGAACGGTGTTTTTGGCTTCTAGGGACCTCAAAACGAAAAAGTATCATGGTCCCGGGCTTAGGTCTTACCGTGACTACTACCGTAATAGCGTATTCCCTATAGGGAAATTCGCTAAAAAAAAACTGTAAAAACACGCAATTATTAATATTTTTGTAATAGTATTTACAACTTATTTAAATGTGGTAAATGCATAATTATATAAATATATTTATACTGGTGTTACATTCTATGTTAGATGGTCTACAATATCGGTAATTTGACATTTTGCCATATCTCAAATCCTTCTCCCTTAAAAGGGTGTACTATGAAATTTTCCATTCATTCACAAAAATTGCACTATATTAATATATTTTATACACTATTTGGTGTTTTCTAATACATTTTTAAGTCCTCCCCTCCCGCATCAACGACTCTTGCGTATGGTAGGAATTTTTAAGGAGGGGAGTCTGCCACGTAACAAAGTTTCTTTATTTCGTTTTAAATGGAATTTTCTAATTGCATTCTTGGATTGAATTATTTTATTCTATTTTATTATTGTCCTACTCTTAGTTTCAACTTCCAAATGAATTGGTTTCACGGAAGACTCCGGATATTTTTAGAAACACATTTTAAATATAAAGATTACTTATATGAAACATTTTACATTTTAAGGATCTATAGCCGCTACGCCATAAGACCAATTTAGAGCTTTGATCTGTGTTTTGTTAAATGCCTGAGACTAAAATGAATTCAGGGCAACCCCTAGGTGTTCAGAGGGGTGGAGTCCCAGGAATTGAGACTTTGTAAATTATTAACGAATTAAATTAATCCAACTAGGGGGCTTGTAAAAGTTCATTTAATTTTCTTTTGGCATCGATTCGTATTATCGAATACTAACACCTTGGGGGAACCATTATAGGGGGCATGGGGGCGGAGCCCCCATCGAGCCGTAGGCGAGTCTATAATATATACAGCCCCATGTGTAACTGACTCACTCACTTATATGGGTTACGAATTTTTGACGTAACTATTTAAGCTAGAGACTTTAAATTTGGCATACGTCTAGCTTGAACGGTCAATGCTAAGTGTAAAATCTTAAACTTGCAAATTTTTAGTTTTAACCTACAAAAAAAATTCAAAATGGCGGATTTTCAAAATTGTAATTTTACTTTTTTGGCTCTAGCGGCCAAACGCTTTGTCCTATCTAAAATCTGAGAACAATACTACGATAGGGAATTTAATTTTCTACAATTTCGATCCTGTGACTTTTTATCGTATCTCGCACCGTTAAGCCTCCAGAGCGTTTTTAATGAAATGCCGTTTTCGTTTTTCGGGCTCTAGTGCCTAAACCGATGGTTGTAAAAATTTTTTTAAGGTTCATTTCGATAGATCTTTATAATATCTACAATTTCTTTTCCCGTATATCTTGCCGTATCTCTACTCGTTTACTCACAAAATTCATTTTCACTTTTTCCGGATTTTGTGAACGTAAGTAGTGGGAAAACACCGGTTCTGGTCCACTAGATAAATCGTAATTTTAGTATTTCAGCTCTAGTGACCTAACGGTTAGTCTTATCTGAAATATGAGAGCATATTACGATAGGAAATTGGATGATCTACAATTTTGGTCCTTTTACTTTTTGTCGTACATCGCACCGTTAACCCTCCAAACTGATTTTTGTGAAATTTATATTTAGATTTAGGGCCCTAGCGACTAAATGGTTTGTCCTACGAAAATGTTTAAATGACAACTTTTATAGGTCTTTTCAATATCTACAATTTTGATTCTAACATACTTTGCCGTAGCCTATCTCTTTCCGTTCACTCTCAAAAAACATTTTTCACTTTTTCCCAGTTTTGTGATAAATAAGTAGTGGCTTTTGGACAACTATAAAGAAATCATAATTTTAGTATATTTTAGCTCTAGAGGCTAAATGGTTAGGCCTTTCATAGATTTGAGACTACCACGGTACTGAATTGGATGAACTACGATTTTTTTCCTGTGACTTTTTGTCGTACATCGCACCAGTTGCGTATATATCCAGTCTAATTTTTTGCAATCGCGTTTTCAGTTTTTCCACTCTACTGACAAAACGATTGGTCCTATCGAAAAATGTTGCTGAATATGACTGGCTTACAGTTTTCAGAACATTTTGCCGTATCTCTACACATTAGCTCTCAAAACAGATTTATTACAGGACCAGAATAGTTACCGAAAACTTGAAATTGGGGACCTTACCTTCTTTTAAGAGACAATTAAAAATATGAATTCAGCTATTGTCGGGGCTGGTGTTACTAATTTACATACTTTTAGTAAGTTCCTCCTCGGAATTTAGGGAATCATTTTAAAACTTTCTAGTCTTTTGTGATTTCTATCTCGTTTATCAGATTTTATATTATTTCATTTTAATGTTATGTTATTGTTTTCACTGATTTATTGCAACAATTTTTGATGAATTTAAAAGCTTTAATTATTATTGATTGTGAGAAGTGTGCATTAGCCTTTTGTTACTGTTTTGGTTGTGCACTTCATTGGTAAAGCTAACCTGTTTAACACTCGACTTTTTTATTTACAAACTAATTCAGCGAACACATTGGAGTTAATAACCCTCAACAAGCCCGTTCACTGCATCAAGTTTTTTCAGAAATTACGGAATTGGGGCAACAAATTAGGGAGTGGACCCTCCATTCAGCATAACACAAAGAATAAATAATTATTGTATCACACTCGAAATATTTTAACAAATTTTAACTACGAAGAGTTATTAAAACCGATTCATAGGAGATTTTAAAAGCTTTTCTAGCTATCGATTGTGAATTGTGTGTATTAAACGGTTTTGCTACTGTCTTGGCTGTTCAGTTCTTCCGCAAAACTAACCAATTTCATACTTGACATTTTTTATTAATTTACGAATTTAGGGATACCCCTAAGGGGGCATGGGGGCGGAGCCCCCATCGAGCCGTAGGCGAGTCCATAATATATACAGCCCCATGTGTAACTGACTCACTCACTTATATGGGATACGAAGTTCTGACATAACTATTTAAGCTAGAGACTTGAAATTTGGCATACGTCTAGCCTGAATGGTCAATGCTAAGGATAAAATCTTAAACTTGCAAATTTGTAGTTTTAACCTACTAAAAAAATTCAAAATAACGGACTTCTGAAATTGTAATTTTAGTTTTTTGGCTCTAGCGGCCAAACGCTTCGTCCTATCTAAAATTTGAGGACAATACTACGATAGGGAATTTAATTATCTACAACTTTGGTCCTGTGACTTTTTATCACATCTCGCACCGTTAAGCCTCCAGAGCGTTTTTAATGAAACCCCGTTTTTGGTTTTTGGGCTCTAGTGACTAAACGATTTGTTCTACAAAAACTTTTACATAACAATTTTGATAGATCTTTTAAATATCTAAAATTTTTATCTTTACATATTTCACCGTATCTCCTCTCGTTTACTCACAAAATACATTTCTCACTTTTTCCGGATTTTTGAACATAAGTAGTGGGATTTTGCCGGTTCTGGAACAATAGAGAAATCGTAATTTTTGGTCCGGATGAGCTAGAAACTTGAAATTTGGTACACACGTAGTTTGTATGGTTAATACAAAGGGGAAATCGCAAAACATTGAGTTTTCAAATTTTAACCCCCTAAAATTTTGTATGGTAAAATCTACACCATGTAAGGCTTTTTCTAATACGCTGTAACTTTTGAACGAGAGGTCCTATCTGGAATCTGAGGGATAATTCATGGTCAGGAATTAGACACTCTACAAGTTTAGTACAGTAAAATTTTGCCGTATCTCACTCCCTTCACCCTTAAAATGGGGCGTACTTTCAACATTTACAAATTTTTTCACAAAAATCTCGCTATTTAAAAATTTTTTATTAACTAATATGGCACACGGATGCTTGAACTTTAGTACATATTATGGTATCAACTAGATCTTACCTTTGTGGCAGCCATTAACCAATTTGAATTATAATTAAGTCAAAAATCCTTGAAAAACCCAAAATTCTTAACATGTTTTCGTGTAAAGTGTTTGTAAATTACTTTATTCTCCCAAATACACTGCCATATTGATATTTGTTTTGCTAGTATTACATTATATTGTAAACGTTCTACAAGTTCAGTCCAATGCAGTTTTGCCGCATCTCACCCCCTTCACCCGTAAAGATTGGCGTACTTTCACATTATCGAAATTCTTTCACCAAAATTGCTCTATTTCAATATTTATCGTTTACTTTTATGACACATACATGCCTCAAATTTGGTATAAACTGTGAATATATCTAGTTCTTTCTATAGAAGCAGCCATTGGCCGATTTCAATCCAAGATTAGTAAAAAGACTGTGAAAACACTAAATTATTAACCTTTTTTATGTATAGTTTTCGGTGATTTTGTTAAACCCGGTAAAGATACTGCCATAGCGATGTATTTTTTGGCAGCATTATATTTTTTAGATGCTTTTTAAGTTCGGCCCTTAAGATTTTGTAGCATTTCACTCTCTTCACCCCAAAAAAGGCGTATTTTCAAAATTCTTTCACAAAATTTGAGTTATTTTAATATTTTTTTATTTACTGTTATGACACTTGGATGACTGAAATTTAGCTCCACAAACACACCCTGAGCATTTTTTATAAAATATAAAACAAAAGTATAAATTTAAACTTTAAATATCAAGAGAATATCTTAAATGCTTAAGATTTCCTGAACTATTAAAAAAAGTCAGAGAAGATAAGTATAGAGTTGGGGTGGAGGCCTCAACTAGCCTGTTCAGTTCTTAAGACTTAGAACAATTAACGAATTCGGGGCAACCCCCAAAGGGGGCATGGGGGCGGAGCCCCCATCGAGCCGTAGGCGAGTCTATAATATATACAGCCCCATGTGTAACTGACTGACTCACTCACTCACTTATATGGGATACGAATTTCTGACATAAGTATTTAAGCTAGAGACTTGAAATTTGGCATACGTCTAGCCTGAAAGGTCAATGCTAAGGATAAAATCCTAAACTTGCAAATTCGTAGTTTTAACCTACTAAAAAAAATTCAAAATGGCGGACTTCCGAAATTGTAATTTCAGTTTTTTGGCTCTAGCGGCCAAACGCTTCGTCCTATCTAAAATCTGAGAACAATACTACGATAGGGAATTTAATTTTCTACAATTTCAGTCATTTGACTTTTTATCGTATCTCGCACCGTTAAGCCTCCAGAGCGTTTTTAATGAAATGCCATTTTCTGTTTTCGGGCTCTAGTGACTAAACGGTTTGTTCTACAAAAATTTTCACATGACAATTTTGATAGATCTTTTAAATATCTAAAATTTTTACCGTTACATATTTCACCGTATCTCCTCTCGTTTACTTACAAAATACATTTTTCACTTTTTCCGGATTTTTGAACATAAGTAGTGTGAAAATACCGGTTCTGGCCCAATAGAGAAATTGTAATTTTAGTCCGGATGAGCTAGAAACTTGAAATTTGGTACACGCGTAGTTTTTATGGTCAATACAAAGGGGAAATCGCAAAACATTGAGTTTTCAAATTTTAACCCCTTAAAGTTTTGTATGGTAAAATCTACACTATGTAAGGCTTTTCTAAATACGCTGTAACTTTTAAACGAGAGGTCCTATCTCGAATCTGAGGGATAACTCATGGTCAGGAATTAGACACTCTACAAATTTAGTCCTGTGAAATTTTGCCGTATATCACTCCCTTCACCCTTAAAAAGGGGTGTACTTTCAACATTTCAAATTTTTTCACAAAAATCTCGCCATTTTAATATTTTTAGCGAATTTCCCTATAGGGAATACGCTATTACGGTAGTAGCCATGGTAAGACCTAAGCCCGGGACCACTTTACTTTTTCATTTTGAGGTCCCCAGAAGCCAAAAACACCATTCGTTCATTTTCATATATATGTATATATATATATATATATATATATCTATTTATATATCTATATATCTATCTATCTATCTATGTGTCCGTGGTACTGATAACTTTTGAAGGTGACCTCCAATTTTGATGAAATTTGGTATGGAGGTGTAAGACCAGATCTATTTTCATGAGTTCGCGAACCAGCATTGTCGGGTTATGGGAACGGGGTTTTATGGGGTTTCAAAGGGGTCAAAAATGGGTTTTTGGCATTTTTGGACCTTAATTTTTAAAATTCATCAATTTTAACTGAAACCATTTAAAAGAGCTTAAAAAACAAACAATTTGGTATTTTGAATTTTTATCATAGCATAACTGGTTACGGGGCAAATCCAAAAATGTGTTTTCCATGTTATTCTTATGGGAAATCAAGAAAACCCAATATCTTGCTTATTTATTGGCACAACTTAATCAAATTTGGTATGTACATTATCTATATAAGGTTTAACTTATACTTGCTTACAAAACCCATATGGCGGCAAACCTACATACTCACCCCCATGGGGTTTATGGGGAAAATAAAAAATTGCCAGAGTTTGATACAATTTTGTGTTTACATTCACCAATTATTGATTAACTTAGATTTTCTAACAACACCCAATGGCAGCAAACCTACAACTCGATCCTATGGTGTTTTTATGGGAAAGTAAATAATCTGAAATTCCATTGGAAATTCGCTGAGTACGCAGGTCTGCTGCGACGGGGGTATCTATATATCTATCTCTATCTATCTATCTATGTGTCCGTGGTACTGATAACTTTTGAAGGGGACCTCCAATTTTGATGAAATTTGGTATAGAGGTGTAAGACCAGGTCTATTTTCATGAGTTCAAGAACCAGCATTGTCGGGGTATGGGAACAGGGTTTTATGGGGTTTCAAAGGGGTCAAAAATGGGTTTTTGGCATTTTTGGACCTTAATTTTTAAAATTCATCAATTTTAACTGAAACCATTTAAAAGAGCTTAAAAAATCAAACAATTTGGTATTTTGAATTTTTATCATAGCATAACTGGTTACGGGGAAAATAAAAAAATGTGTTTTCCGTGTTATTCTTATGGGAAATCAAGAAAACCCTATATCTTGCTTATTTATTGACATAACTTAATCAAATTTGGTATGTACATTATCTAGACAAGGTTTAACTTAATCTTGCTTACAAAAACCCATATGGCGGCAAACCTACATACTCACCCCTATGGGGTTTATGGGGAAAATAAAAAATTGTCAGAGTTTGATACAATTTTGTCTTTACATTCACCAATTATTGATTAACCTAGATTTTCTAACAACACTCAATGGCAGCAAACCTACATACTCAATCCTATGGTGTTTTTATGGGGAAAGTAAATAATCTGAAAAATTCCATTGGAAATTCGCTGAGTACGCAGGTCTGCTGCGACGGGGGTATTTATTTACTAATATTGCACACGGATGCTTGAACTTCAGTACATATTATGATCTCAACTAGATCTTACCATAGCGGCAGCCATTAACCAATTTCAATTATAATTAAGTCAAAAATGTTTTTTAAAACACAAAAATTCTTAACATTTTTTTATGTAAAGTGTTGTAAATTACTTTATTCTGCCAAATACACTTCAATATTGACATTTGTTTTGTTAGTATTATATTATATTTTTGACACTCTACAATTTGGGTCCTATGCAATTTTGCCGTTTCTCAACTCTTTCACCCGTAAAGAGGGGCGTACTTTCACAATATCGTTATTCTTTCACCAAAATTGCTCTATTTCAATATTTATCGTTCACTTTTATGACACATACATGCCCCACATTTTGTGTATTCTATGAATACATCTTACATTGCAGGTCGTAACTTTTGAACGAGAGGTCCTACCTAAAATCTGAGAGAAAATTCATGGCGTCAGAGCGGACAAATCAGACGCTCTAAATAAGTTATTCCGGTGTAGTTTTGCCATATCTCACTCACTTCACCTTTAAAAGGGGTGTCCTTTCAAAATTTCTAAATTCATTTCCAAAAAATATGCTTTTTTAATATTGTTTATTTACTATTATGGTAGATATGTGCCTGAACTTTAGTACATATGACCTTAACTAAATGTAACTATAGTAAAAGCCAGTGGGCAATTTCCATCAAAGTTGAGGCCTAAAAAGGTTTTAAAAAACACGAAATCCTTAACATTTTTTCATGTATAGTGTTTGTAATTTACTTTAATCTGCCAAATATACTGCAATATCAATTTGAGTTTTGACATAATTACCTTCTATTCTATTCGCTCTACAAGTTTGGTCCAATGAAACTTTGCCGTATCTCACCCCCTTCACCCTTTAAAATGGGCGTACTTTCAAAATTTTGAAATCTTTTCACAAAAGTCTTGTTGATTTAATAAGTTTTTTTATTATACTGCCACATAGATGCTTGAAGTTCAGTACATATTATGACCTCAACCTTTCTTTCAAGAGTATCAGATATTTTCCGATTTCATTCAAAGTTAAGTCCAAAAACATCGTAAAAACTTGAAGTTTTTTTTCATGTAAAGTGTTAGTAATTTACGTCAATCTGCTAAATATACTGCAATATCGATACATGTTTTGCCAGTGTTACGTTTTATTTTAGACACTCTGAAAATTTAATCTGATGAAATTTAGCTGTACCTCACCCCTTCACCCGTTTATAGGGGCGTAGTTTCTAAATTGTAAAGTTCTTTCACCGAAAATGGTGCTATCCTAAAACTTTAAATTTACTATTATGGTACTTAGATGTTTGAAATTTAGTACATATTATAACTTCAAATGGGTCATACTATAGTAAAAGCCATAAGTCAATTTTAATACAAGTTTAGTCATTGTCATAATTTAGTAATTATCGTATTTGTTACACCTACAGCTAGGAATCCCGCCAATATTTCTCCCTAGATTAACCTTAGGGATTTTGTTAACCTTAGGACCAAACCCTACGTTAAGACAAAATTTGAGCTTTGATCTGTATTTTTTTATCTGTATATTTTTATCTTTTTTTGACGTAAATTATTAGACGTTAATGAATTAGGGGGAACGAACTAGGGGGCATGGGGGCGGAGCCCCCATCGAGCCGTAGGCGAGTCTACAGATATATAGTTCAAATGGCATTATTTTTGCTGACAACAGTTTTCTTTACAATTCAAAACACAGAGTAATAACTAATGGGGATTGTCGTGTTGCAACTTCATTAAATGTTCTATAATGTTGTGCGCATGCCTCTTTACAGACTGCAGAATCTGTAATGTTCATCTTGTTGGCTATTCCCATTAGGCCCCATTTATGCACGCTATTTGTGTCGCGCGATTAGAAAACGCGCGATTCCTGGGAGCATTGAATTCAATTGGACCGTTTATGCACGCGGCATGATGTCGCGCGATTTTTTGTGCCGCGCGATTTCTAAATCAAGTCGCCCTCTCCTAGAAAAACGCGCGATTTTTAAGTCGCGCGACTTGTCAAAGTACATTGGGCCAAATGCTACCGTTTATGCAATCGCGCGTTTTCCAGAAATCGCGCGACTTCGGTGAGCAGTGCTGCCACCATCAGTACGCCACCTGTTGTATTTGTCAGTCTGTGTTGACCACTGATGAGGAGCGGATATGGTTAAACCAATAAATTGTTTTGTTATCAATATTTTTTATTTTTTTATCTTTTAGCATACAATATATGCTATTTTCTGTCGCATGGATGTTTTGCTGACTATTTTATATTTTCATCAGTGCAATAAAAACTAAAAAGAATGCAATTTAAATATTTTTTGTTATTTTTATTTGTAGGTTCTATGAAAGGCTACTTCTTTTTTATTCCATGCTACAGATAATAGCATACTATGGTCATAGAAAACTGTTTACAAAATTTGGTACTGTATCTGAACCTAAAAAATTGGTTTACCTCGATATTATTTTAGTAACACTGAAAAGGTCCAGCACCATTAAGTCATACTATTCACAATAAAGCGAAAATTCAGATATTTCATTTTTGATAGATTACCCCCTTATCATTACATTTTGAAGTAAAATGGACTTTTGTATCAAATACGTTCAAGTGACATTCATCATTTATACACATTTGTTTATTAATTAATTATTTTATATTATAATGTGTAGTGAGTGACTGTTAATTTTAATAAGATACGTATTCTAACGTGAAATTATCTTTCAGACTACAAGTTATCAGTTTGGAAATGCCAATGTAAATCAATGTTATGTAAAGCAAATACTGTTTGTTGTCCTTACCTTAGAGTAATTGCTAGAATTTCTTGTGTAGAAAACGCCAATCCTTGCACTAGACCTGGTTCAATATCTATTGCACCTAAGCCGAACAACTAACTCATCTAAAGAGGTTACGCTCATTCTAAAATAGTTAAAAAACTTGTCGGTGTCGTTTCTCAACAACCCGTACAAGTTTCGAAATGCTCCGTCTGCATATCGAGCAGAATTTATAGGGTGAACGTCCCATCGTCACCTCCTCCTCTTCTTGACCAACAGAAAATAACCGTACACCACGCATGGATCCATTTGCTAGACTGACGTAGAAGTGAAGCTGTTGGTAGTCCTGGAAATCGCGCGACTTGAAAACGCGCGATTTTTTTGGCACATTCTCGAAGTCGCGCTGCCGCGCGGCCGTGTCGCGCGACACAAGTCGCGTGCATAAATGGGGCCTTATTGGTATGTTATGATATACTGCCTGTACATATTGCACTTACGTCACATGACGAGCGGGAAAATTATTTGAGAACAATTTTTAGTTCTATAACTGATTGTTATAGCTCAGTGCAGTAAATTAACATTGCTTTTAATTAATTATTCATATTTTTCCACCAAATTTTGTACCTAGTACAGAGAAGTAATGGCCTGATTTAAAAGAAACAGAAATGAGAAACCAACATCCGCGTGTTTTTGGTTTGATACCGTACACTTACCATCATTGACTTGGTGAGCGCAAACAATTAAATAATTGTTGTTAAATTTAATATAAAACTAATGTTTAATACAATTTAATTGAGTTACTTTGTTCAGGGATTCAATAATACCATCTACTATAAAGCTATAACACGAAAAATAGTAAATTAGTGTCACAATACGGTTTAAAAATAGCCTATAAGTGAAACTTTTAGTACTTGGCATATTTGAAAGTAACATTAAATACTACACTGTTCGTCATTTTAGCGAATTTTTCATAGGGAATAAGCTATTACCGTAGGTCTCATGGTAAGACCTAAGCCCGGGACCATGTTACTTTTTCGTTTTTAGGTGCCCAGAGACCAAAAATAATAGTCATAAAAAATTATATATATATATATGTATATATGTATATATATATATATGTATATATGAATATATATATATATATATATATATATATGTATACATGTATATATGTATGTGTCCCTAGACACGATAACTCTCGTAAAAATGGTCCGATCGAGGCCAAATTTGGTAGAGATGTGTAATCCTACGTTTATTCGGATGAGTTCGTAAACCAGACATATCGACCTACCGGAAGGGGTAGTTTTAGGGGGTTTTGTACCCCAAAAATGTTTTTTTGCATTTTTCATATATAAATTTTAAAAATTTTAAATTTTTATTTTGACCATTGGATTTAGCTCAAAAAACACACAATTTAGTATTTTGAAGCTTTGCTCTATCTCCATTGGTTACCGAGATATTACAAAGTCTAAAGACTTTCATTGACAAAGTCTAAAGAGTACATTGTATTTTGGAGCTCTAATGTTAATCTTATGGAGAATTGGGATGTGTTAATATTTCACTTATTAACCAATATTTTTCGATGAAACTTGGAATTCAGCTTTATTTGATTGAGATTCATCCATTTATGGTAAAAAAATCTTGGTTTTTGTGCTTATCATGGCAGCAAACGTGCATAGGCCTACTCTTTTCCCATGTTAATCATATGGAGAATAGGCAAACTTCTTTAGCAATGGACAGATATTGATGAAACTTAGTAAATGGCTTCATATGGTCGAAATATTTTTTTTAACCTACTTTTAGTGTTTCCCATGGCAGCATACCTGCATACTCTCCCTATAGTTATCATAAGGAGAATAGACATTTATTTCCCTATTTATGAGCTTGTGATTTTATTTGGTTTACGGTTTTATGTGGTCAAAATCAATATTACTAATTTGGAAACTCGCTGAGTACGCAGGTCTGCTGCGACGGGGGGTATTCGTCCATTTGAGCATATAGTATGCTACAAAACTATTCAACAAAGACTTTTTGTTTTAATTCTTTTAAAATGTACAATTTTAATATTTGATAATGGGTCAAATGCCTCGAAACTATAGTCATCTCGACAAAATGACGAACTGACGACGGCACTAGCTAATGAAACCTTACTTTATTATTAGAATATCTAAGTCTGAGTTTGAGCATTACTCTATAACATTAATAAGTCAAAATGTAACTTTAAAATGCATTAATTTCACTATTAGCTAGTAGCATACATATATTAAACCTGTAAGCAACCTTCTACACCAGGTCTACTAATGAAAAGCTTTCGCAAATATATTCTTCACTCTATTTAACACACATAATTTTCTTTAAGCGGGCTAAAGGGATAGAGCAATTATTTTGCCTGCGCAGTCAAGTGACCGTTGAGGAAACTACCGGAATGGTCACCACCGGAATGGGTGGCCCAATGGTATCCCTATACCCAATGGTATAGTGTGTGATACTTTTCAAGAATAATAATTATTTCATCCGAAACATGTCAATAATTATGTTTAACGCCGGTTCCCGTCCTCTCGACAAACAGAAATTGTCATTTTTTGCATGTCATTTTAAAGCTTAAACGATGTGGGAATAAGTTTTGGTGATACCGTAATTAATTGGCAATTAATAGCTTCACGCATAACATTTTAAAGGGCAAATCTGTCATTGTTCCGATAAGAAGTTTTGTGTATTTTCTAAAAATGGCATAAAAAGCAGCAAAAATTTAGGAAAATGTGGGAAGGATGACATTTTATGCGCAACTCAAATAATTTGAAAAAGGAAAATATGATTGTTACTGGAAGGTGGATGAGTGTGATATGGGTAGCCTATTTTGCTAAATATACCTAAACTGCGTATTTTTTTGCATTTGGTATACATAATGACACCTTAAATTGTCTGAATCAAACATACCAAACTGCCAAACTTCCTGAATATTGGTCAGATACTACTCACTCAATGTACCAGAGAATCTCCAAGACTAAGGTTTATACAGAGTTGTAATTTTCATAGACGTTATTCTTTGTTAATAGATGCGCTCACTTAGAAACTGTTTCACAAAACTCTTTCAATTCTTCACCCAATAGGTCTTCAAAATTTCTATATATACAATTTAATATTAGACTATTCTTTTGCACCTTATGGTCAATAATTTTAAACACGAATCAAGGAAAAAACTAATCTCCAAAAATATATGCCCTACGGGGTTGAAATTTGGGACATTCCACTTTGCTCATTAGGTGCTCATAAGAAACGGTTCAGCGAAACTCCTCCCGGGATCTGCCCCATAGGACTTAAGATTGCAATATAATTTTATTCTTAAGGAGAATGATTAGTGTAAATCATGGAAACAACGAATCTCCAAACCTACAGTGTCTACAGACATCACTGCCATGGTCCTTAACTCCGTAGGGCAAACCTCTACGACCTTGTTACCCTTACTATATTTTGACATGTCATATACTAAACCTTAAGTAGAAATATAATTTTTTTAAGTAATGAATTTTTGACGGACAAATCTTAAAGATCGGCTTCTTTACTAACTTGAGTCCGCAGAGTTTTGCTTCGTATAACAGATCGGAAAATTAGGTAAAGATTTGTTTATTACCTGTTCGAGAAAAACAATAATGATTTAATATACGTGGCCTTTAAGTCAACCCTAACTTAAGTTATATTCTCTACCAACACAAAAGCTGTAAACAAAATCATTGGTTACCATGCCGAGGCCAAGGGGCCTCAACTCCAGTAGTATCATCAACCGGCGTGGCGCCCGGGGCGGCCGAGAGGTTTTATTTGAATAAACACGATTCCTTGATGTTATTTAATCAACGCGGCGTTTTGCCGCCAAAAGCGCGTCGGCCGGGAAATGACAGGGCGGGCGGGCGTCGCTCTATCGCGGGAACCTCGCCGCCATCAGCTGACACGTTAGGCCGCTATTACCCGCGCAAACACTACACGATTATGCTAAGTTTTCGTGGATTTATGCCAGGCTTACTTTGCCTCAAAATGTGAGTTGGGAATGTGATCGAGTTTTCAGGATATTAAGCAACATTTCTTGGAGCAATGAATTTTATATTTAGAATACTAGGTCTATTTAAGTTATGCAAGGGGATAGAACATTTGAAGAAACTGAAGATTACGGTTGTAAGAATTGTACTGTGTGAAACTATCGCACTTTATTACTAGTGTGAAGTTTTTTTTAGCCAAAATTTAAAATTAGTTACATGAAATTCATACATTTGCATTTAATTGTTAGAAAGAATACATTACTTTTTAGATGGTGACATCAACTTTTAAGACAAAATGAAAGAAATATGAACGAATGATGAATATGGCTTGTGTAGCTTTGCTATCCATTTATTTGTTAGAAACATCAATTTATAGCCCAACGAACAAAGTCAGCTGGGTCCAGATCCAAACTTTCAAATATTTTGTAACTTTTATCAAGATAGATCAGGCCACCTACCGACTGATAGGAAAGCTCTAACTCACTTTGTAAAGGCTGGTAACAATCCAACCTTTGTCATATTTGTGATTCTAGGATAAATTTCAGAAAATTTAGTTGGATTTAGCAGGAGGGTTGTTTACATTTATATATAATGTAATAGTTATCTCATAATATTTTTATCGTCTTCCATGTATAATTTGTTATCTACTATACATTTTCCTCCTACAATCAATCATAAACACCATCCCTCAATGCTAATCATCTCCCCATAATCCAGTCCTTAAATGTATTCACGACTCGCAAACCCCTTGTAAATCATACATTATCAGAATGTCCAGCTATCAGCAATTCTTCTAGTAGACCACGGGGAGTAAGATAGCTGCTGAGGAGTTTATCAAGGTATAAATAACGGAGGTGAGGATCGTATTTAGATAAGACGCGAAGCTCGCTCAGCACGATGACGTGCGGGGTGCCGTGCGTGTCAGGACATGCAAACTTTCCCCCACAGCCCCCTCTTACCCCTCTATTGGTGGGGGGGGGGGGGGGTACACAATCAAACAACCTGTCACCTCGATCTGATTGCCATAATGAATTGTCTCGTTGCCGCGGGCCCGGCCGGTCTGCTTCTTATCAATTATCAGAGCCGTTCTACGCTGTGTGTTTATCGCGCCTTTTCCTATAATAATTTTCAACGGGTGTTCGCTACTGTGCCGATTGAACGGGCTTGATAGTCGCGCTGCAAATGGAAGTCAAAAGGTTTCCTTGTCGTTTTTATAATTGTGCTTTCATGCAATTGATAGCGTACTTTGAAATATTGATTTTGCGAACCATCCAATCTTCAACAACAATTCCTAAATAATTACAGTAAAAGTAGGTGCCTTGAGTGAATCGGTTCTTGACAGAAATTTGCTAAGTTTCTACTTTCGGAAGATATAATATAAAGGTGTATTCAACTTAAGTCTGTCAAAGTTTGATCTTTTTCCTCAAAACCCACTGGCAAATGATATTTTAGTGAAAGCTTACTTGTTTGTGCCGATTTCATTTGATTTATATTTGTGAGTTTTACTGAAAATTTCCTTTGTTATCTCCGCATAATTAAAATACTCATAAAAATATTTTGGATCTATACAAGAAATTTTCGAATAATTAACACAATTATCATTCTGTAGTGTGACCAAAAAAGTCAACAATAATTTTAATGTTGTAATGTAACAACTCAATAATTTTTATAAGAAATATTTCAGAAAGTTGACACTGGCGCAACAATATATTGAACACTGGTTAGACCATTACAGCACCCTATTGGTTGAAAACACCTTCGCATTCGTCATGTTAATTTGGTATGAAAATAAACCAATTACTCTCTAAGACAAGCTGAGTTGGCAAATCCTTCGACAGCCAGTCCCGTTGCAGGAATGGCTGATTGATAAGCGGCGAGCAGGCGAGATGGCGAAGATAAGGTGTCGGCACGTCCATGCAGCTGATCACACCGCCGCCGCCGCGCCGTGCGAGCCGCTGCCAACAGGCCAAACTCACTATTTATACACCCATTGCGGCCAACCTGTGACCTTTACGTCGATCCCTGCTTTGCGGGAGGAAGTCTCTCAGCATCGCTAGAGCCGACGAGAGTTCGACGGTTAAAATACTGTATCACGAAATCCGGCGATAAAAGACGTGGGGTGGATGACCCCAGGAGTAATTTTGGTTGCAGGATCGTGATCAAGTTTGAACTTGAATTATTCAAGTTTGAGGACTTATGATAAAGAAATTAATCACTTACAGTAAACATGTACTTCTTTTTTAGATATCCAAATGTGTTCTATATGTCATATCGTCAAAATTCACACCCACTAAAAATAACAAATAAAACAACATTAAAAGTATTTGAATTTTCGAATAGTCTATATGATTTTAACTTTAGACTAAAAATCTTAGATGGCGGAGGTACTGCAGACCCTTAAGTCAACTTCTTCACCCTTGTAAAAACACTGAAAACATGCCTCTGTATTCCCCTGTTTCGAACGGTGTTTTTGGATATTTATTGGTAAAATCTTTGTTTTTTATTAAGGTTAAATCTAGGTCCCTCATACCTTATATTTGAGTAAAAATTAATGTTATAAGTACGAACAAATCTTAAAATTAAGGAAAGTTGAGTCACTTTGCGACGTTACAGAGAGTAATATTTGTTATATTTTCAAAATTTCGAGGTATAAGGGACCTAATATAACTATTCAACTGAGCACTTACCAAGTTTAAAGAAAATCATTTGATAAACGGCGTCCGAAACAGGGGAATAAAATACCATGTTTTGCATTAAAAGCCGTATGGTTAACATTGCCGACTGCGCAACAATGTGCTACTAGCCCAAAGACTATGGAAACGCTACTTACAATCCAAGTTTTACTACTCAAAATTTGTTACCTTTTCCATAGTTATATTTTATATTTATTTATGTACAACCCCTACATTTGGAATAGTATCAAAATCTGAAGTCATAATAAAAGATGATGTACAGAGTAAGCACAGAGGTGATATCTGATGCAATAAGAGCTGTATGTTCTAAAATTATTATATTAATTTTTGATGATATGGAGAATAGTAATGACAGTTTAGTAGTATGAAGGAGTTAAAACTTCAATAAATGTAGAGCAAATAAGAATTGGCGAAGAATTAAATTCATTCTTGTTGCAAATACTTTTCGTTTCTTGCTTAAGTAATTCTTTAAGGTTACTTACAACAAAATATTCCTTTAAAGTTATTCCTTTCCTTTAGCGCTAGCGTAGATCCGGTATCTGAGGGCGTGTTTGGGTTGCACACTTGAAAAGAAATAAAAACGAACAACACCGTTCTGCGTTTATCTGATGCGGTTGAAAATCTGCAACGAATTTGTCTAAATCACGAACATTTGCATTTAGCATAATTCTGCAAGACACGGCACTTATGTTTGAATGTTTTTCTTCTGCAAAATGTTTTTATGCATGCAAGTTTCGTTAACTGTCGACAAAACACAGAGTGGGAGTGCAATTATTTGCTAATTCCCGTTTTGATTGACGTCTGTTAAGACGGAAATATTTATTTGAAATCCTCGAGTTTATGTCAAAGTCCCAATAATTTTTTCCAGATTAGTTTGCTTTAATCGCATTTTGTATAAAATTTACCGTTTGGAGGTAAGAAACTGTTCAGTCCAGAATTAGCGTTTTAATAACGGAAAAGCATATAAAACGTAATATTTCTCGAAGAAAATCTCTCTTTTTATCACACCACAAGGGTGGTTATATAAATTATCGGGCATATTCAAGGATTGAATAATAAAATAACCAAACAGCATATAAACATGCGAATCAGCATATTTAAGCAGCTTTTATCACAAAACAGGAAACAATTACTGTTACACAATTCCTTTTAGAAGCAAACAAACTCCAATAACTCTTCTATTAATATCCTCAATACCTAACCCTTCTTTTCAAACATTATACCCAATTACAGTATTAACTTGAACCCAGAAAGCCGGAAAAAATCTAAGGGTGTAATGTCTATGGTTAAAGCAAAGGCCAATGAATTTTGCCATTAAAAATTTTTTTATAGGCAATGTTGGTAATTTCTTTAATTTTTACAATTATTTTTTCAAGTTACTACGCACTATATATTCGACTGTGTTTTTAATTTTCTATTTAATCAAATAACCCCCGTGTTCCTACGTTGCTTATTTATTTACTCTTAGAACTTTTAAACCGAATTCTAGCCGAATCCCGTAGGCCTATAGGCACAAGCAAGCATACTACAGTACATGGTTTTGACAAGCCATCTCGCCTCTCTTTCTCCAGGTTTGATGTCAGAAACTATAAAATCCACCGACAATAAATGGGATGCTTTGTCCACCTCTCCATCCCAAACTTCAACAGAGCTCCATCTCCGCTATTTACAATGAGAGTCGGCACCCAGGAATCTTTCCCAGGCCGGACCATTTGGCAAAGTCAAAGTGGCCGGTGGGGCGGGGGCGGGGCCCAGGGCCGCCAAAGGGCCGGTGACAAGGGTGTTGTGTGTTTTCGGCCCCGGGGCACCTGACCCCCTCTGCGTCCACCAACTTTCTACCTTTGATCCACCGACAAACACGCCACCTGATCCATTTGTTTTCTTTTGTGGTTTGCGAAAACAATTCTAGAAACATTTGTAGGGCGAGACGGTTTAACTCGTTTTGAAAGCGCGGTTGGAGAAGAATTGGTGGGGCGTTAGATTTTTTGTTTAGTACTGGTTTAAAGAGAAAACGTTTTGATTCATTATTTTGAAAAAAAGGATTAACTTGATTTTTTGATAATAGGCCTACTTGATTTCGCTCGAACAATAAAATAGTGTCTTTTTTATAAAGAGAGTTGGAATATTGAAGTGAACGGCTCGTACTCCATTAGTATTGGTTAAAAAAAATTAAAAATCAAGTTGTTGACTACCTAATTTGCTGCATCAGCTAAACTTTGGGACGTTAAAAATTACAACCTTAGATGTTTTGTTTGAAGCAATGGACATTGTGATTGAAATAGTTTGGTTTATGCACAAAAACAATTAAGAGTGTAGGGCCTACCTGAACATAATACACGAAGAGATAATTTTAAAATTATTATGATTATTTCTTTGTTCTGCCAAAGGTCTATGTTTGAAGTCAGGTTTTAAAACTTATCATTCAAAGCAGGAAAACAGGAACCACAATTGGTTAAATAAACGAGGATTTTAATTTACAATGTCAAAAATTTTTCTATCCATGCAGTCAAAAAATTCTCACATTTAGGAAATCCGATTTCTTTCACTTATGGTACATAAGTTTTGAGAAATCGCGGATAGACTAAAAACAAGATCCCCGTGAAAAGTTCGCAAAAGTGCCAAAGGCTAGTCACAAAAGGGCCAAAGTCAAACGTTGCACAAAGAAAACCAACGGAGCGGAGATGTGTTGGGGCCCTCAAAGGGCGGCCGCCGCTCCCCAGCGCCCCCCGCGGGGGATTACAGAGTCACAATTACTAAATCAACACCCTGGCCGACAAACTACACCACAGACGCCGCCGCCCAACCCCGACCTATTCAAATAAATACCGCGCAGGATCTACAGGTTTTGGAAATCCTAAGCCTTTCCGCCCCATTGATTGGGGTGTTTGTGATCCTTTGGACCTCGAGATGCTGAAATACAACCCTTTGTAAAACCCACGTCGAGTCTGGTGTCATTCCGTTCATTAGTTTTCTTTAAAGTCCTCCGTCAACTGGATGTCAGCACGAATTACCAACGGTTCTTTGAGAGTAGCATTATTTCAACACCTAGTCTACAATATTGAATATTTTTTTGGAGAAGCGGCTGAAAAATACACAATAGTGCTGTCTGTCATCGACTTGGTTTATTGTTGAATGTGATTTATGCTGAATGCGTCTTGCAGAAGGAAATAAAAAGAATAAATAAAAGAAATCAAGAAACTTCATTTTTTCAGTTAGTATAGGCTACTTTTTAAATTTGATAGCACCTCTGAATTGAGTTTGATTCAAAAACGAAAACAAATAAAACTACTAAATTATTCGAAAGTTCATCTAGGTTTTTCACAAACATAAAGAATATTTTTGTTTTAGTGTTAATAAAGTTTTTAAACCAAATATTTTTTTTAATCCTTGATATTGTACTTGTAAATTTAAACAACTGTCTTTCCGAGTAAATTTTTTTAGGCACAAAACAGTTCAATCAACAACAGTGTAATCATTTACCGAAAGTTTAAGTTAGTGGGCTCTCGAAGTAGCCTATAGGCCTACTGGTGTACCGTACATAAAACTACTTACATAAACATGTCGCACCGATCAGTTTACCGTATCTTAAGAGTCATCTTCACCCCTGGGCCAGTAGCCCATTGTTGCGCAGTCGGCAATGTTAACCATGCGGTTTTTAATGCAAAACATGGTATTTTATTCCCCTGTTTCGGACGCCGTTTTTCAACGATTTTCTTTAAACTTGGTAAGTGCTTAGTTGAATAGTTAGTTATATTAGGCCCCTCATACCTAAAAATTTTGAAATACTAGCAAATATTACTCTCTGTGAAGTCGCAAAGTAAATCTATTTTCCTTGGTAATATTTGTTAAATTTTCAAAGTTTTGATGTATGAGGGGCCTAATATAACTATTCAACTAAACACTTACCAAGTTTATTTAAAGAAAATCGGTTGAACAAGGCGTCATAAACAGGGGAATAAAATACCATGTTTTGCATTTAAAGCCGTATGGTTAACATTGGCGACTGCGCAACAATGGGCTACTGGCACAGGCGTGAAGATGACTCGAGGAACCAAAATAAAAATTTGCAGAACGAAACAGCGACTAATGCCAGCCGGGACTTCCGCTCGTAAATGGCCCATTTAATAACAGCCGACAATAAACTCGTTTAATAATTGTTTGTAATTTCGAATCGGCGAAATCGGCAGGTCAGATAATTACAGTCGGAGCTGCCGCGCAAAACGAACAGAAAAACAGTGGGTTTAGTATCGGCGGATCGGCGATCGGAATATACATTCTTGCATTAATAAGAAAGTAAATTAAAGTGATAGATGACAGATAGCGAAATAAATCAAACTCTTAACAACTCGGCCGCTCTGCGATACTATCTTGAGTTATACCTTACATTAACAAAAGTCGAGCTTATTTAGGTGCCAAATTGCTAATGCATATTCATACGAGTAATGGCATTTATTTGTTAACTACCAGATTACATCGGCGGATCCCCAATTAGATTTGTCCGCTGAGTTATTACAAGAGGAGATACTCTTACAAATGTGTCACTGTTTTTGTTTATCGTCATGAATATTTATTCGTAGAGAATTCAACTTAGGCTTCCGCAACGCGCGAAACGGGCACTGAAATTAATTTGGTTAATTCGGGTGCTCTAGGTTGGACCGTCATAACTCGTCGTGCCCGAGAAGGAATTAAGAGCTGGTAATTGTTTTGCTCGGTGGGTGTTCTCCAGAAGGTAATAAACATTACAACAATGTAGCTAATTACCGCAGCAAAGAATGGAAACGAAAATATGGGTGTAATAAATTACCGACACTGTAATTTTGAGAATTTTAAAATACTGTTATAAAAGTATAAATAATTAGGTTTGCAATGTTTTTTAAGTAATTGACTACTTATTGAAAATATGATATGAAAGACATAGGCCTATAAAATACAGTATTCTAATTGTGTGCCATTCGATTTGGTATTCCATTTAAATTAAGTGAATAACTCCTGAAACCTGATTTTATGGCCAGTATATTATTATTTGGACCGACAAATGTAAAACAATGGTTAGCCAGTTTGTATCCTCTTTAATATCGTAAAAATGCTTATCTTAATGTAGTATTTCAAAAGGTTTAGATAGTATTAAAGGGCAACGTGTCTGTTCAAGACAACCGGTCACTTATGACAGAAGCTATTTAAATACGAATGCCATTAAAAGAATTTTTGGCGAATTCTACATTAACAGTTCTGGTATGGGCAAAGTTAACATGTTATATTATGGATTTAAGAATTAGTAAAACAACAATAGCTATTTGTTAATAATTTTAAATTAACTTTCTTCAAAATATCCAATAAATCAAAATTTTAGCTATAGTAAAATGAATAGCTATTTGTGTAATAAGAGCGTAAAGTACGTCATTGCCACTCGAGAATGTAGATGGCCGCATGAAGCGTTAGCTGAGTGCGGCCAAACATTTCGAGAGCGGCAATGACTATTTGCGCTCGTAATACACACAAGATTTTTCCTACCAACATAATTGTTACATATTACATGTTTTATTATATAAAAATGTCATTTAAATTATTTTTGATTTGTTTCTGTTGGAACATAATGTTTACTAGCGAACATAACCTCAAACTAAAAAAGAAGCAATTACTAAACGACAACAATGAATAACAGCTGTAGCATGGTTTGTAATAACAGCTGATTTAAACTTGCTGTTTGATCTAGCGTGAGGTAAAGAATCATTGCCGCTCTAGAGCGGGAAAGAAACGGAAACCGGAAATGAACTGTTTTGCATAGGGGTTGCAGGTGTGGCAATGCGATTATTTCCATGCAGTGGTATGAAAAGGTAATTTTCAGATACGAATGTTGCTAATATATATTTTTAGACTTTTCAACCTATACTGCTGTAATATTGTAGATATAGCTTTACTGTAGCTGTAGGTATAAGTGTGTACATCGGCAAACTAACATGAAATTAATTTTTGCCTTTATACCTTTTACCTAGGTTCTCTTCTTACTTAGTCGTTGAGACCAATGAACCTAAGATCTTCAAGTCTTCTATGGTTGTGCGCGTAAATGTGTGTACAGAGTAGGGTGAGCAATAATTTGTTAATTAATTATAAGCACTATGAGCTTCATAAAATTCATAAACACTGTAGTAACATTTATTTAATAGGTAGGACGACTAGTTAAGTTTTTTTAAGAAAAGCTTATTTTCATAAATTAATTATAACTTGGTTGGTAAGAGATTGGAATTTTTTAACCAATCATATGTGTGGTTTTGCTGGTTTTGATATGAGCCTTTATTGTTTGATATTGTAATTTAACTCAGTGTTTCTTAAGGTATATTTGAGACATTCACTTCTGGCTTTAGGCGGCTCTAATTTTAAGAATTTTATAGCTTCTAGGATATATAAGAATGGTAAGGTAAAAATTTGATTGGAAATGATAAGAGGTTTGTAGTGATCATTGTACTAAAGCTGTTCTATTGTTCTCAAAGAGTTTATCTTGGAGGATAAACCGTTTTTGGATTTGATCATCTGGTGCTGAGCCCCACTACCCCCAAGCTATGATGCCAAACTTTAGATAGCTTTCAAATAGAGCAAAATATGCTATTTTTGCAGTCTTCTTGTTTGTAATTGATTTAACTATTCCAAATGCAAATGTGCTAAAGATAATTTCTTCTCTAAAATCTCAATTTTATTTTGCCAAGATATATTTTCAGCTATTGAAATAAACAGAAATTTTGTTTTATGTGCGGTTGTGATGGAAGTTGATATACTATGTGTTTCTTGAGTGTTATTTGTTGTTGTTGCAGCTAATTTGTTGTTTTGAAGCTTTTAGTGTTGGCGGTGATCTAAACAAAACTTATAGCTAAGTTACTTAGGAAGAAGATCTTTCTTAATTTGAATCTGAACTATTCAAATTAAAATACCATGACCAAAACTGGTTGTTTCAAACCGTGATTGTTTAAACAACTGACATATATTTTAAGGAATTCCCCAAACATTCAGCTTCGCATCTCATCCCCGGACACCAACGCCCGGAGCAACGCCCGGTATCGAGTTTTTACACCACCTTTAATGACCAAAGTAAAGTCAAGTTTCACAGTCCTAATGAAGACTAAGATTGATGATGGGGGAATTACGTTTTTTAACTGTTTTACACTTAGGGCCGACTTGATAAATTAATAAGCCAGACAATGGTGAGCATTAATAAGCCGGGCTGACGTATTGGTCGTTTATATTTAATATCTTGTTCAGCAATTATGCCTGTCCCGAGCCCCGGGCCGCGGCCGCGGGCTGTAGCGGCGGTGTCTGCAACCTCATCTGCGCTGGGGACCAGGATGTCGTTACGACTCTGTTGTTCTTGTGATTAGTGGGGCATTTCCGATGGTCGGGATTACCCGACACGAACAATGCCGATGTAATGTGTTTGTGGAATGTGCTTAAATAGTAACTTTGCAAATTAGTTAGGAATTTAAGAAATCAATTTAAAGTTAGTAGACTAAAAATGCTACAAGGATTAAGTAGGATCCTACTTAATCGCTAGACTCCTTAGGCCCCCCATACACGTAACGATCGGTCCGTCAGATCCGTCCGAACGGACCTCGTCGTGCGACGGATCGTTACGTGTATGGGGACGCTTCCGACCGATTGACGACGATTTTGGTCGGACGACGACTGATGAGAATCCCATCAGTCGTCGTCCGACCGCGTCCGACCAGCCTCGACGTGCGAAGGATCGTTGCGTGTGTGGGGACGCTTCAGATCGGTCGACGACGGATGGAAGGCCCAGAGTGAGCCCGCCCCGCGAGCTCATTGTGAATTTGTTCGTGAATAAAGACACAACCCTACTTATGCTAGGCTCAGTTTTTCACAGATGTTAAGTTAGTTGTTATATAGTTTGAATTGGTAGTTGTTTAGTTTAAATTGAAGTGTTATTTTAGTTAGTTGTTATATAGTTTGTGTAGGTTGTTGTTTAATTTAAAGTGAAGTGTTCCGAATCGTTCTGATCGGTCGTGGTTCGCCGGTCGTCGACCGATCGTTACGTGTGTGGGGAATCACTCTTCAGAGACCGATCTGTTGCGATCCGTCGTGGTTCGCCGGTCGTCGACCGATCGTTACGTGTATGGGGGGCTAGGCTGGCACAACTTCATACAGACAGTATCAGACTTGTCCAGCGACAATTGTGATTATTATCAATTAAAATTTGTTTCGCTTCACTAAAAGTAATTTTTTTTACAAGAAGTTGGCAATTTTTAAAGAAAGCTACGTTCCACAAATGTATGTAGGCTAAATGTTATATCATAGTATTCCTTAGTTCATTGGGAATAGATCAACGTTAGACTGATTAAGGCTGCGGTCTACCCCTGGCGCGCACCCAAATGCAAGGGTTTTTTAGAATCGTGTTATCTTCTGCCAGATGAAGCTTAGAGCTATAAATAAGGTGTCATATTAAAGAAGAATAACGGTACTAGTTTTCGTCTGTTACAATTTTGTAATTAGTTCATTAAAACCAATAGAAAACTTCAGTTAAAAATCGAGAAAAACAGATGATTTTAGACCGGTATAGCTGAAATTAAAAATTTTACTTTAAAATTCTAAAAAGATAGCCGACTAGATCCTTTTTTCTACTTTCAGAAAAAATTAAGAGCCAATCTCTATCTTAATTGGTTATTTTTAAAACACGATCCCCGTAAACCTCTGCATCTATAAAACTCAAAAACGGATAATTTTACCCAATTATAACTGAAATGAGAAATTTTATTTGAAAATTCTAAAAAGATAGCCGACGAGATCCTTTTTTGTACTTTTAGAAAAAGTTAAGAGTCAATCTCTATCTTAATTGGTTAATTCTGAAACACGATCCCCGTAAACCTCTGCAGCCATCAAACTCGCCTAGCGCTACGGCCGCGAGGCCGGCATATTCGGCATTGTTGTTGTTTTTGTTTTGGTTGGGGTAGACCGCAGCCTTAAGTGTATTAGATTATTACTTGGCTAAAATGTAAACATAACCTAAATCGGTCGCGTGGGGTACTTTGTCACAAACTCGACGGGGCACTTTGTCACAATAGTTAAATGGGCGATTTTGCAAGTTTTATTAAACTCGCGTATTTTTGCAGATGGTGCGTAACCATAAAAAGAAAACAGTAGTTATTTGTTTTCTTTATTATATTAAACATATTTAAGTGGCCAAGAATTATGGTAAATATTTACTTTTTAATATGAACTTTTTTACTTTAAAACAGCAATTATTTGTTTGTTTTTTATTATATTATACATAATTAAGTGGCCAAGAATTATGGTAAATTTGTTCTAAGTAAAAACATTATGTACTAATTATAATAAATAATTAGTTATACATTTTTTATCTATTTTTATATTCCGCTAATATCTTATTAAAAATACATGTGACAAAGTGCCCTATGCCCTGTGACAAAGTGCCCCATATATGGGGCACTTTGTCACAGTTGTAAGGGTTACAAAAAAAATTAAAATTATTTACTTTGAAAATATGTAGGATTTAGAAAAAAATACCTAATACTCATAAAAGTATAAAGGTAGTAATCATGCATTGGTATTGGGCCATAGCCTTAAATGAAGTGAGTAAAAAAATAAAAAGTAAAAATTGTGACAAAGTACCCCGGTCTACCCTACACAGTTTTAAAACAGTTTTCACCACAATACGCTATAATCATGTGTTTTCGGCATGCCATTTGAACTGTTATCTCTGTGATGAATGTGTTGTGCGATGGAAATAATTTAACTTACTACTGCAGTTACTGGAATTATTAGCCTACCTGTTTAACGCTTACTAAGCTAATGAGCTTGATTTCGGAACGTAAACTACTGCACCTGTCACGTCAATGTGTGATGGTCTCTTCAACCTACAGTATTAGTATATTTTTGTGTTAATATAGTAGCCTAGCTTTCATTAGTTTTGTTCTCAATACTTGCAAAACATAGTTATCTCTATTGTCAGCATTAGTACAAAAGGGTCAAGATCAAGCCTATAAATGAACCAGCTGATTATTTATGGAATTTAGCCCAATGTTAAATACACTTCATGACTTTGAACCTCCGCGCTGGTTCTATTGGCGCCGACTTTAAATAATACAGAAATGAGACAATATAGGAGGTATTATCATAAAACAACTTTTATGATTCTGAGAAATGAAACAACTGGTCTTTGTCGGTAACAAAACTGGGCCTCATCTGAGCCATCACATTCACCCTCAGTCATACCTTAAATACGCAAAGAAGTGCCTTGTTGTCTCTAATAATTTTTAACCGAGTTAAGCAAAAAACTGAACACATTACGATATTGAGGTGGGTTTCTAGGGATAAATTCGATATATTTACTCCATAGAACAACAACATATCGAAGTAACACAGTTTTGCCGTAAATAATTGAGAGAAACCCTCATTCAATCGGTTTCAATCCCTCAGAGAAGGCCGCTATTGATACAATGGGCCGCACGTATACAGATCGATCTACAGATCTAATTCTGTTTTTTACCCACCCAAATCGGGGTTAATTTCCCGTCTGTGAGAACGGTCTACGTGGACGCGGCGCGGCGCGGGGACAGACGTATTCCAATCCCAACCATAACATTTCGATTTCTTTCTCATTCCGAGTAGGGGAGCAGAAGAATAAGAAAGGCGCGTTCGATTCGGAGTCGAAATGAATAGAAAGAGACAGAGCGCTTTGTAAAGGATGATCCCGGAGGACAATGGATCAAAACATATGTACCGGTCACGGAGCGATGCGTGACCACAAGAATAATATTTACAATACACTTTGATATATATTATACGTGTATTACGGTGGCGCGACGAATGCGATCCAGAAGGCATTGTTGGCGCCCAGCTGCCATGTTGATGTTCGTGTATTGGGGCGTGCAAACCGATTTTTGATCCGCCGAACCGGTCGTAGGGCTGGAATGTTTAATCGGTTATTTTGCCAACTTACATTTCACGCTCCTCCTGCATCGCCGCCATCGCCGCTCCCTTTGTTACGGTTGTAAGTTAAATAATTCGTAGATTAATCATATTAGGGGAGCACATGTAACGAACGACTGAGTTACACAACCCATAAATTAACTGACATTTTACTGGTGTGTTTTTTTTAAACAAATTTAAATCAGGATAGATGAGAAAAATAAGAAAAGAGTGTTTGAATGTTGAGTGTTGAACGCTTATCCAAATGCTTTCTAATTTAAGCATAAAGTACAGTTTGTTTGATTTTCTATGGAATAGGTATTCATAAACAGCTCAAATAATTTTCTACAAACGTTGGAAATTACTAATTTTTCAGAAAAAAATAGTACAGCAATACAAATACCGTATTCAAGGTGTTTAAATTTATTTTAATTTTAATAATCATATTCACAAATAAAAAAGAATTAAATACTATCTTTAGGAGTTAAAATTGCCGAAAAATTAAGTGCTGAAAACAGAATCGTCAATTAGGCCAAGTTCATAACTGTTTAAGTCCAAGAGTTAAATTTCCTCAACAAATATTTTGTGTTTGCTCTCTCCCTCTCTCTCTCTATAAAACAAAATTAAATAACATACAAGATGATTTGTGGTTAGAGAATGAATAAAATCAACATCTCTTAATGTCTAATGAATTAGATATAGATTGTATATTTCTGATCTTAGTTTTATGAGGTAACAAAATAATTCGAGATACAAAGTGAAATTTTGCCTTAGGTAGGCTACTTAAGGTTGTATTTTTTACTTTTATTTATGGTCATGTAAGATTATGTATAGTTTTATATTGTTAATAATAAAACAAATTAAATATAAACCATTCTATGTCTTAAGGTATAAAAACTAAATTTACGTCATAAATTTAATTTTTAACTGTCATGTATTGATGAAAAATTTCACTATGAGTAAAATAGTGATTGTTGGAGTTAATATTTATTTTGATGATAGTATTTTTATAACAATATCTTCTCCATATACAATGGTATAGGAGGAAAAGTAGCTTAATTCAGAAAAAATCTTTTATCGCTAATTTTAAGAACTTAAAACTTGGAAAGATTGGTAAACTGATTGATCCTAACTGTTTTACGTGAAAGAACACAAATAAACCGAAGAGAAAAGTTGTATTTCCGGAGTGGAAACCCTGGTAGTGTGCGTATTTGTTATATTTATTGCTCTCTCTAATGCAAGAAAGAGAGGAAAGTAGACGTGTTGTTCTCCACGCGTTGTAACGCGCGCGATTTATCGTATCAATTCCAACCTGCGAGTGTTTTTTTATTTACCCTTTAAAATAAATTAGACATTCTTTACTCAAAATGAATCATTGTAAATTTTTCTAGTACTTTTAATCATGTATATAATTATTAGATTCATGGTTGATAGCTTAAAATTAAAAAAAATAAACTCTTGTAGGCCTATCTATCGGAGAACTTACAGCTATTAAATACATGTAATATTTTTTAAGTAGTTTGATAAACAGTGAAATGACCCGTTGGTAGAAGTTTTTCCTTGTGGTACAGTATTGTACTTTAGTGTTGTATTTCAGGCTTTAAATCTACAAAGTCAATCTATGGACTTTCAAATGATTCTAAACTTATGATTGGAAGAAGGTACTCATCACAATAATCAAGGAATTTAACAACAAAAGTAGTGTTTTAGTCTATTGGAGGAAGAAGTAATCGCATCCTAGGAAACGTTTCATCATTATGTTGTTCTTTTTTTATAAAAAAAAAACGTGACGGATATCCCTAAATAAAAATTACAGTTTAGTGAAAATTGCAAGCGCTCATCGTCAAATTTCAATGTTTATAACTAGTTTGAACATTCTATGACATTCGATCCCAACTTTTCGATAAAAAATTAACTAGAATAATATTGTGTATAAATTCATCATACAGCAATGAAAACTGCTATATGAAATGCACATGCCAATAGGGAAATAGTGGAATACCCTTAAGAGCCAATTAGGGTATAAGATATGGTTTTGATTTAATATTTAAAGCGGTTTTTTTTATAATATCAAGGGGCAATAAGTTTTAAATTGTAAAGTTCAAACTTCACAAAATTACGAATTCACATATATTCACTTAAATAATACTTTCAGTTCCTTGTTGTACTTATTTATTATATAATAAATATTCTTTCTTTAATCAACTGGTGTACTGATTAAATGATTAAATTATGATTAAATGATAAATGTACTTATTATAGTGATGCTAATTGTTTCCCAATTAATAAGCAAAATAAAATTTAATTAAATTATTATAATTATTATTGAAAAATAAATATTTATGGATAATTTACCACCTAATAAAATAATAATAAACTTATTCATAAATAATCAATATTTACATAATTATATTTAATAATAAAATCATAAATGTTACACACTCTTTCGTCCTTGTCTGTTTTGCTCTCGGTGAGACGCCCAAAATGAAAAGGAGATGCCAGAGAAAGGAGAAAGTTCAAGGAAGGAAGAGTAGAATTAAAAACTAAACAATCATAACGGATAGGCAAAAAAAATGTTATGAAATGTAGAGATGAAGAAAGAATAATGAAGAAAGAAGAAAGAAGAAAAAAGAAAGAAGAAAAAGCAATTTAAAAATGATTTAAAAGACTTGAAGAAAGTTTAGACTATTAAATAAATTAACAAAAAATCTTGTTGAAAAATCCGGAATTGTAATTTTTTGTGTGAAACAGATGGAAATACTTTATGTAAATTATTCTTAAAATGTAAATACCTATACAATGTTAATTATTGTCAGAGGAATAAAATTTATTATCATTATTATTATTATTACTGCGTCATGTGCAAGATGTCTCGGTAAATGCTCAGAAAAGAACTAAGGTTTGTTTGTTTAACAAAGTACAAAAGGTTTTAAAAGTAAGGGAAAATATTTTATAAACGAGAGTAAATTTGAAACAAAATCAATCAAATGGAACAGGGATGGAAATAAAAAATTATATCAAGTCGTTTTCTGTACATGAGTTAGGCCTATTGGCCTATAATAAATTCAGAACTGAAAGACCTTATCCACGTTTATTTAAAAAAATAATGTTTGTAACTTTCTCCCAAAATTTTATTATTGTATATTCTACTGGCGATAACAACCTACACATCATCCACACCGATCACCACCCTTGCACATTCCCTTAGTCCCAGTGTGTGACAAGATGTGTAGGTACAAGCGGGTGGCCAGGGGGGCGGAAGCCCTAACCACAGGCTCTACACGCGCCGTAAGCGGCCCATCACCGAAGGTGGTGTTTATTTACCCGGCTCATATCCTTATCAGATCCGCCAGCCTTATCAACCGACATCGGCTGCTCGGTAGCGACGCCGCGTTCGCCGTTGTTCATCCACACCAAGCAAAACCATCAGCTCGCTGCTGTAGTAGCAGTATAGGGTAGGCCTATGCCGACTGCAAGGGAGGGAGCCGGCCGCGGCGGCGGTGAATAGTATTGGTATTAAATTATTAAACTCATATACCCGCTCGTACATATCCTGTTTGAATTTGCTTCTGTAAATTGCTGTAGAATCTTGAAGAACATAAAATAATTAGTGAATCACTTTCAATCAGTCTTTTGTTTTACAGTTGCAATGTAAAATAACGAACAATATCAGGTAAATGATTGTTTGTAATAAAGTTGTGGGTGTGGGTAACAATACTGAAAGGGTTGGGTGTTGTAATATGAGCCACCGTTGTTTCGATACTACATTTTTTTTATTTAAACGTTAATTGAATTTTTTTTAGCAAAATAAACCAAACAAATAAAACGCGTCTCCTTTATCAAAAGTAGCCTAAGCAATTGTGCAAGATAATTTGAATACTGTAGTTAAAATATTCATACTACTGTATAGGCTACTGTATACTGTATAGGCTATTACTAAAATTTATAAAATAAAATTACTTATTATATGTACTGAATTGATCGGTTTTATTATTATATTTTTTCAATGCTAAATGAGGAACAAGTTAGCCTACGTTAATTTATAAAAGTAGGTGTACTTTAAATATAAAAATAAAGTAATCATTCGTGAAGTTTTAAATGATTTAATTATGGATTATTTTCCCACGACCAGCATATCTTTTCGTAAAATCACAGTTATTATAATTAAAAATAAATAATACAGTTAAGAACGTTTTGTTATTAAAAACAACTTAAGAGTTGACAAAAAATCTCCAAATAACTTATGATGATAAGAAATTAGTAAAAATCAATAAGTTTAAATAATTTTTCTATGGCGGCCTATATTAATTCCTATAGAACAGGAGAACCCCAAAACATAGGTTTTTACCCGTCTATCGCGCACGGATGCAAGCCGCAAGAATCTTCTAGTTTGTCGCCCCAGTTGTAAACCGATTAAAAATATTTTGGTGTCATTCTTTCAGCAAAATAATGTTGTACTGCCCAACTTTCTTTTAAAATTTCGAATTTTATTGAAATCATCATAGGCACGGTGCTTGTTAATAATGTTGAAATAATCGTTTTTGCTATAAATTTTAAGGCATTAAAACAATTTATAGAGAAAAATGTTAAAAGGACGTACGTCCAATAGAGTCTTAAGTACAAGAATCTGCAATAAAATTGGCAGAAAGTTTGAATTTAACGATGCAAGAAGGAGATACAAAATGTCTGCTACTTAAAAACATCTTTAGAATTTCTGTAATGTAAATAGAATAAACGATGTTGCAAATCTATTTAGTTATTAGTCTAATATATAGATCCGTGTTAGTAGCTATTATTAGTGAAAGTAAATTATAAATGAACATTATTGAGTATATAAAGAAATTTTATTTACAATTTGAAAATTTGTTGACGAACGCTAGTACAATATTGTTGCAATTCATTCAATATAACGAATAACATTCTTCGAGTTATAATAATCACATTACAAGTTTTTATCACATAACAATCGACTCCCGTACCAAATTTATCAATTATAAATCTGTAATATTTGCCAATAAGTAACTTAAAAAAAGGATTTAAATTTGAATTAAATGGATTTTAATAGCACGCTTATCTGGAAATTTCACGTCTAAACTAATATGACTAAAATGAAACAATTTTAATGGCTTAAGCTTAAAAATTTAATTCTAACCACCTCATAACATGCCTAATTGTGAAAACTGATGTGAGACGACTAAATTATTGTAATAAATCATAAATCTCACCAAGGTATGATGCTTAGCAATAAACATGCGATTGAAAATAGAGAACCCACGTATCCGGTAGTAAACATGATTGATATAGCAGTTAATATTGGACTATTAGTCCTAAAAGGCCCGCCATCACTATAAAACTTGATGCGATGGCAGTTTGAAGATTGACAGTCTCTCGACCGGGCGCGGCGGATGGCGGCGGTTGACGTGATTTCATCAGGTATAATATCTCTCGCACGACAATATCATCGCATGCCCTTGTTTGGGCGGCAAATTAACGGGGGGCTCAATACAGACACTTATGGACCTATTTTTCACGCTATAGATAATGAGGAATGGAGTGAGCGGAGATGTTAACATCGGGCAGGAGATTAAAGTAAGTGTAGAGGAAATGAAAAAGGCGAAAAATAATTGCTGAAATTCAATAGTCTAAGTTTTTCTCCTTGCTATCATAATTCAAGTTTCTTTTAACATAATGAATATGGTCCTCTTTTGGATTGAGTTTGTTGTAGTCTGGAATTTCTTGTAATCTGGAAATTACATTAAGTTAGTAAATTTAAAGTAGGTCAAATTTACGATCTCAGTTCTCATAATTCAAGAACCAAAAAAATGATAAAACAATTAAAAACCTTTTAGTAAAATGTAATAATTACATTAATTTAATAGTTTATCTTTCACTCTTTTGGCGTCTTTTCTACTCTATTTTTGTTCAAACTCTTGGTTAAGTTTGTTCTATAATTGTTTGTACTCATCTACAATAATTTTTTATTCAGCAGTGTTGTAAAAGAACTCTATAGTTCAAAGTGCATCCTTTCCAGTCACGTTGAAATAAAACTTATTTTTGGAGTTAGAAGTTCAAACTATTTCTAATTTCTGTTCTCATGGGA
Organism: Neoaliturus tenellus; assembly: GCA_030545055.2. Taxonomy (NCBI): domain Eukaryota; kingdom Metazoa; phylum Arthropoda; class Insecta; order Hemiptera; family Cicadellidae; genus Neoaliturus; species Neoaliturus tenellus. The sequence goes on from CM061533.1 coordinate 8,791,578, forward strand.
ACCATAGAAATATGTCAAACTAAAAACTTTAACAAAATTTCGATAAAATTTAAAAAATCCGGGAAAATTCCAATCCCGGATATAATATTATCAGCCCAACAGTACTACCAACTATTGAAATCATTACAACCGTAGGCCCTAAGGGTGGTCGGTGGGCGGGCGGCCAGCTTTGTCAGGAATACCAACACTACAGAGACAGATCTGGTCCATACATCAACAAACCAATCAATCGAACCTTTTGTTCACCTTATCGCGCGGCGCGGTACAAAGCGAGAAATAAATGAACGCGGTGCGCACAAACGCCATACAGCGCGCACCGCGGCGGTGACTTCACGCCATTCTCCATTGTGTCTCCGCCCTTTTGTTTTTTACTTTTCACGTTGGTAGAGCGGAAATGGCGTTTAGATAAATCAATGACTTTCCCATTGTCGGGGCCGCACAATGGGAATGCTGCTTTGATTGATTGTCCGAGTGGATTGAGTTCATTTAAATAAAAATATTGATTCGATTGGGATTTTTAATTGGGAATTAATAACGGTTAGGTTGGAATTGTAGTGATGGCTTTGTTGGCAGAGTATCGTCTTTTATAAAGCAGTTTTTTTAACAAAATAAACGTACCATATTTGGGAATTTCTTAGAATAAATTGTTCATTAATTAGTTATTTAATTACATTTGACAGAGCAGCGGTATGGTAACTCATTTCTATAAGGAGCGAATGTAACAGCTCATAATGTAATATTTTGTAAAAAGTTTTCCTTCGTTAATTCATTGCAGTTTTCATTGTTAATCTTTTTGGGTTAATTAATTGCAAACGAAAGATATGACTAAGCATACTTTTTTATGGTGATTTGAAGTTTGAAATATACAATATATGCATTGTGCACGGTAATACTGTCAAACTAAAAGCAAAGAATAAAATTTATTTTGTGCAAAATTATGTTCATATTTTTTTCGGGGAGTCAATAACAGTATATAACAACGACCTTTGAAAATTGGATTACAGTTGATGAAATGGATTAATAGGGATGTCGGTACAAAATTTTTAAAGTCGGTACTTTCAAAGTGTTTATTTTAATAAGATTAATATAAATATAATAGGAAATATGAAAAAAAAAAAAACACTTGTACATTATAAAAATATATTTATATTTAAAAATTAGAGAGAATTAGGGAATTAAATTAACAAAAAAACGCAAGTTTAAAAATTTATGATGTAAATGTGGAGCCATGAGAATGTGTGAGTGACAAGGAAGGGACAGTGTTAGGCCGGGGACACACTATCCGGCGAAACGCACGGACGCCGGACTCCGTGTTTTCTGCCGGAACCGGACTAGAAATACTTGTAGTGCATGGGAAATACAGGGGTGAGGACACATTATCCGGTTCCGGCGTCCGGCGTCCGGCGTCCGGCAAAACGCACGGACGTATTCTCTACTTTGCCGGACGACGTCTTCCGTGTTTTCTGCCGGAAAGGAGGTAGCGGGGCATTGTACAAATGGATGAGGACACACTATCCGGCGAAACGCACGGAAGACAGCATCGGAGACATAAATTTTTAGTTTATTTCTACTATATTTAACTTAAATATTTTAGGTTTACGGTTTAAAAGTTTGAGATAAAGAAATATTTCATCAACGAAACTGAAGATTTACATGAGTTCCACCTCGTATATCTTATAAAGAAAAAATCTGATTTCGTACAAACATCTGGTTGTTGATAATTTAATAAGGATGTGGTCGGTCAAGTGAAAAGAGAGTTATGAGTGTTGCATTTGGAAAATAAAGGGTTTTTAAAGAGTCCGCATATTCTGTAAACACATATTCAAATACTAAACCTAAACCTTGGTAAAAAATGCCTATGTGTTTGTTTAAAACCCCGTATTCATAATGTTACGATGGTGTTTACAGTTTAGAAGCAGAAACGTATATATTTCCACAATTATGTTTCCAAACAATGTTTATTTTAGATATATTTATTAACAAATCCTGATTTATCATAAACATAATTGTGTCGTGTTTGGTATCATTTTTTTATTTTTTTGTGAACTTTTCAAATATATTAAAATAAATATGATTTTCCGGTACACGTAAAAATATTAAAGAGAGCAACAGTGATGCCAGTAGGTGACTCATCACTGAAACAGCTGCGCGAGGACCATAATATAATACAATTCAGGAGGGATGAAATACAATTCCTGAAATTTGTGTCTTCTTTCTGGATAATGTCCTTTATTTGTGATAGAATGAAATCAAATGTCGAGGTGGACATGCGAAAGTAATTAAAAAAACTTTGAATCGTCTTCTCTAAGTTTAAAAAACAATGAATAAAAGACGCCATGCAGTCTCCCCTGCTCCACAATCGGATGAATCCATAAATTTCTTTCGCGTTTACTTTTTCTTCTGTGCCTTAATAGGCAAAGCACAGCTATCTTCCGTCTAGACACCATGGTTGCTGCGACTCAACTAGATGGTTCCAGACGGCCTCGTCAGAGTGCAACTGCGCAGTTTCCGTCGTCCGGCGTTTCGCCGGATAGTGTGTTCTGCTCTTCAAAATCTCGAACGTTCCGGCAGAAAACACGGAGTCCGGCGTCCGTGCGTTGCGCCTAATAGTGTGTCCCCGGCCTTAGGGTGTGTATGGGAAACTCCATCAGGTTAAAAATTGTAGGTGGAGTTTTCATTAGAAAGAAATTCCTTAACGTATTAAATTTGTGTTTATGACTTTAAATATCATACCATTGAACTATACCCAAAGTGAAAAATATTGTTTAACACTTAGAAATCTATAAAATTGTTTAAGTCAGATCACAATTAAGATACACGTATACCTATACTAAGTTCTTTGATATCTAAAAAATTAAATGTTCTATAACTAATTTAACAATCAATAACAACTAGGTCAAATTCCAACAGCATTATTCTCAAATCGGGCAAAAGCGCCCTACTCCAAACTCCGTGGCCCATATAGAATAATTAACTTAAAAAAAACTGGAGAATTTTGCGTAAAAAACCGGAAACAAAACGAGGGATGAAAGAGCCCTGATTGAGATGAGGCGAGACGGATGGATTTCGGATGCCAAATTGGGCTATTTTCTGCGCTCCCACACTGGGGGATGGAAGTGCGCATTACCCCTAATGACGAGCATTGTCGGGGCGCGCGGCGCGGAACTGGCCACACTGCACTGCACCTGCGTCGGGCGTGTGAAGTGTGTGAAGTGTGAAGTGTGAAGCGCACCGCGGGGCGCATGCGCGGAACTGGCCGCAGTGCATGTGTATATTTGTATAAGAGCGCAAAGTACGTCATTTCTGCTGGAAACGATTCAATGTTGAATCATACATTTCGAGAGCGGAAATGACTGTTTTTGCGTTTGTAATACACACAAGATTTTCCCTACCACTATAATTGCAACGGATATTTTTTTATTCTACACATTATTTGGGTTATGATTAATTTTCCTGTTGGAACACACTATAGTAACAATTATGTAACTATACTATAAGTCGTTTTTTAAACTTATCGTCCTCGATTGACCTGGGTTTGGGGAGACATAAAAGAAAATTAAACTTGTGACAAAAATGTCTGAGTAGCAAATTTCCATAGATAACGCCAAATTCAATTGAGGTTAAAAGACAATGTATTGTGGAATAATCTAATAAAAACAAAGAAATTATAAGGCAACTGGTAGTGGTAAGTTTAATATTGCTCTTATATGGGAAATAAATCCAACATCGTGGTACTCCAACTCTTGATTATGAATTATTCATTTTCATTCATCACATATAAATATCGGTTGGACTATTCTGCAGTATACAAATTAGAAATATTAGGTTTTAAAAATAAAATAAAACAAAAAAATGACATGTTTATACTGAAAAAGTTATAGGTATAAACTAATAACAACTGGTCGTGGTAAGTATTACGAATTAGCCTATGCATTTTCATTCGTCACATGTCGGTTGGACCATTGCGGTATACAAATTAGAAGTATTAGGCTATAAAAATAAAATAAAACAATGGAAATGACATGTTTATACAGAATAATTTATATGAGTTGATTTTTAACTGTATATGTTTTAATACATTTTAAGCAATAATTTTTAAATAGGGTTATCTATTAACTGTTAATGATAAAATGCAAAGTTTTTGTGAAAGTATTTGTCAGGTATTATTGTTTTTATACGTGTCAAGGCTATTTGCCATGTAACAAAATTAAAAACAACATTTCCCAGTATTTGCACAAAGTGGGAGATTATTTTGTACCCCCCCCCCCCCCCCCAAGCAGCATTGTTTGTACCTGACTAATGTTCACACATTAGTTTTTTCTCATATGCCTTCCAATCTTCGGATTCTAGTTGAACGAAAAGACACTCTGTCATGTTCAAAACCACACTCCGTCCCGACCTCTACAAATAGAGACGACAACACGTCACAGCCAACACGGAAACATCATTAGGTAGCAGCAGCTGACGGGGCAAATATTTATTTGATTGCCTCCAACCCCCAGCTGACACTAAAAGCAACAATCGCCTCGATGAGGGGGGGGGGTTATACCCCACCGACACCCCCGTGACATAAATCCAACAAATGACACCGTTATAAAATAATAAATACGATGTAGCGGCCTACCGTGACGCCGCGCCGGGGAGGTTCGGGGGTGGTTTTGGGTTTGCCCCTCACCCCCTTCCGGAACAGATTGCCGTGGACTGATTTTGTTTCATTTAATTTACTATTGAGTGAGTCGCCCCAAAAGGGCGGAAGACCCCGGCGGGGCGGAATTGTGGCTTTTGTGTATCAATTTCCAAATCGACAACATCCTCCAGTCACACGGGGCGAGGGTGAGGACAATGGTAAAGTGTTTGGCGTGGATGTTCAATTTGGTTTAGAATAAAACAGAAAATTATTAGTGACAATTTCCACTCAAGGTATTTTTAGGAAACATTAATTAAAATTACGAATCAAATTCAGTTTAATTTAAAAATGATTTTAATTGGTTACGTTATTTCGTATGCTTAGTGCATTTTATTTTTATGTTATATACATTTTATTGCTTGCATATATTAATTGTCATTCTATATCAAATGTTTGTTAACAATTTATTAATAATTATGGTTTTACGTTATTTGATTAATAGATGTCTTATTATTTTATTCAGAAAATCTAACTGTTATGTAAGGTGTTAAGAAAATAATAGCTTAGGCTTAAATTTTAACTTTATTAAGATTTTACTGCATTCTTCTAAACCACGTCCATTCAAAACATGTCCATCTTGATGAAGACTTTATTTAGAGTTATAAACAATTAATTTTCTGATATAATAGTTATTTCCTTTGCCATTTAACTTTGCTGTTATGAGGGAAAATACCGAATTATGATTGGAATGGACTGTAATCCCTATAATGATTGCTAGGGTTTAAAATTATGTTTATAAAAATTATTAATGTAACAGTTACCATGAGTAACAAACCGTACTCTGATAACTATGAGTTAAAACTTTGTACTGGTTATTACAAAATTTGTTTAGAACATCAAAAATTTATATTCCCTTAGAAAATCATAAACAAATCGCTAACACTTTATGTATACAAAGAGTTTGAACTAGTATTATAGGAGTTTGAAACAAGCTCATTGATTAAAGTAGGCCTAATAGATTTAGCAAGATTTTAAGTTTGTGTCATTATTATTAAATTATGCTTAGTTTATGCAATTATCAATATCTATACTTGTTTAATACGCTAAGGGTTTTTTTTGTCTTGAGAACTCCTCCAACAATTTTCAACCGATTTTCAAGTTTTTGGTGTCGTTGGATAGGGCTTTGGTCTGTAGTTGTCCCAAAAACTGATGGGAATCGGACTGAAAATAAAAGCACTATCCACCATTGAAATCTCAATTTTTTTTTTTTTTTTACAAATTTTATTAACCGATCAGCATATTACAAAAATTGCTATACAGGCTAAAGTTTAACAATAATATAAAAGTAACATATTTACAATAACTTAGGTTGAGGTCAGCTAATGGTTAGCCCCCTCTGGCACAGTGTCCATAGTCATGTTAGTCTGTTAGATATATTTCTGGTCGAAAATCACTGAAAAAAGGAAGCTGAGAAAGGCTAAATTGTCTTAAGGTATCAAAACATCTTGAGGAAGTCTGGGCCGAAGTCTAAGTCTTGTGATATTTGATGGCTGACCTGAGTTAAAGAATTGAATTCCGCTTGTCAATTGAATTTTATTGAAGAATTTTAATGTAGTTTTCTTGATGTAATCGTCAATTGAAGAAATGCCAAGCTCAAAATGTATTTGGTTGTTTCTAACGTACCACGGGGCACCTAAGGATTATTCGTAACACTTTGTTCTGAAAAGTTTGTAACCTGCGAACTGCACTAGATGATGCGGTGCCCCACACAGGGCATGCATATAACATCAGGGGTCGTAGTATGCTTTTGTAGAGAAGAAGTCCATTTTTTGTTGATAGAGATGATTTCTTGTTTAGAATAGGAAATAATTTCGATAATCTTCCATAAGCCAAATTTAATTTTTTATTGATGTGAAGTTTCCAATTTAGTTTTCTGTCGAGGTAAACTCCTAAATATTTTATAGCTAATAAAGCATTTTAAACATCTGTTAATAATCAGCTGTAAATACATGTAGTTATTGGTGATTGCATATATTCACATTATTGGTTTGGTCGGATGTCATTGATTTAGAGCTAAAGTAACATTTGTACTGTATAAAAATAAACTGCTCGATTTCGAGCAACACATATACTAGTACAATAATAGTTAATTTATGCTTTGCATACAAGCCAATACTGTAAAATTCTTTTGTGTCACCTTTTCACAATGACAGGATATACAACTTAGAACTACACATTCCTTGGTACCTTGGGTATTCTGTGTAACTACTTTAATGTGGCCAGACACAAACCAGAGGTTTAGATTCAACCAAATATGTTTTAGGCCTCTAGACGAGACAGTCAGGCAATCTCCGATTGAACCTTGAGGTACCCATAAGCGAGGCGGATTTACACCAGCCGTCTTCTGATCGAACAGTGCATTTCCTTTTTAATTACCAATGACCAAACGACACAGTCGCAGGTTGGCCGAAACAAACAGGGACTGATGATATGCGATACGAGCCTAATATGGGAACGGGATTACGGCCTCTGAAATATGACACGGCGTTAGTCATGGACAACTAATTATAACTTGTAATTGGTTTGAACCGGCGACTGGCCGTGTGACATTCCCTGGCCGCGCACGCGCACTCCGAGGGGTGGGGGGTGATCAGATTGGATTCCATCGCCAAAGATTGATACAGGGGTGTCCCGCAACTCCCTGGAATCTTTTTGTATATTATTGTTTTGTTTGTTTTTTCATATATTTTTACAACATAACCCAAATATCTCATGTGCCTAGTTTTCTATCTATATGTAATTTTTCGCTTGACTCATCAGATATTTAAAATCACTTGAGGTATTGAGTAGAAACTTGTTATGACTATTACGTACTTAGTACGTAAGACTGTTTTACTTACAAATTTTGACATTTATATACATTTTCCTATTAAAAAATGATAGCACATTTTAAATTTTCAATGTTAAATATCTCAGATATATGAAATATTATAAAAATAGTATAAAAAACGTACAATGTGTGAAAATTAATTGTCTGTTCATAAATACCAAATTTAAAGTCATCCGAATACATATAACGGAGAAATTGAGATTTTTATAAAACATTGCAAAGTCAAAAATAAATAAATTAGTCTTTCATGCAAAACACCTGCAAATATTAGATTAGACTAGAGTAATTAATAGTATAGTAAGATTTCAAAAAAGTATGTACAGCAGTAGGCCTATATATACAAGCACAGCATACCATAATAAATAGAACTATATTTTAGAAGACATGCAGACTTAAAGCTAAGATACAACAATGTGGTGTCAACACTACAACTAGAAAGGTTGAGTTCGAGTGTAAGTCTCTACTGGAGAGAATATCCAGTGCCTATATACCTTCGAATGACCTGCATCTTGTTGAAGAAATATGTCACAATCGGTTTTGCCACCCGGTTTTCCAGCATGACGAATCTTGCTATGGGACAGTTGTAGTCGTAATTTGTGTGGTAATGTCCTTGATTCAGAAGCTCCTGTTATTTTGTGTTTGATAGAATTAAGCTAAGAGGTCAGGGCACTGCACAAGGCCGATGAGAATTTTTATTAAGAAGACAACATCTTCTACGTCACGCCCTTAGGGCAAGATTTTGGGAGATTTAAATTCCTGGAGTGATCATCCATCGGCACCTCCAAAGTAGCTTAAGGCCCAGACGCACGCCCCATGGCCCAACAGAGCCTATGATGCGCCGCTGTAAAGCTTCCAGTCTGTCTCTTGCAGAAGTGTGTAAGGAGACCACTCTGAGCTGGTTTATTTCGAACACTGTCTGACAAAGGAGCAGTATAATATGATATAATATGGCCTAAATATGATATGGCCGCCATGATTTTTTCACAAAGTATAACAGCCTTGAAATATGTAATAAATATGCCAAGTTTCGTCCAACTTAATACCTCGAATTGTTTAAATGATCTCGTGTGATAAGCCAAAATTATATACGGACTTAGAGTCTGAAAACTAGTCACCGGTGGCCCATGGTTATGGTGTAAAGTAGGCCTACGTGTGTCTCGATGCATTAGAAAAATATATACTGAAGGGTTCTAGAGAAGTCCGGGACACCCTGAATTTTAGCGGACTTCTCTTATCAACAATATGAAGGTAAGTACAGAAGGACTTAATTGATTCTTACTAACCATCCTATTCATTATTATTGCGATGGCTTCGAAGGTAGCATGTGGAATATTACTACTTGTTCTATAGAGTTGAACTAGATTTATCATAGACCAGACTTTGACAATCAGCATCTTCATTGACTGTACATAATGATGATCGATTTGAAGAGTTTAACTACACCTCTCCTTATGGACAGTTAGACTGCCACAATACTATAGCTACAGCTAGGAGGGTGGGTGAGGGCATGATGGGTAATAATGATAAAGTTTGACTTTACTTTTCCTCATGAGCTCAGTGAGATACAGCGCCCATTTAGCTATAGTTGGAGAGGTGTATGCGAACAGGAAATGTTGTGTTAAGAAGGTTTGGTTACATTATAATGTTCCAAGTGATTGCAGTAAGCTTCTTCACGATTTTAGTTATAGCTAGGATAATGTATCGGGAAGAAAGTTTTATGTCCAGAATTTTTTACTAAACTTTTCTCTTTCTCATGATCTTCCCCAACAATAGTACAATTGTTATAATAAGAAATTAAGCTAGATTTTAATTTTCCTGATAAGCACCTTCTACACCAATATCCTATATCTAGGACGGCGTATGTGGCACGAAGCGATGTGTCGAGAAAGTCTGACCAAACTACACGATTACTAACCCACTTTACTAATCTTATTTTCCTACAAGAAGCTGGCACTCAGTACGAAAGGTGGTGTATGCTGGCACTTGCACGAAGGGTTATGCCGATAAAGTTAGACTAGACTTTTCATTCCCTAGTGAGCACAGTAAGCCTTTACACTGTACACCACTAAAGACGGACGACGGTGTATGTGGGCTAGGAGGAAGGGTTATGCCGATAAAGTTAGACTAGACTTTAGTGAGCACAGTAAGCCTCTACACTCTACCTACACCACTATAGACGGTGTATGCGGGCAGGAAGGGTTATGTAGGGATTATCCAGTCTCAGGGCGTGTGCAGGGTGGAGGCCAGATGTCTGCTTGCCAGCTGACCCGGGCTCACGCGAGCTGTCCGTCACCCTCTCTCTCTCCTACTCACACATCTACCCGTCCCATCGCCGCGCCGCCGAGGTAGCGAAAACGAAACACATCAATCTGCTATACAGACTGTCACGGATACAAGCACACACCACCTTCTTCTAACTATACTTGCATTAACAACCACATTTTACAACCAAGATCAATCTGCTAAACAGACTGTCGTGGAGAAAATGGATACAAGCACACCACTTTCTTCCAACTATACTTGCATTAACAAACACATTTTACAACCAAGATCAATCTGCTATACAGACTGTCGTGGAGAACATGGATACAAGCAAACCACTGTCTTCTAACTAGACTTGCATGAACAACATTTTACAACCAAGATCAATCTGCTATACAGACTGTAGTGGAGAAAATGGATACAAGCACACCACTTTCTTCCAACTAGACTTGCATGAACAACCACATTTTACAACCAAGATCAATCTGCTATACAGACTGTCGTGGAGAACATGGATACAAGCACACCCACTTTCTTCCAACTAGACTTGCATTAACAACCACTACATTTTACAACCAAGATCAATCTGCTATACAGACTGTAGTGGAGAAAATGGATACAAGCACACCACTTTCTTCCAACTAGACTTGCATGAACAACCACATTTTACAACCAAGATCAATCTGCTATACAGACTGTCGTGGAGAACATGGATACAAGCACACCACTTTCTTCCAACTAGACTTGCATTAACAACCACATTTTACAACCAAGATCAATCTGCTAAACAGACTGTCGTGGAGAAAATGGATACAAGCACACCACTTTCTTCCAACTAGACTTGCATTAACAACCACATTTTACAACCAAGATCAATCTGCTAAACAGACTGTCGTGGAGAACATGGATACAAGCACACCACCACTTTCTTCCAACTAGACTTGCATTAACAACCACATTTTACAACCAAGATCAATCTGCTATACAGACTGTCGTGGAGAACATGGATACAAGCACACCACTTTCTTCTAACTAGACTTGCATGAACAACATTTTACAACCAAGATCACAGTCCAAAATTAAATATGTAAAAATCTTTATTATGAACGTTCACGTATAGTAATTTCAACAATTAACAGAAAAAAACAATGGGAGACACAGATGGAAGCGTTGTTTGATATCCGTGTCATGGACACTGATGCTCCATCATATGTCTCCAAACATCATGAGAAAGCCATAAAAAATGCAGAGGAAGAGAATAAAAGGAAATATATGTCAGCTTGTGAACACCGAAATGTCTCTTTCACCCCCTTAAACTCAGTCAGCGGAATCTTAGGGAATGAATTCCAAACCCTGATAAGATCATTGGCTGAGAGATTGTCAGAAAAATGGGAGAAGCCATACAGCCTGGTTGTGGTGGATGATAAGAGTCCAATTGACATGCTCAATTTTAAGAGCCACAAGTATGTGTTTAAGAAGATCACGAATAAAATGGAGATCGGCTCGGGAATTTTAGGATGGTGCAGGCGTTGTGAATCTGTATTGTAAAAATCTAATTTTTAAGTAACATTTGCAAGTTTAAGTTTATCATTCAAATAATATGTTATGTATTGTATTTGTTTTTTATGATGTTTGGTGTTTGAAAAAAATGTTTACAGAAATATCTAGGTCTACTTAAATTGTTAAAAAGATACCATTCAAGGATAATCTTCTTTGACCATAATTTAACTGATTTTTACCTAAATCAAGAACTAAATTTGAAGAAAAAATGTCAATATTTCTACTCTTAGGTTTCCAGATTACCAGGGTAAGATGACGACTCCGTAACAAAAACCAAACTCGACTCTTCTCATTACTCGTTTTACGACGTATTTTATGGGCTTTCACTGTAAAGTATTTATACAAAAACATCCAAAGAAGTTCGCCGTCTTGTTATCTGCCCATTTTGAGACTGAGAACTTGTTAAACCCCCGTCTATAATATGGTCGCGAGCCGCGGTGGTTCTTTCGGTTACGTGATATTGGTCTTAAATTAGTGATTGTTCCTTCCGAGTAATTTGAAGAAGAGAACGACAACAGTTGTTGGAAGAAACCACGTTTACTACTGTATTTGTTATTACCCTCTCGAAGCTAAATGGGCTTTGCTTATTTTTTGATGAGATTACCTGGAACTAAGAAGATTCTGTTTTTAGACTTAATAGGTACGTACCTTGGTCCAAACAGTTCATGCTTGTTACTATACTACCACCAGCATCTTCAGGTGGTCACCACACAAATTTAATTCGAGAAGATTTCGTCACACAAATACAAAACTGACAGAAACAAAACACAGCACACGTACATCATCTATTTAAATCTAATGTTCCGGGTAGGCCTAAAGCAATCGACAGTGGCTTCAACGGAATGGGGGTTCTGTGTTAGAAAAGGTTCATTTTAAAGTTTCAAATTTTTGAATTGGTAGGTAAAAAAAAATACTAGAACATACTTAATCCTCCTCCTAAGATACAGTCATAGAAACATAAACATAAACGAACCTCCAAGGTCAAACTGTCAACAAGGAGCCAGAAAAAATCTTAAACTTAAGCATAGGTCAATGTGTACATTAATTTAATTAAAGACTTCTATGAATAGAGAACATTGCCTCAAATCCGACTTAAAAGGACGAACGGGTAAAAAATGGCAGTGATGAAACTGCATTGAAATCACGATTGTACGACTTTATGTCTGAATTTTACCTGCTCCCTTTGGGGCGCAGTAAAAATATTTTCGGGGGTACGACATTGTGTCGTCGCCATAGAACTATAAACATGGAACGCCGGATCAAGTAGCAAAGAGAAGCGGAAAACGGGCGGGAGTCAAGCGGCTCCACGGAGTCCCCCCACCACTACCCGGGGTACAGACGCAAATCGGCGATTCATGCCGGCGTACACGCGTTCATTGACACGCTCCTGCAGCTCACAGCCTCGATAAACATGCTACTAAACTTATATATTCGCAATCTGGAAGAACTAAGGATTACAACGGTGTAAATTACATTAAGATTGTTATAGTATTATAATTTTAACAATACAAAATACATAGAAACATAATAATGTGAACTTGAAAAAGTTACTAAGCGTAAACTTTTTTTGTTTTTGGGTCAGAAACCATCTTAAAGCGGCAAAGTTGTAGGTAATGAGTTGATTCGTAATACTAGATAGACAAATTTAGGATAAAATGCTTAGTGTTTTCACAATCGCATTTTTAATGAGCCCGGCGAGGTCGCGCTGTCGACCGCCCAGTTCAGCTCCCGGCTCCTTTTGGATACTCATTTTGAATGAACTATTTAATATGTTATTCCTAGTCTACATTGAATTACATAAGGCCATAAATATATTTTTAGTTACATAGTTAGCCAGATTCGTGTATTTAAATAAGTTTCACTGAATTTCGCAATAAAAGTTATCTTAACAGTTATTTCATGGACAATATGCGTACACCTTGTCCCATTATGAAGTATAAAATTTTGCAATAATAAATCGCTTTTTAGCCGTATTAAACCTTTTAAAGTAACTTATTTATTGGAAGTCCCAAAGACATAGTATAGTAAATATTTATACAAAAATAAATTAACAAGCCTTCTACCATAATAAGTCACGTTTCCATAAAGAATAAAAACACAAATGAACTTTAACTGTACAGATTAATATTATCGCTTACCAAATTACATAAGATATAATTTATTTTGGTCCAATTAGTTATAAAGTTACTTTCAGGGACTGAAATTTGGTTGCCAGTTAATCATTATACATGGTAGGTTTTAAACTAGACTTTCGAACTTATTGTATGGTTATATTGAAAGCAAACGTATAAAATGTCATCCAAAAACAAAAACAAAATCCGTAAAATAGCCAATACAGTATAAGGTGGTTAATAAAGAGACAAAATTGTAAACTTATATTTTTTAGATGCCAGGTATTTTTAATGCTAGTAAAAATAAAAAAAAATATTAATCGCATTAAATGTAGGCCTAACATACTTTTTAAACTCGTAAATTATGTTTCTCAGAGTAACCAATCTTCAACACAACACATTTAAATTTTTGATTTCTAGGTACCAGCACCTTTGCCAAAACATTTAAGATAGTGTTCAAGTAATGTATTTTAAAAAATCTTAAGTTATTCTGTTTGAAAAAATATGTAATAGCTTAAAAATTTTAAAGAACTCTATAGAAAAAAATCATTTCTTTAGTGATGAGTTAGTATACGAATGTCACAATACCCAATAAATTTAATTATGCTTAGGTCTCTTTTAACAGTATGTTTTTGTAGAGGTGAAAAACGTAATTAAAAATTGTCCAACAAATAATTGCGAATTCCATTGTTGGGAAGAATTATGTTGGAAATAATACTAAAACTAAGTAATATTTTCTGTTGCAAAGTGTTAGTTTTAGTTCATCAACTAATGATAAGGCTATGTTTAGGATGCGAGTAAAAAGCAGGCCTATCACGGAACACATTGCATTAATAATTATTTAGTGTGACTACGCGTTTACAATCTAGTTGTTAAAAGGATTATTAATGAGTCGTTTTGATTATGAATCGACTCATTGACTCCAATATTCCAATACCCAACAAAACAGCTCTATCCATGTCTTTTTAGTTTCCATTTTCTTGTTTATGTTTAGTTCTTTTGATTTGAGAGAGAGTAAAAAGTAGCCCAAAATTCATGGTATTAATAGTTATTTATTAACCTAATATCTATTTTACCATCGGCATTATCAATAAGTAGTTCTAATAACGATTTAGCTCTAAATATGAACAAAAACCGCTAAAAAGCAAGCGTCGCCCATTGGGATATACGGGGCAGAGGCGCGTCGAGCCCCGGGTAGTGGTGGGGGGAACCGTGCCGACTCCGGCTCGTTCTGCCAGCGTTGACCCAGCGTTCCATGTTTATAGTTCTATGGTCGTCGCCCGCCTCAAGCGGCAGCGACGACATTGATTATGCTATTTATCTTTCCTTACTGAAATCTTACAATAAAGTAGTTTTTCGATATAGAAATAGTATAATTCGTTTCAACTACTGGACGCTAAAAGCATAACACTAAAATATAATCAGGGGTTTTCACATAGAGGCAATGTTATTAAATAACATTGACAAAAACTGACTTAATCTGAACTTTTTGTTCTGTATCTGAACAACATCAACTGACTGAAAAAAACACTCTTAGGCCAACATATACAGCAAATTCAATTAAGTGTACTAGACATTTATTAAATGTTACCGTTACCTTTATTGATCCCCCTTTAATACTTCCTCCGTGTGGGTTGTGTTTTTCTGTGTTGGGAAAGCGTCAATCCATTTTATTGCCCTTTTCAGTTTACTCAATTTTTTAAAATTTTACATTTAGTTTTAAAACGTCTAAATTTTACATATTTCTTTTTTGAAGAATACTATGCATTAGTAAACCTCATTCTAATATTCGTAATGATAGATTACGTCATATATAAATATTATCAAAGTGTTAAGTAAATTGAAATGGAATCAAAACAATCTTTTTATATAATAAAATAGTGCATTTAAGGGTCTAGAGAGAAACGATGAACGGATCAAGGATATTTTGATATCAATGGATTTCTTTTGGTCCCTGAGAGGAAAAATATGGCACCCCTGAGAATATGCCTTAAAACTCTGTAAAATGAATTTTAAACTTTATTTAGACCAATCGAAAACGTTATTTTGTCGATTTGTTTACTGCTCCTGGTGATCCATGTCCTACACTAATATTTCATACCACTGCCGATTTAAAAAATAAATTTAGTAAACAAAGCAGACAACTCCAATTCTCCACCATTATTGTCAGACGATAAAAATTTCAGCAAAAGATTGTTCAACATTGTAGTTACTTTGAGAGTGGTAAAATAAATAGTTAACGTTTGCCATGATTAAGTGAAATTTCGGTTACTATATAAATAGAGTTTACTTATTTTATTTACTATAGGCCTTTTTAAACTTATGGTTTACAGATTAATTTGTTTACACTACTTATATGTTTTTTATCTTAACTATAAATTAATGAAATGTTATTTTTGAAAATAAAAATAAATAAATTTTAGTACATATTTAGTGGTTATTTTTGTTATAATTAAATTATGTAACTTCTTAAAATTGTCATGTAGGATAATGTGATTCTTACCGTTTAGTTTACTGGTCTCACTAATGTACAAAAGGGTGTACAAAAATTTGAAGGTACAGGAGATGAACTATGAATAAATAATAATTAAAAGACTCAAGAAGAAATACTAAGACTTAGGAAGGAGATGTAAATAAAGTGCAATTGCAATCAAGAGACCAAGAAAAAACCTTTTGAATAGTGAGTGACGTTTAAAAGAATCATAATACCAATTGACAATACAAACGAAATTCACACTGTACCTAACTGTACCGGAATTTATACAACTGGACGGTTCACATTACTAATTAAATGGCAAAATTGTAAGTTTAAATATTATGTTGTCAGGGATTTATTTTCAGGGAAATTTTATTGTCAGGGAAATTTTTGTCACCATTTAAACTTATAAAACTGTGGCCAATTTTTTACGTACAAAGTATTAACTTAGTATACCGGGTGTCCCAGACCACCCGTAGCCTACACCCCATAAAATCTACACAATTAAATTCTCTCAAAATCAAATCCTGCCATTATAGGTAAACCGGCTGCGCTCTATCCATTGATGATAATTTCAATGTACAGAGTGTACCAGAAGTAACCCACCCAGACCGGAAGTCATTAATTTTAAATACGAACAACCACTTTTTATGATATTTTTGAATTCTATACATAATTTTAAGGCTACTTTACGGTTTAATGTGTATCCCTAATCCTAATGGTTTAGGAGATAATGGAGGTAGATTTTTTCTCATAAGAATAACAATGAGCAAATTTTCATATCCATTAACACTGAAACTTTTACCTTTAACATAACTGCCCAAGCATAAAAATATCTTATAACCTCATTTTAGATAGTAATTCATCATAAAATATCACTTTTCACATAATTAATTGTAGTTTACTATACGTTAAAAATAATTTCCGCCATATTAAAAACTTTATGGAAAAATAAAAAAAATTATGACAAAACTAATAATTTATGATGCTAAAGTGTTTAAAAGAAAAAGCTAAGGCATTTTTATGATAGGTCTTTTTAGTTTAACGGGAAATTTACAGAGATAATAGAGAGTTTTTGCAATATACGGTAAACCTTACGGTAAACGCTAAACGCTATTTTGATATTGGTAAATTTATAAATAATTCACAGTTCACGGTGTTGGAACGGGATAAATAATGTATAAGATTTATCGCTGATCACTTTTCAACAAGTTTTTCATAGCTTCAAGCAGTATAAATAGGCAAATCAACCATAAATGAAGTAGCGTTTAGCGTTTACCGTATGCATTTACGGTATGTGCAAAAACTCTCTTGTCGATGTGAAATTTAGTCCCATGTTATTCTTATGGAAAAAAACAAACTTCTACCTCCAATATCTCCCAAACCGTTAGGATTAGGGATACACTTTAAATTATAAAGTAATCTTAAAATTATGTCTAGAATCCAAAAATACCATAAAAAGTGGGGGTTCGTATTAAAAATTTATGACTTCCGGTCTGGGTAGGTCACTTATGGTACACCCTGTACATTGAAATTTTGATCAATGGATAGAGCGCAACCGCGGTTTACCTGTAATGGCACAATATTTGTTTTTGTAAATAATTAGCTTTGTAGATTTTAAAAGGGGTGTACGGGTGGTCTGGGACACCCGGTACTGCAAATTTATGCCTACGATATAATATTGTTTTGACCAGTAATTCATTAAAACAAAACTTGTATTATCAGTAAGGTAGTTATGGGTACACTAATTGCTGTCTCATTAGGTATCATTGGAATTAATTTATACTTGTAATTTATTCTTAATTTACTAAGTTTGTAACAAGAACAGTACTATATTTTTATTTTGTTTTTCGTTGGTAAAATGTAAAATAATAAAAAATAATATTTTTGATTACAGCAAAACACACAGAATACTAAAGCTTATTTTTTTTACCCAAAACTATTTGATTATTTAAGACAAAAACCTATAACAATTACAATAAAAACAGAAATATTATTAAAATGACTTACCGTTTCCAGGTCTGAAGTCATCTCAGCTTTGCATGCGAATTTCGTCTTATTTAAACATCGCCACCTAACACTTCGCGCACCGTCGCAAACTTTAGTGTAGATATAATTTTCAAACAGCATCTGCTGTGCACCCCTTAAACCAGATCGCACTTCGCCCATGTTGCTGTGTCAAAACTCACACCCGAAATGACGCTTGTCAACCAACTGGACCTGCCAGGGAGGAGGATGAATCATACAATTTTTGGAATACCAGAACCACCCCCGAGGACAGGTATTGGTTGCGTCCATCGCCACGTTTTAAGGAATGCTTTGTCTTCTGGTAGCGACGAATGGTGGGGATTTTGCTGAACCGTTATTTTGATTTTCGTTTAAAATAATAAAAAAAAACATCCGCAACTAAAATTCAAAATTTAAAATATATAGGTAGACTGTAAGAATGAAATGGATTCTTTTATCGTAAGACACGATATATTACTGCAACAATTAAAAATCGACAAGTTGATTGTTTATCGGCTATTGAGAGGATATTAGTTAATATTAACTAATGTAAAATTAGTTAATAAACTACCCCACGAGTATTGGAATAAAAGAGATGCACCGAACACGTATTCCAGTTTAGGATGCAATTCTTTGTACTGATAGATAAACACAATTTAATAGTGTTAAAACAGATTTCATTCTAGGTTTAAATAATATTCTAGTATGACCGTTTAAGGGTGGTTCATTACGAACTTTAAGTACCACTTCGTGCTTTCTCTTTTCGAACGCTATTATAAACAGACTAGACTACTAAACATAAACAAATAAATGTTAATTGATTTATAAAATTATTTATTGCATTATTGTAAGTCCTACTGTTCTTCACTCATCTCACCCAACGTTATTATTATGAGATAACATATTATTTCATAGATAAAACAAATTGTTTAAACAAGCATGTGCGGATTACGGAACTGGTGCAGTGACCGGCCAAAAAGAATGCTCTTGATCCGATTGACAAAACTCATATGAAGTAAAAATGAACAAAATTAAAGTCTAATTAATAATCCAAAATTAGTCTAGTTTTACCTAAAAATATCATGTTTACATGTATTCATTGACTAATACTAATACACACTTTCTCAGCCAATGAGTTTTTTTGTTTGATACCGAAATTTGGAAGGTTCGTGTACGCCAGGCCCTGGTGTCAGTTGGATTTGCAGTGCTGCAAAAACACTTTATAACAATATTAAGACCGTTTCATCCTTGATTTACCAATCATTTTACCTAGTACTTCATGTACGCCACAGAAAATCGCCCCACCGTGAAAAGGTTTCAAACGTGCATGTGCATGAGAAGTCTATTCACGTCAGGGTATATAGTCAAAGATGTAACTAATTTCTTAGACGGTAATGAATTTAGCATATAATTTAAATATGCTTCACTTTAAATCATTATATTTTTCTTGGATGTCTTTGTACCCAAAAGGGTATGAACACGGCGCGGCGGGTCTCCTATACTCTCCTACTCCGCCAGTGTCCAAGATTATTGGATAATTATTATCCTATTTAATGTAACATTGCACTACAAAATACAAATACACTTTAAACATGACGTTTCGGGAACTGAAATTTGTACCTTCAGGACAGATGACGTGTACAGTAGTGCAAAATTGAGGATGCTGGCCCAGTTCAAGGTCACCTGAGGGATGACGTCATCGAGGTCATTGACCTCACCGATGACGTCATCGATGACGTCATCGATGACGCAATCGATGACGTCATCACTAATGACGTCATTTCGATGACGTCACACCCATGACGTCACAGAAATGACGTGCTGATGACGTCATCACCCCTTACGTCATCAAAACGACGTCACCGACGCCACTAAGGTCAAGGTCACGCAGAAACTTAAAATTTTTTGGCACTTTTGCCGTTTCTCGCACTACGCTCCGAGTTTCAGTCCGAGTCCCCGTGACCTTGATCACTTGGAGCGAATATTACATGAGAAACGGCAAAAGTGCCAAGTTAAACCTGAGTTTCTGACATGACTCTGCCTAAATGGGCAATCGGTAATCCCTCAGGTGACCTTGAACTAGCACAACACCCCCAATTTCATATTACTGTGACCTTGAAAACTTAACAACGGAGCGCCGACACCGATGCGCACCCCACGACAGCCACCGAGTGACTGACTGTCAGGCTCTGTGTATGCTAGGTATATCGGCTTGAGAGACTAAGACTCTAAACTGTCAGGAATGGGAGTAACTAACTGAATTTTGCAAGGAAAAGTCATTTCATCCAATATTTTAAACAAATCCTCATCAGTAAAACTGACATTAGTCTGTTTTGTATAAAACTTAGGGTGTCCGCGCAACAGTTTGCGCCACTTAGCTAAAGTTGAAACTCTCTTAACTTTCAGTGGTGGACAGTGAGCAACTAATAAAGTCTTAACACGGCTAAGTTTCTTACCTAAAGTGTCCTGCGACATGGCTTCACCTCGCAAAAGTCCGCACAATACTGAGAGACTGCTTGTAGCGCATGAGTCAAGGGAAAAGAGGTGGGGGAAACAGCAGGAGTGGGGGAAGGTCACAGTGGCGGGGGAAGGTGAGGTGGTACGCTGGAGTATCGCATCACTTCACCATGAGCTGTCCTACAGTCAACACACTGTTCTCTTGGCCCGAGTTGGCACTAGAAGAAACATTTCTGTACAGCTTAGGCTGTGAGAGCCGAGGAAGCAAAGTCAAAGTGGAAATTGTGTTAAACTCCAAGATGAAGAGTCTCCTAAATAAACTAATTGTATCCTTGCAATCTCCTATAACTTTAGAGAAATACCACTTTATTAAGCGACACCTTATACTTTGGCAAAACGAAGCGGAAATGGAAAAGATTACAGTAAAATTAATTTAACTTAAAACTTGGACTGGACACTCATGGCGATACCACGTGGCGTGCAAACGCCACCCTAAACATTACAAGTTAGGTTATTGAGCACCTCTGGTACGATAACCGATGTGCTAGAGTTAAAGTGTGATGACCTTGAGTCAAAACACTGAAATACTACAAGTCGATATCGTCCCAGAGTTAAAGTGTAGTGACCTACATTCAGAACTTGTAAAATTACTTACATATAGAGAGCTAGAGAACAGCGAGACGCACCGCATGGAAGCCGGAGACATACTGGCGAAGCGGTGTTGTGCAGCCTAGGGACCCAGTTGTGGTGGGGGTATAGCCAACACTTAGAGTACAAGTGTTGTGGGTGACCTTGACCCACTTAACTTACCTGACCCCCCCCCCCGACAAAAAGTGCGAACCCCCCCCCCGACAAAAAGTGCGAACCCCCCCCCCACCCCCACCCCCTCCCCCACCCCTGATATCCTGGGCGTGGCAGCCCCGGTGGGGATATAAGGGGGTCCAGCCAGAGCCGGCTCGCAGTCCGCTCCCGCGCGTTGAACGTGAACGATCGGGACGGACCGCCATAGGCATCACTAAACATTGAATGGCGCCTTCAGTGTTTAGCGAAGTCTACTCTAACTTTAAGACTTGTATTAGTTGTAAGATATTGCGCTTGCGTTTGGGTATTGCGAATTGTTTTATATGAGAGTGTTTTACTTGTACCCTATGTCTCCTGTGTCTTGTTTGTTATATGTGTTTAATGTGTATGTGCTTGTTCCAGCATTGACTACGTTGAGCTCAATTGTGTGTTGTAAGTGTGTTATATGTTTCTAAAGTGTATACGCTTGTTTTAGCAATCCCCCCTTGAGCTTTTTCAATGCTCAAAGTAAATTGTAAAGTCAGGGAACGGGAGTAGGCCCCCGTGTAAAGCCACTTTTAATAATTGGTAGGCTCCTGCCAGGCATGCAAAAGGTTGCGGATGGCATTTGGGAGCATGTCCGTTTGTACGCTGGCAAGCAAAAGGTTGTGGCGGCCTCTGCACTCGGACCGAGGACGTAAGCCATTAGGGTGTCCTCAGTATGTTTCCCTTCTGGAAACTCAAAATTATGTAAATGAATCTTTGTTAGCTATTTGTGTTTTTAGTCCCCAAGGCCCCCGAACATTCGTGGTTCGCCATGGATGTACGGGGGCCGAAATTTTTTAATGTCCGTGTGGCCTTGACCCACAAAGACTTGTAAAAATTCAATGCATTGTAAATTAAAAATATTAAAGATAGGTTACGGGAGTAGGCCCCCGTGTAAAGCCTATTTTAATTATCGGTAGGCTCCTGCCAGGCATGCAAAAGGTTGCGGATGGCATTTGGGAGCATGTCCGTTTGTACGCTGGCATGCAAAAGGTTGCGGCGGCCTCTGCACTCGGACGAGGACGTAAGCCACTAGGGTGTCCTCAGTTTGTTTCCTTCTGGAAACTCAAAATTATGTAAATGAATCTTTGTTAGCTACTGAAAAGACAATGCAGTAAATGTTTACAAGTCTTGCGTGGCGAAGGGTACACGACATTGGATGTTGCCTTGTTGTCATAGTTGGGTCTCTTCGGAGGCTACAGCGATGACAACCCAAGTGCCCCACACCCCCATAGGGGGTGTGGGGCTTATTTTTTTTAAATTTTTTTTATGACCTTGACCTAAATAAGTAAAAGTTTTTAAAATCTTTAACAGTCCGGTCTTATCAACACAGTAAATAAATTAAGGTCTTTTAAAAATCGAACAGTTAGGTATTACACACAAAGTTGGAGTTGTCTATAGTTGGGTCTTTTAGGAGGCTTTAGCGATGTCAACACAAAGGCCCCAAGTGGGGTTTATTTTGTAGGGGGGGGGGTTCGACAAAAAGTGCGAACCCCCCCCCCCTCCCCTCCACCCCCACCCCTGATATCCTGGGCGTGGCAGCCCCGGTGGGGATATAAGGCGCCCGGGCTGTACGCACTTCTCATTCCGGTCCAAGCTTCCATACGGACAGGTACTCCCTTACTCTCGAGATTTTTATAACCACTTTACTTCTTTCTTAACATCTACTCTTTTCATTTACTTCATTCATTCAAATGGGTAAAATGGGTCTCAAGCTGAAAAACTACCCGCCAGCTTCAACCTCGACCGACACGTCTCAACCCTCATCATCCTCCACTTCGATCCTGGAATACCTGATGACTGCGAACATCCTGAGCTGCCTGACGATGCCGCCACCGCCGCCACCGCCGCCACAGCCCGCCTCAATGCCCAGCCTGTCGCCATTGCCGGCGACAGTGGAAGAGGCTGGTGCACAGCCATCGTCAGGAGAACTCGTCAAGTCGTCAGGTCGAGTCCCGGTAGCGTCTCCAGCACTCTCTCTGCTATCGGACTCAGGATCGGAGTCTGCGGTTTTTGAAGAGAGTCCAGGTCGAGGATCACTCCCTACAGCAGAACCCGGAAAATTTTATCCTATTCCAAATCCCAATGTCCCTTACCCATATCCCCCATACCGTCCACACCAACCAAACCACCCCGTAAATCCATCTTTTCCCCTGAACTTCCCACTATTGACCTGCCATCCAAATCATATCAAAAACCCATCCTTTCCCCCGAACTTCCCACCATAGACCTAACACGTTCCCCTACCCCACCCAAAATTGTTTGCTCCATTCCTCTTGACCAATCTTTGCCCCTTCTACCCCCTTCCACCCCCATTCCTTCTAGCCAGCCTAATTCGGATAAGCTCCAAGACACTCCACTAAAGAGTCCAACACAAAAACGTAAGCGTGTTAAAGCCCCTGCTGGCAAGGGTAAGAAATGCGATTACGCTTGGATGTCAAGTAAGTTTGGGGTTTTGTGTTGCCAGAAACTTGCCTGTGCAGAAGGAGATCGCTGCCAACGACACCTTAAAAGTACAGTCAAATTTCGGCAATTCAAACCCTACACTCTTTATATTAAGCCTAAAACGTTCAAGTTCAGAGATCCCCACGGCCCGCAACCGCGGGATATTAGAAGGCTAAAGGTTGATGAAAAATATTATTTTATTGGTCAGACCTATGGAGCAGGTAATAAAAAAGTAGAAATCGTTGTAAAAGGTGAAGGCCACCTTTGTACAATGCAAGTACCACCTCGGATGGTACAAAGAGAATTTTTCATCCCTAAAGCCTATCTAATACGAAGGGAAGGATGCCAAACCGTGTGGGAAATGGACTAGGACATGGGCTCACTAAAAAAAAAAAAATTCAAAATTGTTAGGTTGTGTTGGACAATATTTAAAAGTCTTTTTTCCAAATTATTTTTTCCAAATTTAGTCTTAACCCTCTTAAAGTAAGGGAGAGGGGTATTATACAAGTCAGGTAAAAAAAAAAAAAAAAAACACTTGACTTGTATAATACTTTAACCTGGCGGTGACGTAAAGTCACTGGGACAATCTCAAACCGTGTCCTTGAGGGTGAAGACTAAGTTACAAAAATCTTTAACAAATTAAAACCTACCTCCAAACACTTGTAGCTTGCTACAAGTGTTTGGAGGTAAAAATTTTTCAAAGTTTGAATGAACTTGACCCATATAAATTACTGTTTAAAGTAAAGTGCTAACCTTACAACTAATGTTGTGTATCACGTGATACCCCCACTCTAACGCTCTTACTAAGCTTGTATGAACCGTTTATGTGCTTTAGTCTGTTCCTGTGCTCCGTGGTAAACATGTCACGGTACAATTACAAAGGTGGTGACTTCGTGATAGATCAACACAATGCTTGGGAAGTGCTAAACCGGCATAGAATGGAAGTTGAGTATTGTATAAGACGAGATGGGTCTACATTTTATCTATGTATTATAAACAACCAAACTCATAAGTACGAACACTGGACAAAAATTAATTATAACAACATAGATGAGCTGTTTGCTTGGGTTTTTGAGGTGTGTAGTTATTGAAGAAACAAAAATAATGGGTGTGCTAAAGGTATGTAAAACTGATGACCGGGAAGACTAAGCAAAATTTCTTTTAACCCCCCCCCCCGTGTTATCCCCACCACTAAAAATGGGTATATATAGGAGTGGTGATCAACCGTCCTCTCATTCTGCTTTACACCGTTAAGCTGAACACCACCATGTCTGCTATGAACGTCCCAGCCTCTACCTCTGGCCCGGCTGCCTCCAACTCCAGCCCGAGCATTGGACCAATCCGATCGGGGCCTTCGTCAAGGAGTCGTGTCCGATTCTCCGGCTTTGGTCCTGTGAGGAAGGAGTTGCGGAGCAGCGGAGCTTCTCAACCAACCACGATGGACGCATCAACCCAGACTCCACCAAACATCATCGAGTGGTACGACGAAGTCATAGAGCAAAGGGACAGAATGCTAGAGAATACTCGCAGGGAGCTACTTTATATCCGGAGTAAATGGGAAAAACTAATTAAGAAGTGTGAAAGCCTGTTGGACAGTGATGATAGTGAGGATGAGAGTGGATAGGTGTGTGGGTAAAGACTTGGACTGGGACTTGTGTGTATGTATGAATGTGTGCGTGAATGTGAAATACAGAGCGGGGGATAGATCACTCTGTGGCAATGGACTAACATGCCACTTAGTGATCTATCCCCCGTTCTGGTAATGTTTTTGGATGGCCTTGACCCACTTTACCAAGGCTAGCTAGTACCCCCACCACTGATAAGTGTATATATACGGGTATTAACGTGCAGTTTGGTTATTCTGCTTTGTACCGCTTAGCTGAATACAGCACTGTAACATGGCTTTCAACTCCAAAACTTCTCAGGCTTCCTCTTCTTCTTCAAGAAGGCGTGCGTCCATTCCACAGCATAACTGTTGCTCGAGCAAACGCCTGCAAAGCTCCGATGCTACGGACCTTGCTGGAGGTAAGCCAAGACGGACAAGGCTTGCTCAGTCCTGGTCAACGGCAGGAGCAAGAAAGGCGTATGGCGTACTTCAGGCTGCAGGGTGTAGTTCCCAGCTTGAAGTTAGGCGATCCGAGAGTAGCAAGCATCAACGAGGCAGCGGACTACATATCACACCTTCACAGTGTTTTAGAAGTAAAGGACTAACAAATTGAAAACTTAAAAGAACAATTGAAACAATTTAACTTTAATCCTGTGGAGTTTGTGGAAGCAGTGATGAGTGATAGTGATGATGAAGGAACTGAATATATATTGGGTATGTAATGAAAGACTTGGACATGGACATGTGTGTGTGTGTGTGTGTGTAGAATACAGAGCGGGGGATAGACTACTTTGCGGCAATGGACTAGCATGCTGCTTAGTGGTCTATCCCCCGCTCAAAGGGTAGCATTGGATGACCTTGACCCACTTTACAGCAAGGACAACCGGTTAACTGGTATAAAAGAGGGGGTCTATACATCTCGACTTCATTCTGCTTTGGACCTTCCAGTGGAACGCTAGAAACAATGAGTGGATCGCTGCTTGGTGCTAACTTGGCCAGGTATTCTGTGATGGTACACTATGAAGATTGTAGAGACATGTTGACGGCTGTGTATGATTGTTTGTTGAGAAAAATCTTTCAAGAAAACTGCCAATTTATGTTAGCGTGGAAAAGAAACTTGTTTGTTGATGGTCATGCTACAATGCAAAGCATGAACCACCTTCATGTGTTAAAAGTAGGACATCATAATTTGGACGAACTGGACGATATGTTTAGGGAGCTGGAGTGTTTGATACATCAGGAATGTAAACCATGTGAAATTGAAATTTTTAAATTGGATATGGAATTAGAATAAAATGTGTTAAACAGGACTTGGACTTGGACTTGATTGAGGTTTTGTAGAACAGAGCGGGGGATAGATCACTTTGCGGCAATGGACTAGCATGCTGCTTAGTGGTCTATCCCCCGCTCAAAGGGTATCTTTACGTGACCTTGACCCACATAAATTGTATAGTTGGTGGGGGGTATAAAAAGGGTAAGCAAATTGGATGGATACAACACTTCCATACCATGGCTCCACTTGACAACACCGTGTTCCATCGTGACAGAATCCTTTCAATTCTGGAGGTAATACCTGTAGAAGTTATAGAAGCAGAGGACCAACTACCCGCGGTTGACCAGGAAGAGGAGGAGGAAGAAATAATGGATACTGAAACTGACTCTGACGAAGGTGGTTGGGACTCTGACGAAGCTGGTTCAATGGACAATGAAGTGGACCTGCACGCCTACGAAACATTAGAGTCATCATCTGAGTCGGAAATTGAAGAAGAACAAGACACTCCTCATCGTTCAATGGATAGGGTGTTGGTAGCCAGAAGAATTATGTATTGTCATCGCTACCTATTTCGTGATGAGAATGATTCCGACTCTGATAATGATGTTTCACCTTTGTAAAAAGATTAAACAAAAGAATGTGAGCGGGGGATAGAGCACTTTGTAGTAAATGATGCTGCTTAGTGCTCTATCCCCCGCTCAAAATAATAATTTCAAATGACCTTGACCTATATAAATTTTGCTCAAACAGACGTCTTTAAAAAAACTTGTACAAATTATTGAATCTACACCAAATACCATCAATTTATCAAGCCTACTGATAAATTTATTACAAACGGTTGTGTAAAGGCTAAATTTAGCACATGATTGATAACCTGTTTCTATATGACGTCACTTTCCCCACTTATCTGCCTCGGATATAAAGGGTCCCGGTGGAGCGCGCTGCTCATTATTGCGTGGACATTCACAGAGTGTGCATTCAAAGCCAAACTGTTTGAAATGGCTCTTTGCGACATTTGTGGGGAAATCTTTGAAGACGAAGATCTTTTCACCCTACACAGAGAATTACATGAAGACGAAGATAGAAAAGAAGATATTACCATGGATGAAATAGACTTAGACTCAATTGACCGGTTTCTGGAAGAGCACCAGAAGCAGATGGACTACTGGGACAGCTATCTACAGCAAATGCAAAGAACAAGACCTAGTGTGATCCAATTTGCTGGTGCCGGACCATCTACTGCTACAAGACCTATTGAAGAAGAGGACACTGAAGAAGAGGATATGGAAGAAGAAGAATTGGAAGATGTAAGACAACTGCGCACCACGGCCTTGCCAGGACGAGTTGTAACACATTTCAAAATTAATAATGTTCAATTGGAACTGGAAACATTCATAACCCAGGCTAAGGAACTTGTTGGTCAAACTTTGAGGGAAGAATTACAAAGGCTAAATTTTATTAAATTTGGAATGGTGTTAGAGGCTATGTTTAACAATACTGATGGTGAAACAGCATTGAGAGCATTCATTACCAAAAATCGAACCCTTACCTTCACCTCCAACATCGATGATATTATTGAAGAATGCTTGGAAGAACTTATAACAAAACTCCAAGAACATGAAGGAAGAGGATCTGGATGGACTTTGTCATCAATTGAAGGTATGGATGTAAGGGTTCACAAGCATGGATATGGTTTAAGGGGTAGTAGTTTTATCCCTCTACCAAAGAAAATCCAAAACACTAAATCGTGTAGGAATGTGCAAAATGAAGGTAATGAATGTTTCAAGTATGCAATGTTAACCAAGTATGTTAAAGATCATCCTGAAAGAGTTGGTAGAGAATATTACGAAAATGAACACCGCTACAACTTTCAAGGTCTCACCTATCCAGTTACCTTGAAAGACATTGGCAAATTTGAAAAGAAAAATCCTGGCGTTTCAGTCAATGTTTTTGGTCTGGATGATTCGAACAACGTTTATCCTTTGCGGGTAGTAAAAGTTGAACAGAGAAACCACACGGATTTGCTATTGATAACTAAGGGTGAAATTTCCCATTATGTATGGATAAAGGACTTTGTAGCCTTGGTATGGAATCAATTATCAAAACATAAACGTAGGTTAACAGTGTGTAAAAGATGTTTCTGTTTCACATATAAAGAACTAAGACGTGGAGGATCTGAATGGATGACGGAACATAAAAGACTCTGTAACGAGAATTATGAAGTGAAGGTTAGTCTGCCACCACCATCTCGAGCGTTTATCCAATTCAACAAAACAATCCACCAATATCGTATTCCACTGGTCATCTACGCAGATATTGAATCTACGTTAATATCACAGGAGCTGCCGGACGGTGAGGTGACTAGAAGAACAAAATACCAGCTGCACCAGCCCAATAGTTTTTGCCTATTGGTGAAGTCAACCTTGTCTGAGAACCAATTGCAAGACTATGGTTTAACATCCACTCCAATACTCTACCGTGGGGAAGAAGCCGCTAAGTATTTTGTAGACCTGTTGTATGACATTGCTGAAAAGGTGCAACGCTTATACGGCAATGTTGTACCTATGGAACCTTTAAACCAAAAGCAACAAGAAGAATACAACGTAGCGACAAGATGGTATCTATGCAAGAAGACCTTTAGTGAAGAAAACCAAAAAGTAAGAGACCACGATCATCTGACAGGGTTATACAGAGGAGCTGCTTGTAATTCATGCAATATAAATTACAAACTGCCAAACTTTATTCCTGTTGTTTTACACAATCTTAGCGGCTACGACTCCCACTTTATTATACCAGAGTTAGGAAGAGATGACGGTAAAATTGATGTTCTTGCTACAACATTGGAAAAGTACATCAGTTTTTCAAAAACAGTAGGTAAAATTAAACTTCGCTTTGTAGACTCTTACAGATTTATGCCATCAAGTTTAGCCAAATTGTCAGAGAACCTAAGAAGAGAAGACTTAAAAAAAACAAGCAAAATTGTACCTGAAGATAAATTGGACCTAGTATTAAGGAAAGGAGTTTTCCCCTATGATTATATAACTTCTACAGAAAAGTTTGAAGAAACTAGTCTTCCACCGATTGAAGCCTTCAATAGCAAATTAAACGAAAGTGAAATCTCCGTTGAAGACTACAATCATGCATGTAATGTGTGGAATCAACTAAACATTCAAACCTTGGGGGAATATTCTGACTTTTATATAAAATTGGACGTAACTGTGCTGTGCGATGTGATGGAAGAATTCAGAAACACCTGCTTCTCCGCCTATGGACTGGACCCTCTACACTCGTACACATCTCCAGGATTAGCATGGCAAGCTATGCTAAAGTCAACCAACTGTCGACTGGAACTTCTAACGGATATTGATATGGTGCTCATGATGGAATCTGGTGTACGGGGCGGTTTGACACAAGCTGTAACACGTCATGTCAAAGCCAACAACAAGTACATCCCCGGCTTCGACGAGCAACAACCATCGGTCTACCTTGGCTACTTTGACGCAAACAACCTTTATGGTTGGGCAATGTCAAATCCGCTTCCCTACGCTGACTTCAAATGGATCGACCCGGCCACCATCGGAGACATCTCACAGATTCCAAAGGATGGTCCAAAAGGCTATATTTTGGACTGTGATTTCGAATACCCGGAGCACCTTCATGACCATCACTACGACTTGCCTCTCCTAGCCAAGACTGAAGTTTCACCGACAGGAAGATGGCCAAAATTGATGATGACCTTGGAGAATAAAGATCGTTATGTGGCTCACTACTGGGTAGTTCAACAGGCTCTTGAATTGGGTCTACGTATAGTAAGAATTTATAGAGCAATTGAATTCACCCAGTCTTGTTGGTTGAAACCATATATTGATTCCAACACTACAAGAAGAGCTGCAGCGACAACAGCATTTGAAAAGGACTTCTATAAATTAATGAACAATGCCATCTTTGGGAAGACCTTGGAGAACAAAAGAAAACACAAAAATGTAAAATTAGTGAGTGATCCTAGGAAATTGGAAAAATTAGTGCAAAAACCAAATTTCGGAACATCCATGATTATAAACGAAAATCTAGTCGCTGTCAGTATGAAGAAAACAACAATAGTCATGGACCGTCCGTTATACATAGGTATGTCGATTTTGGACATAAGTAAAACCCTGATGTATGATTTCCATTATAACAAAATGGTTAAACACTACGGAAGGGAAAACATTGGAGTCGCATACATGGATACGGACGCGTTTATCTACTGGATAAAGACTTTGGACATGTATGAAGACCTAAGGACTTTTCCATACAAAGAAGATTTCGACTTTTCTGACTATCCGAAGAACCATCCAAATTTTAATGAAAAATATAAAAAAGTAATTGGAAAATTCAAAGATGAAGCAAATGGAATGCCTTTAGAAGAAATAGTGGCGCTGATGGCGAAATTGTATTCATTTAAGATGTACCACGAGAACAACACACCGACAGTGAAGAAAGCAAAAGGAGTGAAGACATCTTATTTGAAAAAACACGTGACATTTGACCACTACAAGACTTGTTTGTTTGAAGATACTACGATATCAGCAACATTCAACAATATCCGAAGCTTCAAGCATCAAGTCTACAGTGTCACCGAAATTAAAAAAGCACTGTCAGCTCGGGATGATAAAAGACATATTTTGCCCGACAAAATCCACACTCTTCCTTTCGGCCATTACTCCTTAAACCCTATCAACTAGTAACCTATTCTTCGTCCTTCTACAACTTCGACCTTATTCCTTTCTCCTTCCGTAAAAAAATGGGGAACACGGCAAGTCCAACGCCGTGTTCCCCATTTTTTTACACAAGTTTGGATGACCTTGACCCATATAAATGATGTGAATATTTAAAACAACATTCATTGTGATTATACATGTGATACAACAAACATTGAAACCTGCAATATGAAGGACTTGAAGCAACAAATTGTCAACGAACTTCATAAACCTGCAAGAAGAAAGTTTCCACGAAGAAATACGGTGATAAAAGGAATTAATGATTTATATCAAGCGGATTTAATCGAAATGATTCCTTATAGCAAACAAAATAAAGGATATAAATACATATTGACTGTTATTAACTGTTTTTCAAAAATGGCAGATGCTTTACCACTAAAAGATAAAAGTGGCAAAAGTGTTACAAAAGCAATGGAAACAGCTATACAAAGAGACAAACATACTATTAAACATTTACAAACAGATGATGGAAAAGAATATTTTAATAAGGAATTTGCAAATTTAATGAAAAAACACAATATAAACCATTATTCAACCAATTCAGAAGTAAAAGCCTCAATAATCGAAAGATTCAACAGAACTTTAAAAAGTGCAATGTATAAAATGTTTTCCAACAGAGGATCGCACATATGGATTGACATGTTACCAAAACTTATAAACGATTACAATAACAAATTTCATAGGACTATCGGGATGAAACCAAACCAAGTAACTAGTAAAAATGAAAACCTTGTATTAAAACGTATAAAAACGAATACTAAACCAAAAGTTGAAAAACTAAAGCCTAAAAAATTTAATGTGGGTGATAAAGTGCGAATAAGTAAATATAAAGGTGTATTCAGTAAAAGATATCTGCCAAATTGGACCAATGAGGTTTTTACTGTATTCAAAGTACAACCTACAGTACCTGAGACATATATTTTAAAAGATAATAAAGGACAATTGCTTGAAGGAGGGTTTTATGGACATGAAATGTTAAAATCAACAGTAGGCGATGTATATTTAGTTGAAAAGGTGTTGCAACGGAAAAAAGATAAGGTCAAAGTACGATGGTTAGGATTTAATAAGACGGAAGATTCTTGGATACCTAAAAAGGATTTGATATAACGATAGAGAATCATTTTAGGTTGAACCATTACAAAGGATGGAGATAGTACCACAAAAAGAGAGTTTTACTATTAATAATATAGATGAACTCACAGTGGATAATTCAGAATTCAATAGTGGGAAACATGGCAATTTGTTACCAAACACCGTTCGTTGTCTGGTTACCGGACCTTCCAACTGTGGAAAAACTAATGTAGTATTCAATTTGATTACAAACCCTAAAGGATTACGATTTAACAATCTATATGTATTTTCAAAATCACTACAACAACCAAAGTATCAATTATTGGAAAATATACTGACTAATGTGCCTGAAGTTAAATATTTAAAGTTTAATGCAAGCGAGAGTGTCATGCAGCCACAAGAAGCTAAACCATTCTCCGTGTTTATATTCGACGATGTATCTTGTGAAAACCAAAACACAATAAGGAATTACTTCGCTATGGGTCGACATAACAACATAGATAGCATTTATATTGGGCAAACTTACAGCAAAATACCTAAACAACTCATTAGAGACAATGCAAACATGTTAATTGTATTTAAACAGGACGAAACCAACCTAAAACATATATATTTTGATCATGTAAATGCGGATATGACATTTGAACGATTTAAAGAGTTGTGTGGAAAGGCTTGGGCTGAAAAGTATGGGTTCCTAACAATTATGAAGGAACAACCGCTAAACAATGGTCGATACAGGATAGGATTTGATAAATTTATATTAATACATTAAACGCGGTATAACACATTCATTGTTGTACAACACGTCTTGCTACAAACATGGTTAACCAAGAAAAATTAGTAAAAGAAATAAAATCACTTAGTGATTCTATTCGGGCTAAAAACAGAGCATTGAAACTAGGTATTAGCGAGAGGGAGAAATTCCTTGAATCTACTTTTAAACCTATTACTGAACCCTTGAAACAATTAAACAAAAAATTTGCTAAACCTGTATTGGAAGGAGATGCGATTGCACCTATTACGAAGTTTGAAAGAGAAAATGTAAAATCAGAAGAGTTTAGTGATGAAGACCCGGAATCCTCTACGTATAGTGGTTTTACCGGTGGAGAACCTGAAAGAGAGCTAGAATCACCGGACTATAGTGGAATAAGAGAATTATATGAAGTAAAAGCCAAAAGAGGACATGAAGTTGTATCAACTGCTAGTGAAGAGGAAAAAGAAGAAGAGACAAGGGAAGGTCCGTCAAACATAAGCTTGTTGGGTGAAAACATTCATAACAAAGGACCTTTAGGAAGGAAATATATGATAAAAATGTTAGCTGGAACAAATCCTAATAAAAACTACCATAGTTATGGGGTAAGACTAACAGAAGACGGTTTAATGGTTGGTAATAGCCCGGTAAACATTGATGAACATGATAATATTATTGTTGGTAATCAAAGATATAAGGGCACAAGGGGATTATTTGAATTATTATTTGAAAATAAGCCTTTAGAATTGTTAGTTAAAGAAAAAGACATGGAAGCATATAAAAAGATTTTGGAACAAACTAATGCATACAGGAGGAAGTATTCAGCTGACCAACCTGTTTTTAGATCAAAGTCTTTAAAATATAGAGAATTTGTATCCAAGTTAATACCAACAACGAGAAGACAACCAATGCCAATAATACCAAGAAAACCTGTAAAACGAAGGTTTGTGTCATCCACTTTGGATATAAGTGCTACAGAACCAAGAAAAAGAAACAAGTCTGTTACAGGTACAGGTTTAATGAAGAAACTGTATAACACAAATGTGATTTATTACAATAATATCAATAAATTGGTTGATAGAATGAAACTAATACATGAAGCTAAAGAAGCGGGTCATACTGGATTGGAAAACGAATGGGTGGCTTTAGTGGATGAACTCCGAAACCGTGGGGTAATCTCATAAAAATGCGTTACTCCCTAGAATACTATTCAGTTGCACCATGAGTGTCGACAAGTTCGGACGTTACTCCTCGGATGGGTTATATTATGCCAATAGTTTAAAAAGAAGTGCTGGTTTACCACAAACACCTGATGGAGATTATGATATGAGTAATAAAAGGTTAAAAAACATAAAAGATCCTACGGATGAAAACGATGCAATAAATTTAAAAATATTAAAGGAAAAGATATCGCCAACATTAAGACTACAAAATAACACATATGACGCAGAAGATCATAGAATCATCAACGTTGGTAAACCAAATCAAAACGGTGATGCAATAAACAAAGGTTATTTGTCATCTGAATTAAAAAATACGTTAAAATTCAATGGGAAAACGTATAGTGCTAACAATAAACGTATATCCAACGTAGATGACCCTAAAGATGCAAAAGACAGCGTTAATAGACGCTATTTACATTCTTTGATACCTGAAAAGACAAAAGATGGATTTTCTTTTTATAAATTTGTTATTAATGATATAGGCTATCCAAAAACTGAAAACGATGCTGTAAATCTAAAATATATTAAAGATCATTGCATCATACGTGATGTAGGGGTTATAGATTGTTTTAATAATTGTTTAGCAAATGTTAAAGATGGTTCGGCGCCATCAGATGGTGCAACAGTGGGTCAAATGATGGAAACCTTAAAACAAGAAACAACCTCTTTTGTAAAACAAGATCAAGTAGTATCGAAGCAAGGGGATGAATTTGTTCAAGGTAATGAAAAATTTAATTTATTAACATACAAAAATGATGCTTGGGATTGCATGGATAAAAAGTTATCAAATATGGGATGGGGTTATGAAAAACATGATGCAGCTGCTTTATCACAAACCGTACATCTAGATCCAGATAAATATTTTAGATGGTTTACATGTAATAATAGAGTGATAAGAGACTTGGCACAAGGAAGAGAAGCAAATGATGCTGCAACTGTAGGACAGACCATTACAACATCATTAAAGGATAGTAAAGTGTATGATTGTAATAATAAACGTATAACAAACCTTAAAGACCCTGAACATGTAGATAATGCTGTCACTGTTAATTTTCTTGTAAAAGTTTTAGGTAATGCGATATTTGATTTACACAATCATTTTACACCAGATATTCATCAAGGAAAATCAGGTCATAATACTTATGCTGAATCCATGAGAGGTGAGTATATTAAACGAGAAATTTATAATAAATACTTTATTAACCCTAAAACGAAACAGTTTAGATCATCAGATTGGGGTGATATTGATATTTAAGTAAATAACTCAATAAATGACTTCATTTATGTGCAACCTGTCATAGAGTTAACACATGAGTTGCACATTGCCATTATAAAAGGACAATAATGACGTTCAAGTACATCAGTCCATATCGAGACACTGCAAGAAAAGGAGGTGGGATCACGTCCACAGCGGTTTCTCTGTTAAGTAAAGCTTTAAAACAAATTCCAGTAGGATCCATAGTAAATAGAGCAATAGACGCATTACCATACGAATTTCATATACCAGGAGGTTATCAGTATTGCGGACCAGGAACTAAATTGAAAAAACGACTGGAAAGAGGCGATCCTGGCATAAACAAGTTAGATCAGGCTTGTAAAGAACACGATATCGCATATTCCACGTTTGCCGATTCAAAAAATAGATCAATAGCTGACAAAAAGCTTGCGGACATAGCTTGGCAACGAGTAAAATCAAGTGACGCTAGCATAGCAGAAAAAGCAGCAGCTTTAGCAGTAACAGCAGGTATGAAGGCTAAAACAGCAGTAGGAGGTGGAAGAAGGAGGAGAAGGAGAGTAAAAAGGAGGTCAACCACAAGAAAACATGGAGGAAATATAAAAAGAAGACGACGATCTACAAGAAAAGGCAGGAAGAAGCCCACCGTGTGGTCAATGGTAAAAAACGGGGCAGGTCTTTACCTAAGACCTTATCGTGCATATTAAATGAAAGAAATCAATTGGTCATACCACATAAAGCATTAACCAATATTGAATTATTTAAATATATTTCCTGTTTAAAAATACCATTTTTCCGCGGTGTGTTTATGAAAGACAGTTTACCAAAGAAAATGTGGCAAAATGAGACTGGAATTGTAAATTTGGATAATACTGAAGGGCCTGGCACCCATTGGGTTTGTTATAAGAAACTAAATAACAATGTATATTATTTTGATAGTTTCGGTAATTTGCCACCACCAAAAGAACTTCAAAATTACTTTAAATCTGCTAAAAACATATATTATAACTATAAAAGAGAACAACCTGATAATACTTCAATATGCGGCCATTTATGTTTGGAATTTCTAGCTAAAAGTATCAGTCACTATTGAGATGTCTTCCTATACGGTATTATTAACAGGAAAATCGTCCACTTTACGAAGTATCCTTTTTCCAGCGTTACGCTTGCAAAAAGGAAGGTTTTGGGAGGCGGCACTATTGGATTTTACAACGTACAACTCTATTCCCAATGTTACGGAAGGTAAAAATAACATATTGCATTATTATAAGGGAAAGGATGCCAGTGGAAAATTTACAGACTTACAAGAGTGCAGGTTACCCACAGGTTCTTATGAAATTGATCATATAAATGAATTTTTGCAAACTAAAATGGGAAAAGACAATATAACATTAAAAGGTAATAATAATACGATGAAAGCTGAAATTACTTCCAAATATTATATAGATTTCACTCAACCAAACTCAATTGGTGATTTATTAGGATTTTCCAACGATGGGCCTGTATTAGAACCAGATGTAACACATTCCGGTAAGAAAACAGTAACAATATTAAAAGTTAATAGTATAGACATAACTTGTAACATTATACAAGGTGCTTACAGGGATGGGGCTAACACCCACATCATACATACTTTTTACCCAAGTGTACCACCTGGATTTAAAATTGTTGAAAAGCCACAAAACCTGGTATATCTACCGTTGAACACCACTTTCATTTCAGACATCGTGTTGAGCGTATTGGATCAAGACGGTAACTTGGTAGACTTCAGAGAAGAGCCTATTACGATTAGATTACATTTAAAATCGACACTTTAATACAAAACCATTGGTTTAACATTTAAAAGCGAACAACCTACGGGAAACCGCATTAGTAGCTCTTCAGCTGTGGAGGAGTTAACACGCGAGAACATCCGTTTCTTAGAGAGAATTGGATTAAAATTAACCGATTATGGATATACTGGATATAGCGCAGGGTCCAACATTCGACGAAACCCTATGGGAAAAAGAATATCACACCCACAACCCTTACACTTCATCGAAATTAAACAATAACGATGAAATTCGTATTCCCATACAAAATCAAGACATTTACACACTACCATGTGAAAGTTACTTGTACATTGAAGGACAAGTTACTAAAAAGGACGGTACTACTGTTGGTACAACAGTTCCATTTATAAATAATCCTATGGCTTTCCTATTTGATGAAATTAGATATGAAATATCAGGTGTAACAGTTGATTCCACTAAAAAAGTAGGTATTACGACAACTTTAAAAGGATTAACATCTATAACACCCAATGAAACCAATTTACTTAAACCTGCCGGATGGGTATTACCTACGATTGACACGATCACTCCAAATCCAAATGGATATTTTGATTTTCATATTCCATTACGTTTGTTGCTTGGTTTTGCTGAAGATTATAGGAAAATAATATTAAACGTTAAACAAGAATTAGTTTTGTTGAGATCTTCTAACGATAAAGACATTATTAAAGCTGCAGATGCTACTACAGATGCGACTTTAGAATGGAAATTAAAATTAGACAAAATTGTATGGAGAGTTCCACATGTTAAATTGGCTGACGAGCATAGAATGCTACTTTTAAGGAAATTAAAAGCCGATCGTGATATTGTTATTCCATTTAGAAGCTGGGAATTTCATGAGCATCCCAGTTTACCTACTACGGATCGACACACTTGGACTGTTAAAACATCAAATTATGTAGAACGAGCCAGGTATATTATATTTGGTTTACAAACAGGTAGAAGAGACGCCATTACTAAACATGCAGGACAATTTGATCATTGTGACTTGAAAAATATTAAAGTTTATTTAAATTCACAATTCTTTCCATACGACAATTTAAATGTGTCATTCACTAAGAAGAAATACAGTATATTGTACGATATGTACGCGAGATTCCAAAGTTCATATTACGGTAAAACAAATACACCTTTATTATCACCTGACAAATATTTCGATGCCTACCCAATAGTTGTAATCTATTGTTCTAAACAAAATGAATCAGTAAAGTCATCAAGTGTGGATATAAAAATAGAAATGGAATTCAACGATGCTATACCGGCTAATACAACTGCATACTGTTTAATTCTACATGATAAAATCGTAACATACACACCTTTAACTGGAATTGTTAAAAATGTATTGTAAGAACCGGTTTTGTTTCATTCCGCGAGTATAAAAGCAGAGCGTACAGACCGCTCCTCATCAGTTTGTTGCCTACTGTTGTATGGGTAGCATCGTATTCAATATGGCTTCTCCTAGTGGTACACCTGAAAATGTGGTAGATATTGAGAAGGAGATATCTGAGTTTTTAGATCCTCAAGGTCACCAGGAAGGAGGTGAACAAAACGTTTGCGGACAACTTCACGCCAGTAATAATGTTGAAGAAAAAGGTAAAAGAAGAAAGACTATACAAAAGAGAAAAAGGGATATTGAAGATAATATTTCTCCAAACATATTGAGTGAGGTATTTTTGCGAATATTTTACCCAATCTCTTCCAGTTTGGATAAAAGTGTTTTAATCGGTGTTATGAAATCTACAGATTATTCCCCTACTGTAATTTTAACTCATGGACCCAAAATGATTTTGTTTACGGACAGTGCTTGGGAATCGTTTATGAAACATTTGCATCTGCTAGAATGCTATTTAAGTAGTAACATGTTTGGAAGAAAGACAAGAGTAGGACTTTTGGATTCAAATGTGGAAATTGATATTATTAAACAACGTGGTGATCATCAGCTACGGTTTAGAGACACAACACGACATGATAACAAAATTCAACTTAATCGAGAGGAGTTTTTCATTTTAACTTGTGCTACTGAACCTATAACAAGATACTTGAGACAACTGGTGTTTTCAAGTTCGATTATTAAAGATTATCTGGAAGACACTTTGGACAAACAACCGGACGCACCTATATTATACGGACCTGTAGATACTTCTATATTTAATAGAGTTCCTCATGAAGTACAGATGTGGAGACAATTGGAAAAGTACGCTCAACTACATAAGAAATCAGTAAAACAGGAAGAAGAGGAAGATGGAGGAGAAGAATCAAGTGTTAGTGATGAAAATGAAAACAAGGAAAATATAAAGATGGAAACTTAAATAACAATGGTTAGTTTTTAAAACAATAACCAAAATCTTGTGGGGTTAGGCCTATTGGGGACGGTGCCCACGTTAAATATACACCAACGCGCCAACAACTGTACGGCCGGGTATAAAAGTAGTACCTACCGTGGTGTGGAAATCAGTTGACCTCCTGACTTCGTAATGAGCAGACGTGTGACCTTCAAAATGGACAAGGGAGAAGAACAACAAGTAAAGTCCAAGCCTGGTATTATTGAGTTTCAAGCGTTTCGTGGTAATGATGATAGATTCATTATAAAAGAACTTGTGTTTTTGGACATGAATACAAGTGTTCCTTATTCGTTTTTATTTAAACCACCATGTTCTTATTCGTCTTTAACTAGTAAAGCCGCTACTACCAACAGATGGATTTCAAAACACTTCCATCATATCGATTGGTATGATGGTTTTACAAGTTACACGGGCTTGTATCACATTATGCATCACTTTTCAGACAAGTTTACCAATATTTACACAAAGGGGCTGGAAAAGAAAAGATGGATCGAAGGATTTACTCATGTTCCGGTTAATGATGTGGAATTGGATAAGAATTATCAATACATGCTGGAAACCATATGTATTTGTACAAAAAGCCCAGAACATGATAAAGATAGACATTGCGCTTTGAAAAATGCCTATAAACTCGCCTCTTACCTTCAAAATGGGGAAGTGGGGAGTGGTGGGGGTAACGGAGAGTATATAAGTGGGGAGCAGACAGGGACCTGGCATGAGTATTACTCGAGATTCCGAGACGACAACATCTCCGAGCAAGAAGACGATCTGTAACCTGACCATGGCATCTCACCAGTTCCTTCAGACTTTGGTCGAGCAGTTCAATGCTCACTCCAAGTCAACAATATTACCTGTAAAGAAGTGCTCGGAACTAAAAGACGAGAAGCACTACATAATCCATGCTATGAAGAAGATGGAGACTACAGTTGGGGAGGCCATCTGCTGCAGTCTCAGCGAGGCGCCGTTTACTCCGGGGGATGAACCAAAGTTCCAGGTGTACCTGCCCAAGAGATTCGTCCATCTTCTACAAAACGAGGATCTTCGCTCTATTCAACCCGGGTGTCTATACCTGGTGTCGCACGGCTGCACGGGTAGCAATTCTACAGAGTTGACCATCCACATCGCTGACAAGCAGCAGTGTTAGATTTAAGTTTTAATGTTGTACATATGTTGTTGTTGTAATGTTTTATAAATAAACGAATCATAAAAGACAAAAAAAAATAAAAAAAACAAAAAATGCAACATATCAATATGTGACAAACTTCACGTATTGATATGTTGCATTTTTTTTAAACTTCGCGGGTGACCTTGACCTTTGACCTTTGCATTTCACAACTACCCCCACTACCGTAATTACCCCCACTACCGCACTAGGATTCAAACCTGCTTGGATGCGAAAAACGGTCATTCTGTTGCCAACTAGCAAACGATGAGCACCTTGTACGAGCTTTGCTTACAACGAGTTATAACTGACGCATCTTTATTCCAGACGGCTTTACGAGATAATATCCCTATAACAGTAAAACAGGATATCGAAGAGTACAAGAAAGATAATAGAGGGTATTCGGGATACTCCTGGTATAGGTTCCAAGACGGGGAAAAGTTTTGTAGGCCTTGTGGCAATGCTGCCGTCAGAGACCTTCGACGGTTCGTACAGGAAGGTGGTAGAAAACAGTTTGGATTTCTAGCACCAATGTTTAGATTTGAAAACTACAAGGACACCTGTGCTATTTGTTCCATCCCTTTGTATCAATGGAAAAAGTTGAGAAGTGTTTAATTGCATCTTCCATACCCCCACCACCATTACCCCCACCACTTTTCCATGTACCTCCAAACGCTGTGCCTCGGCTTCATTTCTACTCCAGCAGCCAACCTAGCAACATCAGGATGTCTCTCAACGTCAGTTGCGCAAGTTACGAGGAGGTGAGCATCAAGACTCAGCAGGAGCTAAACGACTTATACAAGGAGTTGCAGCTGATGGTGGCACGAGGCTACCGTATAAATGTGCAAGTTTACGCTTGCAATATACGGAACACCCGGCAGTCAAAGGAAGAGCCTGGACACTCCTCAACGGCTTCCTCACCAGCATCCATGAAGACCGAGCCAGACAACTTGGACTACTTCAGCTGACTAGCAGTTGTATTTCTTGTCCTAACCATTGTAGAATATGTATATTTTTTCATTATATTAAAGAAGTAAAAGAGCAAAAACACCTATCTTGTTACTGACATATAAGCTCAGTAACAAGATAGGTTTTTTTAAAACACAATTTGGATGACCTTGAAACTTCCCCCTCCACTGCTTTGTTACCCCCACCACTTGACTATTGGTGTACATGGCACATCGCAATTGGAAACCTCATTCCATCTTCAACAGCCACATCGACAACATCAACAATGGCAAACCTACCAACAGATGAAAGATGTCCTCACGCATGTTGTGACTTCGTCCACGAGTTGGAGAAGAGGATGCAGGAGAGGGCGATAAGAAGAAAGCAGATCCACTCAGAAAATATCATGATAGTCAACGGCTATCTTTTATTGTTCGGCCTTATTATGGTTGTACTTTTCATACTGTATGGCATAGTCACATGTGTCGGCAAGGTTGCAGAAGAAAACGCTCGCCACCATCAATTGGAAAGTTTCAATGTTAATTTGTAGGTTTTCCTTTTTTTTAAAACTTCGTTTGGATGACCTTGAAAATACCCCCACTACTCCACCACACCCCCCACCACTTCACCATGTTCCTGCATGAGCATCACATCAACCGTCATTCCTTGTCCGACAAGCAACCATGGCAGACAACAACACCATCAGCCAAGCTGACTCCACTACTGATGTCGGTACAAGTACGGGTTGGACACTGTCGATCGATAGTGTACACTATTTGGAAACAATTTGCGAACGGATGAAGGAAATACTGCGGGACAACCCTGGAATCATAATACAAATGA
Organism: Neoaliturus tenellus; assembly: GCA_030545055.2. Lineage (NCBI taxonomy): Eukaryota > Metazoa > Arthropoda > Insecta > Hemiptera > Cicadellidae > Neoaliturus > Neoaliturus tenellus. The sequence continues at coordinate 8,834,283 of CM061533.1, forward strand.
ATTTAAATTATGATTGGTCCCAAGTCAGAATGCAAGGGGACGATAACAACGGTCAACAATCTCCACAATATTCGCCCATGTCCCCGATCTACCCTTACGGCGAGTCTGACGTCGATGAAGATGAGGCTAATGAGGATGTGGGGGACAACGAGGCTGAAGAGGAGTAACCTTCATTCCTTTATTTTAAAACCCAAATTGGATGACCTTGAGAATTCCCCCTCCACTATTTTTAAAACCCAAATTAAATGACCTTGAAAATACCCCCTCCACATACTTTTGGTTTACCCCCTCTACTTTTCAATACTGTTACCACAGTCTGTAGCTCACATCATTCCTTGCTTAGCTATCATGGCGGACAGCACTCTTTCTCGAGTTGACTCCACTACGGATGAAGAATGGCCATTTTCCTGGAATGTTCATCTGCAAGACTCGGCAGAAGTGGATATGTTGCATGAGAAATTGGTGTATGTATTAAACGAAAACCCCAACATTGAATGTAGAATGACTATGGATTTCGATGCGACAGGGGTCCACACTCAACCTTCCACTTCCAGCCACCCTGAACCTCAGCTACAGCCGAAGAACTTTACACATCTTTACACTCCAATACGGCCGGAGGATGTGGTTATCAGCGAGGCAGACTCTACTACAAGTTATATTGAACCAACGAATTGGAAGCTTGTTGTTGACACCTTACACAAGGTCGACTTAGTATGTGACAAATTAAAGGAATTGATGATGCAAGATCCTGGTCTTCGTTTTAAAATTGATTTGTTTTTCATCTGGGGAGCACCTGCACGGGGCTCTTCGTCTGACAGCTCTCTAAGTACAACGGATGAGGAGGAGGAGGAGGACGACTAGTTATCTTTTTTAAAACTCCGTTTGGATGGCCTTGACCTTTCCCCCTCCACTGAGTTTATTTAAGGTGCACTCTCAATGACTGCAGCATCATTTCATCGCGCACCTTCACCACAGCAACATGGAGAGTCAACTCAACTACTGTTGCGAACGGAAATGTTTTTCATGGCCGAATGACATTGATGTTGCGGATGGCCTGGCGTGTAGAAAATGTGAAGCTTTTGGTCAATGCATGTGTAAATGCAAGTCTTGGAAGAAGCCGAAACCGGAGTTGAAGACATTCCATGTGTACCAGATGAGAGGGCATAAGTACACTTGTTGCCCTGAACGTTGCATTGAGTTCACATTAAAACAGCTAACTGGCTGCAAATTGTGCAACAATCATTTTGCAGGTTTTTGCAAACATTATTTAGGAGCCTGTCAGTACAGATCAACTTGGCATACAGAAGCACTCACTATCAATGAAATCGCTATAGATACACAAGAGTAGTCTTTCTACTCTTTTCTTTTTTTTAAAACTCCATTTGGATGACCTTGACCTTTCCCCCTCCACCCACCTTAGTTTATATAAACCCCATTCCCACTGACCACAGCATCACTTCATCGTGCTCCCTCGTCAAAGCAACATCAGCTATGGAAAGTAAGCGCATCTCATGTTGCGAGCATAGGTGTTTGGAGATACAAGGCGTCACATATTGTGCAAAGAAGCGTTGGGAGGAAGAGACGGGGACAACCTATTGCTGTGAGGATAAGTGTTTCCTCTTACCAAAGTGGCAAGTGGATGGGCTGGCCTGCCGGCAATGTGAATGCTTCGGATGTTGCAGGTGTAGATGCAAGAACCAACAGCTGCCACCACCGGTACTACAAACTTTCAAAATCTACAAATCCAAATACTTTTATACTTGTTGTCCGCAGCGGTGTATTAAATTTCACTTCTCCAATCTTACCAATTGTCGGAAGTGCTACGGACAACCTGATGGGTGGTGCACCTGTTTTCTGGACTCCTGCCGCTACAGATCGGATTGGTTTACAGATCCGTTGGAAATTGATGAGGTCGCCCAGGAAGCACAAGAGTAGTCTTTCTACTCTTCAACTTTTTTAAAACTCCATTTGGATGACCTTGAAATTTCCCCCTCCACTTCCCCATATACCTAGAGTACACAGAGCCTGACAGTCAGTCACTCGGTGGCTGTCGTGGGGTGCGCATCGGTGTCGGCGCTCCGTTGTTAAGTTTTTAAGGTCACAGTAATATGAAATTGGGGGTGTTGTGCTAGTTCAAGGTCACCTGAGGGATTACCGATTGCCCATTTAGGCAGAGTCATGTCAGAAACTCAGGTTTAACTTGGCACTTTTGCCGTTTCTCATGTAATATTCGCTCCAAGTGATCAAGGTCACGGGGACTCGGACTGAAACTCGGAGCGTAGTGCGAGAAACGGCAAAAGTGCCAAAAAATTTTAAGTTTCTGCGTGACCTTGACCTTAGTGGCGTCGGTGACGTCGTTTTGATGACGTAAGGGGTGGTGACGTCATCAGCACGTCATTTCTGTGACGTCATGGGTGTGACGTCATCGAAATGACGTCATTAGTGATGACGTCATCGATTGCGTCATCGATGACGTCATCGATGACGTCATCGGTGAGGTCATTGACCTCGATGACGTCATCCCTCAGGTGACCTTGAACTGGGCCAGCATCCTCAATTTTGCACTACTGTGTACAGAAATAGTTTATGAGTATAATTTACTTTTGTTCCTTAGCGACGACATATTCGCTACGACATAGTAATAATATATTATTCAAATAAACTTTATCACCAAAGATGAATTTTCTTAATCAGAAGTGCAGTGCAGAACCTGACTTTAGTGGTTTTGGTCATCAAACATAAATCAAAATGGCATGTTTGGAAATTGATATTTTAACCTTCCAAGTGTTGTGCTGGCAATTATTAAATTAATGTCGCTTTTTAAAGTTCTACTTTATAACTAGAAACAATTTTACTGGGGTTGAGGATTTTTCTAAACTTATTTCTCGGCCAATATATTGTTAAATTCAAATTTTTTATCTAAATACCCTCTATCTTTACGCTCTATAGATACCCTTTATCAGTAGTGTGTTTTGGTCACTTTTAAAACCGGCCACGTGCCCACCGGGCCACGTGCCGCGGCAGCTGGCGCCAGCTGCCATGTCACATAGCTTCCGGTGGGGGATGGAGGGTATATATGAGATGCTGTAGTTATATTTTATGCCATATAGGTTGGGGTGGAGATGGCGATAGTGTTGGCGTTAGGGTGAAGTGAATTTGCGCATAAAATTAAAATTAAAAGTTAGTTCAAAATTGAAATTCGTCGGTGTTAACGAAACTCTAACAGTTGAAGAAAAATTAAGAGTTAGTTGAAAATTGAAATTCAAACTTATAACTGAGATGCGGAAAATATGTCAAGGTCATCCAGAGTAAGTTTTAAAAAATTCTATCCAACTATCACCAGAAATAGTTTTAAGTTGAAGTAGTTGGTGATAGCGGGATAATTGATTCGTGCCATGGGAGAGGTGTTTATCGTTTGAAAGTTGGCGATCGAATGAGAAGCGCCGCCTAGGGAGAGGGCTTATAAAACGGCAACCTTCCCCCACCACCCCTTCCCCCACTCCTTTAGATCAATAACCGGTCGCCGACTCTATGTGGTAAAACTGAACCAGACATGGCGGCCGCCATGGATAAGTCTAACCTCAAATATTAGCTCAGCTGAACAGAATAGAGAAGGATGAAGTAGGAATTGTGGTTAGAGCACTTATATAAGGAATAGTGGGGGTAAAATAAAAAAACTTGTTGAACACAGTCGATAGGTGTAACAAGTTCAAAGTTGTTGAATTGTAACATAGAATGCAAAATGTTGTAAATAACATTATCATCAACATTAACCTGCGAAGTCTTTGAGTATAATGGGTTAAAACTGTACTTCTTCCTAACTCTATTTAAATTAGTTCTACACTTTGAAATTGAAGGTTTAGAAGTACTTCGTAATATGTGTTGTGTTCGCAAAAGCTTTAATTTTAAACATTGTGTAGTCATGATAACCGATGTGTTAAGTTCAGAAGTTAAAATAAGACTGAGATATAAAATGAAGTGTAAAAGAAATTGAAACAGAAAGCCAGAGTAGTAATTTTATAGGTTAGAATTTACGAAGGCTATTCCATGGATAATTCTAACCTCAAACCTAGTAAGTGAAGTAGTCATAACATAAAACTAACGAGAGATGATGACCGAGCGGATGCGAGGCAATGAATGTTTGTAGCGCGATAAACTACCCACCTTTATAGAGGCAATAACTCCAGCCAGATGGCGGCAGATGGCAAGCAAATGACTGGTTGACCGACTTTTACCTGAGTAGTAAGAGAAGTAGGGTTCTGTGTCTATCCCTACTCCTTGGGGTCAATGACCGACCGGAAAGGTCAATGACCTCCCCCCCCCCCCCTCCCCCCCCCCCCTCCCCCCCCCCCTCCCCCCCCCCCCTCCCCCTCCCCCCCCCCCCCTCCCCCCCCCCCCCGAAAAAATGGAGCCCCCCCCCCCCCCCCCCCCCCCCCCCCCTTCTCCCACTCCTTCCCCCACTCCTCCAGTTCAATGGCCGGTCACTACCGGTTGTTGACTTTATGTGGTGAAACCAGACTAAATATGGCAGCTGCCATGGATAATTCTAACCTCAAACCTGCTGCGCATGCAACGAGTTCTCCGGATCGGAATAGTGACTATGCTATTGCGCATGCGCCTAGTCCTGTATTACTCACTTTAGCGCTACTGCACATGGATAATTCTAACCTCAAACCTTGGTTTTGCGTTGCTGTGCATATGCTGCTCCCCACTCCTTCGCCTTCCTTTTACACTGCTGCGAACTGGACTGGATTGAACACTGTACTGGAGTGAAACAACTTCCCCCACTACTCGAGAATCCGAGGAGCAATACGAGCCTGATCTTAGCGTCAGTCGTCAACAAACTTTCATAGCGAAAGGTTGTTGGCGACTCAGCAAGAGGTTTCAAATATATAGTAGGCCTATATATATTTGAACTTCTTCTACTACGTTGCGTTTTTTAATGCAATGTGGTATGTGTGTGTGTGTGTTTAGTTTTAAGTTGTATTTAATTTAAGAAATAATTTGCGCATTGCGATGTTAGTTATAAGTTGGGTTTAGCATTAAGGTGTATTAATTTTAAGAGGTGTTTAGCATTAAGGTGTATTAATTTTAAGAATAATGAAGGTATTTGGTTTTTAATAATGATGTATTGTTAGTTTTAAGTGTTGATATTAATAATTTATGTCGTTGTTTTGCCTTTCAGCTAGATGTTAGGGGGTAGATTAACTGTAAATTCAGAAGTTCAGTTGAACTTCACTTAGAAGGGGTGGGACATCCGCAAAATGCGGACTAGGTTTTTGCATTTTTGTTTAGGAATATAATGGGTGGGATTAGTTTGGGTGGGGTTAGAGTTGCGTTTCTGCATTAGGTGTTCCAGTTTCCCTTGGAATTCATGGTTACGGTAGACCCGGACCGGACCGTTACGGTAGACCCGGACGGTCCAAACAAAATTGCGTCGATGTCCCTTGCAGAACGTAACTAGTGGGTTGGGAGTGGGAACCGTTAGGCAAACAGGGTGGTGGGAACAGTATTACTGTTCCCATCACCTTGGATCATTATAAATCTTGAATGACCTTGACCCACTTTTGGAAAGGTCAATGACCCCCCCCCCCCCCCCCCCTCCCCCCCCCCCCCTCCCCCCCCCCCCCCGAAAAAATGGAGTCGATTCCCCCCCCTCCCCCCCCCCCTCCCCCCCCCCCCCCCTCCCCCCCCCCCCCTCCCCCCCCCCCCCCCGAAAAAATGGAGTCAATTCCCCCCCCCCCCCCCCCCCCCTTCCCCTACTCCTACCCCCACTCCTTTCCCCACTCCTTCCCCCACTCCTTCCCCCACTCCTTCCCCCACTACTCCGGGTGAACGACCGGTCATGACCTGAAAAATTAAAATGGCTATAGCTTGATAACGGATTGACGGATTTGGACAAGCGATACATCATTGAAAAGGTCTATGTAAGACAAACATTTTGGTAAAAGAAGAATTTGGTTATCTTATTTTAGTCAAAAGTTATGCGAATTATTTTAAATAAATACCTTCTCTTTTCCCTTTTCCCCCACCTCCCAGGTCAATAATCAGTCTTGGCCAGCTGCTACCCCTCTCATTTGCATATTGTTATAAAAGACGCACCGACTGCGGCTAACATTTCATTCTGATTCCAGACGTTACGCTGCGAACTTGGAGCCACAACCATGTCATCTCTGCCAACTACAACTTCTACTTTAACTTCTACTTCAACTTCTACTACGGCTGTTACTGCACCAAAGAAAACTCTTCGTCTGAAAAATCCTCCTGACTGGTACAAGAAGCAACTTGGATCCCAACCTTCAACTTCTGGCACTATTCTTCCGCCTATCAAGACTTCTAAACTTCGAAGCATTTTTTCACCGCCTTCGCCTTCTACTTCGCTTTCAAACGACTCCACACCGCCATCAACCATCATGCCGCCTCCACAGAAGCCAGCTCCCCGTCTTAATACCCCTTCATTTGAAACTTTGCTTCATAGTCTTAGTACACCTATCATTCCACTGTCACCATTGCCTCCTACCCCACCACTTACTATGCCTGAAGACCACACCTATCATAAAACTAAATCCACTAAGCCTACTCCCAAACCTGCTCCTAAGCCTGCTCCTTCAGAGCAATTTCAATTATTACAAGAAGAGCGTCGTAGGGCATTTAGCCGTCCCACTACTTGCCCTGAAGTGCTCACTAGGGGAATTAAGAAAGGATCAGCTTGTGGGAGGAAATGTGTTAAAAATGAAAGTTTTTGCCGTGTACATATCGTGAAACATATTTCTGAACCACAACTGACAGAAATCCCCACCGTTGAAGACGATCCTAAAATAATATCCGTCAGAGGAGAGAGGCTTAAGAAAGGTTTGAAATATTTTTTTCTAAGTGTTGTTGACCACCAACACATTTTGGCAAAATGTAACGGCTTAAAATATAAAATTAGAGTTTGTGAGAATTTGTGTAAAGAGAAGAGATTTAACACTTTAGATTCTCAAGACTTTCTCCTCAGGGATAAAAAGGATCGTATTACAAGGTGGGGGCGTAAACAGTAAATTCACTTAGTTTTTTCCAAATTGTTGCTAAAAAAATAATGGGGGAGAAACACAATGCGTTATAGCGTTGTGTTTCTCCCCCATTATTTTTTAACACTCTAAGTCTCGTGACCTACTAACCTACTTCCATCCAAGTAGTAAGAAAAGTACTTCCCCCCACTCCTTTGGGTCGATGACTGGTCACGGTCAGCTCCTACCCCTCATTTGCATACTATTATAAAAGCGGAGCGAGCGTTGGTCACCCCTTCATTTTTCTTCTACACGCCGCTCTTGTCGTTTCGTCTCTGCTGTTTACAATATTTCTTGCTTCAAAATGCCTCCTCATCTGAATGAAAATTTCAATTTTTCCGAAATTTCTGATGTTTTTGAAGAATCTGAAGACACTTTAAGTAATGACAGTGAAAGTGAAGATGATGAGGACGATGATGATTATACTGTTGAACTTAGTGAAGAACGTAAAGTCATAGCAATTGATCCACAATTTCCATTTGATACAATAGAAAAGTTTATGGCTGAAGCTAATAAATGGTTGGACTCAGGATGTTATGTACGAATTGACTCTTTTATATTGTATGGTGATAGTCATTCTTTCCTTGTCACACCAAATGACAGAGACCGCATGTTGCAGTGGGCACAATCTATGATGGAGTGCTATGAACAAGGTGTGGACACTGGCGGCTATTTTCTTGCACAACTAGTGTAATAACAAAATTACCCTTCCCCCACCCTACACCTTATCCCTTTCAAATCCTATAAAGAAGGGGGAAAGGAGTGGGGATTATAAAATGGTGGGGGAATGTGTATAAATGCAGGTTGTTTGAAGAGACTTTTATTATTGTGGCTTTAGCAGAAACAACATGGAGTTTAAATCTTCAGCAAAAATAAGGAACAACATAATAAAGAGAGAAATTCGCAAGAAAGAAAAGATTGAACTTATAAAATTACAACTTATAATTCCTTCCATTGAAATTGGATGTAGCAAAATGAAGACTTTGGTAAAAACTAACGAATATTTGCTAAAAACAATCGAAGAGTTGAAGAGCAAGAATGGACATTCTACGTAGTAAAATTTGAACATTTTAATATAAATAAGTAAACCCAAAAAAGTAGATGTAGAATAGAGAGCGAGGAATAGATCACTTTGTGGTAATGGACTAACATGCCACTTAGTGCTCTATTCCTCGTTCTCGCGTTAAATTGGATTACCTTGACCTATTTGTTCGACTGTTAGAATTTGGTTAACACTGTTGAATTTCAGTTTTGAACTAACGTTTATTTTTGTTCAACTGTAAGAGTTTTTTTTTAATACTGTCGAATTTTAGTTTTGAACTAACTTTTAATTTATGCGAATTTTTAGTTTAACTTTAGTTAATTTATGCACAAATTTAGTTTAACCAAGTGTCTGTGCTGTAGCCATTTTCACCTAAAAGTAACTACAATTAGTTGGGTGGGGGAAAGTTCGTTAAAGCTTGAATATAAAGAAGTATATACTAAAACTCCAATGGGAATAAAGAACACGAATGAACAATTAGTTTGTAGAAGGTTAATATTTTTGTTCAAAATGTTTGATTTCCTTGGATAGTGAAGAAGATGAAATAGTGGTGGGGGAACCGTTATAAAAGGAGGAACATGAGAGCCCATTTCATTTCTTGGTGAAATTTCGAAGAGTAAACATCTCAACATGTATTATTGCGATAAATGTTCGGAATCGTTTCACGATGAAATTCTATTAGACTGTCATAAAGAACTAATTCACAACAACCCAGAAGAAAAACAAGAACAAGAACAACAAGAACAACAAGAACAAGAACAACAAGAACAACAAGAAGAACAAGAAGAACAAGAAGAACAAGAAGAACAAGAAGAACAAGATGAAATAACTGCAACATCTTCAACTACTTTACCGAATCTACAAGTATTTGCATTACCCGGTAAAGTAGTAATGCATCATAAGATTCAAAATGAAAACTTGAAGCTAGAAGAATTTATTAGAGAAGCAAAACCAATCATCAGTAAAACTTTAAAAGAAGAATTGAAAAGATTGAACTTTCTTAAATTTGGTTTACTACTAGAAGCTATGTTTATAAATGTACAAGAAGAATTATCACCAAGAGGATTCATAACAAAAAACCGAACCATTATGGAAAGTTCAAACATTGATTCAATAGTAGAAAACTGTATAGAAGAAATATTAACAAAAATTCAGGAACACGAAGGAAGAGGATCCGGATGGAGTCTTACAAGTATTGAAGTATTAGATATAAGAGTTCATAAACATGGATATGGACTAATGGGATCTAGTTACATTCCTTTGCCCAAAAGAATTAAGGATACAAGATCATGTATTAATGTGAAAAATCAAGATAATGAATGTTTTAGATATGCGATGACATCTAAGTTTGTACCAAATCATTTCGATAAACCTAACCAACACTATGAAAATCAAAGACATAGGTACAATTTTCAAGGAATTACTTACCCTGTATCACTGAAAGATATATCAAAATTTGAGAAGAAAAATCCTGGTACATCTATCAATGTTTTTGCATTAGATAGTTCAAACAAAGTGTATCCTTTACGTGTTGTAAAAGAAGAGCTACCAGATCATACGGATTTACTACTACTAACGCGATGAGATGTATCTCACTATGTGTACATTAAGAAATTCGACTCTCTTGTTAACAAGCAGCTTTCTAAAGCTCGACACAGAAAGATAATTTGCAAGAGATGTTTTAATTTTCAACGAGAAGGAAGACAAGGAAGAGAATGGTTACAAGAGCACAAAAGGCTATGTAACAATAATTATGAAGCAAAGATTAATTTACCTTCGGAAAACAGAGCATTTGTTACATTTCAAAAGGTTCATCATCAATACCGTATCCCTATAGTTGTATATGCGGACTTTGAATCAACACTAATTCCTATGGAAGATGAAAATTGTGAAGCTAGAAAAAGTGTCAAATATCAAATGCACAAACCAAATAGTTTTTGTTTAATGGTTAAATCAACATTATCAGAAGAACATTTAAACAGATATGGATTAACTTCAGAACCTCTAGTATATCGTGGTGAAAATGTAGAAAAAATATTTCTTGATCACTTATATTCAATAGCTGGAAATGCACAAAGATTATATACAAATATTGTACCAATGAAACCGATGGAAGAAGAAGAAGAAATTCAACATGAAAATGCAACTCGTTGTTTCTTATGCAAAAATGATTTTACTATTGAGAATTATAAAGTTAAAGATCACGATCACCTCACAGGTTATTACAGGGGTGCTGCTTGTAATAAATGCAACTTGAGCTATCGTTTACCACTATTTATTCCTGTGGTTCTGCATAACCTCAGTGGGTACGATGCTCATTTTATAATACCTGAATTAGGAAGAGACGACGGTAAAATCGATGTGTTAGCTGAAACTTCAGAGAAGTTTATAAGTTTTTCCAAAGAAGTTGGAAACATGAAACTAAGATTCTTGGACTCCTACAGATTTATGCCGTCGAGTTTATCCAAACTTTCAGAAAATTTAAGGAAACAAGATTTCATCGAAACAAAGAAGATTGTAAATAACGACAAACTGGATTTGGTACTTCGGAAAGGTGTGTTTCCATATGATTACATAGACAGTTTAGAAAGATTTAATGAAACATCACTTCCGGCTAAAGAAGAATTCAAAAGTAAACTTTATGACATGGACATATCTCAAGAGGACTATGATCATGCATGTAAAGTATGGAACGAATTAGGATTTAGAACATTAGGAGAATATTCAGATTTTTATGTTAAATTAGATGTAACTTTATTATGTGATATAATGGAAGAATTTAGAAATACGTGTTTTGCAGCTTATGGATTGGACCCTCTTCATTCGTACACTTCACCTGGATTAGCATGGCAAGCCATGTTGAAAGAAACAAATTGTAAAATACAACTTCTTACTGATATAGATATGGTTTTAATGTTAGAGTCAGGAGTTCGAGGGGGATTGACGCAAAGCGTTACACGACATTTTAAGGCGAACAACAAGTATCTGCCCGATTATGATGCATCAAAACCAACAACATTCCTGGGTTATTTTGATGCAAATAACTTATACGGATGGGCAATGTCAAATCCCCTTCCATATGATAATTTTAAATGGATAGATCCAGAATCGATTGGAAACATAATGGATATACCGAAGCATGGTGAAACTGGTTACATTTTTGATGTTAATTTTGAATATCCTGAACATCTTCATGATCAACATTATGATTTACCACTTCTTCCGAAGACTGAAATTTCCCCTACTGGAAGATGGCCAAAATTAATGATGACTTTAACCGACAAGTCTCGATATGTTGGACATTACTGGATGATACAACAAGCTTTAGACTTAGGATTAAGAATTACAAAAATTAATCGAGTACTACAATTTTCTCAATCTTGTTGGTTAAAACCTTACATCGACAACAACACAAGAAGAAGAGCCACCGCTACATCAAGTTTTCAAAAAGATTTTTTCAAATTAATGAATAACGCAATATTTGGCAAGACTTTGGAAAACAAAAGGAAACATAAGGATATCAAATTGGTAACTGATCCAGTAAAATTACAGAAATTGGTGCAACAACCAAACTTTGGTTCATCTATAATTATTAATGAAAATCTAGTTGTTATTTCCATGAACAAGAAGTCAGTTACAATGGATCGTCCTTTGTATCTTGGAATGTCAATTTTGGATATTTCAAAAACACATATGTACGAGTTTCATTATAAGAAGATGGTTAACTATTATGGAAGAGAGAACATTGGTATTGCATATATGGACACGGATGCACTAATTTACTGGATTAAAACAAATGACATGTATGAAGATCTACGCACCTTTATATATAAAGATGATTTCGACTTTTCCGATTATCCTAAGGATCATCCAAATTACGACTATGACAGAAATAAGAAAGTATTGGGAAAATTTAAAGATGAAACAAATGGTGTGCCGATGATGGAAATTGTAGCATTAATGTCCAAACTGTATTCATTTCAACTGTACATAAACGAGAGGAACGAACATCAAGTCACGAAGAAGGCCAAAGGAATAAAAACTTCTTTCCTGAAAAAGAACGTACAGTTTGAACATTATAAAAGATGTTTGTTTGAAAATGTTGAAACAACTGCAACGTTCAACACTATTAGAAGTTATAATCATCAACTTTTTAGTGTCAAACAAACAAAGTGGGCATTAAGCTACAAAGATGACAAGCGCCATATTTTAGAAGATAAAATTAATACTTTACCATTCGGCCACTACTCTCTAAACCCTATCGACCAGTAAACCTATTCTTCGTCCTCTACCTTCTTCCTTTTTCCTTTCCGTAAAGAAGAGGGGACATGGCAAGCCCAATGCCATGTTCCCTCTTTTTTACACTAATATGAAATGGCCTTGACCTATATTCAAACTATATAAATGAGAATAAACTATTTTATGGATCAGTATTTTTACATGCGGTGTACAAGCAACATCTGAAGATGGAAAGTGTGAAGGATAAGATTGTAAATGAACTACATAAACCAGCAAGAAGAAGATTTCCAAGAAGAAGTACAATCATTAAAGGAATGAATGATCTTTATCAAGCTGATCTCATTGAAATGATACCGCACAGTAAATTAAATAAAGGATTTAAATATATTTTAACAATTATAGACTGTTTTACTAAAATAGCCGACGCTTTACCATTGAAGGATAAGACTGGTAAAAGTGTTACAAAAGCTATGGAAACCACAATACAAAGAAATAAATTTAAAATTAAACATCTACAGACCGATGATGGAAAAGAATATTTTAATAAAGACTTTGCAGCTTTGATGAAGAAACATCAAATAAATCATTATTCTACAAATTCTGAAGTTAAAGCTTCAATAATTGAAAGATTCAATAGAACGTTAAAAGGTGCGATGTATAAACAATTTTCAAAAAGAGGATCATACATGTGGTATGACATATTACCACAACTTATAAAACAGTATAACAACAAATATCATCGTACCATTGGAATGAAACCTATCCAGGTAAATAGTGCTAATGCCAAAATTGTATTACAACGCATTAAAAATAATACAACACCAAAATTGGAAAAATTGCAACCAAAGAAGTTCAAGGTCAACGATAAAGTTCGTATAAGCAAATACAAAAGTGTATTTAGTAAAAGATATCTACCAAATTGGACTAATGAAGTATTTACAATTTATAAAGTGCAACCAACTATACCTGAAACCTATTTATTAAAGGATAACAAGGGTGAATTACTTCAAGGTGGATTTTACGGACATGAATTGTTGAAATCAACAGTCGGTGATGTATATCTTGTCGAGAAGATTTTACAAAGGAAAAAGGATATGGTTAAAGTCCGGTGGTTAGGGTTTGATAAAAGTGAAGACTCTTGGATTCCTTCAAAAGACTTAGTATAGTTGTTTAATAGCTCATTGTGTGTTTAACCTTTATACAAGATGGAGATTGTACAACAAAAAGATCGATTTAATATCAATAACATTGATGAATTGACAGTTGACAATGATAAGTTAAATCATGGAAAACATGGTGAATTACTACCAAATACGATAAGATGTCTAATAACTGGTCCTTCAAATTGTGGAAAAACTAATGTTGTTTTTAACCTTATAACTAATCCTAAAGGATTGCGTTTTAACAATATATACATTTTTTCAAAATCATTGCAACAACCAAAATATCAGTTATTGGATAAAGTACTTGCAAGTGTACCTGAAGTAAATTTTTACAAGTTTAATGCCAGTGAAACAATTATGCAACCAAATGAAGCAAAACCATTTTCTATTTTTATATTTGATGATGTTTCTTGTGAAAATCATGACACAATAAGGAATTATTTTGCTATGGGAAGACATCATAATATTGATAGCATTTACATTGGTCAAACATACAGTAAAATTCCAAAACAACTTATAAGAGACAATGCAAATATGTTGATCATCTTCAAGCAAGATGAAACAAATTTAAAGCATATATATAATGATCATGTAAATGCGGATATGCCATTTGAAAAATTTAAAGAGATGTGTGGCAAAGCATGGAATGAGAAATATAGCTTTCTCGTTATTATGAAGGAAGAAGATATTAAAAATGGTAGATATCGTATAGGGTTGGATAAATTTGTATTTATGCGTTGAACTACCGATGCTACATCTAGTTACACGTTGAACTTCACAGTGTAAACATGGTGAATCAAGAAAAACTATTAAAAGAAATAAAATCACTCAGTGATTCTATTAGGATGAAGAATCGTGCATTGAGGATGGGTTTAAGTGAAAGAGAAGAATTTCTAGAGACTACATTTAAACCTATTACGGAACCTTTAAAACAGATATCAGAAACTATTGGTAAACCTCGTTATGAAGGAGATGTTTTACTACCAGTTTCTAAACAAGAAGTACAAGCATTAAAAAAAGAAGAAGATGATGATTCATATACAAGTGCTAGTGAGCAAGAAGAAACAAAAGAAGAAGAAGAACCAATTGTTGAAAAGGAAGAAGAACAGCCAATACCTGAAGCTGAACAATCTATTCCAAATTTAACTCAATTGAGTAGCGATATATTACAACATGGACCTCTTGGAAGAAAATATATAATGAAAATGCTACATGACATGAAATCAAACCCAAATTTGAGTAGATCACACGTATACGGAGCAAGAATTGATGGGAATGAATTGAAGATCGGCGATTCAAAGCTTGAAATAACACAAGACGATTACATCATTATTGGTGAGCATAGATATAAAGGAACAAAAGGATTATATGAATTAATTTTTAAAAACATACCACTAAGATATTCATCCAAAGATTTAAGTGTTTTTAAGGAGATTCTACAAAATACTAACGCTCATAAAAGAAACTACTCAAAGGATGCAATGATTAATCGTTCACGTGCAACAAAATATAACATCGTTATAAAAAAGTTGTTTCCTCCACGAAAATTGCCAACATTACGTACTGCACCAGCGGTGAGACAACCACTGAAAAGAAAATCTTTATCACTTATGGATTTATCACTTCTTGAACAACATGGTAAAAAGAGTAAAGGAGATACTTCAACCTCTGGTAAAGGATTGATGAAAAATCTATACAATACAAATGTGATTTACTACAACGACATCAATAAATTGGTTGATAGAATGAGACTATTGCATGAAGCCATGGAAGCTGGTCATACAGGTTTAAATAATGAATGGGTAGCTCTGATTGACGAACTCAGGAATCGCGGCATAATTGTATAATCGTCCGCGGATATATAAGAGTTGCAGGCATATAATGTGTCAGTTCTAACATGAGCGTTGACAAGTTCGGACGTTACTCCGCGTTAGGAGTGCAAGTTGGAGAAAACAGAAAAAGAAGTGGATTACCGCAAACACCCGAAGGTGACTATAACATAAATAATAAACGTTTAAAGTTTGTTAAAGATCCAGAAGAAGATGGAGATGCAACAAATTTAAAAACAGTAAAGGAGGAAACATCTACAAGTTTAAAACTTGACAACAACCAACTGTATGATGCAAAATCTCACAGGGTTATTAATGTTGCAAAACCAGTCAACAATGGAGATGTTGTTAATAAAGGCTATTTGCTATCTGCGATGGATTACGCTTTACTGTTGCAAAAGACTAAAAGTGGAAAAATGTACAATGCTTTAAATTATAAAATAACTAATGTGGCAGACCCAACCGATGATACAGATACAATCAATAAGCGTTATTTGCACTCTGTAATACCAGAAAAGAAAAAGGATGGATTTTCCTTTTATAAATATACTATAAACGATATTGGATATCCTAAAGAAGAAAGTGATGGTGTTAATATAAAATATATTAAAGATAATTGTATTTTATATAATGATGCTGTTATTGATTGTCATGGAAAAGTGTTGTCCAATCTGAAAGATGGTTCAACTCCATCGGATGCTGCTACCGTGAAACAAATGAATGAAAGCTTAAAAAAAGAAACATCCACTTTTGTTAAACAAAATCAAGTAGTGTCAAAGAAAGGTGATGAGTTTATGCAAGGAAGCGAAAAGTTTACCTTACTACAACTACAAAATGACAAGTGGGATGGAAAAAATAAAAAATTGTCAAATATAAATTTAGGCACGGAAGAACATGATGCTGTTATTTTAAAACAAGTACCACAACTATCAGCTACTGGTGTTAACTTTATATGTGGAGGCAGACGATTAACCGAAGTTAAATCTGGTAAAGATGATCAGGATTGTGTTGTTGTAAAACAAACTATAGTTAGAGATAAAATAAATAACGTATATGATGGAAAAAATAGAAGAATATCTAACATATCAACAGGAATAGCTCCAAATGATGTTGCTACTATTAATCAAGTTATAGCAACCTCTAAAAACGATCCATCTGTGTATACATGTAATGGTAAACGTATCACAAATCTTGATAATCCTACACATGACAAAGATGCTACTAATATAGAGTATGTAATGAATCTTGTAGGTAATGTAGTTATTGATATGCATAATCATTTGATTAATGCATCGATGAAACACAATAAAATCGAAGATTCTCGGAGAAACCAATGGATTAAAGATGAAATCATTGATAGATACTAGTAAAACTTTTGAATATTTAAGTATGGAATACACAAAAAAGGATTCATTATCATAAAGTATTTCATAGAGTGAAGACGTTGGTTACATAAAACAGCATAATGAAGACCGTATCGCTCAGTCGTCGTCAAGACATCGGCAAGAGAGGACGTGGTTTAACATCAGCTGCATTATCCTTGCTCAGACGGATTCCAATTGGTGCTGTTGTGAATCGAGCGATAGACGCTTTACCATACGAATTACATCTGCCCGGAGGTTATCAATATTGTGGACCTGGAACTAAGTTGGCAAAACGTTTAGCAAGAGGAGATCCTGGAATTAATAAATTAGATCAAGCTTGCAAAGAACACGATATAGCATATTCAAAGTATAAAGATTCAACAAATAGATCAATAGCGGATAACATTCTAGCAGAAAAAGCTTGGCAAAGAGTAAAATCAAGTGACGCAAGTATTGCAGAAAAAGCAGCGGCTTGGGCAGTAACTACAACCATGAAGACGAAAGCAAAGTTAGGTGGTGGAAGACGCAGAGGAAGACCTGCAAAGAGAGGCGCTCCCAAAAGAGGTGGAAACATTAAAAAAGGGCGTCGTAGAACTCGCAAGGCAAATGTAAAGAAGACTTCTGTTTGGCAAATGGTAAAAAACGGAGCAGGTTTATACCTAAAACCGTACCGTGTGTACTAAATAAGAAGAATCAATTGATAATTCCAAATAAAGCCTTAACAAATCATCAGTTAAATGATTATGTAAAATGTTTGAAAATACCATTCTTTCGAGGAGTTTTTATGAAAGATGCATTACCAACTAAAATATGGAAAAATGAAACTGGAATAGTAAATTTGGATTCCACCTATGGTCCAGGCACTCATTGGGTATGCTATAAAAAGCTTGGACAAACCGTTTACTACTTTGACAGTTTTGGCAATCTACCACCGCCGAAAGAACTTCAACATTATTTTCAAAACTCCAAAAACATTTTTTACAATTACAAAAGAGAACAACCTAACAATACTGAAATATGTGGGCATTTATGTTTGGAGTTTCTAGCAAAGAGTGTCAGTCAGCTTTAAGATGTCATCGTATACAGTGTCACTGAGTGGAAATTCATCCACATTGAAAAGTACGCTGTTCCCAGCATTGCGTCTATCCAAGGAACGATTATGGGAAGCGGCATTACTTGATTTGACTACCTACAACTCAATTCCCAATGTTACGGAAGGGAAGAACAATTTACTACATTATTATGAAACTAAGGATGCTGCAGGAAAATACTCAGAATTGAAAATAATTACATTTCCTACTGGAGCTTATGAAATCGATGATATAAACCAATTATTACAGAAACAACTCGGAGAAGACAATATCACCATTAAAGGAAACAATAATACTTTAAAAGCAGAAATAACTTCGAAATATTATATTGATGTCAGCTTGGAACAGTCGATTGGCAGTTTACTTGGATTTACAGATACAAAAAAGAAAATTTTAACTCCTGAAACTACTCATTCAGGTGATTCAACTGTAACAATATTGAAAGTAAATAGTATAGATGTCACATGCAACATTATACATGGATCGTATAGAGATGGAGTTAATCAACATATTTTACATACATTTTATCCAACAGTGGCTCCCGGTTTTAAAATTGTTGAGAAGCCACAAAACTTGATATACCTGCCGTTAAACACCAGTTTCATTTCAGACATCGTACTGAACATACTGGATCAAGACGGTCATAGTGTTGACTTTAGAGGAGAAACAATTACTATACGGATACACATCAGAGCAGCAACATAAAAGTCAACATGGGATTATCATTTAAACCGCAACGGAAGAGTCGGGAGCTCAGTAGCTCCTCGACATTGGAAGAGTTAACATCGGACAACATTCGTTTTCTACAGAAGATTGGATTGAAACTTAACAGCGATGGATATCCTGGATATATCTCAAGGACCAACGTTCGACGAAACACTATGGGAGAAGGAATATCACACGCACAACCCTTACACTTCATCAAAATTAAACAATAACGATGAAATAAGGATTCCCATTCAACAACAAGATATTTACACGTTACCGTGTGAAAGTTACTTGTACATCGAAGGACGGGTATTAAAATTGGATGGAAAAACTGCTTCAACAGTTCCTTTTATAAATAACCCGATGGCATATCTTTTTGATGAAATAAGATATGAAATATCAGGGGTGACGGTTGATTCAACAAAAAAGGTTGGTTTAACAACGACATTGAAAGGATTAACATCATTAACACCGCATGAGAAGAATTCAATAGTCACCGCCGGATGGGTTGCCCCCGATAAAGACACTATAACACCAGCTTCCAACGGTCACTTTGATTTTCATGTACCTTTACGATTGCTTTTGGGATTCGCTGAAGATTACAAACGGGTAATAATAAATGTCAAACAAGAATTAGTATTACTCAGATCTTCAACTAATAAGGACTTGATACTTGCAGACCCTGCAACTACGGAAGATAAACTGGAATGGCAACTACAGTTGGATAAAGTTGTTTGGAGAGTACCTCATGTAAGATTGGCTGATGAACATAGAATCCTATTATTGAGAAAGTTGAAATCTGACCGTGATATTGTGATGCCATTCCGAAGTTGGGAATTTCATGAATACCCTACACTACCTCAGACAGAACGACAAACATGGACCGTCAAGACATCAACTTACTTGGAACGAGCAAGGTACATAATACTCGGTTTTCAAACTAAGCGAAAAGATGTTATCACTGCAAATGCTGGTCAATTTGATCACTGTAAAATAAAGAATTGTAAAGTTTTCCTAAACTCTCAATTCTTTCCCTATGACAATTTGAATGTCATGTTCAGCAAAAAACGTTTTTCTATTTTATACGATATGTATGCAAGATTTCAATCGTCATATTATGGAAAGACTAATACACCACTATTATCACCTGACCAGTATTATTCCAAGGCTCCAATAATTGTAATCGATTGTTCAAAACAAAATGAATCGGTAAAATCATCAAGTGTGGATATAAAAATTGAAATGGAATTTGAAGAACCAGTAGCGGATGGAACTTCGGCATACTGTCTAATTCTACATGATAAAATAGTTACTTACACACCGCTGACCGGAATTGTGAAGAATGTACTTTAAGAAGAATTGTACAACAACTGCAAATTTTTGAGGTTAGAATTATCTGCTTTAATTTTTGAGGTTAGAATTTCATTTGTGAAAGACAAGTTCAAAACAAACAATTATGTAATTGTATAAATTTCAAGGATTTACGAAAAATATAAAAGCGAGAAAATAATTAGTAGAAACTTCATTCTATCTTCAACCGTCGTATGGGAAACATCATTCGCAAGATGAATTCTACTAACGGAGAAGAAAATACACCTCTAATGGATGATAATAGTTCAGATATAGAAAAACAAGTTGAACGAGAAATGGACGAGTTCCTAAAATTCAACAAACATAAGAAGAGAGAAGAAGAAAAAGCTGAAAAAGAAGTAAAAAGGAAGAAGGTTGAAGTTAACATTACAACCAATATTTTAACAGAAGTATTTCTTCGGATTATCTACCCAATTTCTTCATGCATGACAAAAAGTATATCAGTTGGAATTTTAAAATCAATGGATTATTCACCAATTGTTATTTTAAATCATGGAAACAAAATGGTTACTTTCAGTGAAATTACTTGGGAATCTCTCATGAAACATTTACATCTTTTGGAGTGCTATTTAAGTAACAACACATTTGGAAGAAGAACAAGATTAAGTTTATTGGAATCAAATATTGAAGTTGATATAGTAAAACATCGTGGAGGACAAATTGTTCGCTTCAGAGATTTAACTACACATAATGTTAAATTATATTTCACTAAAGAAGAATTTTATACTTTAAGTTGTACTACCGGTCCCGTCACCAGATATTTGAAACAACTAATATTTTCAAGTGCAATAATTAAAGACTATCTAATTGATACATTGGACAAAAAACCTTTTGTTCCAATTTTATACGGTCCCGTGGATACTTCAATCTTTAATAGAATACCTCAAGAAGTTGAAATGTGGAGACAATTAAACAACTATCACACCAATTTTAATATTGATGAAGTGGCACAAGAAGTGAAAGAAGAAGAACAATCCTGTCTGTTATAAACATCGGCTCATTCAATTTTTAAGTCAGTTGTTAGTGAGACTTCATCATGAATAAACGGGTTTCGTTTTCTAATGCGCCACATATAATGGAAGTTAAAAAAGGTATAATTGAATTTCAAGCTTTCCGAGGAAATGATGGTAATTTTATTATTAAAGAATTAGTAATCTTGGACATGAACACATCAGTAGTTTATCATTATTTGTTCAAACCTCCAGTACCATTTAATAGACTAACAACTAAAGCGAAAGTTACAAACAAATGGTTGAACAAACATTTTCACAACTTAAGATGGGATGAAGGTTTCATTAATTATAACATGATGCCGCACATTATGAATCATTATTGCAAAGAGTTTAAAATTATCTACACAAGGGGATTGGAAAAAGCAAATTGGATACAATCATTTACAAGCAACGAAGTGATTAATGCAATAATTGATAAAGATTTCCAATGCTACTTCAACGAACTTTGTATTTCATCAAAAAGTTTTAAACATCGAAGGTCGCAGTGCGCTTTAAAGAATGCCTACCGCTTGAATAATTTCCTTCAACAAACTGGTGGGGGTAGTGTCAGTGGTGGGGGTAGTGTCGATTATAAAAGTGAGAGCGCTACCATGACACAGCATGAGTATTACTCAAACCTCCGAAGAGACAACATCTCCGACGGACATTCTTATTAACAAGAAGATTAACAACAACATCAATATGGCATCACAGAACTTACTTCAAAGTTTAGTTGATCAGTTCAACGCTCATTCTAAATCATCAATTCTACCTACGAAGAAATGTTCTGAACTAAAAGAAGAAAAACACTACATCATTCATACTATTAAGAAAATGGAAACTTCAGTAGGTGATGCTATAAATTGCACTTTGAGCGAGGCACCTTATACAATTGGTGATGAAGCAAAATTTCAGATCTTCTTACCAAAGCGCTTCGTACAACTACTTCAAAATGAAGATCTTCGTATAATTCAACCCGGCGCACTCTATTTGGTATCACATGGACCCAGTGGAAACAACTCTACTGAACTTACAATTCATGTAACACCTACTACTGATTAGTTTGTACATAACATTGTAACTATTTGTTTGTAATTGTTTTTCAATAAATATGATATAAAGAAAAAAACAAAAAAATTAAAAGAAGCAACATATTGTGATGTCTTTGTACATTACAATATGTTGCTTTTTTTAAAAATTCCACGGGATGACCTTGACCCACTTGTGTGTGATTATAAAAGCGAAAATCTACTTGTAAAATTCATCAGTCTACGACTACCTTTCGTACCGTACACATCTCGCTCACTCTATCGCTTAATATAAAAACTAAAAGATGTCTCTCAAAGTCAAATGTGCATCTTATGATACTAACACCATTACAACTTTTGAACAACTCGAAGATTTAACCAACGAAATGCGAGTTTTTCTTACCGGTGGTTATCACTTAACTGTTGATGTTAGTGCTACTAATACAAGGATGTTTACTAAAACAAAATATTGCGATGATGAAATATTTATTTCTACACAACCTACAACTTCTTCATCGCCAACTGGTCAACATAACATCAAGTTCCAAAAGTATTACCAATGTTGAATAACTTTTGACAGACAAAACTACAACTAAAGAATCACATGATCAATGTGAGTTAATAAAAAGGATGTGATACTTGTATAAATAATCATTTGCTTCTCAGCTCTCACCACGACAAGACCTATTTAAGAAAATGTTGTACAGAATGATGATTCAACTTGATGGAAAAATCTATGGAAAAGACTACAACACCATTGAACAAATGACCCAAGATTTAGATGTATTAACTAAAGAAGGATATCAAGCTAAATTAATTTTAAAATTTCCTGAAGTACATCCATTATCAACAGAAGAACTTGTTGCTATGGCTAAGGCGGAGAGAGAGAAAAAGTCTGAAGAAAACAAAGAGAAACAAACTTCCTAAATTTTAATAATCTTTACACTTGTAAGGTATAATTTTTTAAAACTCCATTTGGATGACCTTGAAATTACCCCCACCACTTTTCACAGTACATAAAACTCACTATTCAACACTATACACTCTTATTCTTTCACTGGACTCCGCAGCGTCAACATGGAAGAGCAAAAATACAAGTACAAACCTCGTTACTGTTGTGAACAACAGTGTACAGATTTAGGACCAATGATGGTGGATGGGTTAGCTTGTACTAAATGTGAATTCTTCGGATCTTGTTATTGCAAATGCAAAACAAAACAACTACCACCACCGGAATTGCGAACTTTCAAATTTTACAAATCAAGATATTTTCATACATGTTGTCCTCAAAGATGTTTCAAATTTCACCCTCTAGATCTTGCTCATTGTCAACGCACCAATTCTCATCAAGATGATTTTTGTACACATATGATAAAAAGATGTAAATACAGATCAGATTGGTATTCCGATCCTGTAGAACCATCAAATGTGTAATTTCAGTTTTACACTCTTTTTTAAAACTTCATTTGGATGACCTTGAGATTTCCCCCACCACTAGTTCTAATTTTTATATAATATTAAATCATTCCACTTCCAACACTCTAACTAACAACATGGAAAACAAATTTATCAAGTTTGAACATATAATAACTGACAGGGAAGAGATGGAAGAATTGTTTCAAAACTTACTTTCTATCATTGACGAATATCCTATAAGATGGTTCAGAATTGTAGTTCAATATTTAAATCCTGGTGAATTGTTTTCTTCATCGAGTGAAGAGGATGAAACAACTACTTCGGTTCAAATAATTGAATTAAAAGACGAAGAAGAAGAACTAAACATTTTATTTAATCATAAGCTCAAGGTTCCCCATATAAAAGCCCCCTCCCTAGACAGCCCCCCTCCCTAGACGCCTGCTCAAGGTCACCATTATATAAGCCCCCTCCCTATGCGCCGATCCTCATTCCATCACCGACTCTCCAACAATGAACAACTCTCCATTGGCCCGAATGAATTCTAGTTTTGAAATAAACTCTAAAGAAGAGTTACAAGACATTTTTAATATTTTACAAGAACTTGTAGATAATTTTACAACCATCAAAATGAATTTGGAAATAACATACGATTGTCCTATTTGTGATAAGGTTGAAAGTTTAGACGAAGACAGTTTACTAAATCTAACTCCTGCACCATCTGACACTACTGATGGTAATAATGAAGAGCAACGTCTTTCCCCCACCACTTCTTTGTAATTCATCCTTCCCCCCACCACTTCTTTATTTAACTAACATTTCTCCCTTTCACTTCTTATTCCGTCTTCGACTTCTGAACTATCAACATCACTAAAATTTCAAACACTAACACAATCATGATGGATATGATGGATGAAGTTCCCTTCGTAACTAGAATGGAAGAGGATAAATTGAAATTGGAAATTAAACGATTGGAAATGGAACGGGAAAACCAACTTGAAATGTTACATTTGTTCAAGCTTTTCAAATACATCATCTGGGGACTCTGCATTTACCTTCTCATCGTCGTCGGTGTTTGCATTTACAACTCTGTAATTCATCACAAAAGTTCAACTTGTTTAAACTCTGCTGTTGCACATTAATTGTATGTTCACTAATAAAATTCAAAAGTTACTTCAACCTATCCTACTATCACCAACTAGTTCAACTTAGAACTATTTCTGGTGGTAGTTGGGTAGGCTTTTTTAAAACTTACTCTGGATGACCTTGACATACTTTCCAGATCCTATTTATAAATTTGAATTTCAGTTTTAAACTAACTTTTAGTTTTGTTCAACTAT
This sequence comes from Neoaliturus tenellus, assembly GCA_030545055.2. Taxonomy (NCBI): domain Eukaryota; kingdom Metazoa; phylum Arthropoda; class Insecta; order Hemiptera; family Cicadellidae; genus Neoaliturus; species Neoaliturus tenellus. Next base: position 8,858,912 of record CM061533.1, read on the forward strand.
TAAGAGTTTTGTTAACACCGTCAAATTTCAGTTTTCAACTAACTTTTAATTTATGTATACTTTTAGTTCAACCCTAGTTACTTTATTCGCAAATTCAGTTCAACCGACCGCCAACGCTATTGCCATCTCCACCCCAATATTTTAACATTTCTGCCCCCAACACCTGCCCGAACATCTGTTCGGTTTTAAAAATATAAAAGAAAGGTAAAGGAGTGGGGGTGGCTCATGCTCACCAATGCAAAACTAAGGTTTGAGGTTAGAATTATCCATGGCGGCCGCCATGTCTAGTTCAGTTTCACCACATAGAGTCGGCGACCGGTTATTGGTCTAAAGGAGTGGGGGAAGGGGTGGTGGGGGGAAGGTTGCCGTTTTATAAGCCCTCTCCCTAGGCGGCGCTTCTCATTCGATCGCCAACTTTCAAACGATAAACACCTCTCCCATGGCACGAATCAATTATCCCGCTATCACCAACTACTTCAACTTAAAACTATTTCTGGTGATAGTTGGATAGAATTTTTTAAAACTTACTCTGGATGACCTTGACATATTTTCCACATCTCAGTTATAAGTTTGAATTTCAATTTTAAACTAACTCTTAATTTTTCTTCATCTGTTAGAGTTTCGTCAACACCGACGAATTTCAATTTTGAACTAACTTTTAATTTTAATTTTATGCGCAAATTCACTTCACCCTAACGCCAACACTATCGCCATCTCCACCCCAACCTATATGGCATAAAATATAACTACAGCATCTCATATATACCCTCCATCCCCCACCGGAAGCTATGTGACATGGCAGCTGGCGCCAGCTGCCGCGGCACGTGGCCCGGTGGGCACGTGGCCGGTTTTAAAAGTGACCAAAACACACTACTTTTATCTATAGATTTTTAGATAATTGGATCAAAATAATATGGAAACACATGTCCTAAAATGCTTTGTTAGGCGCCAGCTGACATTTTCTTTTTATAAATATCTGTTTCCTTAACGGATGGGTGTATTATGTTTATATTATTCATGAACCTTATCACACCAATGATCAGGCCGGTATTACACTATCATAGTTCTATGAAATAAATCTAATATCGTCGATAAAAAATATTACAATAATAAGAAAATAATAAGATATCTTAATATAATAAGATGACATCTTAAAATAATAAGAATAAAGCAAACAATTAGTTTAATTTTGTTATTGTGATTTGTCTACTAATATAACCTTAATTTGCATGAATTAGTCTATATTCACATCTAACAACTACAATTGGGATAATTTCACTCCTTTCCTACGCGAAGTGTCATTGATCTCTAGCTGTCAGTCCCTCGTTAAACCTCCCCTCTCGGGGTACGACAACATGTCGTCGCCCGCCTCAAGCGGCAGCGACGACATGTTGTCGTACCCCCGCAGAGCAGGTATGGTGCGGCCGCAGGTAAAATTGGCCACGACGACATGTTGTCGCTTTACCGAAATCACAGGTATTGCCAAAAACAAAAAAAAATGCATTAACTCTCGATACACTCGATCTTTTAAGGTCGGGTTTGTGGTAATTTGCTCAAAATGCAAAGTCAACAAAAATATTCATCAATGACGTAGGCCAATCCAATTTTCCTGACGACTTGGGACGGCCCATAAAGGAAGTCGTTTGAACACCTTCATTGGCCTAAATAAATCATGTTATACATCATTTTAAAGGGATTTTCATCCAAGAAATTGGCCACAAACCGACCTCAAAAGATCGAGTGTATCGTGAGTTATTGCATTTTTGTACTCAGTGAATATGATTTTAATGCAAAGTCTGATGCCATTTTTGACCTATGCTTACATTTAAGATTTTCTTCTCACTAATTGTGGACCCTTGGAGGTTCAAGGACAATAAGTACTTTTGGAAGTAGACTTTAAAAATAAAAATCAGTGTTTAAAATTTTAGTTATGTTAATTAAATAATTTTAAAGGCATTATACCGTTTACAGACTTTTTTCCAACATTATTTTTGTTTACTTTCAAGGCTGGCTAGTTTATCTTCTCACTTGCCTTCAAGATGAGATACAAAAGGCTCATTGCCACTATAACACCCTCTGAGTAGTATATATATAAGACCAACTTTTGAATTAAACTCTACTGTTTGGAATATTTTCCTATCATAATCAACAGTTATATTTTGAGTGATATTCTGTCTGACCAATTTACCTTCTCCATCGCCTTCCTTAGGACTGCGAAGTGCGAACGGAAGACTCGTGTACTGTACCTAGTGTTGAAAACCAGTGACCATAAAAATAATATGTTAACCACGAGAAATGAACATCTTTGTCAATTGTAAAAATCGTTTCTTACCAAACACTCTTAGAATTTCAATACCAAATGTGAACAATAAAATGATTCAGTTACCTAGGCCTAAACATAAATATGATCTGTTGATGATTATGGCAGTAAATTTCTGTTATACTAGAGTACCATATTTCTGTCTCCTAGTTTGTCATTCTGGTATTACATGGACCTAATCAAAGACGTAGCAGCCACAAAACGAGTCAGAGTTGTACCGACATTATCACCCAATCAATACAAGCGTCACTCTAGCGCTACGGTCGTCATCCCGACACCTCGGACCGTCGGCAGCGGTCAGGTATAAACTAATTAATTAACGGTGAAGGAGAGCCGGCCTGGGATGCGGGGGGGGGGGGGAGGCGGCGAGAAGAAGAGAGGATCGAGGTGCGAGCTGCGATGGTATCGGACACCCGGCACAGATGATTACAGGGAAGGCATCACGAGCTCCTCTATCACCACCTGACTCCCCCCACCCCCCCCCCCCCCCGGGACCATCACACACGGGCCGCTGGAGCGGCGGTGACGAGGAATGTCACTTGCTGATTGTGTGGACGTGGCGTATCTGACGGCCAAGTCGAAGAGTGGTCGCTAAGATGCAATCGGTTAAAAATGTCTGTAAGCTATTCAAGTAATTATAATTTGATAATTCAAAACGGTCCTATCGAGACCAAATTTGGTAGAGATGTGTAATCCTACCTTTATTTGGATGAGTTCTTAAACAAGGCATATCGACCTACCGGAAAGGGTAGTTTTGGGGGATTGTGTACACCAAAAATAGGTTTTTTGGGTTTTTCATATGTCATTTTTTTAAAATTTCCAATGATGATTTTTACCACTGTAATTAGCTACAAACACAATTTAGTACGTTGAAGCTTTGCTTTATCTCCATTGGTTACGGTACGGAGATATTAAAAAAATCTATAGACAGTAGGCCTACATTGTATTTTGGGGCTCTAATGTTAATCTTAAGAAGAATAAGGGTGTGCTGATATTTCACTTATTAACCTTCCATGCAAATTTTTTTTTTTTTTTTTAAATTATCATGGCAGCAAAACTTTATATTCTTTCCCCATGGTATAATCATTTGGAGAACAGGCAACCTCCTTTATTTATGGACAGATATTGATGAAACTTAGTATATGACTTCATGGTCGGAATAAATTTTTTATGCAAAAAATTCCTACTTTTAGTGTTTTCCATGGCAGCGTAGCTGCGTGCTCTTTCCCTATATTTATCATATGGAGAATAGACATTATTTCCTTATTTATGATTACTTCATGAAATTTTGTTTACAGGTTCATCTGATCAAAATTAATATTACTAATTTGAAAATTCGCTGAGTACGCAGGTCTTCTGCGACGGGGATATTTTGTTTTGAACCAGTTTATTTGGTAAACTTTATTCGTTGAAAAGATATGTTTTCATCAATATCTAGTAAATTTACATAAGTTAATTTTGCTTAACTAAAAATAATATAAATTGATTATTTCTAATATCGAATTGATATAGTAAACGTTGGTCTATACCTAGTTAAATGCTTTTTTTATTTTATGTTTTCTTTATTATGATTTTTCTATGGAATACTATTTTTTCATAGGAACACTTCAATGCTGTTGCAAAAAAGGTCATGAATGTGTATGGGTTTGTGATTAGTAAGAATAACTCGCTATTAGAATATAACCTTGTGGTTGAAATCCTTGCAAATATGCAGTATTTTGAAATTGCGTACTCTGGAGGCTAGTACACGCTATCAAGATACAAATGGACTACTGTAAATATGACAATTATTAAATCGACACTCTCAAAAAACACTATATTTTGTATGATCGAGACAAAACACTTTCAAAACAAGGGTTATGTGCCACTGTTTAAACATAGCCTATAAGAAATTTTTAAGTCACCAACGCTAATAAGGGAAATTTTAAGGCAAGTGAAAGTGAATAATAAGTGTAGCAATTATTACTAAACACAGCATTTGCTAAATGCAAAAATAATAAAATAAACATTTACAGTGTAATGAAACAAAGATAAACACAAACACAATACGCTGTTCCAAGAAAAGCTTATCAAACAGAAATCACCGTAACAGCACCATCTAATTGACGAGAATTGTTTATTTCCTTCCTAACTTAATTGCTTACAGGAATCGTCTTTTAATTTTGATCATACTCAGCGAAAACCGTCATTAAAACAATCTACATTAATTCAATAGAGAGTGTACATGAACGGAAGGGGAGAATTCGCTAACCACAGGCCTCCGACGCGACGTGTCCTCCGCTAGTAATCCTAATTGTCTGCATATTCATGCCATCTTAATTCCATTAATGAAAAGTATTTACCTATTAACAATTGCGTTATGTTTTAGACGTTTAATAGCTTAATAGCAGCAATTAATTGTTGGCCGGCCGTAGCTGCAAGATGGGTATTAATGGTTCAATTTATATGGTAAGCGTTAGACACCCTTGCGGTGTCGAGTAATGGGGCATCTGTTGGAGTGTGGGGAGAGGGGGGAGGGAGATAGAGGCGCACACGGTTAGTTGTACGGACGGGTAAATGAAGGAAAAATATTGTTGTAGTACGTGAAATTATTACAATTAAGAAAATAACTGTTGGTCTAAATCGACCAATTTACTTTTGGACTACCACATTTACCCTATTTGCTAAAAAAATGTTACTTTAAGTCCTATAACTCAATTACTCCCGTCCAATCTAATATCGTGCTTATTAGTACAATAAATTTCATTTGTTTACAGCTATAGGCTATATAACAGATGTTTTACATGCTCATCTGAATTCCAATATTATTATTATTGGAAAATTGCATATTACAATATTAATGGCATCTTTATTTTAAGTCCAATTTTCACAATTTTTTACGGTAACAACTACAGACCAAGCCATCCAACGACACCAAAAGCTAGAAAATCGGTTGACAATTTGTTAGAGGAGTTCGCATAAAAAAGTAAGCCTTATAGCCTTAGCATATTTAATAAGTATATAATATACATCGATTATTGGGAGAGAGTTATAGACAACTGTGCACCTTATACAAGAGTCTTTATATTATTTTTCTTATCCTTTTTATTAACCACATCTGCAGCGAACCTTTGAAGCATTGAATTTTGAATTGTCTAAATACCGTATTTACACAAATTTTGATTCATTAAAATCCTATACTCCAATACGAGTAAGGTATATTTGCAATGTATGTATGTATAAACCGTGAACATAACTTTGCTAACTTTAAATATTCTTATTCAGTCTTAATTATTGGAATTTTTAGCTCTGACATATTTCTTACGTTTAGCTTAATCAACATGAGGTTTATTTATCACTGGATAGCGTTAAAAATACACTGCTGAATTGTAGTCAATATTTTTTATCTATCTATTCATATTGAAATAATTTAATAACATATCACCACACAAGGAGAAAAACACATTGTTGGAAATTTCAAAAACCGACCCCGGCACGCAAAACTGACGCCCACAATTCCTTTATCACATGACATCATTACACCCACGTGGAGTTCAGAATTGCAATAAAAACTAATTATAGAGGTCGCTTTGTGCGCGACGAAATTACACCATTGGAACAACACAATTCCTGGCGAGAAGGATAAACAAACGTGTGTCCCGGTGTAATTGTTTTGTTGCCGTTATCAGTGGTAATGTGGTTGTTTGATAACAGATAACAGATAGCAGATATCAGATGACAGCACAGTCAACACATCATTACTGGCACGGCCGGAAATTACTTCAGTATCTGATAGCAATGGGCGCCATTTTGGTCGGTTACGTCAGATTGCACGTTGGGAAATGGGGTTGTACTTTTGTGAGTGGTTCCATAAAGTAAAGTATATCCACTAGTAAGAATTAAAATTTTATTCCTCTGTTATAAAAGTAAACAAAAAGTAGTGAAATATGCATAACATTTTTGATCCTTCGTGGTATAACCAAGAAAAAGCTCGAGACGTGTAACAAGGTTTCAAATAATTAAGAAATTAATTATGACCAAACTAACTAAAACTTTATGATGGAGTCGATTCGATTGGCATGTTAAGGGAAAGCAATACCGTACGCATTTTTTTATGACTGTCGGTTTAGATATTGCATAGTTAATTTTGACTTTTTAATTTCGTTAAAAATATTAAATACAATTTCAAAGAAAGACAAATTTTTAAATGTTAAGTAAAAGTGCTATTTATATTTTGTATGTATATATATTAATGCTAAATATACAGGGTGTCCAGCTTCCACCTTTACAAACTTTTCCAGGTTATTGCCCACGTCAAAATAAGCAACAAAGTTCATGTAAACATATGTCCTAAAGTGCTTCGTTAACCCGCTAGGGGCCATTTTGTTTTTTACACTACATAATTTTTATTTCAATAACAGATCATTGTATTAACTTAATATTTGGCATGAACCTTCACTATAACAATACCCATTTTCAGTGAAAAAAATATTTTTTCCAATGTGTGTTTTCAAAATGGCGGCCAATTTAAAATTTTAAACTCAAATATCTCAAAAACGGTAAATTTTATAAAAATTTTAATAGAGACTAAAAAATTGACAAATTAAATTATCTAAACAGTGACACCAAGTTTGTAAGGATCCGACAACAAATAACGGAGTTACTGAGATTTTTCTCTTAAAATAACCTAAATTGGCATTAATCATAGTGCAAAATCAGTGTTTTTCTGCAGGAAAACCACTATAACTCCATTATTTGTTGTTGGATCCTTACAAACTTGTTGTCACTGTTTAGATAATTTAATTTGTCAACTTTTTTGTTTTTAGAAACATTTTTATAAAATTTATCGTTTTTGGGATATTTGAGTTTAAAATTTTAAAATGGCCGCCATTTTGAAAATACACATTGGAAAAAAATAATTTTTTTACTGAAAACGGGTATTATTATAGTGAAGGTTCATACCAAATATTAAGCTAATACAATGATCCGTTACGGAAATAAAAATTATTTAGTTTAAAAAACAAAATGGCGGCTAGCGGGTTAACGAAGCATTTCCGGACATATGTTTATACGATTTTTCTGTTTGTTTTGGCATGCTTAATAACCTGGAAAAGTTTGTAAAGGTGGAAGCTGGACACCCTGTATATTTATGTCTCATTCAACAATATTTTTCATATTTTTGCATCAAGACAAAACTTATTGGACCACCCTCGCAATTTCGAGAGAGGCTCGATGATGACAAGATAGATTGTCGAAACTTTTTACCAAAATGTAAGTAGTTGTTCAATGTTAAATAAAGTGTTGTTTAGACGGAACAAGTGTAGGCTTATTCAGTGGCGGATCCAGGATAGGCCAAAGGGGGGGGCTAGTTGGGGGTCTGGAGGTAAGTCCCATCAACAACAGGAGGAAGGGATCTGGGGTTCCCGCCCTGGGAAAATGTTTAGAATATCGGTGCTTAAAATAATGCTTTAATGCAGTTGAGTGATATTACTATTTTTTCAAGTGATTAAGTTTTTAAAACAAATATTGACGTACATTTTCGTAATTTTACCCTATGGTAAGTTTCTATATTCCAAAACAATATTCATTGTACAATAAGCACCAAAATAAACAGCACTGAAATCGATCAGCCATCTTTACCAAAATGATATACAAAACCTTCAAGAACGGTAATACGAGTGTTGCCTCAAGTATGTTATTAATTGAGTTAAACCTACGTTTTTATGTTGGTGGAACTAAGTATATAAAATCTTGCAATTTCAATATGGTACTGTTTATTTTGGTACATAGGCTACTGTAGAACCATATCCTCACATAAAACATCATTTTTTTCATAAGCTATAGGCCCTAACCTCACTATCTGTGTCTAGGTCGAATGCTAATTAAGACTGCATGATATTTGGGATGAACAGAGAATTTATAATATCTTTTGATTCCTTTTCAGGGTATCGATTTTATTATTTATCTGTTTAATGGTCCAGGTAAATCTTAATAAAGTAGTATAATGAAAGAGAAGAAAAAAACGATTATTCAAAGTTAAATTTTTGTGACTTGATTGCCAACAAAAGATAAAAACCCCTCCATGTTAAAAATTTTTTCGGTCGTACATTTGTCTACTACCAATACAGAAAATAGCATTTCTGTATAAATAATAAAACTACATAAGAACTTAAATTAATTTATATTGCGCCTAAACAACAGCGAATCTTCACAAACCATAAATTGGTTCATAAGCAGACGGCAAAATAAAATCACAAAAATCAGCTACAAAGAAAAAAACATAGAATCCCAGAGAGCGTTTGGACGCGGCAATTGTATAGTCGATATTAAAATGTGAGACGACAGTGTACAACACAATTTTCGTAATATAATAAGCTACGTTATTGCTTTATAAACAGACCTACAAATGAAATGGAAAAATATCGTGTCATGACCATCGATGAAACTTTGTTTTGAAATAGAGTCAGAAAATCCAAAATGAAAATCAGCAAGAGATAACTTATTGCTGGTGGTTTAAAGATCAAACATCTCAAATCACAAGCGTCGGGACAAACCGTTATATTTATACAATAAATGGAATGAAATGGGAAATTCAGTTCGCAAACCGGACCACCGGGATTTTTATTTTTGTCAGAGTGGTTACGCTGAAATGGCAAGACGATCAGTTTAATGATGCCAAATAATTAGCTATGTAGTCGTGGCTCGCGCCCTCGCAGTTTTACTCAGTGTAAACCATAATGAAAAAAAAAAAATCATGTACCACTCTTGATATTTTAGACTAATTTAATCTAATCCCCAACAAAAATCTGCCAGCCCTTAAAATTTGCCGCCCTGGGCCTGGACCCATGTGGCCCATTCCTAAATCCGGCCCTGGTGCCGCGGCGCGCACGGATTCCTTTCACGTTCGGCAACCCAACAAAACAAATTACCCATTTTATCTAGTGTAAATAAGATACCCAAGGGGGGGAGGGCTATAGCCCCCCCTAGCCCCTCCCTGGATCCGCCACTGGGCTTATTTATTATTTTTGTGACATTGAACAACACTTGGAAAATGATCTTCATCAAGAAGCCAACCTCTTTCAAAATGTAGGCTATATAGGAAAATTTCTAGGCGAATATGAATGAATGGTATAAATGTCGAATGCATGTAGCCCCCTCTGTATAGACTTGTTATATAGTGAAGATGGTCAAGATGGCATAGATTCGCAAAACAAGCATAAAACAAAGCATAAAAACAAATGTTTTAAAACAAATTGTTTTATGCCTTAGCGTATTTCTTGGGGAGTATGCTTAATCTATGGTCATAGCTAATAACTTAATAACACGATTGCCTAACAACAAAAATATAAAAAGATTATATCCGTTCATTGAAGGTCTTTTCTAGTCTACAACAGAAAATATATCCTCCCCAAATCAACAATATCTGCCGAACCCTTCCATATTTTCAACCCCTGCGATTTTGCACCAACACAACTTCCGTCCATCTGTATTGATGTCAATATTGTCAAACCTTGACGTGGTGTCAGCAAACTTTATACAATGGACAAAACATTTATCTGATGGTAAACTTTTCCAGCTGATAAAAGGGATATCCTAAAACTTAAAAGTTGTTTAGGTATCCCAACCCAACTAAGTTACATGTACTAGTAGTGTAAGACTTACGACTCAATTCATTTTAAGGTTTTTAGAGCCATGAATTTGAATTACAACTACAGAAAAAGTACAATATTGATTGTTATTGAAGTAGTAAAACTCGTAGGGTATTTATATTAAAAGTAAATAAAAATATTTTTTCCTAATTATCTATTTTGGTTTGTAAATAGAGAAATCGTATGACTGATAGTGTGTATTTTACTAATTTCCTACGTCTTGGTTCACATTAGGTATACACAGAGAAAACCAGTATTATTAGAAAATATTTGTTATATACACACTTCTTTTCACATTTTTTTTTTTAAATTTCCATTTATTTTACAATATTTCAATAAAATAGTATAAAAGCTATAACAGATTGTAGTACGGCATTAAATTTAAAACCTTTCCTGATAGGGGCTCTAGATCTAAAATGATGTGTCAATCATCCAAGGGCATTTGGCAGTATATCTATAACATATATTTGTGAGATATAATGTCTAAAATTATAATAATCGAAATATGGAAATCGTGTTTTATTTTTATATTTTTAATTAGTTGAATTAGCAAACATTGAATGTTAGAATTCAAAATTCAGTTATTTGTGTCGACGGAGTTACTCAGTTTTGTTGCTACTTAAATGACTGCTACTTCATATGAGTTGAAATATCAGAGTTAAAATAATAAGTTAAGCGTATTTATAAAAACCAAAATCAAGCAGATAAGATGTTTTTTTATAGTAATATACTAAGTTCAACATACACTTAATAAAATCTAAAACTCGAAATTAAATTGAAAATCAGATACAAACAATTTAAAGGTTTTGCTGCTCAAAATTTGTGGTTTTATCATAGTTTTCTTTTCTTTAACACTGTTCAGAAATCCAAAGGAAAATCTTGAAACAAAATGCCCCGTTTTTAAAAACTAGACCCTTTTGTGGGAGTGGCCAGAAATAGTGGTGGTAAGTGTTTGTTTATCTCAATGTATCTAGAACAAACCAAGGTAGGTGACAACAACAGCTGATTGAATTAAAGTACAGTATCTCCTGCACCTTTGACGTAATGTTGTTTATCTTGACATATGAGTGGTTTGCTTTGAATATTTTGAGTGCTGCACCTTTGACATCATCGATTTTGCTATTGTTGTTGTTGATGTCACCTACCTCCTTCTCATTCTAGATTTCTTGGTTTATCTTTTCTATATAACATTCTATTGACTAAAGCCCGTTGTTTTTTTCACTGTTGCATACCAGTTGATTGTATATCTACTATATATTTGTCAAATACCACTCACTCATGTATCAGAGAATCTCCATAACCATGGGGTATAGAGGGTTGAAATTTTGCATGGACGTTCCACTTTGCTCAAAAACACTCACTAAGATACCATTTTGCAAAATTCCTCCAGGTCTCCGCTCCACAGGACTTCAAAATTTCCATCTAATGTTAATCTTATGGCCAATATTTAATACATATCAAAGCAACAACGAATCTGAAAAACTATGGGACCTAGAATGTTAAAATTTAGCACGGGTGTTCTTCTTTGCTTATAGGTGCTCACTAAGAAACGGTTTTGAAAAATTCCATCAGGGCTCTGCCACACAGGACTTCAAAATTTCTATCTAATGTTATCCTTCTGGCCAATTTTTATACAAATCTAGGAAACAACGAATATAGAAAACTATAAGACCTACGATGTTGAAAATTGGCATGGACGTTCTGCTTTGCTCATAGGTGCTCACTAAGAAACGGTTTTGCAAAATTCATTTAGGGCTCTGCCACACAGGACTTCAAAATTTCTATCTAATGTTATCCTTATGGCCAATTTTTTATACAAATCTAGGAAACAACGAATATAGAAAACTATAAGACCTACGATGTTGAAATTAGGCATGGACGTTCTGCTTTGCTCATAGGTGCTCACTAAGACACGGTTTTGCAAAATTCCATCAGGGCTCCGCCTCACAGGACTTCAAAATTCGTAATGTTATTCTTATGGCCAATTTTTAATATGAATCTAGGAAAATCATATCTGAAAAACAATATGACCTAAGACAATTATTTGGAACATTTTCAATGGGAGATCCACTTCGCCCATCGGTGCTCACAAAGAAACGCATCTTCGGTGCTCTAGGAAAGCATCTTCAGGGCTCCGCCCCTCGGGTCTATTATTAATTGGTCTAGGGCCAATGGGGTTGAAATTTGGCATGGACATTTCTCTTTGATCAAAGGTATTCCCTAAGAAACGGTTTTGCAAATATAGTTTTTGAAGTCCTTTAGGGCTCCGCCCCACAGAACATCAAATTTACTCTATTGCATCCGTTGTTGAATTTGACATTGACGTTCCTCTTTGCTCACAAGTATTCATTAAGAAACAGTTTTGCAAATATAAAGATTATTATTATATAGTTTTAGAAGTCCTTTAGTGCTCCACCCCACTGGACTTCAAAATTACTCAAGCGCATATGGGGTTGAAATTTGACGTAGACATTCCTCTTTACTCATATGTACTCACTAAGAAACGGTTTTATAAATATAGTTTTTATGTCCTTTATTTAGGGCTCCGCCCCACAGGACTTCATGATTACTATAAAGCCTACAGGGTTGAAATTCTACGTGGACGTTCCTCTTTACTCATGTGTACTCATGAAGAAACAGTTATGCAAGTCCTTTAGTTTTTGAAGTCCTTTAGGGCTTCGCCCCAATGGACTTCAAAATTACTCTATGGCATACAAGGTTGAAATTTAACGTGGACGTTCCTTTTTACTCATATGTACTCACTAAGAAACGGTTTTACAAAATAAGTCCTTGAAGTCCTTTAGGGCTCCGACCCACTGGACTTCAAAATTACTATATAGCCTACAGAGTTGAAATTTGACCTATTTACTTGTTATGTTGCCTACTAAATAAAAAATGGTTTTGCAAAAATAGTTTTTGAAGTCCTTTAGAGAACCCTACGCAAGGTCTATGGGGTTTGAAATTTGACATATTCGTTCCTCTTTGCTCATATGTGCTCATTAAGAAATTTTTTTGCAAAATTCAATGCTCTGCTTACACAATTCTCAAGGAAGAAGATTTCGTTGCTCTTTATATTACTAGGCCTACATGTAAAATGAATTTAATCACGGGCGAAGCCGTGACGGGCAACAGCTAGTTAGTTATGATTGTTAGTATATGATTGTTGATTGTATATTAGTTTTACCATATAATTGGTTAACAGTTGCTTTTTAATCAGTTTATTAATTTAGTTTTAATTTAGTTTAAACAATTTATAAACATTACTTTTTAACAAAGCATAGGTTTGCCTTAAAAATATAACACCTGACCATGAGTCACTGAAAGATATTATGAACTATTAAAAACGTTATTTAGGTAAATCTGTACTCGAAGTTTATTTTTTTTTTTATTTACAGTTTAAATCTCTCCCCCAACCCAAAATTCTCTAGAAGGATCAATTTTAAAAAGTCCTATGATTGCAAAGCACAATTAGACCGATGTTTTGTCAATATGGCATGTCCAGTCTACCAGCTGCGTCGTATGATGTCACGGTCGCTAGTAGACACGAGTGATATCCTCCAAGGATTACGTGCGGAGCGGACGCCAGATGGGTCTAATCTCTCTTATTGGTTTTGTGGAACAACTCAACAAACAATTATCGAGAACTGATCCTTCATGTCGGATCAGCGATGGACAGAAACTGTTATATGGGCTCTAATCTTCATTCTCATCAGTGGTGGGGGATGGCGCCAGTTATCTGGAATTTGTACTAGTGATATTTAATTATGCTGATAAAGTTATTTAAAACAAAGCAAAATGATGTTGAAGTTTTAATGAACTCCATGATAAAAACTATAGGTGAAAATGCCAGTAATGTATTATTTTGTGAATTTATAAAAGTTCTGAATGGTAAAAAACTTATACAGTATTGTTGTCAAGCTTATTTATTATTTTAAGGTTAAATACCAGATTTTCAGTTCCATTTTTAGTTTAAAAAATTGGAAAAATTAAAAAACTCGCCAAGATATAATGGACACATTTATTGGGAAACAATTTATCTATCACAGAGCGCTTCATAATTTAGATGGTTAAGCCATGTATTTTAATCCACAGGATGGGTGAAGAGAAACTAGGTATTAGTATTAGAAAACTCTTACAAAATCCGTAATGATGATACTTATTTATAACATAACAATGTATATGTGTTTATTAACATAAGAAAACATGGAAATTAGTTAAATCTCAACATAAGCACCAGTGATGTCGACCGACTTTCTTCAATGTTCATAGGAACACAATTTACCCTCTTCTGAATAAAGTCAATTTGAAGATTGGAGATAACAAGCGCCAACTATTACCAGCTGATTTATAACAAAAATGAAATGTAGGTACTACTAAACGTTAAATAATCCTCAGTATTATGACTCGATTTCCAACACGAAATCATTAAAATTACAGCATTCATTACAGTTTTTAAACCACATTACGTTGATTCAATTGGATTTTTAACGGAGATATTAAGTATTAATTAGAAAACACATACAGACAGACAAATGTAAAAACAAGCAAGACGTATGATAAATTAGTAAATTCGAACCTAAGGAGCAATCTGATGGTGAAATTTGTTTTGATAATTTTGGGGACAACCTATATCATGTTAGACGAAAATATTGAATGTTTGCCGTTAGTGTGATAAACCATTTAAACCGGTGAGTATTTTAAATTTAAATAAACCAAGAATTTGAGGGGCAATTTGCATAGTCATCATTCCTCATCTATCAATAAGAAACCTTTGGTAGCTTGAACAGAAAATATAAATTTCAAACAACATTTCAATATTTCATGTAACTAAAAAAAGTAAATGCGTATTTACGCATGCTGAAGTAACCTCAATAACCTTCCGGTGTTTCCATCTATTATCCAACTTCAATTTGCACCTCCATTCATAATTACTCCCCACAACCATAAATTACTCACTAATATATTCTTAATTATGTTAACACCTCGGAAATGTTGCACGGGAAATCTCTACTTGCATCTATAACACGATCATTAACAATGTACCTCAATTGATATGAAATCAGTCTTAGTTAATTGTCAGCAATTTGGTGTTGATTTCCCTGAAAGCGACCTGAGCACTTCCCACATTAGCAGTTAAAGTTACAAATGTATGGCTGAGTTGTGAGTTATTCTCACAGAAAAGCTTAATTGCCACCGTCCAGGACACGATGTGCGAAGAGGAAGAAACCCACAACTGTTGCCCAAGAGGTTTCAGTGAGAACGTTTGTCAAAATCCTAGATTTTGGCTTGCTTGAAATTACCTGTTAATTATGTAACAGGTCCACAAAGTGCCTTATCTGTACTCTGTAGAGTGCAGTGAGGGCACTTGACGCAAGAGTTGCATATTCAATTTTTCCTACGAGTGCCAAATATTTACTATATAAGTATAATATATTTAATACTCATAGCCTACATAATGAATTTCCTTCAGTTAGTTAAAGATTAATTGGATTTTTCAGGTAGGAGATTTAACGACACTGTTATAGCAGTCTCTGCAAGCACGGGGTGAAAAGGTCACCACTTAAATCACTAAGTCACTATAACAGTTATTTGTTTTGTACACTTCTGTTTATGTTTATGTCAATTCTATAGAAGAAGACAAGAACATTATGTCAGATGTTTACATGTAGTGTTGCCAACTAATTTCTGCTTAAAACACGTTACGTTGCTGGTCAATCTATATATTTTAATACGCAAGCATGTTTCATTTCCTCCTTTTTTCTCAGCTCGTGTGCATCGTAGGATAAATCCGAGCATACCGTTAGAAAGGTATAGTCCTGTAGATGAGCAGAATCACATTATAATTCACATCGGACTCCAGGGCTACGCCCCACAGGCATTCAAAGTTCCAATGTTAATCTTATGGAGAAAGAAGAATTGAATCAATCATTAGACAGCTGTTGTAAAAACAACTGCTAGAAAAATTAGGAAAACAGATGTTTTAGATCTAAAATGTTTTTAAGCTTTTTGGGGCCAGATCAACTGAAATTTTGATCGAATTTCGATCAGGAGGCGATCTCTAGGGTAAATTATTTTGTGTTTTTAATGTTTAAACACTTGAGTGTGAAAAGTAAATTTAGAGTCCACAAAGTAAAATTAATACGGCAATCGACTATTATGCGACGCTCCTCGAGTGCGAAAACAAATGCTTTCACAGACAGACGCAGGAAAAATAGGTTTTCATCGTTATCAGAGAAAGTCAGTAGGTATAAGTTAATTTTGTCTTCTACTAGTATTCCATTTTTTAAATTCTTTTTTCATTAATGCCTACTAGGGCCCTCCCTGGCGCCCAAGGTCCCCTATTTTAGAGCATCGTGAGGTTGATATTAATAACAATAATAGATTTATTCTCAAAATGATACATCATCAGGAACAAAATATACAAGTGATAAAATTGAGGGTCCAGGCATGGGCAACGCCTGTGCGGAGGGACCGAGTTAAAAAAATCAAGTCCTTTCTGTAGTACGAGCACATAAACTGGTTTCTGTTGTGAACATGTCAACAATAAATAAAAATAAAAAACTATTGTTTGTACCTATTGTTGTGCTACCTCCCTATGCCTCCTCAGACCCTTCCTGAGCACTACAGACCTCCTGGAATACTGCATCGTGAGGTATTTTATGTGTGCAAAGTCATATCGCACCACTACCTCCCTGTGCCTCCTTGGGCCCTCCCTGGTACCCCAGACCTCCTCTCCTAGTGTATCGTGAGGTTGTTTTTATATGTGCCCAATCATATTGCACAACTACCTCCCTGTGTCTCCTTGGGCCCTCCCTGGTACCCCAGACCTCCTCTCCTAGTGTATCGTGAGGTTGTTTTTATGTGTGCCCAATCATATTGCACAACTACCTCCCTGTGTCTCCTTGGGCCCTCCCTGGTACCCCAGACCTCCTCTCCTAGTGTATCGTGAGGTTGTTTTTATGTGTGCCCAATCATATTGCACAACTACCTCCCTGTGTCTCCTTGGGCCCTCCCTGGTACCCCAGACCTCCTCTCCTAGTGTATCGTGAGGTTGTTTTTATTTGTGCCCAATCATATTGCACAACTACCTCCCTGTGTCTCCTTGGGCCCTCCCTGGTACCCCAGACCTCCTCTCCTAGTGTATCGTGAGGTTGTTTTTATGTGTGCCCAATCATATTGCACAACTACCTCCCTGTGTCTCCTTGGGCCCTCCCTGGTACCCCAGACCTCCTCTCCTAGTGTATCGTGAGGTTGTTTTTATGTGTGCCCAATCATATTGCACCACTATCTCCTTGTGTCTCTTTGGACCCTCCCCGGTACCCCAGACCTCCTCTCCTAGTGTATCGTGAGGTTGTTTATGTGTGCCTAGTCATATTGCACTACTACCTCCCTGTGCCTCATTGGGCCCTCCCCGGTACCCCAGACCTCCTCTCCTAGTGTATCGTGAGGTTGTTTATGTGTGCCTAGTCATATTGCACCACTACCTCCCTGTGCCTCCTTGGGCCCTCCCCGGTACCACAGACCTCCTCTCCTAGAGTCTCATGTAGTTTACGACCATCCCGCACTATTGTTCCCTCATGGGCACGCTTTATGCTCC
The DNA here is from genome assembly GCA_030545055.2 of Neoaliturus tenellus. Taxonomy (NCBI): domain Eukaryota; kingdom Metazoa; phylum Arthropoda; class Insecta; order Hemiptera; family Cicadellidae; genus Neoaliturus; species Neoaliturus tenellus. The sequence continues at coordinate 8,876,457 of CM061533.1, forward strand.
AATATAAATAATTGAAACTCCGTCGTTCCATTGTTCTCCGAGTGATGTTGTATTATTGAATGTGCCGCCCGACCACGATTATGCTAAGCGAAATTACAATGTGTCCGCTGACAAGGTAATGTCGACCGTATTAATGGGCCGGAGCACCGCCCGACGGACGCGAGTCGCTTGCGCCCCTCGGGCCCCGCTATTATGCGATATTGTGTGGCTTTGCTCTGGGTGTTTCTATCATAATGTAAATGTTGTTTTGTTTGCTGATCAAAAGACTTGGGGTGGCACGATTTAGTTTTTGTTTTATTTTTCAGCGATAAATTACTAAATTCCTTTGTTAAACCAAGGCATCGAAGATGAAATTACGTCGATATCTGATCAGTAATACAGGAATTATAGTAATACATTTATAATTAGTGAGTATTTTCGAGTGAAAAACCATATTAAATTTAAAACAGTATTATTTTGTGTGTTTATAATTTGAATGCAAAACTAATAATGGCAATTAAAGTAGGCCTGCAAGAAGAACTACAAAAATAAAACTATGATTATACAGTATTCGTAAGTCATGAATTAGTATTTCAATGAAGATTTGATGCGAATCATGTACCTGGACAGTTGATGATATAAAAGTTATACATTTCATGTTACAACAATTATGAAAAATGTGCGGTATCATATTTTTTATTGTACGGTTTATTTAAAGTGAAAAAATTTTAAGTTCGTTTTTATTGTTATAAATAATCTAAAACACTAATATGCTTTTAATTATAAGAAATTTATTTGTTTTATTGTCAAACTTATAGATATATTTTCTTAGGTTCTTCAATGTTATATAAATATTAGTTGATGGAAGTACTTCGTGTTTTTCTTACTTTTTGTGCAATCTTAACCACTGTTTAAATTTGAAATCTCTCTTGGAGAAACTTAGTTAAATAACAACAAAAAAGTTATAACAAAGCCAAACAAAAAGTTTACAGCTCCAACAATCTCATCAGTCTGATTGAAGAAGGAAAATTAAGGAAATCGAGGTAGGTTTTGCTCTGTCACAAGAGAAATAGAATCAAATGACCGGAGAGAGGTAATAAACTAGGGTCGTTATTAGGGCTGGTCTAATTGTAATGACCGCTAGAGCACGCTTCTACGCCGCTAACAAATCGCGGCTACTTGTTTATGTCGCTGCTCTGCCAGCGCGAGTCCGCGCGCGTGCGTGCGTGTGTGTGTGTGTGTGTGTGTGTGTGTGTGTGTGTGTGTGTGTGTGTGTGTGTGTGTGTGTGTGTGTGTGTGTGTGTGTGTGTGTGTGTGTGTGTGTGTGTGTGTGTGTGTGTGTGTGAGCTCATTAAATGCAGATTAGTTGCTGAATCATTTGTTCATGCGCATGCTGCTATCATTTAAGACCTAGCTCGTGTCAGGCTTCATAAAACATTGTAAAAATTAGTATGGTTGTAATATGGAAAATCAGTTAGTGTATTTCATTAAAGTATTATAGCCTTAAAATAGAAATGACATTAAAAAAAGATACTGTAGTTGAATAAATAGGACTTTGCAATAGTAAACATGAGTTTAACATTGGGTAAAATGTCTAGTTAGAATAAAAAAATGTTAAATCCGTTTAGACAAAAGAAAGAACAAATCGTTCAAACCAATAATCACCAAATTTATATTCTTTATATCAACTGTATAACGTAACTTTTCATTCCTGTATAAAGTAAAATTAAACCATCGGCTTAATACAAAAAGACAGTGAACATGTAAAATAGTTATTTCGAAAATGTTGAAACTGTTGGAAGAAGTTATTTTTTTATAGATTGCATCAAATAATTATACGAGTCGTTGCCCGTCAATACTACAATAGTACCAGGAGGACCGAGCGTTGCTCGGTGAAATATTAGTAAATTTAAATATCAGAATAAACTTTATTGACATTTAATATGCAGTACATAAACAGCTGTTACATTTCTTTTTGAAGTTCTGAATGTACTTCTTGTTTATATGTTGTTAATTCGTTGCCAACATGGCAACCCATAAGCCCAATGTTAAAATTTTGTAATTTTAAACTTTAATTTTTAGCAAAATTAGATTTTCCCTGGGGGCGAGACCCATCTCAATCGTATTTTTAAGGTAAAACTAAGTTCATTCCAAAATTTGAAGGAAATCGTCGGAGCCGTTTTTGAGATAATTGTGCAAGCAAGCAAACAAGCAAACAAGCAAACATTGCTCGTATAAGAGTATAGGATATGGACACAGCTCTAGTCATGGTGAGTGGACCCTAAGCAGATGGTGTAAACTATCTGTAAAATGTACTATTATTGCTATTTACTTAAAATTAATCAGCTGCTTTACATAATTTTACGTCGGCCCACGTTTATATAAATACGTTTTTAGATACTGGCCTTAATAAACCATTGAGCGTTTGCTCTTCTACTGTATATTTAGACAATTACCTAGTGTATTTACAATCAGCTCATTGAAAGATTGTGAAATAAATTCATTGCAAGGGTTTGGAAAATTCAATTTTTTTAATAAGAGGAAGTGAGACAATGCTCAATTAAATAAAACCTGCTAATATAGAAAAGTTTAGCTTTTATTTGGTACAAACTGCACGTAAATTGGCGGAGTAGAAGTCCCAGACGAACTGTCCAAAGATGTTTTTCCCTACTAGTTTCTATATATTGATAAAAAATATTTTTAAATTGCGCTTGATTATAACATACTTGAGTTTCTTTTAAAACAACCACTGTATAAATCCTCATTACCCCAGCACGAGGTGACACGGGACACGAAATATATCAACGGTATCGAGGCGCAATCGTGTATAAACGGCGATTTACAGCGCGCACGCTGGTTAGGTCGGCGAAAATTAAGTCACGATAGTTTAAAGGCCTGAACCAACAGACCATAAATGTAAGTTTTATCAGCAAACAGGTCGATTTGGGTTACAAGGGTGCGTGTTTGCGTCCAGCGCCGCGCGAGGCAGCACCGTCGCGTCGGCGCGGGACTGGCGACTACAACATTGTCGATCCTATCGCCCCGTCACGTCAATGGTCACATTATGTAAATATCCGTCAATTCCGCACAAGCACGGGTCTTAATTTAGTTAATTGTTTTATGGTATACATACTGGTTGGTTTCGTGTTTGCACCCAGTTTTGTAGAGATTCGCTGGCGGTCGGTGTAAAGTGTGCAAGGGCATGTGCCAGGGATTATGAAGAAGCAAAAATTATATTTGGGGTGTTCAAGATTAGCATACAATTAAGTATTAATACAAACAAATTTTCTTACAAAAATGGTATACCGGTTAAACTATAGTTTAGCTTAATCAACAATGTACGAGAGAGCATCCGAAAATAAAAACGAATTGCCTTCATGCTGTGAATAATTTCACTGAATGTTAAGATTTACAATCAATAAATAAAGATTTTATTTATAAATACATGGTTAGGCCCAAAGTTTCCTTCTTAGACCTAACATAGGCCTAAAAACTATTTTTAACCAAGTTTCTTACCCGAAGAGTAATTTTTATTCCTCATGTTTAAGTTTGTTTTTAGGTAGGCCTAACGGTAAATTTTTAGTTACATTTAAAAATAGGCTATTGAGGACTTTGCTAGCTTGTTTATCGTGTTTGAATATTTAAATGAGGAAAATTTAGTCTTACAGCTCATTATTTGCAATAATTTGTATAAAAATCCATCGCGAATATGTGACTAATGCTTTTAATAGTTTATTAAATATACATAAAATAATTTGACTAAGTGTATTTTTTGTCGCAAGAAAAATACATTAAAAAAAACAACTTATTTTTAAAATTGTATAGGCCTAATAAGTATAATTCGCATTATGTTTGCACACTGTGCTCCCTCAAATAATATAGCACATCAACCATTCCTACTACTGGAATCGTATTTCTAAAAATATTCCGTGTAAATTTAAATAGCTCTCCTCACGCGACAACTGTGGAATCGGGTGTATCCATTTTGCCCCACGGTTTCGGGCCCATCTCAAAACAGGACACTTGCCCCACGGGGTTAACAGTCAGAAAAAATGACCGCTAAGAACAGGACACTTGCCCCACCAGAAGAGAGGGCGGTACAGCCCCTCTCCCAACGGCCTGCTGCTCTCTCGCCTCTCTCGCTCTCTCTCTCCCTCACTCGGCTTGGCTGGTGGTTGCCTGAATGCTCTGTTGCGTGACGTCATCATAAAGCACAGTCCCGTATGAATTGCATTGTAGCCCCCTGCTTCGCTTACTCACATTACGACTACATGCGACCCTCTAATTGAGCCGAATAGATCACTTAACATTCCTAAATAAAGATTCCTTTGTTATTCGATATCAAGATTCAATAATAAATAACGTATGCGAGTATTAAAAGAAATACAAAATGCTAACATCAAAATAAGAGAGCGTGCAAAACAGTTTCTCCCATAAAACTGTAAGTTAAAGTAACCCTCTTTCCGTGGCGCGAGAATGATAGTTGTGATGGTAAAAAAAGTACTCCTAGAGTTATCGTAATCTCCGGCTTGGTGGTATATTTAGTATAAAACACAAGAATGCTTAATGTCTACTAGTTTTTTCTTTGAAATATTGCATACTGTTTACTGTAATTAAATAGAAAATGAAACATTAATTTAAAATCACACTAGAATGATATTATATTAACTAATGATAATTTGCCCAAATTATCTTTATTCTAATTAAATACCATAATTAAATTACACAATGAAACCTTGTAATAATATACTGTTTGGACAAAAGAAATCAGTTACATGGCTGCTACTATGAAATAGTATAGTAAATATTAACGTTGAGGCTTTTATAATTTTTGATTGAAAACCTTCAATCTGGCGTTTTTGACTTGGGATTGACTAAAAATGTTTAATCACTCCTGGAACGAAAAAAATTTAGGAATGTTAAGTGATCTATTCGGCTCAATTAGAGGGCCGCATGTAGTCGTAATGTGAGTAAGCGAAGCAGGGGGCTACAATGCAATTCATACGGGACTGTGCTTTATGATGACGTCACGCAACAGAGCATTCAGGCAACCACCAGCCAAGCCGTGCGAGGGAGAGAGAGAGCGAGAGAGGCGAGTGAGCAGCAGGCCGTTGGGGGAGGGGCTGTACCGCCCTCTCTTCTGGTGGGGCAAGTGTCCTGTTCTTAGCGGTCATTTTTTCTGACTGTTAACCCCGTGGGGCAAGTGTCCTGTTTTGAGATGGGCCCGAAACCGTGGGGTAAGTGGAACACACGCGTGGAATCAACTTTTGTAAAATGTCACAGACACCCGAACAGAAGGAAACGGAAAACCAACGTGATACTTACCGCAATAAACAACCACCATTACAGATGTCACCTGCCTAAACAACCAGTTGTAAATTACACTTCCAACTCTGCCCCGACTAATTAACTAGCCAGACTGTAATTTCGGAGCCGAAATAGAGTCGAAAACACAGAGGAGGACCAGGGAGTGAGTCAGTGACAGTAGGCGAAGAAGTGGCAATAATTACAGGAGGGGACATCCGTTAATGTGACTAACTAGCCGCCATAACTGTCACAAGGGTGCAATTAACCTACTAGACAGGCCATTGTTACACCTCGGCGACAGGAATTAAAAGACTCAATTGCGCTCTCCGTCTACAACACCGCAATCGGTTGTAATTCAACCCAGAGTCAGGGTTAATTGTGAAGCGATTGAGGAAAGGTGGATGTGAGGTTCAACTGCTTTCTACAAGCTGTAGGGAGAGAAATACGACGTTCCTCGTGGAAGGGATGTTCCTCGAAGATCCAACGTAAAACTTATTTGTTTGCTTAGGAGAAATATTACATCTTACTACATTTTAATGCAATATAAATAAGTGAAAGAGATATTGTTTACGAAGTTGGCAGTGTTTAAGTTGTTGTTTAAAAATTTAACATTTCATAGTTCAAGTTATAATTCAATGCCTAATTGTGTGTTTAAAGGTTTCAGTACTTATCGTTTGTTCGAATTTGTGTTATAGATTTAAAATTACTCATAAAGATAAATTTCCAAAAACGGTACCATAACGTTATGCACGTAATGTTATGGTCATAAACACATGCATGACAGAAATAATTTTCCTTTTAAACACAACCATACATCCCCACTGTAAAATTTTCTAACCAAACTCTCCCTAAGATTCAAGATAGGTTAATATCTTAAAACCTTCTCATTACAACACAATCATAAAATACAGGAGGAAGAAATGCTGTTATATAAAAGTCTGACAACAGTAGCAAAACGTGCTGTTTTCTCAACAACAGCCGGTGAAACCCTTCAATTATAAGATGCATTCAGCGTCAATTAGTGGTGACCTGGCTAGAAAGTGAGCAGACCTCATTTGTCGGTCCAAAGGTCTAATTTGCCTTCCTCTATGTAATGGGATACGCATTAATGACAAATTAAATTCGAGAAAACCACTTAAGGATCACTTACCAAGTTGTTCATTTGTCTAAGTAATTTCCTCCCATTATTTTGGCGTAATGTGTGAAACGTAAGAGAGCTCAAGCAACAGGATATATGTGAGAAGCGCAGCCTCCTTGTGAAACGACGGACGAGAGAAATATGGAGTTAAAAAGGAGAAAACACCTTTAACAGTAACGTATCTGCAGATGAGGAGAGCAAGATTCATCTTCACCCTGTGCCAGTAGCCCATTGTTGCCCAGTCGGCAATGTAATCCATACGGCTTTTAATGCAAAACATTTTATTCCCCTGTTTCGGACACAATTTTTCAACCGATTTTCTTTAAACTTGGTAACTGTTTAGTTGAGTAGTTATATTAGGCCCCTCATAAGTAGTGTCTTTTGGCCACTCCTGGCCCAGTTCAAGGTCAGCGGTTGGAAGTGGCAGGTGTGGGTTCGAACGTGGCAGCTGTCCATGGGGGCGAGGGAGGGATGGGGAGGGGAGGGAGGGTTTACAGGAGGGGATGGAGTTTCGGGAGCGCATTCGTTTGCGGATCGTCGACGGGGAAGGTTGTAGCGGTTAGGGTTTAAGAACAAAATTGACCAGTGGCGAGGGTGGGATTCGAACCCGGCCCGCCGGCGTGTGAAGCCGGCGCCTTACCCCTGCGCCACCGAGGTAGTTGTCGGGAGGCGGTGGAAATGTGTCAGATAGCCTGTGGCGACGGCCGGCGTAAGGGTTCGCGGTTTGTCCACCAGAGTGTACTAGGGGCGCGTTTAGTTCTCACTTTATCCAACAGATCGTAGCACGTGTGGCTGCACCTAGTTTACCTTAAACCCGACAGAGTGTAGCTCAGTTATTTTGCTGGAGAGAAAAAGATAGATAGCTTAAGAAAAGTATCGGTAGCCGCAGAATGTAATTAATTATTCAGGTGCAGGATCGCAAGTAATGTTCCGTGGATAATAAAGTGGGGTTAGAACTGTAATAGTAGACGGTTGTAAAGTGTATCACCTGCAGGTGTGCAAGAAATGTCCCGTGCACGATGAAGTAGGATTACAATTGCCAATTGTACAGGTAAATACTGTATTGCAGCAGTAAGTACAATACTAGACGGTTGTAAAGTGTATCACTTGCAGGTGTGCAGGAAATGTCCCGTGCACGACTAAGTGGAATTACAATTGGCGATTGCAAATGTGTCAGATAGTCTGTGGCGACGGCCGGCGTAAGGGTTCGCGGTTTGTCCACTAGAGTGTACTAGGGGCGCGTTTAGTTCTCACTTTATCCAACAGATCGTAGCACGTGTGGCTGCACCTAGTTTACCTTAAATCCGACAGAGTGTAGCACTGGGTGGAAAAGTACGGGAAAAGGATGCAGGGGTACCAATCCCCAGGTAAACCCCAAAATATCCCCATGAATTCCCCAAATTTCCCCGCATTGTTACCAACTTATGCTATCCGCTACAAACATAAGAAATGAAATGCTGGGGGGTTATACTATAAAAAGTGTGTAAAACCCAAAAATGTTGCCCATACAGTATATAAAATCAATGGCTAGAAGCTGTTGAAACCGTGGAGTTAGATTGTTTCTGTAAAATGTGTTTTGTGCGTAAAGTTTCAGCTGTAAAGTGTTCGGAGCCATGATAATACTTGTGTGAGGAGACGCGTACTCTTTAAAAGTTAGCCGACATATGACCGCGACGGGGAAGGTTCCATAAGAGAGAGAGAGAAGTAGATAGATAGTTTAAGAAAAGTATCGGTAGCCGCAGAAGTTAGTTTTAATTATTCTGTACGGGTTGGTCATCAGCCATAGGAGTACGAGAAATGTCCCACGGATGAGTACTCTTACTTACATTTGGCGATTGCACAGGTGGATCTTACGCTGTGTATCTAGAGTTTTGTATTAATAACGAGCTTTTAGTTGTCCTATAGTTCAAGATTATAGAGCAGAATAAAACACATATTGAAGGAGGAGCGGTCATATAAACTAGCTAATAACGTGAATAAGAATAGTCGGGCAGGATCGCCAACAGGTGTAACAAGATCGAAACGTCGATACTTTTTAGCATGTCAGTTAAGACAGTCTGTAAAATAATATCAGTAGAACAAAATGCTGCAAAGGTCAGGTCTTGCACAATACAACTGGTGAAAACTGAAGTGTTTCTTAAGCTTAGCCAATGTAGTACGCGGCCTGGAAACAGTGGAGTCAAATTGTTTCTCTAATATGTGTTTTGGGCGTAAAATTTGTTGCTGTAACGTTTGCGGAGCCAAGATAATACCCAAGGGGAGACGTGTACTGTCCAACTAGTCAGAGCGTATATGGTCGGTCGGTGGACGCAAGTGTGTCCGAATATATAGAGACTGATAGCGTGCTAAACGAAACTAGCAGAAATGAACGTAAGTTCAAACAAGTACAGTTGTACTATTGTGTACAGAGGTAATACTCATTAAAACGGTGTTTACCGTATGAGATTTGGCGAACAAATGGAGAACGACGGTTAGATGGCTGATTTTATAGGGACAGCTATTGGTATAGGTTGTAGACGGCGTGCGAGGGTGTATAAAGCTCTGTCGGCAGATGTGCCGGTAATTTATGCACTAAATCTGCATATAATAGTTCCAGAAATCTCCCAAAGTAGACGCGGCAGATGTACGTTTGTCATTCACGTTACACAAGTCTGTTTCATTTAATAATTTACCTTTCAAAGAATTCAATGAGAAATATATTGAAGTTGTTTTGGAATATTATTTATCCAACCCAACAAGCTGAGCCGTGCATTTTAATTTTGTCAAGTTTAGGTACATTATTTAATTAGACAGCCTTTGACCAGCAGTTATTAAACTATGACACGGTCGGTTTAGTGTTTTAAGAGTATAGCGAACAACAATCTTATTTCTGTTGTTATAAAAACATAATAAATTTTCGTTTTAATAAAAACATATAATGATTTTAGGGAAAAAAAACTAAGTATGGGACCTTAAATCCAAGGTTTGGATTCAGTTTGTAATATTCGTATTGTGTTTGTAAAAGTCTTGGGTTTAAAAACTGCGTATTTATCATAGGAAACAAGTATTAAAAGTTTAAGAAACTCCGCTTTAAAGTTAGCTTAAACATCTAAACAAACCTGAATATATTTTCTAGTACAAAACTTTCGTATAACTTTTCTATTAAATATGTTTATAATCTGACTAGCTATGTAGCCTATACCCGCTCTTAACGCGGAGTGTGTGTGTAAAGTTTATTGAAACAAATCATATCAATGGCTTCACAAATTCAATAGATCACATTCAGTTGGTTTATTCCAACATATCTAGATATCAAGTTTTTATGCTTAATAGTTCCCAGGTACATTTGTCAAACTCTTGTTACATACGTTTCTCATTTAGGTAAGAAGCTATTTCCAAAAATGTTTTTGTTGCAGTTTGATTTAACATTTAAATTCGTATAGTGGTTTACTTTATAGTCATATGAGAATAAACTCTATCAAGAAAACTCATATTTTTTTAAAAAATATTATAGATTATTATGAAATATAATATTGAATCCTTGATTGGATGTGATGACAGCCACATACCTGCATAACTTGTTCTACCCATGAAAGCTATCTACAGACGCATGTACAACATTAAATCTAAATTCAAAACTAATCAATGCTTAAGTTTTAAGCGACAATACTAATTGTGTAACAATATGCATAAAGTATTTTAATATTCATATTTATAACCCAGAAGTAGTTGACTTAACTCACCGTATTTAGGCTAGTCAAAAGTTAAAGGGTTTAATATGAATGAGTCAGTATTTAACATTTTAAGTGTTGTCATTTTAAGTGGTGAAAATGACAAACTGTATAATTCAACTCAAAGGTAGATTCGAATACTCCCATAAGATTAACATTCAATATTTCTTTTACTATGAGGCAGAACCTTTTTGACGAACGATGCTTTGGAACGGCTAAAATTGTTCGAATTGCACCATTTAACAGTAATAAAAATTTCCATACCATTTTACTAAAGCCCTTGTCGTGTGAAAAGAGATTAAAGATTGGTATCATAGCACAACTTGGCTACTTTGACGTAATATGGGGCGAATCCCTAAGGTCGCTAAGGCAATTAAAGTAGCAATGAACATTTACACCACTCTAGTCTATGATATGAAAAAGAAAAAAAAATTAGACCATTAGGTAAAATCGTTATCCCATGAAAAGAGAACAAAATATTACCCATGAGCGTTACAGACATAGTGACGGACAGAAAGAGAGAGATGGAGACAGACAGAGGTATGCTATGCATACAAAGTAAAAATAACCGAACATTTCAAGATTCTAATCAATGTACAGACAAAACACAAATTTTATTAATAAAAATAGATTGTTGCGGGAAACTCAAGTAAAATATAACGCAAGAGGGAATGTAAGTTACTTATAATAATTATACAATAAAATAATTATACATTAAGTGATAAACAGAAAATAGAGCGAATTTTTCTTTTGCCCAGCCAATTTACCAACGTGACGACAGAGTTGTTTAGAATATGCAGATGCATCACAAGTTACTTTTTGTTGACATCCTTTGATTAAATTGTCAACATATCATGATATCGCTTATAGTAATTTGTAGTAAGTATTTATTGTAAATAGTTAATTAGATTCTTAATGAATGGTGCGGTTTTAACTCTTTTACTGATAAGATCCCCTACACCTAATAGATACTAAAAGCCCTTTTGCGATTCAAGGTTTATATTTAGTGATTTTACATGAATAGTTGATTGGTTTGGTTGCTGCGTGGATTGCTTTATTAAACATGTTAACAAACTAATCAGCTGCTTCGTTAGAATCGGTGCAATTAGTAATTGTATCCGAATGTTGCAAAAATAAAATATAACTATCTTTTCCTTATCTATAAAAAAAATTGGAGGTTTGAGAACAAGGATTTACATGTTGTGCCGTTGTTACAAGATACCAATTTTCACCCTATAAAAAACATTGAGGTAACGTTCCGCAAGCGGTGTTCTGTTATCCACAATAATACATAATTTGGTGGCTTCTATAACAACCAATGCATTTGGTCCCTCAACCGAGGTTCATAATACCGCTCAAAGTCATGAAAAACAGTTCCAGGTCTTGGAACGACCTCTGATAAACAACAAGGAACGTGAACGATCACAATGAAGCAATAAAAAAACAACTTTATACCCATCCAAAGTGCTTTGCTGTACAAATTATATTTGCATACATTATTTAAATATTTGCTAGGTACATATAGTTATACCACCTTAATATTTGTATATAATACAATTTTCGCGCACTTGAAGCCGCAGTCATACGACTGTCGGCTTGGTTCTCAAAAACCCAATTAGCTAGAAACTTAAAACAAAAAATTTACTTAAAACTAATATACTGTACAATGTATCTGACAGCTTACTTGTATTTTTTTCTGCACCTTCATAGCTACATTACTTTTAATCTTAACTGTGATTTTTTTCACAATCTTATTGTAGCCTAATAATTATAGGGAGCAGATTACTTTTGATTTCCCTATCTCCACCATGTTAACATATGTTCTTTTTTTCTCACAAACTATTACAGATAAATGGTTGTAATTTTTTTCAATATGGACTTTAATTTCTAAGCCATCTTTAGGCCAGTGGATTTTTTATGTACTTTCGTTTTGTATTGATAATGTTCTATTTATTAAATATCATAAATGGTTGATTTTAAAACATTAAAAAATTATAGATGTTTTGTGAGTCATACTTTCGAAAACCCTCTGGTCTAAAGTGTTATGACATCCTAGTGGTGCGTGAAAAATTTCACTTTTGTTATACAAACGGTTACCAAGTTAAAGGTATATTTACGTTAGGTTAGGTAAGGTAAATATCAAATTGTATCAATTCCACTCCATGCCCACTTTTTAATTTTTGCCATAAACCCTATGAGGACAAGCCTTTAGGTTTGCCGCTATATTAGTGCTATAAGCAAATATGTGTTAAGCCTTACCTAGTGAATGTACATATCGAATTTCACCGAATTGCGTTAATAAATAGAGGGTTTTGAATTCCTCATAACAAGAACAACGTGAAAAATATTTGTTTTTTATTTTTCTCTGTAACCTGTTAACCCAAACTAAAAATTTTAAAACAAGATTGATTTTTTAAACTCTTTTAAAATGTTTTTAGTTAAAAGAAAACAATTTTCTTTAGTTTAAAAAATTGAGATTCAAAATTGTCAAAAATTCATTTGAAACCTCATAAAACCTTGTTTCCATAACCCGATCATGCTGCTTCACGAATTTATGAAAATAGAGCTGGTCTTAAACCTCCATATCAATTTAATAAGAATTGGTGGTTTTCTTGTTACCAGTACCAAGGACACATGCATACAGATATATATTAATATGTGAAAATGAACAAATGGTGTTCACAGGTTTTTGAACTAAAATGAACCTCGCACGAACGCTGCTACCAAAATAATAGAGACCCAAATTAGACAAACATTACTAAGTTATTGCTAATAAAAATAGTTGGCTTTAATTCACTTTTGATATAGTGTCATAGTAATCAAGCTATTAAATCTACACCAGACTCTTCTCAGATAACAGCTGTCAAAAAAAACTGCTTAAAATAAAACATTCCTTTATTTTTGTTTACTTTTAGTTGTTATTTCGTTAAAATAGCAACCCGTAAGATCAATGTTAAAAATTACAATTTTTTAAACTTAAATTTAGAGCAAATTCGATTTTTCCTGGGATTGAGGCTGTTTCTAAACTTATCTTTTGGGCCAAAACACTCTTAAATGCAAAGTTTAAGCAAAATCTATCCGCTAGATTTCAAGATCGTAGAACATACATCCCTTCAGACATTGCTCGTATTTAAAGTATAGGATTGAAACAAGATACAAGATACTTTATTTTTAAGTTCCTTTATTTTTAATCACACCATGTATGGAAATATATTTTTTCACAAGGCTAAAAGACTTGAATGCGAGGAAGAGGTTAAGATTCACGTATCACTAACGACATTTCTAAGGTTAATATATAATTATGAATATATCTAACATCAACCAAATTAAATGATTAGCTTAAATTAATGTAAAAATAAATCCTAAAATAAATAAATCTAAATCCTAAATAATTAAATAAATCTAAATCCTAAAAATAATAACAAATTAATACATTAAATAAAAAATATAGATTCTGTTTCCAAATTCTTGTATAAAACTGGAGATAAATTTAATTTGTATTAATTTTTAGAAATAGTATGATATTTAAAAAAGAAAGTCTCTTTAATAAATTATAAAAAGTAATAATAAAAGAGAACAAGTGTTATCAAGCTTCACATCTATTTGGTTTGAATTAGCAGGCAAAAAGCGGCTTTATTTAGTGTTTGAGGAAAGTATTAAGTATATGGAGATTGTTTCAGCGACACTAGGACTGATGCTTAAGAACCACTCCTCCACCCTTCTCTTGTAGACGGCAACATTGATAGCCTTAGTATTTGTGATATTGTTTGGAAGGTGTCTGTAAAGGTGGTGGGCCAGATAAAAATAATTATGCAAATCTACTCTTAATTTTAAGTTTGGGAAAGCAATACTTAAGTTCAATTTAGTTCTGGTGCTACACTGATGGGAAGTAGTGATCAGAAAAATCATGTTTGTTTTATTTAATACAAATGAATAAGGATTTTAGATAGAGTTGTCTGATGTTAAAAACTGGAAATCTGAATATACTAATTGGGTAGGATATCCCTGATCTTTTTTTTAGAATTATTTTATTATAGTTCTCTGCGTGATAGCCGGTGGTTCCATCACCGAGGCAGATGCATCACCCCACGCCAGTATCCCATATTGCAATATGGACTGCTCATAAGCGTAATACACACTCCTGCAGTGATCCGTGGTCAGCACCTGTCTTAGCTGTCTTTAAGCAAAAGTCATTGTTTTTAGTTTACGTTTTAAGAATTGAATGAGGGCCTTCCATGACATCTTTTGGTGTAAAAATATTGTTAAATATTTATATGGATCCACTTGCTCCACAATGCCAAAGCTGCAATCAGCAGACCGCGGATCACCACAGAGGAATGAATTTTAAGCTCTCTTTGACCTGACCCAGATGTGCTTTTAAAATAAATTGGAAAACACTTTGTTTTTTTTATATATATATATTTATACAAAGTATATTGTGGTCAAACCAGTTCTTTATTTTAGCCAGGTCAGAGGCTGCCTGCTCAAATTCATCATCCCAAATTTTCCCAAGCGACACTAGAGCTGGATCACCAGCAAAAGAAAACAATTCACCATTAATATTTAATTTTGATTTGTTGTTTATGTATATTAGAAACAGCAAAGGTCGTCCTAGGATACTTCCTATAGGCAGGAAGCGGTTACCCGACGTATGCCACAAACTGGCAAATTTATCATTTTGAAATAAATTTGGTATATACTTGGTATATTTCTAAATTTTTGTATTAAATAATAAAGAACTATTATTTGGTTAAAACAAATCTTTGCAGCAAACCAATGCACAAAATTCTAAAGTGTTTTAATCAAAAAGAAATGTTTTAAAGTAAATGTATCAAGTGAAAGATATAAAAAAAAAGAATTATAACCTAGCTATAATCGGCTAACCAGCTGATATCCTACATTTCTCATGTTTTGAGATTTAGAATCAGATTATTCTGTTCGCATGATGTTCTATTTATGCAAATTGGTTTTTAATCAAATTAATTTAAATTTAAATGTTTATAGTTTATCTAATACTATTTTAATAAAATATTTTATATTTTCTAGTTTGGATATCAAAAACTATATCTAAATATAACAATGTATTACTAATTTATATCACTATTAAGTTGACAGGCAATATCAGACGTTACATTTACTTTCAAAGACAAGAGAGTCTAGTAACTTAGTATTTAGTTTCAAAATCAAAAGAGTCTGATAGTTTAGTAAAGCGAGTGTTTTGAACTGTACGAAGTCACACATTAGATTTAGTCCAGCATAGAAAAAGAGGTTTGTTGGTTTAATCTTTCTGCAAACTCGACATGACATTGACTTTCAAAGACAAACGAGTCTAGTAATATAGTATTTTACTTTCAAAGTCAAAAGAGTCTGATAGTTTAGTAAGTATTTGTACATGTTTGTGCGGGCTCGGCATTTATAATTTACTTTAAAAGTCAAAGAGTCTAGTAGCTTAGTATTTTACGTTCAAAATCTTAGTTTCTGTTAGTATTTGCACATATTTTTGCAACTCAACATGTAATTTGTGCAGACTCGATATTACCTTTACTTTCAAACACAAGAGAGTGTAGTAACTTAGTATTTAGTTTCAAAATCAAAAGAGTCTGATAGTTTAGTAAAGCGAGTGTTTTAAGTAGTACGAAGTCACACATTAGATTTAGTTCAGCATAGAGAAAGCTGTTCGTTGGTTTAATCTTTGTGCAGACTCGACATGACATTGACTTTTAAAGACAAACGATTCTAGTAATATAGTATTTTACTTTCAAAGTCAAAAGATTCTGATGGTTTAGTTAGTATTTGTACATGTTTGTGCCGTCTCGGAATTTATAATTTACTTTAAAAGTCAAAGAGTCTAGTAGCTTAGTATTTTATTTTCAAAATCAAAGTGTCTGTTAGTATTTGAACATATTTTTGCAGCTCAACATTTTAAATTTACTTTTATAGTCAAAATAGTCTAATAACCGAGTAACTGTACATTTTTAGCAGACTATAATTTGACCATTTTAATAACTTGATATTTTTTAAAGTACAAATATTCTGTGGTTTAAATTGTGTGGACTCCACATTGCATTTCCTTTCAAAGTTAATACAGTCTGATAGTTTGATAAAGCAAGTGTTTTAAATTGTACGAAGTCACACATTAAATTTAGTTCAATATAGAGAAAGATGTATGAGAACTCCTCACGCTAGATCAACTATCAAAAAAACCTAGACAAAAAGAAAAAAAGAAAAAATATAAAAACAAAATAAAACAATTGGAAAAAACATTATTATTTTATTGATATGGAGGTTTAAGACCAGCTCTATTTTCATAAATTCGTGAAGCAGCATGATCGGGTTATGGGAACAAGGTTTTATGAGGTTTCAAATGAATTTTTGACAATTTTGAATCTCAATTTTTTAAACTAAAGAAAATTATTTTCTTTTAACTAAAAACATTTTAAAAGAGTTTAAAAAATCAATCTTGTTTTAAAATTTTTAGTTTGGGTTAACAGGTTACAGAGAAAAATAAAAAAAACAAATATTTTTCACGTTGTTCTTGTTATGAGGAATTCAAAACCCTCTATCTCACATATTTATTAACGAAATTCGGTGAAATTCGATATGTACATTCACTAGGTAAGGCTTAACACATATTTGCTTATAGCACTAATAAAGCGGCAAACCTAAAGGCTTGTTCTCATAGGGTTTATAGCAAAAATTAAAAAGAGGGCATGGAGTGGAATTGATACAATTTGATATTTACCTTACCTAACCTAACGTAAATATACCTTTAACTTGGTAACCGTTTGTATTACAAAAGTGAAATTTTTCACGCACCACTAGGATGTCATAACACTTTAGACCAGAGGGTTTTCGAAAGTATGACTCACAAAACATCTATAATTTTCAATGTTTTTAAATCAACCATTTATGATATTTAATAAATAGAACATTATCAATACAAAACGAAAGTACATAAAAAATCCTCTGGCCTAAAGATGGCTTAGAAATTAAAGTCCATATTGAAAAAAATTACAACCATTTATCTGTAATAGTTTGTGAGAAAAAAGAACATATGTTAACATGGTGGAGATAGGGAAATAAAAAGTAATCTGCTCCCTATAATTATTAGGCTACAATAAGATTGTGAAAAAAATCACAGTTAAGATTAAAAGTAATGTAGCTATGAAGGTGTAGAAAAAAATACAAGTAAGCTGTCAGATACATTGTACAGTATATTAATTTTAAGTAAATTTTTTGTTTTAAGTTTCTAGCTAATTGGGTTTTTGAGAACCAAGCCGACAGTCGTATGACTGCGGCTTCAAGTGCGCGAAAATTGTATTATATACAAATATTAAGGTGGTATAACTATATGTACCTAGCAAATATTTAAATAATGTATGCAAATATAATTTGTACAGCAAAGCACTTTGGATGGGTATAAAGTTGTTTTTTTTTATTGCTTCATTGTGATCGTTCACGTTCCTTGTTGTTTATCAGAGGCCGTTCCTAGACCTGGAACTGTTTTTCATGACTTTGAGCGGTATTATGAACGTCGGTTGAGGGACCAAATGCATTGGTTGTTATAGAAGACACCAAATTATGTATTATTGTGGATAACAGAACACCGCTTGCGGAACGTTACCTCAATGTTTTGTATAGGGCGAAAATTAGTATCTTGTGACAACGGCACAACATGTAAATCCTTGTTCTCAAACCTCCAATTTTTTTATATATAAGGAAAAGATAGTTATATTTTATTTTTGCAACATTCGGATACAATTACTAATTGCACTGATTCTAACGAAGCAGCTGATTAGTTTGTTAACATGTTTAATAAAGCAATCCACGCAGCAACCAAACCAATCAACTATTCATGTAAAATCACTAAATATAAACCTTGAATCGCAAAAGGGCTTTTAGTATCTATTAGGTGTAGGGGATCTTATCAGTAAAAGAGTTAAAACCGCACCATTCATTAAGAATCTAATTAACTATTTACAATAAATACTTACTACAAATTACTATAAGCGATATCATGATATGTTGACCATTTAATCAAAGGATGTCAACAAAAAGTAACTTGTGATGCATCTGCAGTAAACAACTCCGTCGTCACGTTGGTAAATTGGCTGGGCAAAAGAAAAATTCGCTCTATTTTCTGTTTATCACTTAATGTATAATTATTTTATTGTATAATTATTATAAGTAACTTACATTCCCTCTTGCGTTATATTTTACTTGAGTTTCCCGCAACAATCTATTTTTATTAATAAAATTTGTGTTTTGTCTGTACATTGATTAGAATCTTGAAATGTTCGGTTATTTTTACTTTGTATGCATAGCATACCTCTGTCTGTCTCCATCTCTCTCTTTCTGTCCGTCACTATGTCTGTAACGCTCATGGGTAATATTTTGTTCTCTTTTCATGGGATAACGATTTTACCTAATGGTCTAATTTGTTTTTTCTTTTTCATATCATAGACTAGAGTGGTGTAAATGTTCATTGCTACTTTAATTGCCTTAGCGACCTTAGGGATTCGCCCCATATTACGTCAAAGTAGCCAAGTTGTGCTATGATACCAATCTTTAATCTCTTTTCACACGACAAGGGCTTTAGTAAAATGGTATGGAAATTTTTATTACTGTTAAATGGTGCAATTCGAACAATTTTAGCCGTTCCAAAGCATCGTTCATCAAAAAGGTTCTGCCTCATAGTCAGGGCCGCATTTAGCCAAACGGCGCCCCTAGGCACATAAAACAGTTGCGCCCTTCCTGCCGCAATAGCGGCCACGAAATATAAATAAAGTCACGATTTTTTTTCGATACTTGATGTAATTTCAAAATGACGGCCACTTAAAGTCCAAATATCTCAAAACCGGCAAATTGTATCAAAATTTTACAAGAGAGAAAAAGGTTGACAGATATATTAAACAACTAAAGATACCAAGATTCTACAGATCTAACAACAAATTACGCAGTTATGCACTACGGCGGCATGCCTCGGACGGGCGTCAATGCACTGCCCGCAGTTTTTTGAGCGGTTGCGCGTACTCGCACATATTCTGTGTTACTAGCGGACTCCCGGCATTCCGGCCATCCGCACACTTTCCGTCAAAAGAGATCAGTCGCTTTAACAACTTAATTTACTATTGCGAGCTGGGTAGAACGATGAAAATAACGTATCGTCCGTCTCGGAGAGCCGTCACGGTTGGTACGGTAGCTCGGAAATGTCCTGAGATTCCTTCTTCCGAATCTTTTGCAAAATCGCGGTAGGTGCGAATCGTCCGGGAGTGTCCGTTGCGTGCCGTATCGCCAGTTCGTGCACTCTTATGAGTTTCAATATTAAAAACTTTTAAAATTGCGGTACTGTACCGCCCATCCGTCTGTGCCGTACCGCCGTTGTGCGGGCGTAGCTTTTAAATAAAATAACCTTAATTTTCATAAATTACAATAAAATCGAGGTTTTTATACAGAAAAATCTGAATAGCTCAGTTACTTTTGTTAAATCCTTATCTTGGTATCATTGGTTGTATAATTTATTTTGTTAAATGTTTTGTCTGCTGTAAAATATTGTTCAACTTTACCGGATTTGAAATATCTGAGTTAATTTTTTTAATGGTGAAAATTTTTAAAAATATTTGGAAATATTTTCCCCTGTAACATTGGTGTGATAAAATTTAATGCCCGAATATTGAATTAATTTTATAGTGTTATAATATTACGGATATAAAAATTAAGTCTAAAAAACAAAGTGGCGGATAGAGGCTAAACAGAGCCGAAATAAAAATATATAGGCCTACTACACATTTTAGATTTTTATTTTGATGTGATTTGTATTTTGAATATGCATAGTCAGTGACGGGAGCGGGGTTTAATGACATACTGTATACACAAATATATATTGTGATATTTTAAATAAAACAAATCCTCTAAAATGTATAGTGTCATATTATAATTAGCAGTAATTTTCATATAACCTGTCACTGTTACTTCACTTCTTCAATCTTCTTCACTTCTTCAAAAATTCAATCTTGAAGTGAAACATTGACAATACCATACTGTATTGAAAGAAAAATGTGTGTAACCGCGGGTTTTAAATAAATAATAACTGTTGGTACGGTCAAAACTTTATTTGGATGATGTAAAAAAACTATTTGTTTCGTTTTAACGCCGCCGCCGCCCCAAAGCAACGCAGAAAGTTCTGCACGAGCCTTGCGTTGCGTCGCCCTATTTCGCAGGCGTTTACACGGCAATAATTACGCGTATGAATACCAAATTTCCCCTTTTTAACCTTTCGAAATTTTGCGCCCCCCCAAAATTTTGCTCCCTAGGCTTGGGCCTAGTGGGCCTAGCGGGAAATGCGGTACTGCTCATAGTAAAAGAAATATTGAATGTTAATCTTATGGGAGTATTCGAATCTACCTTTGAGTTGAATTATACAGTTTGTCATTTTCACCACTTAAAATGACAACACTTAAAATGTTAAATACTGACTCATTCATATTAAACCCTTTAACTTTTGACTAGCCTAAATAGGTGAGTTAAGTCAACTACTTCTGGGTTATAAATATGAATATTAAAATACTTTATGCATATTGTTACACAATTAGTATTGTCGCTTAAAACTTAAGCGTTGATTAGTTTTGAATTTAGATTTAATGTTGTACATGCGTCTGTAGATAGCTTTCATGGGTAGAACAAGTTATGCGGGAGTGGGTTTCATTGGAATTGGTATGTGGCTGTCATCACATCCAATCAAGGATTCAATATTATATTTCATAATAATCTATAATATTTAAAAAAAAAATATGAGTTTTCTTGATAGAGTTTATTCTCATATGACTATAAAGTAAATCACTATACGAATTTAAATGTTAAATCAAACTGCAACAAAAACATTAATGGAAATAGCTTCTTACCTAAATGAGAAACGTATGTAACAAGAGTTTGACAAATGTACCTGGGAACTATTAAGCATAAAAACTTGATATCTAGATATGTTGGAATAAACCAACTGAATGTGATCTATTGAATTTGTGAAGCCATTGATATGATTTGTTTCAATAAACTTTACACACACACTCCGCGTTAAGAGCGGGTATAGGCTACATAGCTAGTCAGATTATAAACATATTTAATAGAACAGTTATACGAAAGTTTTGTACTAGAAAATATATTCAGGTTTGTTTAGATGTTTAAGCTAACTTTAAAGCGAAGTTTCTTAAACTTTTAATACTTGTTTCCTATGATAAATACGCAGTTTTTAAACCTAAGACTTTTACAAACACAATACGAATATTACAAACTGAATCCAAACCTTGGATTTAAGGTCCCATACTTAGTTTTTCCCCCTAAAATCATTATATGTTTTTATTAAAACGAAAATTTATTATGTTTTTATAACAACAGAAATAAGATTGTTGTTCGCTATACTCTTAAAACACTAAACCGACCGTGTCATAGTTTAATAACCGCTGGTCAAAGGCTGTCTAATTAAATAATGTACCTAAACTTGACAAAATTAAAATGCACGGCTCAGCTTATTGGGTTGGATAAATAATATTCCAAAACAACTTCAATATATTTCTCATTGAATTCTTTGAAAGGTAAATTATTATTAAATGAAACAGACTTGTGTAACGTGAATGACAAACGTACATCTGCCGCGTCTACTTTGGGAGATTTCCGGAACTATTATATGCAGATTTAGTGCATAAATTACCGGCACATCTGCCGACAGAGCTTTATACACCCTCGCACGCCGTCTACAACCTATACCAATAGCTGTCCCTATAAAATCAGCCATCTAACCGTCGTTCTCCATTTGTTCGCCAAATCTCATACGGTAAACACCGTTTTAATGAGTATTACCTCTGTACACAATAGTACAACTGTACTTGTTTGAACTTACGTTCATTTCTGCTAGTTTCGTTTAGCACGCTATCAGTCTCTATATATTCGGACACACTTGCGTCCACCGACCGACCATATACGCTCTGACTAGTTGGACAGTACACGTCTCCCCTTGGGTATTATCTTGGCTCCGCAAACGTTACAGCAAAAAAATTTACGCCCAAAACACACATTAGAGAAACAATTTGACTCCACTGTTTCCAGGCCGCGTACTACATTGGCTAAGCTTAAGAAACACTTCAGTTTTCACCAGTTGTATTGTGCAAGACCTGACCTTTGCAGCATTTTGTTCTACTGATATTATTTTACAGACTGTCTTAACTGACATGCTAAAAATTATCGACGTTTCGATCTTGTTACACCTGTTGGCGATCCTGCCCGACTATTCTTATTCACGTTATTAGCTAGTTTATATGACCGCTCCTCCTTCAATATGTGTTTTATTCTGCTCTATAATCTTGAACTATAGGACAACTAAAAGCTCGTTATTAATACAAAACTCTAGATACACAGCATAAGATCCACCTGTGCAATCGCCAAATGTAAGTAAGAGTACTCATCCGCGGGACTAAGAGTACTCATCCGCGGGACATTTCTCGTACTCCTGTGGCTGATGACCAACCCGTACAGAATAATTAAAACTAACTTCTGCGGCTACCGATACTTTTCTTAAACTATCTATCTACTTCTCTCTCTCTCTTATGGAACCTTCCCCGTCGCGGTCATATGTCGGCTAACTTTTAAAGAGTACGCGTCTCCTCACAAGTATTATCATGGCTCCGAACACTTTACAGCTGAAACTTTACGCACAAAACACATTTTACAGAAACAATCTAACTCCACGGTTTCAACAGCTTCTAGCCATTGATTTTATATACTGTATGGGCAACATTTTTGGGTTTTACACACTTTTTATAGTATAACCCCCCAGCATTTCATTTCTTATGTTTGTAGCGGATAGCATAAGTTGGTAACAATGCGGGGAAATTCGGGGAATTCATGGGGATATTTTGGGGTTTACCTGGGGATTGGTACCCCTGCATCCTTTTCCCGTACTTTTCCACCCAGTGCTACACTCTGTCGGATTTAAGGTAAACTAGGTGCAGCCACACGTGCTACGATCTGTTGGATAAAGTGAGAACTAAACGCGCCCCTAGTACACTCTGGTGGACAAACCGCGAACCCTTACGCCGGCCGTCGCCACAGACTATCTGACACATTTACAATCGCCAATTGTAATTCCACTTAGTCGTGCACGGGACATTTCCTGCACACCTGCAAGTGATACACTTTACAACCGTCTAGTATTGTACTTACTGCTGCAATACAGTATTTACCTGTACAATTGGCAATTGTAATCCTACTTCATCGTGCACGGGACATTTCTTGCACACCTGCAGGTGATACACTTTACAACCGTCTACTATTACAGTTCTAACCCCAATTGATTATCCACGGAACATTACTTGCGATCCTGCACCTGAATAATTAATTACATTCTGTGGCTACCGATACTTTTCTTAAGCTATCTATCTTTTTCTCTCCAGCAAAATAACTGAGCTACACTCTGTCGGGTTTAAGGTAAACTAGGTGCAGCCACACGTGCTACGATCTGTTGGATAAAGTGAGAACTAAACGCGCCCCTAGTACACTCTGGTTGACAAACCGCGAACCCTTACGCCGGCCGTCGCCACAGGCTATCTGACACATTTCCACCGCCTCCCGACAACTACCTCGGTTGCGCAGGGGTAAGGCGCCGGCTTCACACGCCGGCGGGCCGGGTTCGAATCCCACCCTCGCCACTGGTCAATTTTGTTCTTAAACCCTAACCGCTACAACCTTCCCCGTCGACGATCCGCAAACGAATGCGCTCCCGAAACTCCATCCCCTCCTGTAAACCCTCCCTCCCCTCCCCATCCCTCCCTCGCCCCCACGGACAGCTGCCACGTTCGAACGCACACCTGCCGGTTCCAACCGCATGACCTTGACTTGTCCCAGCACCGGCAAAACCACACTACTTCCAACGTATAAATTATCATTAGAAGACTGCTGATTTTTAACACGAAATTGTTAATATTATTTATGATATTGTATAAGGTATTTCATATTTAATTTCAAGCATCAAAAGTTTCTCCAGCGTTTTCTTCACGAACGCAATTTGTATTCTGGGAGGAAGGATTTGATAATGTTGAAAGTTTAAAATATATAATCATGGTTTAAGTAAGATTGGATCCATAAACTGAATGTAGACATTATCCATGGACTATGATTCAAGAGTAATAAGGGAATCATTCTTAAAAGAGTGTAACATAGCTAACGTAACAACTTAGTTATTACTAAACGTTTTTCCTTCTTCAATATTCCATTCTAAATTGTTAAGCATCTGAAAATTAATTTTTTTATTATCATAAGATATTTTGTTTCCTACCATGCTGTTCTTTTGTTGTTTAAAAAATGTAAAGATAAAAATATTTACAATAAAATGGAATACACACTAGCTCAGCTTACAAAGCTGCCAATATTCAAAATAAATAAATATACCACTCGACGCTGCATAATTAAATGTTCCTCTAGAATCAGATTCGCACAATACCGGAGGTTAGAAGTTGTTTGCCCAAAACGTTCCCAGCCAATTTAAGTTACCCTAATCCTATTTATACTTTAATTAACACTTTGGTTTACTGGCGCTTTAAACTATAAACTCTATAATTGGCTGTTAAATAGTTACACTGTTAAACAACTAACTGTTGTAATTAAACTTCCTTGTCAGAAATTGAAGCCACCAAAATAAAAAAGTCTACAGCGTTTGTATTGATAACATTTTTTAATGGAGTAAAAAATTCATAAGTAAAGAATTCCAAATAATATAAAAACTGAATAAGGAGTATTTTAACCTTTTGTTTTACATTACAACAACAAAATTTAGTACAGGATAATAAATAAAAAAACACAAGGGAAAAAGAAATAATGTCATGTGTAATATGGTAAAAAAAGTTTGTACATATATTTTGTAGCTACACAACATTCAAATCAGCATAAGTATTACAAAGAGATACATATATTTTCAAATTATTAAAGTAGTTCGATTTAATTTTTTTACACCGGTCAAACATAATTTCATTGGCATTTAGTTGCATGACAATTCCCACTTAAAAAACAACAAACTATGTATTTTACAAAAGCTAAAAAATAAAATTTTTATTTTTTAAGGATGTTCATGAGAAGTAATTGAGCTATAAATTTGCACAAAATTACTATGTTGCAAACTTTGTTATAGAAACATGACATACTTGTCCCTTTTCCAAACCTTACAGCTTTTCAATATCTTACATAGTTGAGCTTTATTGCTACTAGTAATCTTATAAATTTAAAATGAAATTACACCGATTTATCAATTTGTCGACTCGGACGGGGCCTTTCAAAGGCTGGTCTCTCTTCGTCAGCTCAGTTACAAAAATGCCCACCAATGTTAGTGCTTCAATTTGTAATTCATAATACTATGCAAATAATAATTATTTATTTTATATTACTAAGCTTTAGTAAAACATTGTTATACAAAAGGCTGGCTATACCAGAAAATTTTTTGCGTACATGAAACTTTTTAAACAATATTTAACAATGTTAAAAAAAAATAAAGTAGACCGTGGTCACTTATGTATATGTAAATTCGTAAACAATACGGTTGGAGCCCCCGCAACCAACCCCAGGTGGTAGGTGGTTTGTGGTTTGTGATTGGTGATTGGTGTTTGGTGTTTGGTGTTTGGTGGTTGGTGGTTGGTGGTTGGTGGTTGGTGGTTGGTGGTTGGTGGTTGGTGGTTGGTGGTTGGTGGTTGGTGGTTTGTGGTTTGTGTTTGGTGGTTGGTGGTTGTTGGTTGGTGGTTTATGGTTTGTGTTTGGTGGTTGGTGGTTGGTGGTTGGTGGTTGGTGGTTTGTGGTTTGTGTTTGGTGGTTGGTGGTTGGTGGTTGGTGGTTGGTTGTTGGTTGGTGGTTGGTGGTTTGTGGTTTGTGTTTGGTGGTTGGTGGTTGGTGGTTGGTGGTTGGTGGTTGGTGGTTGGTGGTTGGTTGTTTGGGATTGGTGGTTGGTGGTTGGTGGTTGGTGGTTTGTGGTCGGTGGTTGGTAGTTGGTGGTTGGTGATTGGTAGTCTTTGGTTGGTGGTCGGTAGTTGGTGGTCGGTGGTTGGTGGTTAGTGATTGGTAGTTGGTGGTTGGTGGTTTGTGGTTTGTGGTTTGTGGTTTGTGGTTTGTGGTTGGTGGTCGGTGGTTGGTGGTCACTCACAGCGGGTGTTCCTCCTCATGATTAGCCGTGTCCTTAGTGAGGACGGCCTTGGGGGGGTCGACTTCAGACAGGAGCGCCTTGTAGACGAGGGCGGCGACGACAGAGCCTCCGAGGGGGCCAACCCAGTACACCTGCACACGGTCAAGGGTTGTTACTGGTGGATGGGCACGCTAAGATACAACTAGCACTTTGCGCAAAGCCCCGGCAGGACGGGACTTTGTAGGAAGGGAAGGGGTGATGGGGCAGCAGACGGCCGATTGACCACTCACAGGGCCATCTAGCGTGCTCCTGAGACAATTGATTTTCAGATTCAAACAGACGGTCCGCTCTGCCATATACGAGTAAATGACCAAACAACCGAATGTCTTCATGTTCCTCGGGATTTCCATGAATGAATCATGATTGAAGAAAAATCACTGTAGTACATAGCCAAATGTTTTGCAATTTGTTATGAAATTTTAATTGCTGTATCCAATGTTAATTTCACAATTTGGTTATAAAGCACTTCTACAATTAACCTGGCTAAACTGCAAAGGGTATGGAAAGCAAAGTATTTTATAATTGAATATCGTGGAATGGTTAAATGGTTGGAATGGTTAAAATATAACAAAGGCTCCATCATGTAAGGTTTCCCATTTATACTAGATTTTCCCTTATGGTATATTAAAATCCTAAACATAAAGTCATATTTTTATTTATTAAGTTTAAACTGAATCAGTTAACGTTATAGAAGGAAGTTAGTGTACAAGATTTTTAACTATATGATTTATATATATATATATATATATATATATATATATATATATATATATATATATATATATTTATATATTTATTTATATATATATTTATATATTTATATATATTTATATTTATTATATATAAATATATATATATATATATATATATTTAACAGTATTATGCAAAAGCAGACTAATATTTGTAATGCCTGCTCATTTTGATTCCTCGACATTTTTTACTTAAAAATATACATCACTGTTCTAGGGAGACAATGTTACTATTTGTTTTTTTGTAAAACATTTATTTAAACATGTAAACCAATAATTTCAAAACTCTCTAAGAATGGAATAATCTTTTATTTCAACATACTTACTTTTTATTTAACTATGTTAACTAAATCATTGGAATATTAAGTTACCGAATGAGATTTATAATTACTGCTCCCTAGAATCCCCTCTAAAAACATACATTCATACTTTGTTTGACACATTCGAATAAGAGACAGAAGGTGTATGCAAAACGGACAAACTTAAGAGGCTACCAAATTCAAATGTAAAATAATGACAATTTTAAGTCATGTATGGGTAAACAAGAGACTTGTAATTTATAATAGTCCCTACTTTAAATAAAAAATTATTGAATAAAGGTATGTTGGTATAGTAATAATATTATATAAGAATGTTCGCTCACCCACTGGTCACTCCAGTCGCCCGATACCAGGGCAGGAGCCAAGCTTCTGGCCGGGTTCACGCTGCAACCACTGTACTTGGCCTAAAGAGATCATAAGTCAAGTAAATATTTTGTTTAAACGTCAATGACAATTATATACGGTCTGCTGTTAGTAGTTGCAATCGGTAAATTAGTAAATTTAGTTAATTTTCTAAAAACACATTCACTAGATTCTGAATTAAAAGTTTGAAAAATCTTTTCATTTAAAGAATCTATATTTACGAAGTGATCTAAGCTTCAAAATAGGTTTAAAGTGCACATTTGATTATCTAACTTTAAAATATTCATATCCCCTAAAAATATGTGATTTTACAGTGAAGGTGACTATTTTAGAACCAATATCTTCTATTGGAAAATTCACAATGTGTTACCTAATACCCTAATACCTAATATTGGAAAAATATTGGGAAAAACGAAGTCACTTACAAATCATTTACAGTAAAACACGCTTCTTGCACTTTTCATAATCTCCGAACAATTTTACAACCTTATGATACACCAGAAATGTCTGCAACCTCTGGTTTAAGTAATCCTCATCCCTATCCAGTTTGAAGACTCTGCTTCTCCCAGACCTACCCCCGGCAGAGCGATGGCCATGACGGTGAAGCCGAACTTGATGGGCAGGGAGTCGTGCTTGTCGAGGTTGCGGCGGTCCCAGGCTCCGGCGCAGACCACCCAGATCAGGATGGCGGTGAGGAAGGCCTCGGCCAGCGCCGCGGCTCCGGCACCGACCTCCGGGTGTGGTCGGGTCACGCAGAAGCTGACTTCCGTGCACTTGGCAGGGGAGATCACCTGGAAAATCGGCATTTACTTGTGGTGAACCAGGCAGGAGACGGGTGAACAAGGAATGGGGTCGAAATTCAATTTGGATTTTAATTTTAAATATGTTGGTTATACGTCCACTCCATAGGCCTGAGGGATTAGTTTTAAAACCCTCCACTCACCCACGCATACTCAGAGGTGAACGTGCCCAACACATTCGATGCTCGCCCTCCGATAGGTCAATAACTGGCTGAGTAGCTGTGTGGTTATAATGCTCGCCTTTGCATACAAAGGTTGCCTGTTCTATCCTGAGGAAAGTTAGTAGATTTTTGAAGGTTCAATACTGGACAAAGCTGCCATTTGTCATTAGGCCATTAATAAATGATGCTATCTAACAACAGGACGATTTTAGATAGTGACATGTCCGGGGTTTAGACTGTTACCCTTCAAAAAGTTATAAAATACCTCAGGCGTAGGATGGCACACATAAAATAATAAAAATATTTAACTACAAAATGTTTTTAATGAAGTAATGCCTAAATTTAAGTGTTATAGCCTACTTAGCCGGTGGTGATTTTTAAGATAAATTGGTATTATAAGCATTATGAAGATGTAAATATTTTCATAATTGCATCATGATTGGGGTTTTGGATGTAGAAATACGATTACCATACAACTAACGGTCATTAGGCCTAAAACAATAACTTTACGAAATGCCAACTATCATGTGTGTGGTTCATCTACGAGTCAAATACTCGTATTTACTGAACGGGACAGATGCATTTGTGTGTGTAAGGTATAGTACCTTATCCCTTTGGCATCAGGGTAAAATGATAAACCCTCCTTTATCTTGAGAGGAATATAACAAGATATCCGTACCTAGAAAATTACATTTTTAGAAATACAGACGACATCTTGTGTTCTTCGCCGTGAGCTAAAACATTGTCTTAGAGAACAAATTATATGGTTGTTTTAATCTCCAATCACCCTTGACACTTACAATATCCTGCGTGTCACCCTGTTCTTTCAAAACAGCCACCAACAATAATGTGTATAATTCTGGATGTAAAACGGATAGTAGTGATTCTTGACTAATTCTCATGATTGTGACGATTCTGATGATTATTGTATATTTGTTACTAACAAAGGTGAATGAATATGGTCTTACGCATGATCCTGCAAAAGCTAATTCTTCATCATTAATATTTTACATTAGGTATTTATATTTTGCTTTAATTGTAAAATATAAAATTATTAGACTCAAATAAGCTTTATTTGTACCTCATGCAATATTTACTTTTAATCTAACTAGGCCATCTGACCTAGTTAGTCTGAGAGTAACCAGGTCATCTGACTTGTTACTATGAATTTGTATGCTTATCTTCCATTGAGCAACCGTCCTATACTCCAGCATTATCCGGTGTCATCACTATCGGCAATGGCCGGAAACCTCTTATCTATGACGTCTTGATGAGGTACTGTAAACTAACTATAGCACTGTAAGAGCTTATTATTTTACGCAAAAGTATGGTCAGTTTGTAACCGTTTTTGTTACAGGTTTAAATAAATGTCTATACATTTGTATCAATAATGGAGGTATTTTAATATAGAATCAGGCGGGGATTTAAGCGTCTCGATTACCTTGACAGCTGAGATTCCCAGGCAGGCACCTACACACTGACACACGCTGAACAGGAGGCACTTGGGGATGGAGATGACGTCCATGAGGACGGCGGCGAGGGAGATGGCGGGGTTCACGTGGCACCCGGAGATGCTGCCGAACACCTGAGGGAGGGACAGGCGTCTGAATGTGTCAAAATACATCCAAAACTGCACCATAGCCAAAGTAACTCGAGAAGGACGACACAAAGATTTTAGGTCGACGGCTAAAAGCAATGTTACAAGTTCTATGGACTCTACGAACAATTTTTTCATAATGAAATGTTGGTTAGGGAGAGTTGATGTAAGTACTTTATAGTGAATGGTTAGCTGTCTATATTAGGTAGACATAACAAATAAAATATATTTGTGTAAGTATACTTTTAATATATTGATTACCTGAAGTTTTAAAAATGTTCTCGATGAGCAATAAAGGCAAATCATAGTTACCTTATTATATGATACTTTTAACATATTATGTAAAAATTAATATGCTTAAATTAATTGATTTTCATTTCTCACTGAATTAAAAATCCATACTTGGGTAGAACATGAACAAAAGAGTATCAAATTGGAGGTTTAACCGTCATTCCCCTAGTAATTATGCCGAGAGTATATTTAGAACATTGTTTGACCTCAAAAATTAAATCTGATTCCAAAAATTGTTTTCTTTGATTCCAACAAAATATCCAGGTACGGAACATGTAGAATTTACAGGCAAAGTATATGCCTATCAAAAAATAGTGCTAAACTTAGAAATATTTTAAACAATGAATAAATTTTTGGTGAAAGAGTGTTTTTCCTGAATGATAGTACTATATGTGAGTGAATGTGTTTGGTTTGTAGGTTGCATACCTCTGCAATTAATAAACGATAGTATTTTTTGTATAAAGAGTTCATTAGATGTATGATTTGACGGGATTTACTTCAAGTGGTTGTGCTTCCTCAAATTGAACAAATGAGAAGAGGTGGATTTACAAGGGTCTCCACTCCCTATCGTCTTAATAAACACGTGGTGAATTTACCCACCCTTAATCAGCAACTGAATTGATAGAGGAGGTTTTAAGCAAAAGGCGGACGGTTAAGCTATATGAAAAATATAAATGGATTTTTCTAGGTTGCGCAGCTCGTTGCCTACCGTGACGACGAGGGCGATGGCGGAGGCGAACCCCAGGACGATGGTGAGGTGGGTGACGGAGTCCTGCGTGCCGTCCAGGGAGTTGATGAGACCGCTGCACCCGAGGCCGACGAACACCGCGGTGCCGAGAGTTTCTGCTGCCGCCTCGCTCAGCAACCTCTTCTTCCTGACGGGGTCCAGGTTAAAGAAGTCATAGTCACCCCGCAGTCTGGGCCAGCGGTCTGTAATAAGATATGCGAATGAAGGTTAAAATGCTCACCTACACCATAATGGCCATATTATACGAGGATTGTCCTGTACTGTAGAGATCGTAAGTGATTTGCGCTCAGGGCCAGGTGCGGTAGTTACCTCCATGGATCATGCCAGGCCACCGTGTTTTGCGATTATGCGATTAAACGTCTTTGGTTTATGATATTCCATAATGATACGGCCCATCACTGAAACATATGGCAAACTAAAAGTGTGATATGGCTACTGTTTTTTCTTTTTTTGTGGTAAGGACGGGTTTAAGCTACGTAGACGTTTTGCCAAGGAAATAAAATTATATTCAGATTTAATTAAAAAATATTTAATGGCTAAAACCTGCAATACTGCACAATAAGGGGCAAATATCGGCAAAGGTGTTTCTGAAGGCCTTGTTGAGTTAGTGCTGATGAATGAAGTTGATCATTTATTTGTCTTGAGTAAAAAAAACACATTTGTCAATAACATGCCAAATCTTTGAAGAGTTTGGCAATATTTAAACAATCCTCTCTTTAAAAATAGAGTTTGGCAATAGGCAACTAACTTTATTGTTTCCCTCATATTTACATTTTATACTGTAGGACTAACTGAACACTGTAGCAGTATTGTTGGATAGGCTCTTAGGATGAATTGCAGACTGTCTTCACCTTTTATTTTATCAAAACATTCTTCATTTTATCTAGATCCAATCCAAGTGTCTCTGACTGTATACGTTCAATTACGCTGCTTAAATATGAAGGTGATGAATTCTCACGAAAAATGCGATCATCGACTCTTCCATTGCCTTACTAAATACATTATTTTCCTCATGCATCAAAATTTTGGAAACCGTGATTCCCAAGCAACACATACAAATAAGTTAAATAATAATTTTAATACAAGTTTTCTCTGAGTAGACTTAACGTTCAATATACTTAAATTACGTTTTGCTTTCCTAATTACCGTTACCTAAAGAGGTTTTACAGCATGAATGGTAAATGCAGAATTTTACAAAAATACAAACAATGTTTAAAGAAATATGGAAGAATATCAGAAAAAAGGTAGTTTAAATGAATGAGTCACTATCATCCTTTTTTTTATAAAGAATTAATTTATGTGGTAAATTAGATTTACTCTCATTTGCTTCAAATTAGTTTCTAACTCAGTTTAACACAAAATTACTTTAATGTATACCGATGAAAGATTAAATTATCTCTATTACATTAAGTTGCTAATTTCATTATACAACAGGCTGTAGAATTTATAAATTGGATTCCACTTAAAAATTACTACTAATACATCTACTATTTTCACATTTAAGCCCTTAGTGGAAGTGGTTTCCTTGCTGGGCCTTTGCCACTATTAACCTTAATGGGCATGAATAGAATTAGTAACATAATTTTAAATTAATTACTGGGTTTATTTTTTTATGATATGTTATTAAACGTTTGAGTACATCATTATTATAATACATAAACATTTTTGGACAATGTGTCGTTACTTTTTAAATTTGTAACTAAAACCTTTCAAGCATGTTTATAATCAACCGACATGCCTTCTTGAATAGAACATTGATTTTCCTGGCCGCAACAAAGCAACAATAAAAAGTGGCTTCAGGAAACATCTAAGAAAATCAATGAGATAAAGTGGCTAATAATGTTTTCAAAGAAAGATTTGCTCCTAGTTCGCAGTGAGCGACCAATTGTTTAGAGCAAGCAGCCTAATTCATTGTCAGTCATGAGTTGCCATATACGCTCACCCCTCCTACATCCATTTGCGCCAGACGCCCGCTCCATTGTAAGCATGGCTGGTGATATTTCATCCTCATGCTCTGTTGAGTGAATGTGCTTTAGTTACGACAAGCTTT
The DNA here is from genome assembly GCA_030545055.2 of Neoaliturus tenellus. Lineage (NCBI taxonomy): Eukaryota > Metazoa > Arthropoda > Insecta > Hemiptera > Cicadellidae > Neoaliturus > Neoaliturus tenellus. The sequence goes on from CM061533.1 coordinate 8,909,880, forward strand.
CTGTCTCGGAAATTTCCAAATTCCTTCAAAATGCTTTACTGTGCCAGCTAGGCAGGGTACATGTGAAATATCAACTTCAACTGTATTATATAAATCATTAATAGGATTATAACTCTCGGAAGGTAAAACTGTATTTTGAAATCATTAAAAACATTGTGATTAAAAATAAAATTATTAAAACAAACATTATAAAAATCTATAAAATTTGTTTGAATAAGTGTATGAATAGGCTATTACCGCGCATAAGCTCAATCACTTTGGTGCTATTAACATAAATAACTATAAAAACACTTATGATTGTAGGTCAGGGGTGCCATTTATATGGTTTGTTACTTTAGAGAAAACACTCTAAAAAAAACCACAAACCCATATAATTTTTATTATCCTATACTTTAATAGAAGCAGTATCTGAAGCGATGTAATTTTCATGATCAAGAAATCTAGCTATTAGATTTTGCTTAAACATTGCATTTTAGAGCGTTTTGGTCCAAAAAAATAAGTTTTGAAACGGCCATAACCCCTGACAATTTAGTTTTTTGTCCAAAAATAACTTAAACAATTGTAATTTTTTCTATATTGGTCTAATGGGCAACGAAATAACGGTGAAATGTAAAAAAGCTACATTTAAGCATTGGTTTTGAAACAGCTATCTCCTGTGAAAAGATACAACTGGCGTAAACGTTAAAGCCAATGAAAACTACAACTTTCAAAAAAGTAAATTAAAACGTAGGAGCAAGGCTTGGTTAGCTTCGTATCACTTAATTAAAGATCTTCAACAACTTCAAACAACGAACAACTTCATAAAAAATATCAACAAGCGATTATTGTTACAACATTACCACTTGACATTCCAACCTACTCAGTTAGTTTATACCAGTTAAGACCAATAAAAAATCGTATCGTATTTAAACTTCTTAATGCTGCAAAACCAGAATAATACGAATAACTTAATAAAAGTATTCATTAATATTTATAGATATGTGGTAATAACTACTTTTGTACTTTTATTTATTATAAGCAATAAACTACCTTTACTACCACAACCATTTTTAACTAACCAGTTGTAATGTGGGATCAAATAGGAGAGGAGTAACTTTAATGCAAATCATCAGACTTGTTCGCAACGCCTGACAGCTGAGGAGTGAATGAATGTGTAATGTCAAACGTGAACATTGAACAAGTTGGAGCATGTCTGGCCCTGTGGGATCAAACAGGAGAGGAGTAACTTTAGTACAAATCATTAGACTTGTCCGCAACGCCTGACAGCTGAGGAGTGGATGAATGTGTAATGGCAAACGTGAACAGTGAACAAGTTGGAGCATGTCCGGCCCTGTGGGAGCAAACAGGAGAAGAGTAACTTTAGTACAAATCATCAGACTTTTCCGCAGTGTCTGATAGCTGAGTTGTGAATGAATGTGTAATGTCAAACATGAACATTGAACAAGTTGGAGCATGTGCGGCCCTGTGGGATCAAACAGGAGAGGAGTAACTTTAGTACAAATCATCAGACTTGTCCGCAGTGTCTGATAGGTGAGTTGTGAGTGATTGTGTAATGTCAAACGTGAACATTGAACAAGTTGGAGCATGTACGGCCCTGTGTGAGCAAACAGGAGAGGAGTAACTTTAGTACAAATCATCAGACTTGTCCGCAACGCCTGACAGCTGAGGAGTGGATGAATGTGTAATGGCAAACGTGAACATTGAACAAGTTGGAGCATGTCCGGCCCTGTGTGAGCAAACAGGAGAAGAGTAACTTTAGTACAAATCATCAGACTTGTCCGCAACGCCTGACAGCTGAGGAGTGGATGAATGTGTAATGTCAAACGTGAACATTGAACAAGTTGGAGCATGTCCGGCCCTGTGGGAGCAAACAGGAGAGGAGTAACTTTAGTACAAATCATCAGACTTGTCCGCAACGCCTGACAGCTGAGGAGTGGATGAATGTGTAATGGCAAACGTGAACATTGAACAAGTTGGAGCATGTCCGGCCCTGTGTGAGCAAACAGGAGAGGAGTAACTTTAGTACAAATCATCAGACTTGTCCGCAACGCCTGACAGCTGAGGAGTGGATGAATGTGTAATGGCAAACGTGAACATTGAACAAGTTGGAGCATGTCCGGCCCTGTGTGAGCAAACAGGAGAGGAGTAACTTTAGTACAAATCATCAGACTTGTCCGCAACGCCTGACAGCTGAGGAGTGGATGAATGTGTAATGGCAAAGGTGAACATTGAACAAGTTGGAGCATGTACGGCCCTGTGTGAGCAAACAGGAGAGGAGTAACTTTAGTACAAATCATCAGACTTGTCCGCAACGCCTGACAGCTGAGGAGTGGTTGAATGTGTAATGGCAAACGTGAACATTGAACAAGTTGGAGCATGTCCGGCCCTGTGTGAGCAAACAGGAGAAGAGTAACTTTAGTACAAATCATCAGACTTGTCCGCAACGCCTGACAGCTGAGGAGTGGATGAATGTGTAATGTCAAACGTGAACATTGAACAAGTTGGAGCATGTCCGGCCCTGTGGGAGCAAACAGGAGAGGAGTAACTTTAGTACAAATCATCAGACTTGTCCGCAACGCCTGACAGCTGAGGAGTGGATGAATGTGTAATGGCAAACGTGAACATTGAACAAGTTGGAGCATGTCCGGCCCTGTGTGAGCAAACAGGAGAGGAGTAACTTTAGTACAAATCATCAGACTTGTCCGCAACGCCTGACAGCTGAGGAGTGGATGAATGTGTAATGGCAAACGTGAACATTGAACAAGTTGGAGCATGTCCGGCCCTGTGTGAGCAAACAGGAGAGGAGTAACTTTAGTACAAATCATCAGACTTGTCCGCAACGCCTGACAGCTGAGGAGTGGATGAATGTGTAATGGCAAACGTGAACATTGAACAAGTTGGAGCATGTCCAGCCTTGTGGGAGCAAACAGGAGAGGAGTAACTTTAGTACAAATCATCAGACTTGTCCGCAACGCCTGACAGCTGAGGAGTGGATGAATGTGTAATGTCAAACGTGAACATTGAACAAGCTGGAGCATGTCCGGCCCTGAAATATCGGCCAGGCTTCGACTTTGGGACAAACATTTGTTAAAAGTTGGACACCAGTTTCCAATTCTACTCGGTCGTTTTGTGTTTTGCTTTATGTGAATTTCAAGTTTTACTAGTTTAGATTTCAAAAGTTAAGTAAAACAACTTATTAAATGAGTTGGCAATAATAAGTAAATATTAGTAATGATTATAAAGTTCAGTTTTGGAAAAAAATGTTTTCACGAGAGTTATCGTGTCTAGGGACACATACATTTATATATTACACATACATTTACATATTTTAATGCCTATTATTTTTGGTCTCTGGGCACCTCAAAACGAAAAAGTAACATGGTCCCTGGATTCGGTCTTACCATGAGACCATGAGCTTATTTCCTATGGGAAATTCGCTAAAATAGCTAGCATTCACACCTTTACCGTCTAGAAATGTGTTATGGTTTTTCAAGTAAAATAATTTAATAAATAAAAATAGAACAAATGTTTGAAATGTATTTTGAATCAACTACACAATTATATATAACATGTAGCAAGTCAGTAATCCATATTTGACAATATTGTGTTGGTTAGCAGCTATATCTAGTAGCTTTGTTGGCAGGAATTATTAACCAAACTGAACACACATTTGGTATGGCGATGATAATGCTTTGAATGGGTTATACTGACATAATACTGGAATTTCAATTAAGCCGTGCAAATTTTTACTTGACAATTTCACATTCTTATTTATTAATTTAAATATTGAGTAATAAATTGTAATTAACAAACCTGTTTGATTTTTGCTCAACACCTATCATAGGTCAGATTTTAATTAAATGCGTTGAATGAACTGAGTTAAAATTCCTCAAGCAATGCAAATTTGATGTGCAAATTTAAGGAACTACGTAAACCAAAACCTACAGGCTACATTCTTAACAAACACCTACAGTAAAACCTAAAGACAATTCGGTAATCTTTTAACATAGAATAAAAAATATCATGAGTATTACGTTAGTTAAATATAAATATAACAACTGACATTAAAAATATATTTTAAAATGCTTTAAATTTACAATGAATATTTCATATCTCATCAACACGAAGGTAGCACCGAAACAACTCTGGTATGCAACAGGTTTTACATAACAATGCTGCAGTTGCATGAAACGTTTTGCAGGCGTTACAGAGACTATTTTTTTTTTTATGATTTCAATTCATTATACCAATGCTATATCCTCCATTCTTTTAACAGTTAAATTTAAAATTTTAATACAAAATAGTATAATTTAAATATTAAAATATAAATATTTTTACAATTTACAAAAGATACAATTCAAAATATAATTTATTTTAAAATAATATAAATAATCTGATACACAGGGAAATAAAATATTAAAACAAAGATTTTGGATCGGTCCACTAAACAGAGACATTTTTTTCAAAGGTTAGGTTTCACCCGGTCGGAATACCATCAATATTTCATCTTCCCAGAAACGCTCGGCACCCGTTTGATACACCCCGTAAGGCCATACAACACTTTATTACCTCTTCTATAAAACAAACGCTTCCGAACTTCTATTTTATGTGTGCTTGTGAGAAGATGCTAAATAAACATTTTACAACACAATACCACTAAAGTCACCTTGGAGTCAATAGTTTAGGTCTACATCACCTTCTACAGTTAATTTTTAGGAAAAAAATTGTTTCCTCTTTAGAAGTTAATGTCAAGATGCAAAATATCACATAATATTTCCACAGTGATGCATTAAAGGGATTTTAAAATCCAAAACATTTACTTTGGCTTATTTTGTGAAATTCTTTAGAATATTTATCTTACTAATAACATCGTACTTGCTTTCCATTAAACTGCACTAGAAACAAGGCTTTTATCTAGGCATATCAAGATTTTTTTTTCGTTTTCCATCCGTTTAAGTGGGTCAATGCACACTAAAAATCACCAAGATTACTTTAAAAGCCCTCAGTGAAGTAAAATATATGCGTTCAAAAGTAGCCTAAAAAAGTCAGAAATGTGGTTTCCTACGCACAACAAACTATTTTAATTTTTTAAGCAAAGCTACATCCTTTATCACTGATGGGAATCACACGAAACTTTGCAGGAATCTTCGTATTTGTACATAGTACAAACCTTTGTGTACAAAGATCAAGTTTATTCTCTTTAAACATCACAAAATAAAACAAATATGAGATTTCCTAAAGCACTTTGTTTACATTTCGTAAATTTTGAAGGTAAACAAAGCAGACATTTGACATTATAATATTTTAGTTCTCCATCATATTCATTGATTTGATCAGCTGACATTCATAGATTGTGTTATACAGAAAATTGTTTTACTTAAAATTGTGTTGACTTTCGTCCAAGCCAGTAAATTAATTCGAAATATAACTGAATTAAAAAATAAAATATTTTTATTTTTTGACTTGGGGAATTGTTATTATTTAATTGCTTCTCACTGTTGTAACTTTGTTGTCACAACAGTGTAAGTTTTCTTTGGTTAAGTTACAACCCGAAACCTAAAAACATACTCAAAAATCACACAAAAGTAAACCAACTAGGGAAACGTTATCTTCATAACACCGTTTTAAGAGAAAATTTGCTTTGTAAACATAGTAAATTCTGGAATGCATCAAAGAAGCAAGTACGTGAAGACATAAAAAATTGATCCAAACCAATAAAAACGTTACCATACGGTGCCAAATAACAATAATTTTCCTCCTCCACCTTTACGAACGTACATTAGTTTTTATGTTAACTTCTAAGTGACAACTTAACCGAACTTCAAGATTGATGTGTCAAATGAGGAATGATGTTATATTTGCCAATTCTTCATCAAATTAACAGACGTAATTTCTTATAGGGTTACACCCTATTGCGCTTGGAATGTTTGGCTCGGACCAACGCATTTCTTGATCAGGAAATAATCCCGGTAGGCCCCCCTTATGACCAAAACCTGATAGGCAAAAAAAAAATGCAATTTTGGGCAGTGTTTATGTACTAAGCTTATTTCTTTATCTGCCTTGACTTCCATTTTAACGCTTCACATACTGAACACAAAAAGGTTATGGAGCAGACCTGTAGTAGAAAACACAGGTCTGCTCCATCTTGGTCTTTTTACTAAAAAATTTATGTCGTCTGAAAATTTCACTTGCAGAGTTATTCCGAGAGTTAAAGTACCGTACATTTTTTAACACTACAGATGAAGCAATAAAATTTGGAACATTAACAGGTCACAAACTTATGCATTTAAGAATATTTGTTTTATATCTCGATCGTAAAGAGGAATTCGGAGAAGGAGGTAACCAAGACTAAAGACACCTTCAAATTAATACTTCCCGTCACTTCCATTACGAATCACGATTATTCTGCTTGGGCCCATACATTAGTATTTTAACCTCTTAATGCAGCTAATCCTACCCAGCAGTGTTCCTCTGTATAAAACCCAGACAAACATAGTGTTCCAACTAGTGTTGGCAACTTAAAAGATTTTAATCAAATATGTTTTCTTACTTAAAGATTTTACTGTTAAAACCCAAATGGCCAAATATGATAAAAAATAATGATATCATACCCAAAAACACCAAGTGTTGAGGGGTTGCCAAGTCCTAAAAAGGTATGATATCAAAATTTGTTACAAGTCAATGACATTGGTTTTGGAATAGCTACTCAACACATTGATTCCATATTTTAAAGCTTGGTAAACATTCTGTAAAACATTATTGTTTTATTTTGAAACCGTACTTGGCCAGCAGATGTATTAGCAAAGTTAGCCCTATTTACTAATGGGGATCCATTACGATGAATGAGGGAATTAACGTACAGTTAAATAAAAATTTAAATAAAATACCATGCATCTGCTGGCCAAGTACGTTTTTGAAATAAAACAATAATGTTTTACAGAATGTTTACCAAGCTTTAAAATATCGAATCAATGTGTTGAGTAGCTATTCCAAAACCAATGTCATTGACTTGGAACAAATTTTGATATCATACCTTTTTAGGACTTGGCAACCCCTCAACACTTGGTGTTTTTGGGTATGATTTATGTATTTAAAATAATGACAGTAAACACTAATTTAACTTTTTACAAAAATATTTTTACTATAGCCTCACTTTGAAGCATTCATTAGAATTATCCAGTGGCACGGTCGTGTCACGTCGCCAAGTCCCACCCAACCAAACAGACGACGCGTGCCTATATAGACACGAAGCAGAATACGGCCAATTTTCACTTCTCAAAAGGGCACAAAAAGGACGCAATTAACCCATTTTTCGTTTTCTATCCGTTTAACTGGGTCAATGAACACCAAAAATCACCAAGCTTACTTTAAAAACCCTCAATGAAGTAAAATATGTGCGTTCAAAAGTAGCCAAAAAAATGTCAGAAATGTGGTTTCCTACGCACAACAAACTATTTAAATTTTTAAGCAAAGCTACAGCCTTTATCACTGATGGGAATCACACGAAACTTTGTAGGAATCTTCGTATTTGTACGTAGTACAAACCTTTGTGTACAAAGATCGAGTTCATTCACTTTAAATATCACAAAATAAAACAAATATGAGTTTTTAAAAATCATTTTGTTTACATTTCGTAAATTTAAAAGGTAAACAAAGCAAACATTTGACATTATAATTTTAATTCGTTGTAGAAACCAAGCCAAAACATCTGCTATCATAATCTTTGATTTGATCAGCTGGCACTTATAGATACAGAAAATTGTTTTACTTAAAATGTGTTGACTTTCGTCCAAGCCAATAAATTCATTTGAATTATCTGTATAACTGTATTAAAAAATAAAATATTGTTATCTTTAGAACTGGAGAACTGTTATTATTCTCACTTTTGTAACTTTGTTGTTACAACAGTGTAATTTTTCTTTGGTTAAGTTACAACCCGAAAATTAACAGTAGCAAACTCAATAAAACCCACAAAACTAAACCAACTAGGAAGACTTTATCTTCAAAACGCCGTTTTAAGAGAAATTTTTCTTTGTAAATATTGTAAACTCTGGAATGCATAAAAGAAGCAAATAAATGAATTCATAAAATATTGATCCAAACCAATGAAGAAGTGACTATACGGTGCCAAATAATCCTCCTCCACCTAAACGTGCGTGCATTAGTTGCTATGTTAACTTCTCAGTGACAACTGAACCGATCTTCAAGATTGATGTGTCAAAAAGGAATTATGTCATATTTGCCTCTTTATCAAATTAAAAGGCGTAATTTCTCATCGAGCTATGCCCTATACGCTTGGAACGTTTGGTTTTGACCAACTCATTTATTGGGCAGGAAAAAATCCCGGTAGGCCGCCCCCCTTATGACAGAATTTTGGGCAGTGTTGATGTACCAAGCTTTAATCCTAGTATTCAGAAAACGCATGGTAAGTACAATAAGAACGTACTCCCTGAAAAATTCTGCTAGGGAAAATTTTGAACTAGAAAATGTTGTCGTTTCATAAATTGCAATGTACAGACGTTGCTGCAAGGATTAATTTAAAAAATCCATAATGCTATCATTCTAATTTAATTGAATGTTTGGAGATTGACTGATGTTTATATTAAACATCGACCAATCCTTAAAACAGATTACTATTTTGGCACTGATACGATAAAAATCGTATCCGCAGCAATATTGCTTCATCCATTCTTTCAATCAGATGTGCAATATTAAAAATACTAGCAATCGCCCACTGGTCGAAATTCGACCAATATATCATTTGATCTGGACCCAATTTGTTGAAAAATAATTAATTCATAACCAAAACATATGTTCTCCCAGATTTGCTAGCATTTGTTATTACAACAGCTGTTTAATGATTCAATCAATTCTTCTTCCTCCATAAGAATAACATTGAAACTTTGAAAGCCTGCGGGGCGTAGCCCTGGTATCCGATGTGAATTAGAATGTGATTCTGCTCATCTACAGAACTATACCTTTCTAACGGTATGCGCGGATTTCTCCTACGATGCACACGAGCTGAGAAAACAGGAGGAAATGAAACATGCTTGCGTATTAATATATAGATTTATAGCTTAAATTCCTTTTCAAACATACAGAACACAAAACTGCTATGGAGCAGACCTGTAGTAGAAATCAGTTAATCTTAGGTTGTCTTTACTCAAAGATAGTTCTATTTAGTCTGAAAATTACACTTGCAGTTATTCAGGGAGTAAAAGTACCGAACATTTTCTTAACACTGCAGATGAAGCAATAAAATTTGGTACATTAACACGACACAAACTTGTGCATTTAACAATCTTTGATTTATATCTCGATAGTAAAGATGAATTCGAAGGGGGTGACCAAGATTAAAGACACCTTCAAATTAATACCTCCTGTCACTTCCCTTACGAAACACGGGTACTATTCAGCATGGACCCATACATTAGTATTTTAATCTCTTAATGCAACTAAATAGCTAAAAAAACTACCCTATAAATGACAGCAGTGTTCCTCTGTATAGATTCCAGACAAACGAATACAAACATAGTGTTCCGTTTAACTTTAAAGCTTTTAATTAAATCTGTTTTCCTACTTAAAAATTTTAATTTGAAACCCCAAATGGCCAAATATGATAAAGAATAATGATATCATAAACAAAAACACTAAGTGTTGAGGGGTTGCCAAGTCCTAAAAAGATATGATATCAAAATATGTTCCAAGTCAATGACTTTGATTTTAGAATAGCTACTAGACAAATTAATTGGATCTTTTAATGCTTGGTAAACATTCCGTAAAACAATATTGTTTTATTTCGAAACCGTACTTGGCCAGCAGATGTATTAGTAAAGTTAGACCTATATTTACTAATGGGGATATATTACGATGAATGAAGAAGTTCTCAATACGTACAGTTCAATAAAAAAATAAAATAAAATAAAATACATCTGCTGGCTAAGTACGGTTTCTAAATAAAACTATATTGTTTTACGGAACGTTTACCAAGCATTAAAAGATCCAATCAATTTGTCTAGTAGCTATTCTAAAATCAAAGTCATTGACTTGGAACATATTTTGATATCATATCTTTTTAGGACTTGGCAACCCCTCAACACTTAGTGTTTTTGTTTATGATCTTCTATGTAAGAGCCACAGGGTAAACACCATATTTTGTGGTTAGTTGACGTGAGAGAACGTTGTTGTGTACCGAAACATAAGCTCTTGTTTTTATTTTTCGTAGACTCACTGCAGTACTTTATTCAATGTTTAATTTTTTTTTATAATTTAAGTTAATTTTAAGTTTTTTGTCAAGTTTCCGGATCTGTTTATCCTGCAGTTTCTCATATTTCAGATATATGTGACGAAATTTTATCATTTACTGCATATTTAATGGATTTGTGAAGACATAAAATTCATTATTAAAATAAACAAGTATTGAAGTAAGTATAAACTAATTACTTCATCAATGTTTTTATGACAAAAGGCTTTTAGATATGAATATTGCATTATTAATTAATAAAAAAATTCAAGTCTGCCAAATGTTATTAGTAATTGAATATTAATCAGATTTTAAAATTTTATTGAATAAAATATCAGTTTGCCCAACATAAAAGTTACCCACTCTAATATACTTTGCAGTATATTTTTATATTTGACTATTGTTTTGTATCTTTTACTGAACTTCCTTAAACATGATTTTCATTCATAAAAACTATTCTTAGAAATGCCCCCAAGTAACATAAAAAGCTTCCTTATAACGTACCAGTGATCACAAATATTAAATACCATAAATTAAGAATTTTAATGAACAATCAGACACTTTGATGATTTACAATATAAAAATTAACAACAGGGATTTCGAATATCTACAATCTATTCCAAGCGGTAAAAACAAAAATAAAATTGATCCAACGTTGTATATGAAAGTATACAGACGCAATCTAATAGAAATAATTCCACCTATGGATACAAAACGTTTATCCGTTGCAATAACCACCAAAAATCACATTATAAGTAACATGATAAAGATGTTCATTATAAACCAGCTACAAGCCCTTTGCAAACAAGTTCATGACGACCCACCTTCACCTTATGATACAGGTTTAAAACAGAGTCAGAAATAGAATAAAAAAGAAATCGTTCAATTTTAAAACGGGTCTGTCTAGATAGTGGGTATCATCTTTCTGCGTAACCTGCTGCATATCGCGGATAAGCTGAATTTATGTGTCAAAACGATTAGTATGAATTGGACTTTGCTCTTCCCCTCCGTTTGAGTTATCAGTCAAGATAAAAAGTATGGTGGACTTCCGTTTTTAACATTATTGATATGCACTCATTGTGATTATGTTTTAATAAAAGAATAGTCATCCTCTAAATTTCTTTGAAAGGCAAATGAACTATCGGCCACACAATTTATTAAATCTATAGAAAAAAGTATGTGATTTTAAAAGCATATACGTTGTCACAATAAAATAAATAATTAAAGAGAAAGAATGAAATCATATAACACCTGTGAAAGTGTAACCCAAGCAATAATGTAAAATAATGATAAATAGAATAATGTAGCAATAATGTATGAATATACTATAAATTTTAAAGCGTATTTTATTTTAAGTGGTAATGAACTTTTTGTATTATTTTTTTCAAATATTAAAAGGCTTTTAAACTTTGAATGATACTACAAATACCAATGAACTTTCTCAGAAAAAAAACTATGGGTGCACGAAAGGGTCATAAGCGCTTTTAAGATAAAAAATTATATAAAATGTAAGTTACAGCCACTAGTGATGATGTGAGAACTTTGTATTTTTCTTTGTTCTTTCTTTTATTTCTTGAACAGTTATAAAAGAAGTAACATACTTAATGGTCACCCTGAAACTATAAATTAAATTTAAAACAATTTAAAATTATTTTTAACAATAGTAAGCCATAAAGAAAAGAATTACTAGGTTTTAAAATCGCCTAATAATAGTAGAAATAAAACTCATTAAATTAAGTTTCAACGCCGATTAAAATATGAAGATAAACCAATTCTTCCTATTGGGCAACGCCATATGCATTTTATACCAGAATTTTTATTTATTTTGATTAAGATTGTAAGTTTTAGCGTATTATTTTGTTTTGAACCCCCTTAAATTTAGGAATTGGAGAATAAATAACAATTTATTTAAATATCAACTATTATCAAATTATTAATTATTTGATATGCATATTTAAGATTATAAATGTGTTGAAAGCTCTATACCGAAATAACCGAAACCAGAGTACCTATCAGATATAGGCCTAGTCGAACAGCAGAGAGAGGGCTTGCTTGCCCTTGAAGGTCAACTTGTTATCAACAAGGCCTCCTATGCTGTGATTGTGTCATCACGCATTGTCTTTAGTGGCTATTAATTAATTCATTCCTCAAGGTTATCCAATACAAATTAGTTTATCATTTTTGACAGGCAATTTGTCTTCTATATATCTCGGATGAAAGCTTGAAAAGAAACTGATGTGATGGACTTGATGTGAAGTGGTATAACAAAATGTATCTACTACCAGGGAACTTTATGAAACAGCTCCATTTTAATGTCATGTAACAACTGTAAAACGGGGTAGAGTTACTAAGGTTAAATGGATGGAAATTATTGTTTTAATACCGGGTATTCTAAAAGTCTTGGAAAATGTTAATCAGGTGTAAATATTTTAGTAAAGAATTTATTATTTACACAAAACTAATTATCTTAATTAGTATAGAATAAAAACCGAAACCTCGATATCAAAACAATAAGTGGTTCAAAAATGGCAGGTGATCAAACTCACCATTTAGCCCAGTCAAAATAGGTTTGTGTCGGAAGTAATTCCGGAGGAGCTGAATTTTTCACAGTTGATAGGTACTAATAAGGGGTGCATTTTCCCAAAAGTCCCGAAAAATCCCCCTTGAGCTTTCCGCTCTACGCCCTTTTTAAGTTAAAGTTGCACTGTTTTAGAAAACTGGCTATAACTCTGTAACGAATAACGCTATCGACTTAAATAAGGTTTTATATTATTTCTAGTAAACTTTGCTACAAAAGTTGTTATTACCATTTATTACAAAAACCTTTTAGTTTAGCCATAAAATTGACACAAAGATGAAAATTTAATTTTTTTAATTGCATCCTTTGGAAACATCTCGATATAGCTCATTTATACGTAACCTGTCCAAAAAACGGTAAATACAAAACTTTTAGCGCGTAATGTGACCTTTAAAATGATATATAATATTGCTATATAAAATTAATGGATAATGAGTAAATATGCTTTATATTGTAAAATGTCAGTAGAATTAGTGACTGACATTTCGCCGCCCTCCCGTGCCACCGCTCAGACTGCTAATACAATTATTGAAATTTTTAAAGCACGAACAGCGGATACGGTGAATCTTTTAAAAATATTATATTGTGATTTATGGATAACAAATTCAGCGTTAGCTAATAACAAGAAGAACTAGGGTTTGGACCGTTTCCATTACAAAAGGAAACATTTCACCGGAGTGAATATCCACCAAATCTGATATCTTTATTAGTTATTACATAAAACTAATGTGAAAATAATGCACATTCCTAAAACTATAACGTGTTATAAAATAAAAACTCGTTTTTTAAAAAAGTTTGTTATTTATTTACTATCAAATATAACAATATTTATAACTTTGAAAAATACAACAAACGTTAGAAATATACAACTAATACTCATCCCAGATTTCATGGCATTGCATTACGTTAGTACAGAAGCCATTGCAATGTTCACACATTGCTGAACAGGATAAACCTGACTTTCTGCAACCACAGTACGTTCCACACCCTTTTTTACATGAACATGAAACTAATGATATTAAATCTTCAGGTGCAAATGGTTTAAGGGTTGGCACAGGTCTTAATGTCTTCCGTTGGCCCTCAATTCCTTTCAGGTACTCTTGTCTCCATCCCCAGTCGGTAGGTATGAGTTTATTGCCCAACCAATGCTGTACTTGTAAATAAACTCTTAGCAAGTGTTGATGACAGGATTCAGACGTTGGTGGTAATTTTGATAGATCAAAATTGGAATTTAACGGGGACTTCTTTGTTTGTCGTGCAAAACTAAAATAACGTGCTTCATTCAAAGTCGGATGTTTCCCTAAACCATACATCAAAAGAACAAACCTTTCACCACTTATAGTTAGTTTTTCCTTGCACACAGGATAGTCTATAAAAGTCTCTGCAATGGTCTTTGCTTTCTCATTATTTTTTATTAGTTCTACAGCTTTCAACTTGACGATGCCATAAAATGCCGAAGTAGTGTCACAACCTGAAACAGCATGTGCAAACAGCATATGTTTCTCTAAATCTTTGTTAGACCTTTTTAATAACCGTATGTCATAGTATGTAATTGATACATTCTTTCCGCCTATATCTTTGCGGAAATATATTTCCTTGTCATCAGGTGCTAAAGCAATTAGAAGAATAAGGATGTCCGTATCATTTCCAACCACTATTACTTTGGAACATGTGTCTGTTAGTTTTATTGCACTATTAACAATTTCAGTGTCGGCGTCATCTTCACATATCAATGATTTTATTCCAGTCGAGTTCAACTTTTCAAATAAGTACTCGATTAACTTCTTCTTGTTCCTCTTGTTTGAAAGAAAGTTTTCTTTCTTCACTGTGCATTTAATATTTTCCTGGATAAGTATTTCAAAGGACGAATAATTTTTGGATCTCCTTCTCTGTTCTTCATCTTTTGTAGTTCCTTCTTCTGGATACCCATCAAACACTACGAAAACGTTACTGCCAAAATTATGAAGTATGAAGGAAATATAATTTTGAACAATCTGCCCATAGGTTGCATCATTTGGCCATGTTACATAATGAATTAGAAATCCTCCATCCAGTACTACCCCTGTTCCCTCTGAATATGTATATTCCACAATGCCGTCCGAAAACACTTTCAATATTGAGGATTTCGTGCCTTTTCTCAATGAAGTCTTGTCAAAAATAGATGGTGGTAGTGATGCCAACTCATATTCCAAATAAGACTTTAGTTTTGCATGGCTATCGCATACACAAAGAATCCTGTTGAAAAGTTGTTGTGTGTTAACATCAACTTTGTGGGATCTGACTGTTATGGCCTTAAAACTGGACTGAGTAATCACCATATCTTTTCTTTTAAGTTTTAACTCTCCAAAGGTTTTTCCTTTCATTCTTTCCATCACCCCTACCCCTAATTCAAAGGCCTTGTCACAATTTACGCGCTCATCTGATACAAGACCAGTGTCCAAAGCAACCAAATCACCAGTCAATTTGTTGAACGGGTTGTGCTGCCTAAACCAGGCAATGAATTTATCGAGATCTTCACCGTCCCTTTTCTTCCTTGACTCTCTAAGCTCTACATGCTGCTCCGTAAAACTTAGTGAAGTTCCGGCAAATTCATCTAGTGCCTCTTGGACTTTCAAGCAATATGGAATAGAGCGAACCCATTTAAACAGAGTGTTATCTTTAACTCCTCTTCCGTGAGTTAGACCCCCAACAGCTTTCATGGGGCGCATTAGACACTGCTCTATAATCATATCCGTCCAAGTGCCAGACCAATATTTACCATTCCTTCGTACAGTAAAGTAACCTTTTTTGGCAAATTTTTCATACATATCTTTAGGGATCTTGTTTTCTAGTTGTAACATTTGTTGGACATAGTAATGCGCCGATTTGGCGTATGGTAAATGACCTGCTGCGTGGAAATACGGTAACATGTCCACTACCGAACGCAGATGCAAAAACCAGTTACCAGTTCTTTCTGCAAATATAAATCTCAACATGAGGTCTATACATAAAAGTAGATTAAGCCAGAGTCTGGCCGTCCTGCTTGAAGATTTTACCTCCTCAAATTGACTCTCGAGCCTTTCAGTGATTTCTATTACTTTGTCTTCTTTGAAAATTTGTTCAGGGTCAACTTCTTCTTCAAACATTTTTCGACTTATATCGTCAAGTTTATTACATTCCCTATCTATTCCTGGATATTCTTCTCGAAGTATTGTTATAAGAGAGGCAGCTGTCATGGAATAAGCTCTTATTCCTCTGGAGTTAGCATGACCACTTAGCATGTGATTGACAGTAGATGGCCCATAAACTGTCTCCCATAGACATTGCAGTCCACTTCCTTCCATTATACGGCCAACTGATCCCATAAAAGACATCAAAAGATGGAACCCCCCTAATCTAAGTATAATTTTCGATAGGTCACTGTTGATGTCTGCATTTTCTACAATTTGGCTTGCTTTAAGGTAGAGAGGTTGGTCAAAAGTTACAATACAGGGCTGCTCTCTTTTACGGCACTCGTCTGCAGCAAATGATAGGGCAGAATAAATAGTGCTCATATCACTTGGGTTTAGATTTATGAAAGGTAAGGCTATTATAGAAGTCGACTCACAAGGTGGTTCATTGTTACTGACTAGGTTCATAAACCCGTTCCACCCAGGCTGCTTTATCACGTTTGCCATCCACAATAAGTTTGCTGGAAAAATACAAGCTTTGAATTCTGTTGATTCAATACGATTTGTCAGCTGAGAAAAGTCTTCGATTACAAGAGTAGATGTATGTTTTCTTTAACTGGGATAGGCCTTGATACGAATCTCATTTAAATTGTGATTGAATGAACCAGAGGAAAGCTTTGGGACTGATACTTTGGTTTCAACGGAGCTTCCAGGAGTAATGCATTGAACACCTCCCATAGCATGAAAAGTATTCAAACCATCCAAAGTCCTAACATTAATATCCGCATTGTCAAATACAAATTGCTTGAATCCCTCAGATCCAACATCAGGTGATCCAGCTGCTATAAGTGAATTCAAATATAGATCTGTTTCGTAATAGGAAACACATAATCCTAAAGATGAAAGAAGATCAATCAAATATTTAGACCCAAACAGACGATGAAGAGTTAGAGCCAGTCCTGTCTGAATTGGTGAGATAAATGATCTAGGCCGAACACTTGCCACTATTGCATGATTTATGACAATGGCCTTTTTCTTTATTTTATCAGAGTCCTTTTCATGTTTTTTGCTGGTAACTCTATCCATAAACAGTTTAAGAGATTGTGGTACAAATTTGTCTTCGTTTGTAATGTCTTTACAATCAGGATAAGTATTTGAATCATAAGCCATTTTTTGAATGTCCTCTTTAATTATATCGGCCGCTGCCTTAACAATCCTCATTTTTTCCGCATTTTGGTCATCTTCACGATCAATATACCATTTGTCAACTATTTTATGAACTGTTGATGAAAAACAGCAGATATTCTTCCGTCCTGATACATTGGATATCACTATGTGGTCTCCAAAATACTTCTGTAAGCGCTCTTTTAAGTATTTATCAGTATACAAAATATTCTTTTCCTTTTTGTACTCCTCGGGAATGAATTCGGCCATAAAATCTTGAAGTTCTTTTAAAGTAAATTGGCATTCATCACTATGCTCAATCAAATTACACATAGCTAAAAAAGCCTCCTCTATTTTACCCTTTGGCCGTCCAACGTCATTTTCAGATTTGTTATGAAAAAAATTTCTATAGCATTCGTGGTGATAACGTGCATCGGCTGCTACAAGATCCAAAGTACTCAAAACTCTGTTTTACATTAAATCCCCATTCGTCATTTCGAAAATCACATCTTTCAATTATCTTTTCCCTGACTTCTAAATTTGCAACACTGTACACAGTTCGCCTCCGATTCGAAGGACACTTAGTTTGCGTGGTACATTCACGCCCACAGAAAAAACAATTTGTTTTAAAACTAAACTTCGTTTCAGAGTTTCGAAGTATCATTCCAGGATTTGGCTTTTCTGGTTCAAGAAGTTGATTTGTAAGTGACAGTGTCTTAACACACTTAGGTCTAGTATAATTCTGCCTACATTTTATGTGAACATTAATTAGGTTTCTATTGACAAGATCCAAAGGAAAATTATCTTGGCGTTCTAAACCACACTGAATAATCTTCTGAATTCCTCTTTTTACTGTCACCGTAGACGAATTGCCTTGTAAAGGCTCTTTGCACAAAAAACATACTAAATTATAACTATCCATTTTCTTACAACCGTAGGAATCTCGGAGTTCTTACTTGTACCACTACACATATACGTCCACTGCAAAGTTTATGCATAAAAATTACAAAAAACAGATGAAAAAAGAAAAATATTTTCATTTTCTGTAACGTATAATAAGTATATGTCTCTGCTCATTTAACTTCGAACGATTTATTTTCACATTTTTACATTTAAAAATTACAAACTCACTTTTTCTCGTTAAAATGTATGATTGGAACACAATTCACAAAGTAATTCATGTCTTCTCAGCAACACGAAAAGAGTATTTTCCCTCTCTCGAGAGTTGTTTAAAAAATGTTTGGTATACACACTACATTCAGAACACTTCATATTAACTGTAATAAATCTAAAATAGCCCTCAAACATTAATCTTTTAAATTACTCATAAACTGAATAGTTTTACAACATATTGACAAACATACTCACTTTTTAAAAACCCCTAAAACTTTAACACTTAACATAATAAGGTAGATGATTAGACCATTTAAAATTTACAACATTAATGATTGATAATAACACATTAATATACCATTGTTGACAGCATATGTTAAGAAAAACATATTTATTTTAAATCTTTTGTCTGTTTTTTTAAAATCAGAATTACCAACCAAAAAACAAAAAATATTTTTACAAAACGAGTTTTTATTTTATAACACGTTTTAGTTTTAGGAATGTGCATTATTTTCACATTATTTTTATGTAATAACTAATAAAGATATCAGATTTGGTGGATATTCACTCCGGTGAAATGTTTCCTTTTGTAATGGAAACGGTCCAAACCCTAGTTCTTCTTGTTATTAGCTAACGCTGAATTTGTTATCCATAAATCACAATATAATATTTTTAAAAGATTCACCGTATCCGCTGTTCGTGCTTTAAAAATTTCAATAATTGTATTAGCAGTCTGAGCGGTGGCACGGGAGGGCGGCGAAATGTCAGTCACTAATTCTACTGACATTTTACAATATAAAGCATATTTACTCATTATCCATTAATTTTATATAGCAATATTATATATCATTTTAAAGGTCACATTACGCGCTAAAAGTTTTGTATTTACCGTTTTTTGGACAGGTTACGTATAAATGAGCTATATCGAGATGTTTCCAAAGGATGCAATTAAAAAAATTAAATTTTCATCTTTGTGTCAATTTTATGGCTAAACTAAAAGGTTTTTGTAATAAATGGTAATAACAACTTTTGTAGCAAAGTTTACTAGAAATAATATAAAACCTTATTTAAGTCGATAGCGTTATTCGTTACAGAGTTATAGCCAGTTTTCTAAAACAGTGCAACTTAAACTTAAAAAGGGCGTAGAGCGGAAAGCTCAAGGGGGATTTTTCGGGACTTTTGGGAAAATGCACCCCTTATTAGTACCTATCAACTGTGAAAAATTCAGCTCCTCCGGAATTACTTCCGACACAAACCTATTTTGACTGGGCTAATTGTATAGCACATAAACAAAACTTAAAATAGAAAAACTGTTGATTTGTTCAACCACCGAGGGA
Source organism: Neoaliturus tenellus (assembly GCA_030545055.2). Classification (NCBI taxonomy): domain Eukaryota; kingdom Metazoa; phylum Arthropoda; class Insecta; order Hemiptera; family Cicadellidae; genus Neoaliturus; species Neoaliturus tenellus. Next base: position 8,929,464 of record CM061533.1, read on the forward strand.
GATTTTGAACACAACGGCGCAATGAAATGAGAAAATAACTTAATAATTATAAGTTCAGCAATAATTTTATCATTAGACTACAAATGTAGCACAAAACTAGTGATTAGTATTTAAATGAAAGAATAACACTAATCCGTAGTGTAGTATTAAACAATCATTTTGAACATCGGGTTGAGCTCCTGTAACATTTTCCTTGTTTGTTAACACTGTACAAACTCACATCAAACCTATTTGTCCAAAGCGTTATGTAAATTCTAAATTTATCTCGTGTTACACTAAAAATGTTCTCCAAACACATAACGCGGTAATCTAACTGTCTGCTGTCGCCCCAATCACAGCCCAGTGTTTGTACAAAGCTGAAATGGAGCGCCTGGATGGCTTTAGCAAACATTCTAACCCCGCCGTCCCATATACTTGTATTTGTCCTAAATATTCTATTTGTGTAACCGTGCCAGCCAACTCGTAAAGCTATATCAGTTGGGGCGGTCCTCTCTACATTGCGCTGTCCCGTTTTGTATTCTTGGATCGCAAATTACAATGTCATGTAGTAAAATTATTTAAAGTTTTATAAGAGTAGAGGGGTGAGTAATAATTAAATAAAACTTCGTGGTGGTTGATTCCCAAATTAGAAATCCAGTGGCACGGTATTGTCACGTCGCCAAGTCCCACCCAACCAAACAGACGACGCGTGCCTATATAGACACGAAGCAGAATACGGCCAATTTTCACTTCTTAAAAGGGCACAAAAAGGCCTCAATTAACCCTTTTCTCGTTTTACATCCGTTTAACTGGGTCATTGAACACTAAAAATCATCAAACTTACTTTAAAAACCCTCAGTGAAGTAAAATATATGCGTTAAAAAGTAGCCTAAAAAATGTTAGAAATGTGGTTTCCTACGCACAACAAACTATTTAAATTTTTAAGCAAACCTACAGCCTTTATGGGAATCACACGAAACATTTCAGGAACCTTCGTATTTGATTTTAGTACAAACCTTTAAGTACAGAGATTAAGTTCGTTCACTTTAAATATCACAAATCAAATCAAATATGAGTTTCATAAAACAACTCTGTTCAAATTTCATAAGTTAAAAGGTAAACAAAGCAGAAATTTGACATTATACTTTTAATTCGTTTTAATTTTTTTTTTTTTTATAATTAATTTATTGGCTTCATGGCAACATGCCCATAGCTAGCCATACAAAAATACAATTTGTTAAAAAAAACTCATATTACAATTTAGAGTCACTAAATCTTAATGTCATTTTCGGTTATGAACTTGCACAAAGCATCTAAAATGTCAACATTATTTTCTTGGAGAATGTTCATAATATTCACTGGAAAAACAAAATTTTTTTCTTGCAAACTTTTGAAAAAATTTTCTCGCTTGGATTTATATTTTTCACACCCAAGTAGTATATGGTCGATCGAACCAATGTCCGTTCCACAATCACATTGATCTTCATTTACTATTTTCAGCTTATGGAGATGTTCTGGTAAGCAGCAGTGTCCAATCCTTAACCTAGAAATAGTTTTTATTTTTGTCCGTGATTTCTTAAAACTTGTAAACCATACTGGAGAATTAACTTTTGGCTTCAGTTGAAATAACCTATGTCCTTTATAAACAGATATGGCTTCCCACTCTTCTTGCCACCTCGAGTGTGCTTTCCGGGAAATAGAAAAATTGAAATCTTTAAAGCTTGGCAGAAAAAGGTTGTTTTGCTCGTTTGAAGAATATGTTTGTTTAGCAAATGAGTCTGCTAACTCATTGCCTTTCAAGCCTATATGAGAAGGAACCCAAAATAAAATGATTTCGTAATTAAGATGGGATAATTTTGTAAACTGATCTTTGATTTTATACTCAATGTAAGTAGTTCTGTGGTCGAATTTGCAATTTTGTAGGGAGAGGAGAACACTTTTTGAGTCTGATATAATGACCGCTTTAGACGGTGGCAGCGACTCCACATACTTCATGGCTGTAAGTATTCCAACAGCTTCTGCCGAATATATTGACATGTTGTCGTTCAACCTGAGGGTAATTACCTTGTCGTGTGTCTTATCGTATACGCAGCAACTTGTTCTATTAACGTCTTTGGACCCATCGGTGTAGATATGAATATGTGAAGGCCAATTTGAAGTAATCTCTGATTCGATACATTTCCTTATTGAGTTTAAGGAACTTGAACTTATCTCACGCTTAGAGAATGGGGAGAAAAAAACTGGGATCTCGGAAAATAAACTCTTAAATTGAACCAAAAAACAGGGACTTAAATATGACCTTTCCATTGAGATACGAGACTGAATAAGTTGGTTGTAGCTTGAAAGAAGAGGTGGAGAGTTAGCTTCAGTCCAGACTGAATTCAACTGGTTAAAATTGTACATTATATCGAGGCTTTTCAAGAGAGGATGGCTAGTCAATGCGAAGGTCTTATGTAAATATTTGTCAGCTAAGAATTTTCTTCTAATATGAAGAGGCATGACCCCACTCTCCACTTCCATGGCACGACATGGGGAAGAGTTCATATAACCCATGCTTATTCGAAGTGAACTAAATTGTAATTTATCTAGTTTTTCTATAACTATATTTGATGCGTTTCCATAGATAAAACAGCCGTAATCAATTATCGACCTGATAAGAGATTTATACAGGGACAAAAGGCAAGCCGGGTCTGCACCCCAACGTTGCCCAACAACTGTGCGAATGAGGTTTTGTCGCTTCAAACACTTGTTATAAATATAGTCTATATGATGCTTCCATGATAATTTACTATCAAATATCACACCTAAAAACTTGTGGACATTTTTCATAGGAATAGTTTTATTATTAAGTTTCAAGGCAATAGCAGGTACGTTCCTTATCGTAGAGAACACCATTGCGGACGATTTGTCTGCTGATAAATCAAGACCATTTTGAATTGCCCAATGAGAAATATTAACAAGAGATTGATTAATTTTATCTTGACATTCGAACAAGCGATGACCTTCAGTATATAAAACAATGTCGTCTGCAAACTCAAGTGATTGAACTCCTGGACTCAGCACCCTGGATATGTCTTTTATGTAAATACAAAAAAGGAGTGGACTAAGGGCTGAACCCTGAGGCAAACCTTTACTTGTGACCCTCGAACAACTGATCTTATTATTCACTTTAAGTTGAATGGAACGATTTTGATATAATTTTGTAAGGAATAAACATAAGTTTCGTGGCATCTTTAAGTGGAGCAATCTTCGGTGAAGCACAGCGAGATCAACATTGTCATAGGCTTTAGAAATGTCGATAAAGCTTGCTAAAACATTTTTTCGGCCAGCAAGGGAAGTTTGAATATCGGTTGCTAACACCGCCAGGTTATCAAGGCAGCTTTTCCCTTTACGAAACCCAAATTGGGTTGGGGAAAGGATACAATTGACTTCTACCCACCACTGGAGTCTGTTGTTAATAAGTTTTTCCATTATTTTGCATAAAGTGGAAGAAAGGGAAATCGGTCTGTAAGACGCAGCACTTTTTGGATCTTTCCCAGGCTTCAGTATTGGTACTACTAGGTACTCTTTCCAATGGGACGGGATTTTTGATGAAATAAATATTTCATTGAGAATCTTGATAAAAACTTTATGAACGCTTTCAGGAAAGTGAATGATGAATAGGTTAGGAATCCCATCTTTACCCGGGGATGAGTTTTTCAAGTTTTGAACTATATATTTATATTCATCTTCTGAAAATGGCAGAGATAGGAAATCAGATCTAGAGTCGCATTCTTGAAAAGCATGTTCATTCAGAGTATTGAGGACATAAGGAGGAGTTAAAGATTCAAGAAATTCATCAGCACACTCATTAAAACAGTTCGCTGTTGGGAGATCATTACTGTGGTCGAATCTATATTTCATTTTTCTAACTTGGGACCACACTTTGGAAATGGGAGTTTCCCTATTAATTGATTCGCAAAACTTTATCCAACTCTGCCTTTTACATGTGTTGAGGAATCTTCTGGTGATCGCCTCTTGTTTTTTGTATTTTATAAAGTTTTCTAAATTCATGGTCTTTCTATACTGCATAAATGCTTGTTTTCTTTTATGAACTTCTTCGGAACATTGGGGAGTCCACCATACAGAGGGAGAGAAACAGGGCTTGGGAGGAGAAGTCTTGGGAATAGTTTCATTGGCTATTGTTAACACACGATTATAAAATTCATTGTATGATTCAATGGGATCAGCATCAAACTGGAAACTTTGAAAAATGTCTTCTAATCGCCTCGAAAATTCTGACCAGTTCGCAGATGAAAGCTTCCACTTAACTATATCAGATTTTTCTGAATTACTCTTCGACACTTTAGGACCCGAATTTAAATTAGCATTTAATAGTATGGGAAGATGACGGGAACCACATCTATCTTCTATCACTTCCCAATCTAGTGATAATGCAATTTGAGGGGAAGCCAATGTAACATCAATAGCAGAAGATTGATAATTAGGGCCTGCTAAGTAAGTATGTGACCCTGAATTAAGGATTGAAAGAAGACTCTCATTTACAAAATTGTAAAATTGAATACCTTGCCAGTCATTAAAGTGGTTTCCATAACTCACGTGGTGAGCGTTCCAATCACCGAGAATTAAAAGTGGCTTTGGAAATTGAGAGAAAAACGCATAAAGACTTTCTGATGTAAGTTTATGTTTCGGAGGAGCATAGACTGAAAAAATACACGTATTCCAGTCTTTGTGTTGCAAACGTACTGCAGAAACATCAACATTGTAATCCGTAAAGAGGGCGGGTCTTGTAAAAGTAAGTACCTGAAAACTTAAACTTTTATGAACAAGTATCGCTGTACCACCACCTCTCCGATTCGTTAGTCTATCATTCCTGACCACATAGTAGTTTTTGAAACGTATATTCACAGACGGAGTAAACCAGGTCTCACTAAGAGCAGCTACATGAATTTTATATTTGAAAAGAAAATTTTCAATTTCAACCTTGTGAGCAATAGCCGATTCGCAATTCCATTGTAAAATATTAAGTGATCTTGTCATTGGAAATATCCAAAAGAGAATACAAGCAAACAGTAGTAATGGTGGAATAATAAAAATCTTAATATTCTTCATCATAGCTTTGAGTGTGCAAATTGTACTGGTTTACCTGCATTGCTGAATTGTTGGCAATTAACTTGTACAAAGCGGGTATCAAGCTTGTAATTGGAAGAACATTATTCTTGAATTCTGTAAGGATTGATACGAGTTCGTCCTGACTTGATAGATTCGTGTACTTATCGCTGCCACCACCACCGTCAATCCGCGTTTCTGTTTCCGTTGAGGGTAAAGCAGAATCATTTCTTCCGAATACAGGGACTGAGGGAGATTCCAAGTTGTAGTTAAACTGATTATAATATTTGTGAGTATACTGAGGTGAAATGGGGATTGAATGATTACGAGATTGTTTGGTGAATGTTCTTCTTTCATGAATCTTGTTGTGTTGGGGTAAGGAATGCTGTGAAGAACCAGCCACTACTGACGGTTGAATGCAGAATTTCTCTCTCAAAACCAGATTATCTCTAGCAGGCAGACTAGGAAACTGTTCCTTGCGAAGACCTCGATCCAAGGCACCGGAATAAGACTGAACTTTAATATTACTGCTATTAGAGGATGGTGAGATAATAGCCCTAGCTTCATTATAGGAGATATTTTCATAAGCCATATATTGACTTATTTTATATTCTAAGTCTCTGTGGGGACAGTCTCTACTCAAAGCCGAATGATTTCCTCTGCAATAAATACAGCATGGACTTCTAGAATTTGGGCAGTGTTGAGATTGGTGTTCAAGATTACAATTACAACAACGAGTTTTACTTCTACAGGCCTTGGCTGTGTGTCCATATCGTAGACAGTTGAAACATTGAACGGGAAATCTTACATACGGCTCAACAGTACATTTTGTAAAAAACAAAGTCACATATTCTGGAAGGCGCTTTCCCTGAAAGGTCACAACTATTAAAGGCATTGGAACAAATTTTACCTTGCCGTCAGAATCAACAACTCGTTTTTTCAAACGGCGAACGGTTGACACGTAGAAAGAGTGGCTTAAATCGTAAAGAATATCTTGTTCTGGAATTGAAGGATCAACATCCCTAACAAGACCCTGTCTCTGGACCTGATACAAGGGTATGTATGCATTAACATTGTTTTCTTTCGCAAAACGTGAATCTAAAAACCTGTTGGCATTCTCAGCGCTGTCAAAGGTACATTTTAAACGATTTCTGCCTACCTTTTTTAGTTCCACAATTCCTCTTACATTATATGCTGCAAGTTTCCGACCTAGAGACATAGGATGGATGTTGCCAATGTTGCCTTGTTTACTAGAACTGTCGAGAAATATTACATAAGGAGCGGGATCGCTGTCAAGGAAACGTGTAAGTCTTTGAGAATTTTCGTTGTTCAAACTAGGGACATTCCTCCTTTCATCAGATTCTGTATCAAAAGCATTCTGTGTTTTTTCAGATGGTTGATCTTCATGTAGGTCTACGTCATCATGGTGTACATTGTCCACTATAGTGTCATCTCCCTCGGCCCTTTGATCAGAGGGAGTCGGCGAGGTATCCATTTCTTTGTCTTCGCTAAGCAAATCCCCATTTCTCACAATATCATTAGTATTTTCGGTAAGCTTGTCATTTCTTGCCAAATAATCGTGATCATATACATGAGGAAGGGAGCCTTTTGAAGAAAGTAACCTATTATCACTACCTTTTTTCATCTTTTTCAAAGAAACACTTTTGGTTTTTCCATTACCAGAATAACGTTTAAGATTAACACTGTCTTCATTATTTTGGGGTAGAAAACGTTTATTGTTATTAAGTCCAGGGCTTATTGGGCCCATTCGAGGTTAAGTAAACAAGGAACGACACAATGAATTAAAATGTAACACAAACAATAAACAAAGAACTTTTGTATGAGTTTATCAACAAATATAACAAACTACTGAAAAAAACGAACGAAAAAACAATCAAAACACAAGTTTTTGTGCTTAAAACTGTAAATAATTCACCTAAAAAGTCACGATGTCAACACGTAAACAACGACCCGAGATCCATCACGAAAATAGTTCAAAAAATGTAAAATCATTTATGATTTTTACTAAAACCTAATTCGTTTTAAAAACCAAGTCAAAACATCTGCTATAATATTCATTAATTTTATCAGCTGACAATTGATTGTGTTATACAAAAAATAGTTTCACTTAAAATTGTGTTGAGTTTCGTCCAAACCAATAAATTGATTCGAATTATCTATATAACTGCATTTAAAAATAAAATATTCTTATCTTTTGAATTGGAGAATCTTTATAATTCTCACTGTTGTAACTTTGTTATTACAACAGTGTAAGTTTTCTTTGGTTAAGTTACAACCCGAAAATTAACAACATAAGCTAGGTACTCAATAAAAAACACACAAAACTAAACCATATAGGAAAACTTTATCTTAAAAACACCGTTTCGAGAGAAAGTTGTCTTTGTAAATATTGTAAACTCTGGAATGCATAAAAGAAACAAAGAAATGAAGACATAAAAAGAGATGCGAACCAATGAGGAATTACTATATGGTACCAAATAAGATTAATTATCCCCCTTTACCTATACGCCTGTTGGCATTCATTAGTTGTTATGCTAACTTTCAGTGACAGCTGAACAAATCTTCAAGATTGTTGTGTCAAATCAAAAGGAATCTATCTATATATTAATACGCAAGCATGTTTCATTTCCTCCTTTTTTCTCAGCTCGTGTGCATCGTAGGATAAATCCGAGCATACCGTTAGAAAGGTATAGTCCTGTAGATGAGCAGAATCACATTCTAATTCACATCAGACTCCAGGGCTACGCCCCACAGGCTTTCAAAGTTCCAATGTTAATCTTATGGAGAAAGGAGAATTGACTGAATCATTAGACAGCTGTTGTAAAAACAACTGCTAGAAAATTATTAAGAACAGATGTTATAGATCTAAAATGGTTTTAAACTTCTTGGGGCCAGATCAACTGAAATTTTGATCGAATTTCGATCAGGAGGTGATCTCTAGTCTACATATTAATACGCAAGCATGTTTCATTTCCTCCTTTTTTCTCAGCTCGTGTGCATCGTAGGATAAATCCGAGCATACCGTTAGAAAGGTATAGTCCTGTAGATGAGCAGAATCACATTCTAATTCACATCAGACTCCAGGGCTACGCCCCACAGGCTTTCAAAGTTCCAATGCTAATCTTATGGAGAAAGGAGAATTGACTGAATCATTAGACATCTGTTGTAAAAACAACTGCTAGAAAATTATTAAGAACAGATGTTATAGATCTAAAATGGTTTTAAACTTCTTGGGGCCAGATCAACTGAAATTTTGATCGAATTTCGATCAGGAGGTGATCTCTAGTATATATAATTCCGTAAGCGAATCGGTCCCCACGAAATATCTCGAGTTAGAAGAAAGATACGGTAACGTATGATGGCTCATTTTAAAGCTTGAGGGCCAAGGACGCAAGGAAAAATACCAGAATTGTCAAAAGTTACATGGGCTTCGCCCCATTGGACCTTGAAGTTCCAATGTTAATCTAATTGGAAGAAGATTTTTAGATCAACAAGTGTGATAAAGCATATGTTTATGTGTATATTTTTTATCATAAACTCAGCTGGTTATTGAACAGATATTTTGAGTTAAGATATTTATATTTAATCATAACTTTTTGAAATTTGCAATGCACTATAAAAAAGGAAAACACCAACAATGATGGAAAAATTATGGATCCACGGCAGATATCTTTCTTCAAAATCTATGTCATTATGATTTTGTATGCTGAATATACCGCTGTAAAAGTGACTTAGCCGTAGTATGGTTGATGTAATAGTTAATAAATTGGCTTAACTCAGTGCATGTCGTCAAGATGTACGTTTCTGTTTTATATATTGGCTATTTAGTGGTTAGAGTTTAATAGTTTTTTTTAAAGTAATTGTTTATTTTTTACTAAATCATATTATGTAAACTACTAACATTGGATAACCTCCATATGAGGAATATTTTGTTTTATACAACCTCCGTATGAGGAATATTTTGTTTTATACATTCTCTGCTTCTTTCATTACATAGGTCGGACGGAAACAATAAATGCCCATTATATACATAAATAAGGGGAGCTTTACATGTATGCAGTGTGCAAAAATGATGTTCTACTTCATTGAACGAATAGACAAAATAGACTACAATCATAGCACAAGGAACGTCGTTAGACTCAAGTGACGGGTGGGGGGCATGGGTGCACGGGAGAACCGTGGGTGCGGGTTCTTGGGCGGCACAAGGGGTGTCAGTGGCACAGGGAGTTGGGGGGCCTGGGGGCCTCGGTGGAAGCATGGGTGGACATTCTGGAGGAACTGTAGGTAAGGGGGCAGGGGGTATGGGGGAAGAATGGGGGATTGAGAGAACGGGGCCTCGAAGAAGAAGGGCGCGCGCATGTGAGCTTGGGAGAATTGGGGCACAGAGGCATGGAGGCATGGGGGTACTCGGGCCACGGGAGCATAGGGGGTACAGGAAGAACGGGTCATGAGATGATGGCATGGGGGAGATTTGGGGGGACATAGGGAGCACGGGAGAGGAATAGGGACGTAGAGAGCACTGGGGCATAAAGGAAGCACGGCGGACATGTGAGCACACTATAATGGAGGTCACAAAGGCATAAGGGGTATGGAGGCATGCGGGGTACTTGGACCGCGAGGCATAGGGGGTACAGGAAGCACAGGTCTCAAGAGGGGGGCACGGGGGAGGTTTGGGGGACATGGGGGGCAAGGTTAGGAACGGCAGACATCGGGGAATAGGTAACAGGGATATGAAAGGCACGGGGAGGAATGGCGGGCATCATAGGAGGAATAAGAAGCATGGCTCACGAGAGTGGTGCATGGGGGCACTTGGGGGGGACATGGGGGCACGGGGGAGGAATGGGGGACATAGAGATCACGGGGGCATCGAGAAATAACGGCGGACATGTGAGCACAGGAGAATGGGGGGTCACAGAGGCATAGGGGGTACGTGGGCATGGGGGGGGGGCACTCGGGCCGCGAGGCATCGGTGGTACAGAAAGTACGGGTAACAAGAGGGGGGAATGGGGGAGGCTTGAGAGGACATGAGGGGGGAGGCACCGGGAGGAACGGCAGGAATCGGGGGACGGTGATATGGGAGGCACAGGGAGGATTGGCGGGCATCATAGGGGGTACAGGAAGCATGGGTCATGAGATGGGGGCATTGGAGAGGCCTGGGGGGGGGGCATAGGGGAAACGGAGGAGGAACGGGGAACATAGAGAGCACAGGTTCATCAAGGAAGAACTGCGCACATGTGAGCACAGGAGAATGGGGGTCATAGGGACATGGGGTTGTATAGGGGCATGGGGATACTCTGGCCGCAAGGCATAGGGGGTACAGGAAGCACGGGTCACGAGAGCGGGGACACAGGGGAGACTTGGGGCGATATAGGGGGCAGGGGGAGGAACGGCAGGCATCTGGGAACAAGGATATGGGACGCACGGTGAGGAATGGCGGTCATGGAGGCACAAGGATATGGGAGACACGGGGGTATGGGCATGTTGGCACGAGGCGCACTAGAGACGTCGATGGCACTGGGGGTAGCTGGGTATGGGGGACGGGGGAGGAATGGGAGACATTAGAGAGCACAGGGGCCTCGAGGAAGAACGGCAGGCATGTGGGCACAGGAAAATGGGGGACACACTAACTTGGGGGGGACAGGGGTTCGGGGGCATGGTTGGTACTCACGGGGGCATATGGGGTACACGAAACACGGATCACGATGTTATATTTGCCAAATCCTCATAAAATTAACAGGCGTAATTTCTCATTGAGTTTCTCATTGAACTTGGAATGTTGAAATGTTTGGTTTGGACCAACGCATTTCTTGGGAAGGAAATAATCCCGGTAGGCCACCCCCTTTATGACCGAAAACTGTTAGCCCCATACAAAATGCAATTTTTGGGCAGTTTTGTTGTTCCAAGCTTTATTGATTGCTTTATCTGCCTTGTGTTCAGAAAATGCATGGTAAGTCTTCTTATTGTACTTCCTGAAAAATTCTGATAGCGAAATGTTTGAACTAGTAACTGTTGGAGTTTCATAGATCGCAATGTACAGTCGTTGCTGCAGTGAGTTATTAAAAACTCACAATATGATATCATTCGAATTTAATTGATTGTTGGTGATTGACTGATGTATGGAGGAGACCTGTAGTAGAAAGCAGTTAATCTTAGGTTGTCTTTACTCAAATATAGTTCTATGTAGTTTGAATATTTCGCTTACAAAGTTATTCGGGGAGTAAAACAACCGTAAATTTTTTAACTCAGCGGATGTAGCAATAAAATTTGGTACAAACTTATTCATTTAACAGTATTTGTTTTATTTCTCGATCCTTAAGAGGAATTCGGAGAAGGGGATGGCCAAGACTTAAGAAGATACCTTCAAATTAATACCTAAATTCTACGTTGTAAACGACAGCAGGGTTCCTCTGTATGAAAACCAAATTAACGAATACAAATATAGTGTTCCATTTAACTTTAAAGATTTTAATCAAATCTGTTTTCCAACTTAAAGATTTTACTGTTAAAACAAAAATGGCCAAAAATGATAAAAAAATAATGATATAATACCAAAAAACACAAAGTGTTAAGGGGTTGCCAAGTCCTAAAAAGGTATGATATCAAATTTTGTTCCAAGTCAATGACATTGGTTTTAGAATAGCTACTTGACAAATTGAAATTAACACTGGATCTTTTAATGCTTGGTAAACTTTCTGTAAAAAATTATTATTTTATCTAGAAATTGTACTTGGCCAGCAGAGGTGTGAAATTTTATTTTATATTGTATTAAACTGTATGTAAATTCAGATTTTTCCTATTCATCGAAATATAAACCCATTAGTAAATAGGCCTAGCTTTAGTAATACTCGTTCATCTGCTGGACAAGTACGATTTCTAGATAAAATAATAATGTTTTACAGAAAGTTTACCAAGCATTAAAAGATCCAGTCAATTTGTCAAGTAGCTATTCTAAAACCAATGTCATTGACTTGGAACAAATTTTGATATCATACCTTTTTAGGACTTGGCAACCCCTTAACACTTTGTGTTTTTGGGTATTATACTAAGACACTGAGCAGAACTAACGTTTCAATTGTATCTACTAGGCAACGATATCCATAGTTAAGCAAGTTTAGATCACGATCCTTTATGTGAAAATTAGCTCAAGTTTACGGATTTTATAATGTCGCGAGGTAGTTTATTCTGGTAAGTATCAAACTGTCTTGGACACATTGTACAATTTTTTCGTGTTTTTTTTTTTCTTATAATTTCTATGTAAATTGAAGGATTTATCTTAAAGGGCAAATAATATAAATCAAAAATGTATTTCGTTGAACAAAGTGGCAGATAAAAATTAATAAAACATTATTACCTGACGCAAATGGTATGCTTTCCTACGATTCTAGTTCACAAAAATTAAACAACTATCAATTTTAACTTATTTTTCACTTATACATAAGAAAATAACTATTGTAATGTACATAAATTTTGAAAACAATAAATAGCGAAACATATTATATAAGGGTGATTCTGTTTTAAAAGCGATTAATACATTTAACACTCTAGAAAAATTAGTTTTCTTTTCGTTAATAGAAATGTGTCAAATGTTTAACAGCTGTATTTAATAGAAATGTGTCAAATGTTTAACAGCTGTATTAAGTGTTTTACCGATCACTCCGATTATGTTCGTTCATTACAAACTACATTAAGTTTTATTCATACCAGCAGACGAATCTGTGTTTAGACTCTACCATGTATCTATATTTTTAGAAACAAAACTGTAAGTTGAAAAAAATTATTTGATTTACATCTTTCGATTTAGCGGTGTTAAGAGTGATCATCGTTTTGAAATAAAATCAGTGTTAACTTACGGATTTTGAACATTAGCGAATTATTTCAATAAGAAATGTCAAAGAAATTTCACACAAATATCATACCATAAATAGATATCTTATTTATGTTTTTTATTGATAGTCACAGCCCAGTAGTCTGGACCTTGCACACGAGTAAGGATCGACATGAGTTCGAAGGTAAAATTTGCCCCCTTGCAACAGCAATTTGCTTTACTAGTGTGTTTTATAAATTAACAAAAGATAAAGTGCTTCCGCTTAGTTTATAAAAAAGATTTGAGTTTTTAGATAGCTCGAACAATTTATAGTTTGAAATTTATATTTAAAATTCAGCTGTTAAAGTTATTTATTTAAAAAAATCTTAATTAGTGCAGTGTTTTAATAAGAAGGGAATTATGACCAAAGCCTAGCCTATATACCCACACATGATGCCTATGTGGTTCCGATTTTACGTAAGTAGCTTACAGGACGATTACAACGGTAGGATGGTTTAATACTCGCCGACTCCTCAAAACATTGTTCTCCAGTTTAAACTAAAAGTACCAGGGGAACCGAGCTTAAGCTCGGTAAAATTATTACTTTCATTCTCACACAAAGCTCGTTCGCTCCGCTCACTCGCCCTATTCCTTTTTAAGAAGAGCTCGTTCGCTTCGCTCACTCGCCAGGCCAAAGGGTGCTGCGCTTTGATATAATTTTCCTAAACTACAGATTAAAGATGTAACACATTGGTTACATTGGTTTATATCTACAGTTATCAGCTGATTTTTGTTCAATTAATAAAATCTCCATAAGGATAACATGGAAACTTTGAAGGGCTCTAGCGCGAAAACCGGATTTTTCCCAGATATGGGACCAACGCCATTCGACTCCTGGTGGCCAAAACCTCCAAAATCAATAAAAAAATCAATAATCCTTGGAGCGAAAAAAAAACTTTGCCCGGACAAATGCCCGGAGCTTGTTTTAGAGTATAAGATAAGATAATCGCATTCAACTAAATCTTTTATTTATTGAAACACTTTCAATAAATAAATAAATAAATGAAAAAGAATGAAATAAATGGGCAGCTTAATTAAGTCAAAATATTATTTGAAGGTGTTAATAAAGTTGTCATACATATCGTCCTTGTGGGTTGATTTAGTGACTGATTTCAAGTCTTCTACTTTTAGTCTGGTTTTCAATTCATAAAGACTTTAATTGGTGATATTAATTAGTTCTGCTGTTTTTAAACAGTATTTTCGCATAATTTACATAGCTCTAAAAGTATTGTTTAATAACAAAAGACAGAAGAAACATCACCAGTAAAAATCTGATTAAAACATTAAAGTCATTAAATCATTTGATTTGGTTTGATCTCAAAACGAGAGTCAAATGATTACATCGACTGCATGAACACGATACATTTACTAAAACTGAATGTATGGCATTCAACAAAGTGTTGTTATTCTGTTGGTGAAGTTTAATTGGATACAATGGGAATTTCACAGGTTGCAGAATAGGAGGGAGCTCAAAGAACGTTGCCACGAATTCTAGAGACAATAGCGGCATGTCCAATACTTTACAACTGAATGATAGGTAACGTGGAAGATCCTCCCTAAGAAGGATATAAGAAGGTGATAAAGTATATGTGCTTTGTTTACATGAAAACACGTGTTTCTTTCTGTACTTTTCATAGTAATAGTAGTTTCGCTAAAGTTTAACTGATTCTGAAACTACGTCTTTGAGATTATTAATATATATGCTGGTCGAATATTGGTTGAGAAGATTCATGTTTATGTCCTTTGAAAGAAAATTTTATAATCTAGTCAACTATGAAATCACAATCATGACTTTAAAGCGATTTATGGGGAAAACTACTAAAAAACGCGTCCATCTTTGAACAACAAAGTTTTAAGAATACTTTGCTATTTATTTATAAAATAATTAATATTTTAAAACTTTTCTCTTCGTAGTTCCATAGGTATTAAAATTTCTTTTAAATGAATTTTTGACCAATAATGGGGTATCGAAGTTTCAAATTTAATATTAGCCCTGTAAGACAAAAACCCAATATAGCGGTTCTTTCAAACTCATAATGATCCAGTTGATGATGCAAAGACAACCATGTTGTACATAACTGATGACTCCTGTTTTAGTTCAATGTTAGTCAGTTGATATGAGTCCACTGCAGTACATAGTTCTTTTTACAGGAATTTGTTGATGAATTGAGGAAGCAAATCAGACTGAACCAGTTTTGGGCGGACAGGTGTTATAAGAATTTAAAGCGGTCGTCTACTCCGGATATTATGACGTCACACACTTCCTTTGCGGCAATTTGTTTCCGGTCTTTAACCAGTTTACGTGTGGGTTCATATATGTTACTGTTGGAACTGGATTTATAATGTTTATTTTTGTACTTCAGTTTCATTTCGTTAACTTATTTGAAAGCATTAATATAATCTATTGTTGTGTTGTAATTTTTTGTTCAAATGATGTGGGAGTTTTTTATTTATTTATTTTTTAATTTTTGTTAAAATAACGAGCCAGAAATGAAAATCTGCAACTCTCAAGACTTTTTGTAGACCTATATTTTCATTTAATGTCGTATAGTCTTTACTCTCCTAGTCCTTACTACTATCACGCAATTTAAACATTCCGTCAAATATGTTTTGATACTTGAACACAGTGCTATTTATTTCAACGTGTCCAGAGATTTTAGCAATACTTTTCTTTAACATTTCTACTACTGATGTTCTTTTAATGTTTACTGTAAAAAATCTCGTAGATTAATCAATATTGATAAAGCTAAATGTTTTCACTCGTTTGTTTTGGTTTGCACTACGTTTTATAATTTAATTTATGAACATATAGAAATGTACTTAGTTGGCATGTTTAAGGGCTTCTTTTACTCGTGCTTGCGCTCCAGTGTGTTTTCCACTCATTACTGAAGTGCCTTCCTAACTATGGGCAAACACTTTATCAGGAGTTTTATCAAGTCCCAACTGTTTCAATGCATCACAAATTTATATAGAAACAGACTCACATTTGCATGGCCTTTAGGTGTAACAAAGGCGATGAAAAGCTCATGTAAAGTTCCATTTTAACTCGTACCTAACAACTAAAACCATTTGAGGTATAGTAGAGCAATCCGTCGTCTCATCGGCTTCAATGGCAACGTAGTCGGTTTTTAAATAATTTTAAGAAAACCCCAATAATTTTAAGTATTTTAAACAATTGGTTTGGGAGGGCACCGTCCGGGAGTCCCCATGGGAAAACCGCCACTGGACATTTGATAGTAACAAGGCCAAGTTTTTACCGTTCCACATCTTAAAACATGTCTTAAATAATAAAAAATTAATTATACATCTTACAAATTCCTGCCTGTTGTATAAGTTAAGTATTATCTGCAAGCTGATATCTGTTTATTGTTGTGTTCACTGATTCCTTGAATCATATATACAGTACTGTGTGTCCCAAATGTTGCAAAAGACGGGGGTGTATTAGAAAACACCGTACTAATCCAAAACGAATAAGCCAAATGTAGACCAAAAACAACTTGCAAACAACATTTTTAATGCAAGATTTTGAAATTCATTCATTCCACTTACATATTAGCTGGTTAAAGGAACATTTAAATTAAGATAGAAGTCGACTAAATGTAAACACGTAAACAGTAAACAGATAATTAAATTTGTATTAATGTTATTTTAAATTAATTATCTTTTTATACTATATATTTTTACAGATTAATGAAACACGTTGTTCATCACTCGGACGGAAAGTGTTCTTTCTGTGCTTAATTACTATTCCAGAAAAACCCACATTCCGTCCTCGTATAGGAATACTATTTTATATATAAAATTATCGTTAAATTTCTTATACTAAATGGTTTATATACCTTACTGTTATTATCTAAAATTATCGTTAAATTTCTAATACTAAATGGTTTATATACCTTACTGTCAAGTGATCCAATAGTAGTTAAAACACTACTGCAGTTTCAATCCGTCAAAGGAATCTTCATCAGGTGTAGGAGGTTAACAAGGTTTCATTCACACTGAACTCGTCACGTTATAAAAATTACACAAGAATAAACAAATAAATAAATACACACGTTGACACGGACACATACCAAAAAACAAACAATTCTTTTTCGTACCGATACCGGCGACGACGAAATGCGCGGCGCGTGCCAAAGGTTGGTCTAGACCATCGTGTAGACTAACTATTCTAGAAGTTAAATTTCTTCCTTATTTTTGAAGTAAAAAGTGAATTAATCAATGTAACTTTTGACTAAGGAGATTGTCTTCCCTCACAGACCGACTTTTTGTCAGCAAAACAATTTTACATCAATACATGCTTTTTATTTTTCCTATAAATTGATAAGATAAAGAAAATTAATACATTGTACGGTAAAAAATGGTGCATAAGAACAAAATAATCTTATTATCTGTAAGTTTCACTATATTTGATTAATATTATTCTTAGTAAGACAAGGTATCTTTGTTATTTTGATAATATAATAGCAATCCAACTGCTATACCCCCACGGTTATACCAACTGCATTTAATATCACTTCTAATTACCAATCGCAAACGATAATTAATTAACTGGATTCAATCAATTGAACAATTACTCACCATTGCTAGAGGTGGACATCCTGTATGTTTCACAAAGCCACTATCAAAGACCCAATTCGAGATGAACCTAACCCGTGGTGGAGGGGGCAGGGTTATCGCAAGTAGCGTATCTTGGGAAAACAGAAGCTACAAACACTGGTTACAAGATTACCAAGCGGCACTGTTTCTTTAGATGGTTATTATACGGTGAACTAAACTATTTTATCACCAAACGAGTTGTTGCCCGTCAATATACTCATCGCGGATACAGCTCCATTTGTGATGAACGGAGCGCAAAGTAGTGGATTGTGCAAAACATATTTAAAATGTACTTTTGAAATTGTTATTTCCTACTAATTGATCTTCTGCTTTACATAGTGAAGTTACTTTATGAATAGTACCGAACAGTTTAACAATCAAAAGTTATATATTTTTAATCCACACCAACCATAAAATTGTACGGTTTAAATATTATGAAATGTATTATTTTTGTTTCTCTTTAAATAATAATTATTCATAATTGCATAAGTTTTAGGTACTGGTCATAATAAATAAGTCCTTATATGACGTTTGCTCTTCTGCTGTTTTTGAAAAAAAAAAAAAAAAAAATTGTGTTTACAGCTAATTTAAAGGCAATCAAATACATTCATGGCAAATATTTGAAACTGTAGATTTTTTTATTTAGAAAATTACGATAACGTTAAAGTGAATAAAACCTGCTAATATAGGGAACTCCAGCTTTTATTTTGTACAAACCGCATGTAAATTGGTTAACTGGAAGGCTCATGCGGACTGTCCAATAAATTGAAATGTTGATTTTTTTCTTATGTCAATTCAACTGTTTTACATAACTAAATATCTTTAGGTATAGGCCTATAACTATTAACAATGCAACAATCAAAACTTATTAACTATTTGGTACATTAACTGCCAAACTGTATAGTTTAAATAGTACCATTAAAATAGTACCATTATTTTTTTGTCTATTTAAAGAATAATATTATAATCAATACGTTTATTTTTATTTTTGACCAATTTAACGTAAATATTTTCGAAATAAAATTAAAACTGCTAATTTACGACCAAAAACTTTTGTATTGGTACAAGTTCTATGTCGATTGGTCAGTATATATATATATATATATATATATATATATATATATATATATATATATATATATATATATATATATATATATATATATATATATATATATCGTATGGCATTAATAGCCAGCCACCAACTTCGGAAAAATATAATACATTCTCTGAGGTGCTTAGCACCTGCGTCAAAAAATTTAAAAACTAAACTAAAAACATAAAGTTATGATCTCTCTTTACAAAGCTAAATCCAAGGCGCTAAGCCATTGCAGCCCAGCTTCACTTGCACAATGCAGCCCAATCAATCCTTCGGGGAAAGCACTCAAAGGCACTCATTGACTATGTGAGTCAGTCTGCAACTCCGCTCCACAGCGGCATGATTGGTCTTCTGTCATTCCCCATTTGTATTTCCAATAATTACATCTTCCCACACCAGTGCGGAATCGATTGAGAACGGTCCACTGCTTCCGAGGAAGATCCATACCAATCACTGCTAAGGTTGGGTCAGCAATTAAAAATTGATTCCGGCCTTGGAAAGAGTCCCAGGAGGAAGTCCAGTCGGTATGGATGGAAAAGTTTGTCTCCGTCAACTGGGATGCTGTCCGCAGTGGTGGTCTTCGGGACCTCAATCTGCCCGTCTCCTGGGGTAGGTAATCATGGATGGGTAGCTGTGGATTGGATACGATCTTATTTTATTCCCTAGTAAGTGCCTCCCTTCGTCTTATTTCAGGTGGAGCGATATTACACAGCACCGGGAGCCAGGGTACAGGTGTTGCCATGAGTGTACCACTTATGGCTCTCATAGTCCTGTTCAGTTGGACGTCGATCTCTCTGACATGCACACTGTTCAGCCACACGGGAGCACAGTACTCTGCGTACACAGTACTCAGTTAACAAAAATATGTTTCCCATTATTCTTTTAAATATATAAATTATCTCTTTTGTTATTAAACATTTTATTGGTAACTCTTCTAAGTTAATATTTTTGACAAAATATTTTTAAAAATGTGTAATTTGTTGTTGTTCGGATGATAAATTTTCTTAAACTAGAAAATATATTAACCTGTAATTAAATATGTGAAGGAGTGGGGGAGCTATAATTTACCCCTTTTACAACAACTTGAAATAGGTTACTTTTGAAAAGCTAAGTAGGTTGAACAATACATTATTCAAGAGTTCTCAGTTTTAAAATATTAAATTCTCTCATATTTACGATAAAAGTAATTTATGTTTACATAGTATACATTTTATTATTAAATCTCTCAGCCTCATTCTTGGACGGGTGCTCTAACGGGTTAACACACAGTGCCACAAAAGCACACAAGACAGCTTAACCTGGAATTTTGTAGTCGAAGGAGGTATTCTGTTTATTCCCTACCACTTAAAAACTTCTCCTAGCCATGCCAGAGCCCTTCATATACATGTTAAAACGTTGAATCCAGCTAGTCCTATCAGATAACAGCTGGTTAGGCACCCGAGTCACCAAATTTCCTGTTTTCTCCATAAAGGTAGCATTCCTAAGCGACGACTCTAGCGACTCCAGTCGTACGGCTGTAGCCAATAGAAATATAAACATGTTTATAGGTCTATGCTGTAGCCGCGCGACTATGACTCATACTGCTTCGCATGTTTTAGCGACGGAAGCGGCTCTAGTGAGGCGGCTCGAGCCGTACGACTAAACTGCTTGCATGAGCAGTCTAGTCGTATCAGCCGCGGCGACTGGAGCTATGTTTTTGTGCTATTCCTACATGCGAAGCAGTGTGAGTCATAGTCGCGCGGCTACAGCATGGAACTGTAAACTGTTTATATTTCTATGGGCTACAGCCGTACGACTGGAGTCGCTAGAGTCGTCGCTTAGGAATGCTACCTTAAGACATAAAAGTGATTTTTTTGTAGACCATGTAGTATTCTCAACCAATATTCCGAACAACACTGTCTAGGACTAATTTTTTTAATAATAAAAGAATTTTAATTTTTTAGTTGAAGACAAAAAATACGTCATTGAAATTCTCTTAATAGTGGTTTCTTTGTAATTCTTTTGATTTTAATCGATCATGTTCTGCGGCCTTGAGGTTCTCCGATGTAAATAAATTTATCTTAAGTTAAAACAGAATAAATGGCAAAATTCTTTTTAATAAATTCTTATTTAACACCCCTGTGTAGACTTTGATAGTAATGTGTTAATTAAACATAGTGTCGTCATTCAACTATCAGTTAATTATAGCCGGTCGTAGTCAGTCAATTAACTACGTGTTTCATTGTTGAACCACTAGCGACTAGCATGTTCTGCTCTCCTGATACTTTGCGACCATTGGTCGTCGTCGTGGTTCAGAAGCCTACATAATAAGCTTTTTCAATGCATTTTTGAAAAGAAAATGTCTACTTTTTACGAGGTTTGAGAACACATAAATATCAGCCATACTAATTAATGTTAATGTCACTTGCTAGTTATCTGTTAGCGATAAAAAAATAATAATAAAAAAATACCAACAATATAATGATTTTTGTTTATACTGTATAGTAAATTGTATTAACAAATTGAAAGAAGAAGATCAATAAATAAATATATATAAATAAAAGGAAAGAAAAAACAAATGTATAGTCAAACCTTTTATAATTGGTAACTTTTCCAGGTAATGAACTAAATGAGTGTAATTAATTATTCTCGTAAGTTACTTTGGATATCTCTTAGAGAAATGAAATAGCCTTAGTGATTGAAGCGTTTGAAATATGGAAAAATTATTACATATATTTAAAACACTGATCAACATTGCACAAACATTAAGTGGTCCTTTCCTAATATTCTAGCCTCGTGGGTGATTAGGAGACCATAAATATGCAGTCGAAATTTCTTTGTCACATTTCCATGACGTAAAAGTTAACAAGTATATATATATATATATATAAATATTAAATACCTTCTAAGTCAGAAAAGCTGCATCCTCTTAAAATTGCCTAAAACATTATGATCAAGTACATCTAATTTAAAAAAATAACAGTAAAACAATAAAAAGAAAGGGATTTGTTACAGGGGTTAAATAAATTAAGTAATGTTAAATAAATCTGGGCTTTAAATCTGTGGTGAGGAGTCTTGATGGACTAAAAAATCTAAAATATGCCTACAACTGTATAAAAGATACTTTTTTTAGCTAAATCTTTAAAATGAACATGTACATTTCAAGCATTGCAATTAAACCGGTTATTTTCAGATATGTCTAATCAGGCAAATACACTAAAGAAGTGGGAAGGAAATAAAAAATTAAGATCATATTTTACGTAGACCATTAATTCTTTGTGATTAACTTATAAACCGTCAGCTAAACACTTCTCATTTAATTGAGATTTTGAGCCATAGCTTTTAAATTGTTGGTGAATAACCCCTATACCATGTTTTTTAAAACTATATAAATTAGCATAAGTAAAAGTAACACATTAATCTTAGTCTGATGTGAACTCTGTTAATAGCAATAAACAGTTTGTAAAAACCCAATATAACGCGGAACAAAGCCTGATAATCTACCGGAATAATTTACAATCCCCTAGTCTGTAAAGGCAAAGCCTGTTATCAGCTATAAAGCCCGTGATGACCAATCGCCGTCACAGAAGGATGATATGTATGTGTGATATCGCATATAACACGGTAACACAGGGGATCTGTGGTCCCTGAGGAGGGGATTTGTCTCCTGGAACCGTTCATTCAGGGGCTTGCAACAATAACTTACTGTCAGCTCACGCAACAATACATTCTGCTTTTGACTGTCTTTTCAAAAGCTGAATTTAAGGATTCACCTCTTCATTTATCATATCCTATTGTTCGAATTGTGTGTGATTATTTGTAGCTTGTGTGTTCCATATGGAGTGTTTAATGAACAAAGTTGTTATTCCACATGTTTTTGGTGGTTACGGACAATGATTCCTTGTTTTTTATGTATAAAAAAACATGAATGAACGTTGCAATGTAATTCAACTTTAATGGTCATATGTCGTTCTGAACATTAACATTCTTGACATTGAACATTATTTTCAAGCTTTTTTGTGCTTCCCATTTTTATGTAAAAAATACTAACTTTTTAATATTATGATATTTTTGAAAATTTAAGGTGAAACGAAATGTAAATATTATAATCTAGTTTTGAAAGTAGATGGAACATTTTCATTTATGAAAGTTTAATTCTATAGCCTTATCAAACGTCCTTCGTTAAAAGGCCTGCACAGTTAAAATTAAATAAATGTTTATAACATCAATATTATTAACGTGGTATACAAATTTAAAAATAACATTATATCACCCCTTAAAATATTGTTGTTCATGAGAAACCTTTCGTTTATTTCATCACAAGATTAAATTAAAATGGTTGAGTTTAAAGGATGCAAATTTTTACAAGTGTTACTAATACTGATATTCTTGGTACAGCTACAAAATAAATGAAATAATATCAATTGGGTTAGGTGGATTAGCAAAAAATATATACCATCTCAATTCCACATAGCATTAAACATTTATTTATCAATTTAGTTATCAACAATGAATATATGGATATATTATGTTTAATAGCTTATACAGTAAACTGTAATTTTTTTTTGTACTTTTTACTTCATTCATGTAAAATTAAAAGAGTTATTGTAAACTAAACATAAAACTTATTCCTTTTCAGTCTTTAATCAGCATTAAGATCTACAATATTGTAAAACTATTCTATTCTGTTTTACTTACATATAATTACATAGAGGTTTCAAAAGATCCTCTTTCATGCAGAACATGTTTCGGAAAACTTACAATGAAGTTCTTAACTAATCGCATAGGCCTACGCACATTGTTCAATGTTATTTATGAAAAAAGTTGAAAAATCTGCGTAGGTGAAGTTTAGAAATTTATTGCAACTGAAGATATAGAGTACGTTGTCCGAAACATGCCCTGCTAAAATATTATCTGTTGACACCTTTAGGCAGTTTAATGAAAGCAAAGCAAAATACAATATTTTTATTCCTTTTATTATGTAACTTATAGTGCTGGTATAATCCACTATTATCCTTCAGATTTAAACAACATGTTCGTTGAAATTTAATTGCAATGGCTTTCCTTGCAGCTATAGTTAAATAAGGTTTAAGTGTAACTTTTCTCTGTAACTTTTCCAGTTCGATCCTGAGAAATGTTAGTAGCTTTTTAATGTTTTGAAATTGGACCAAAGCTACAATTGGTTGGTTTGGCTATTAATTAATAACCCTGTCTAAAAGAACCAGCTGATCTTAGACAGTGACAAAGGTACACAAATCAGACCCATTTTACACCCTTCCATCATTCATTTTCACCTTAAAATACAATCTGGTAGCGTCGGCGTCTTATAAAAGTGATTAAATATCATAAGGTTATTCAAAATATGTTCAACACACTTCTAGTAATTCGACAACCATCGTACATTCAATCTTATACATTTCTACTACTTGTACAACTTGTATACATGGTCGAACCTCTACGTCATGACTGCAGCCATGAGATGGTGAAGTGGCCAGCTGAAATGTTACGTCAGCCGCGTATATACTTGGCTCGCGCGGCGGCCGACACACAGTACCTGTTGTACCGCAGAACTGCGGCCGTGTTGACGTACCGCGTAGCGTAGCGAGGTAGAGTGTTAGCGAACTAGTGGACAGTGGACACTGTGAGGTGTGGACGGGAGGAGAAATGGCGGACAGGAAGATACAGATAGTTCCGTCCAACGGGACGACCAAGAGGGACAAATACGAGAAGGAACCAGGTTGGAAAATGTTTAAATTAAATAATCGACTAGTAAACAATTATTTCATTAGTGCACCACGTAGTTTATCGTAAGCATAATTATCTTAATTTTTTCACAGTTTGTGTGCATGGTAGGTGAAATCCGGTTACAATTAGGTATAAATAGGGTCCTGTAAATGAGCAAAACATATTAAAATCTATACATCTGCTCTCAGGGCCGATACCAGGCTTTTAAAGATTCGATCTTAGAAGAACTGTAATTGATTGCATAAATGTTAGCAAGATTTATAATAACATTTTCTATCTAGTTTGGTCCACATTAAAGGAATTTTTGGTCGAATTTTGAACAGTGGGCGAGCTCTAATTAAAAGACATGAAAACTTAAAACTCTGGCCAGTTTCTTTAGTTTAAACCAACAAAGTATAATTTGGTAGGAGAATAGTGTTAGACGTTAATTATAAAATGATAAATTAAAAAGGACAAAGATTTTTTTCTTTTTGTATCTCAATTTAAGTTAATTTCTTATAACAACTTTTTAACTCGTGTAGTATAAATTTATTGCAGTTTTTATATTAATATATTATTAAATATTTTAAGGATATTCAAAGCGGTTAAAATAGTTTTGCAATTAAATTACTGTATGAATATGTATTGGAGTGCTATTATAGTTCAATACATCTAATTTAATTGTTGTTTTTGCTTATAATGCACTGCTTTGTAAAGCATTACAGACCATGACCTATAAATCAATTTGAAATTATCATGGACAAAAACTTCATTTGTCGTCTTTCATCGGTATAGTTCAAGCATTACTTCTCGAGGTTTTACAAGCCCAGCCTATACTTTTTGATGGAAGCGTCAAATGCCACAGCTGTCTTTAAAAGATTTACCTTAGCTGGGTGAATGGATATGGGTTTGCTGGTTATTTGTGTGCTCACATTTGTCAATTTAGGAAAATTATAATCTGCGACGAGTTCCTTGTAGCTCACCCGAGTGAAAAAGATTAATTGAAGAATTAATTAAGTATTTGTTTAACAAAACTTGTTTTCTGAAAAAAAAAAAAAAAATTTAATCCAACCAAAATTAATTGGCTGCACATTCACAGTTTGAAGATATGTAGTAATATGGGTTGACCTTGACCCTAAATACTTTTTAAACGAAATTGTAAGTTGTCAAAACTAATTTATATGTTGATTTTTAACGGACATAACGACTGAACTTACAATACTTGATGAAGTTTTAACGTGTCTCTACAGATAAAGAACAAAAAAGTTGTCACAAAATCGGAACTGAGGTGATTTTGTTACGCAGTAAATTGTAAACAAGCCAACACGTGGAATAAGCATTTCAAGGTCAGACAAACAGCTTTTCAGGAATTTAAATCATCGGTCTTAAAAAAATATTACCATATATTTGCATGCATTTAACAATGTAAAAGTAAACAAAGAACTTCAATTAATTGTTTTGGCAGTTAGTTGAATTCAGATCATTTAAACCAAGTGATCTGAGTAGGCCCTATGTAAAAAAGTGGTATGAGATTATACTAAAAATATTTTACAATGGTGTCAAAATTGCATGTTAAAACTAATCATTTTACAATGATAGTTTGAAACTATGATGTTAAATCTTTATTGAGAAAATAGAAAAGCATTATCAAATGTTAACAAACAAGTAACATATACAGTGTATTAGAGAACTCTATTAGAAAAAAATTATAGGTTCATTCCTTCATTCAAGACTGAAAAAAGTAGTAAAAATATGGGTCTAAAAACCTTTGTTTAGCGCTTAAGTCGCTAATTAGTTTTTATTTCCATATCGGATAGTTGTATAAAAGGCATAATTGGTACAATACTTAATACCAAGTTAAATTTTCAGGAAAAATTACTTTTTTCCTATGTATGTTTTTAAAACAGCGGCCATTTTAAAATTTTAACGTCAAATATCTTAAAACTGGTAAATTATGTCAAGCTTTTAAAAGAGACAAAGCAATTGCCAAGTTAAATTATCTAAACCATGTCACCAAGTTTGTAAGGTTTGACAACAAATAACGGAGCTATAATGATTTTTATTCATGACTTTTCTTTGTAATAAATAATTACAAATTAATTAATTAATTAACTAAGGTAATTTTACAGAAGAATCGTAATAACTCCGTTATTTGGTGTAAGATCCTTACAAACCTGGTACCATATGTTAAATAATTTATGGTAACAACTTATTTGTGCCTTGTAAACTTACCGGTTTTGACATAATTTGAGTTAAAAAAGTTTTATGGCCTTTATTTTGAAAATGCACATCACACAAAATAATTATTTTCCTGAGAATGGAAATTTGGTATGATAAAGCTTCATTCGAAATATGAATCGAATACAACTATCCGTTACGGAAATAAAAATTGATAAAATTATTATGGTAAAAAAATGGTGGCTAGTGGGGTAGGGTTTTTGTACATGTCCAATTTTTGATGGTATGAAAAACTCCGTGCGGTATTAAACAGATTAAACTAAAAAATCATGATCCATTGTATAAGGTTTTGTGTTTGTCTTGACCCAAGGAACAAATGAAAAATAAATTTAAAAATTCAAGAGAGGTTACCAATACCGTGTACAACTAAAAGATGCATGATGGAATGTTAGCCTCCGGATTACCAATGAATACAATTAATGGTGTAAATACCTGATTAATGGTAATCCGGCCAGTCTAGACTCTACCACCGCCGGGATTGCGTCGTTGTCAACTGTTTTTTCGTATGTCTGTGTTCGTGTCCTTCGTGTCGTTTGTTCTGTGTAATATGTGTCGGTGTTTATTTATTAAACTTTTTATCATTTTGACGACCTTCATATGAAGAGAATTATTCACATCTTTGTTCAAGCCTGATGATGACTCCGACGTGAGTCGAAACTAGTTGCTGTCGCAACAAAAAGGATTACCATTAATCAGGTATTTACACCATTAATTGTAAAAGATTCAATCGTTACACTTATTTTGCAAATGTATATAAAAGTATATTTTTAAGACCTCTTACAGCAAATAGTTCGATTTTAATGCTCTGAGAATTTTGTTTATTACTTTGCAATGTGTTTGATGTGATTATCCTGTTGCCGGTGCTGGACACTAGTATTTTACGGATGTCCATCACTTCAAAATCAATACAAATAAGCATAATGGGCCTATTAACCGGTCAAGAACGCCACATTGTGTAAACAGGGATAATAAAATATTAATACTGCTATAGAATAGAGTGAGTCTGCAGCATATAAGATGCGATATTAGTCCATATCGTCAGGGCTGATAAATGTTTGGTATAAATAATTTTACTAAAATAAAAAATTATATTGGAGTTAAATTAAATTTGATAGGACAAAATTTGTCACAAAATAAATCATACCGCTTTACTGTCCTGAATCATTTTATGATGTTTTAACAAGTGCATCCCTCCCATGGAAAATTGTTTTACATTTTAAATGCCATGTCATGTTATTTAACTTTAATTAAACGTTAATCATGATACTGACATCTTAAATTTTTTACTTTAGACTAAATAAGTCATAATGCAGAAATATACTTCGATTTATACATATTAAAAAATGTCGATATTTTGTATAAAAAATGATGGTGCACTTGAAATCATTGAATTCCCAGGAACATAAAAATCGTGTCAAATAATTTAAAGAGTACGATTAATAATATTTTTCATAACTTGCACAAGCTTTCTCTACGAAACTTGGTCAGTAACATACTAAAATCTTCTCTCTAGACCTTTGAATGATGTATACCACGTTTAAAATACACTTTAAAAACTATAAAGTAAACTTATATATTTGTTTTAACCGTATAATTAAGTGTAATCGAAAAACAATAAAACTTGATAGATTTTATTTTATTTTTATTACGTATAATTAATACAATTTACTTTGTTTAGTATATCACATTTACAGCTCATAAATTGTAAAAAAAGGAAAAAAATACTACGACTAATTATTGTTGAGGATTATATTTTAGCATAATTTTACCTTAGGAGTTGCTTTTACATTAAATCACAGCTATTGATGCCATTTAATAGTTTGGCTATATCATACAAAAGACTTCCGCCCAACGTGGGGCTCGAACCCACGACCCTGAGATTAAGAGTCTCATGCTCTACCGACTGAGCTAGCCGGGCTTGACTTACTAGATATCATAAATTACTCTTCAATTAATAATCTTGACTGTAGCTTTATTAATAGACTAATGATTAAAGTAAAAAAGTCGAAACAAAATATTTAATATTAAAGTAGTCATATTACAATAACATGGATAGGATCTAATATATTTAACACAGCGTTGTATAACCTACATAGTAACTTGCAGTGGAGAACACATAGAAAAAGTACACTTTAAAAACTCTACTTTTTAAGTATCATCACAGACATTAAACCACCCTTTGTCACTCAGCGTTATTTAACCAAATAAATATGATGATACACATTGAATTTATCTTTGAATGTATAACCTAAATTGTTGCATCAGCAATCTTTTTTTAGAACATGGTACTATCATGTAACAGGAAAGGTAGTAACTGTTACCGAAATGTAACCAGTTTCTCCACCTCTGTCGCACTGTGACTAAAGTCACGTCTGCTGCCTTGACCGCGACCTGCTAAACTTGTCCTACACAAACATTCACTTCTCTCTCTCTCTCTCTCTTTCTCCCACCTTTTCCCTCTCACACCTTCTCTGTCTCTCTCCGGATTTATATACCTCCTAAACTTTTGCTTTTACTGCGAAGGACGAGTCACTCACGAATTGATATACAGGGTGTAGACAAATTCTTGCCCTGATTTCATTGCTCTGATATACTGACACCATTATAGCCACACGAATGTTACAGTTCTTGTTTTCAAGGGAATTTCATCGGTTTTGTCTCATTAATTGGTTAACAACTAAACTCAGCTGATTTACAGCAATGCAGTTCACTTATAATGCACTACATAAATAAATCGTCATTGCCCGAGTAAAGGGCCACCTCGTTCACCACGCTTGACCTCTCTGGATTTATTTATGTAGGGGTTTGTCAAAGATTTGGTTTATTCGTCCACATGTCCCCAGTTAATAATTTATAAAATCTAAAAGAGAGAAAAATGAATACAATAACGTCCATTACTCAGGATATGTCGAAAAGTGGTTGTAATAAACAACGAAATTGAAAGTCACCAAGAAGATGTACTTGAGGCGCACAAATAGTAGGTGTACACTAGTATGTTGAGTTTGTCGATAGCTGTAAAAAAAAGAAAAAAAAAAACTAAAGAAGTTACTTGATAAAAGTGATGATAAAACTTTATCTTACCTATAATTGTTTTCATTCTACCATCATACTTATTATGCGCTATCTCGTCATTATCCTTAAATGCTTAAGCGCTACGCTGTTTGCTTAGAAAATATACTTTTGTTCAGGTATAATATTTATATGTTATTATCTTTAGTAACCCCGTCTAAGTCAATAATAAAACTGGTTTTATTTACGTACTCATATATTTTTTACCTATCTAACAGAATTTATTGCGACCAAGCGCTATTTAAAACTAAGCCAACCTATAACCATCAAATTAATCCTTGTAAATATCAAGAATAAATATCCATATCCTTATAAAATATGGAGGAGAAATCATTGTGACAAATTTCCTATAACAAACATTTACGCTAAATTAATAAGAATTTATTCTTGGAGACCCTATTCTACAATACACTGAGCACTGTACAATCCTGTAATGTTAATATTCTAACTAAAGTACATAACATGGACATACATTATTTTGCTTAATTTATTTTTCCCTCGTTTCGTCTGACAGTGTATATCAATTACTTAATCACTTTTTAAGACGCCTACGCTACCAGGGCGTATTTTAAGACGAATATGAATGAAGGATGAATGGGTGTGATGCCTTGGGTAGCTTTGTTACTGTATTAGACCAACTGCCACTTTAGACATTGTTAATAATTAATAGCCAAACAACCAATGGCAGCTGGGTCCAGTTTCAAACCATTAAAAACCTACTAATTTTTCTCAGGATCGAACCCACAACCTTCAGATTCACTCAGCACTTTAACCACTCAGCACTCAGCTACACAGCCGTGAAGTACAAATTGGAAGTACAAATAGTAGGCCTAAAGCCCCTACAGATCATTTTATCAAATAACCTAAACATTCCAATTTGTGTCTGAAGAAAGAGATTGCATGATGAAATATGCCAACAATGTGTCCCGTATTACCTATGAAGCTGGTCTGATGCAATTTATTAAGCTTGGGCAGAGCTTACATCATCTTGTCCGGGAACTGTTAGCTTGATGTCATTGGTATTACGTTTTACGTTATTAAAAAATAAACGGTATCAGTTAACTGACACATACTTTCTCCCAACAATATATAAAAAGGTGTTAAAAGCTCCAAACATTAATGTCTTGATGACTCAGTCGGATAGCTACCAGCTGAGCAGCGCTCGTTTGACCCTACGCGCGTCTGTGACTTTTAACAACGTACTGCGTTTACCGCTAAACGAAAAATTGAATTTTCTCCGCAACCACTTGACGTAGAGCAATAATTTAAAATACTGGATTATTTAGTT